>JAHTLZ010000015.1:36813559-36850138 GCA_023846285.1 Phrynocephalus versicolor | reverse complement strand
AGAAAGAAAGAAAGAAAGAAAGAAAGAAAGAAAGAAAGAAAGAAAGAAAGAAAGAAAGAAAGAAAGAATTGCATATCCCTGATTAATAATTATGTATTTTGTGGCAAAGCTTTGAGTCATTCATTAGATACACAAAAATACAAATACAATTTACTTGAAGGCTACAGCTTTAAATTTGCACACTAATTTACATGTCCATCTTGTTAAAAACAGGATAAATTTTTCAAAAGATAAGATCGCTGCTAACTGTTTAGATCCTTCCAAAAGTAAGGGATGTCACATTATTGAGCAAAGGCATGATTCCTTAAGATATGGTAAAATCCCCAGGCTCTTTGCTCTAAACAGAATCATAAACATAATATTTCAGCTGAGCTCATTTAAAACATGCAGACAACATAGGTTCATGAAGACAAGCTCTGTAGGTAAATCTAATGAGATTGCATACGGCATCAACTAAATTTTAATATTTCTGATGTGAATCTCTGCCTCCACCAATAAATGCATGCCCTACAGGGCAACCACATACATGTATACCCAGTAGTACATCCCAGTCAGTCAAAAAGCACTTTACACAGCTAATTGGACACAAGACTGTCACCTTTGCTGCCAGGTTCAAACAGCATACTAAACCAAGGGCAAGTAGCAAATGGCCAACACATTCCCCCACCTGCTGTTTTTTTAACCCCTCTAACCTTGCCAAAAATGTTCTGCTGTGAGGCCGAAATTCATTACCAAAGCAGTAACAGCAAAAATCTCAGGAATTCCTCCTGAAAACAATGCATGCAGAGAGTACACACCTTAAAATACTGTAAGGGTAGCCATCTCCTTCTGTCTGGTCTGGAGATATTATTCACCCTGCTATTATGGTATAATTTAGCATAATAAGAGCTAAAGCAACATCCGGGCTTCATGTTACTCTAGGACAGATGGGAAGAGGAGGTTGGAAAATTTCCCTTCCTATTTAGAGTAAGCACACCAGTAATGTTGTTTTAGCCATATAAACTGCAACTGTGGTTACAGTGCTGGCTTTTTCAGATGAACAAACATTAATGCCATCCACACTTTAGTTTTGTCAGCACACTAAATGGTGGTTAACTAAAATCAGAAGAAAACATTCCCAAATTCCTTGGGGCTGCCCAAGAGGAGAGAAAGAATGCAAATTCTCATTGTGCTAAAGAATGCCTGGGGTTGGGAATACAGAGCCCCGGAGGACAGCTGCCCAAGACCTACTGCTGGGGTCAGAGCAAGCATGTATAACTCTACTCCACTGCCTTTGCAGCCTTGCAAACGCCAAGAGCCCACCAAAAAGAAGCCTAGCAGGATGGTCATGGGAAAGAGGACATGTTATCTACAATTCCCACATTCCAAGATGGGGGTTCTTGGAATGCTAGTCCAAAATATCTGGAATGCCAAAGGTTTGCCATCCATGTGTTAGGATATTCATCCTCACACTCCTTCCTCACGAAAGCCCAGTGGCGGCGAACCTTTGCACTCCAGATGTTTTAGACCACAACTCCCAATATTCCAAGCCTGTATTGCCAATGACAAGGGACTGTGGGAGTTGTGGCCCAAAACATCTGGAGTGCCAAAGGTTCGCCACAACTGACAGCCAATGATCCCTCAATACCTATCAATGAGGTGTTTGGCAAAACACAAGCAGCCTATTCACACTTGGAAGGAAGATGCAGGAGAATGACTCTACTCACACGCTCCCAAATGGTCTGACTCTGCTGTGAAAGAGAATTCATAAACAGCATGTAATCCTAGTTTCTCAGCAGAATTGGGCATGGTGCAAGGAGCACAACGCGAAAGTCTTTTCCTCACTGGCTTTCAGTTTACCTTCCAACATTGCATACAGGTCCTTAGTAGGGGCAAAAAAGTTTCCCATACTTATTAGTCACCCCCCACCATTTCGTGGTTCAGGTACTGCGGTCCCACTATATTGCGGGATCGCAGTACCTGCACCTTGGAGCCACGCGGGGGGGGTAGCGGGGAGTGATCGCGTCACTCCCCGCCACCTCCCCGGGCCCCTCCAAAAAGCCTTGGAGCCGCTCGGGGGGGGGCGAGGAGCGATCGGGTCACCCCCCCGCCCCCTCCGAGAAGTCTCGGGCAGCGCTGGCGGCAGGAGGTCAGATCCCGCAACACCGCCTGTGCGCTCCACGCCAAGACTTCTTGGACAGGCGCGGGGTCGCCCCCCACCCACTTCCGCATATCGTGGATTTTCATGCATCGCGGGTGGGGTGGGTCCCTAACCCCCGCGATCAGCGGGGGGTTACTGTATAGTATTATGTTTAAATGCAATCACTGTATTATTTGTAGTGATCAACCTCAAAAGTAACAAATTTTATTCTCACCCCATGTTTTTTCTTTTTTACACAGACTATGGGGCTTTAACTCAGTTATTCAATAGGTCAAGTGTTTAGTACATATAAAAATATAACATAGGCACCTTTTTAAAGCCAACCACTTTTAAACCAGGAATGTGTTTTTTTTAAAAAAAATTGATTTTAAAACCCAGTTTAAAAGACAATTCTTAGTTTTACTGATTAAAATATTGATGCCTTGGCCTTCAACCCTCATACTCAATGCATAACATGCATCATCCTTTTAAAGGGTTTCATTAAGTGCAAATGTAAATTCTACAAACCAATTATTAAGTCACATTCATGAAACCTATGGGATGGCAAAATAAAATAGTTCTAGAAGTACAGTGGTACCTTGGTTTATGAGCATAATCTGTTCCAGAAGCATGCTCGTAAACCAAAATACTCGTATAGTATATAAAAGCAAATTCCTCCGTAGGAAATAATGGAAACTTAGATAATTTGTTCTGGGGTCCTAGTTTCCATTATTTCCTATGGAGAAACTTGCTTTAATACAGGCCTGCCCAAAGTCCGGCCCGGGGGCCAAATCTGAGTGGCCCACGGCTGGCTGGCCCGCCCCTCCCTCCCCCTTCTTCGCTTATGGGTCAGTGGGTGGGGCTTGCAGTGGGATGGCAGGGTTGGGGAGCAACCGACCCCTGACACATTCTCAGCCACCAAATCTGGCCCTCCTTACAAAAAGTTTGGGCACCCCTGCTTTAATATAAGAGAGCAGCCAGGTCCAACAGCTAGGGCCAGATTCCAGATGCAGGCCCACTGTGCATGCCTGACCCCCCCCAGAGGGGGCCTGTGACAAGTGCTGGCGGCCCAGTACAGGCCCACAACGCATCGGAAGCCACCACTGGGCCTCCTATGGGGAAGGGCTGCTGGCTGTGGTGGCGAGAGGCTGCCAGCTGCGTAGGCCAAGGGTGTGTGCCCAGGGTCTCAGTGGAGATGGTGGGGTGTTGGGGATCCTTCTCCTTTCTCCCTCACGACCCACTCCCCTCTTCCTCCTCCTTCGCCAGGGCCACCTTGGGAGCCTGCCAGGCCATCTTTGGGTGCCCTCTCAAGATGGTGGTGGTGACCCTGAGAAGGAGGAAGAGAAAGAGGTAAGCCAGGCCATGATGGAGGGAGGGAGGGATACCCCTTGCCCATGCTAACATCACCCCCGCAGCCAGGGCAGAGGAGGGTATGGTTGAAAAATGAGTGCTACTGGTGGGACAGAGACACTTATCAGGATAGCCAGGACAGGGACTCTATCCTAACTGAGACTGTGTGTGTGTTTTGTCATTACAGTCGTGACCAACTCTTCGTGACTCCATATCCATTGAGTTAATTTGTCACCAAAATTATCAACAAGGTCACAGGAGAGAAACTAGTCTGGCTATTTTCCTTGCTGCTTCAGGAGGCCCTTACTTATGTGTAGGCATTATATTATAAAACAAGAACCCTGAAAAATATGTTTCTTTATGAGGGTGGCTTTGATTTAAATCAATTGATGCAAACCACAATTTATTTACAGTGGTAACTTGTATAAAGGAATTAATTTGTTCCCAATGAAATTATGTTAAGCAAATTTTCCTTTATACAAATTTCCCATAGGAATGCATTGAAAACAGAGTAATCCCTAATTGCCACCATTTTTATGTTGTACGGATTCGCCTCATAGACCATTCTGTTAAGCAAATTTCCCCTATCTCCAGAATTTTTTATGTTGTACAGATTTTATGCTATACAAACCGTTTATTATATGAGGGTTGACTGTATTTTTGATTTAAATAAAAAATGGTTGTTTTATTTAGATTGTGATTTAAATCAATATCTTTTTTTAAAAAAAAACATTGATTTTTATCTACTCTAACTCACTTATAAGGCCTATACAGGAACAAAACCTTTCTCCTTTTCAGACCTATCACTGCTCATATGAGCAAAGAATGAGGATGGAGCTAGCTTCTCCCAGCAACAGGGTAAGGAATGGAGTAGGAAACAACCGAATATGCCTCTTGCCACATGTTCCAGAAAAATGGACCTCTGATGTCAATGAGATGTAGAGCAAGATCCTCGGTGACCACTCATTTGAAGATGTTCAGATTCTCGTGGAAGGAGCCATTCCTTCCACATATTCTGATCATAAAACTGTTTTGTACTTCATGGATCCATAGAGACGCAGACAAAAGGGGCCTCATCTTTTCTTGTTTGTTCTTTACATATTATCTTGAAGGACAATAGTTTACTTATATTGCACTTGTATACAATAAAATATGTCTCCGGGAACTACACTAGATTACATTTTATTTCCCATATGCTACCAATCTATGAAGTATGAAGAAAAACTGTAAGTAAAAGGTTTAAGAGTTTTTCCAAAGAGAAACAACAACAAAAACAGCACTATGGTTGAACGTATGTTAAAAACAACAAAAGCTATTATTATTATTTGTATCTCCAGAATATTTTGACTGTAGCACATAGAGATGCACAAATAATTTGTGTTTAATATTAGACTGCTTATTAACATTTTAAACTTTTACTTATACATTCATAGTGTGAGTAGCTAATTAAGAATGAACAATGTGCCATGTGTTGAAAGAATAGCATGGGCTCTCAAAAATTTCCCACAATTCTCTCATGTCCATACTCTACAAGTTTTTCACTGGCTATGCAATTTGCCAGACAACCCATCTGAGATTTCAAAATATAAGCTACAAATTCTTACCTCACATGACTTCACGGTAGGATTCATTCATTATGCATGACTTCTTACTTCATTTGTCAGTGTGAACAGAATTTATCTCAAAACTTCTAGAGATTCGGAGCCATCAATTAAAATGTTTCTAATCTGCCTTTATTTCTCAAATAATTGTCAGAGTGCTACACATTAATAAATATCAACTACATATAAGACAACATCAGTACCAGCACTGAAAAATTGCAATCAAGAATCTTTTCATTTATATATTAGAACAGTATCTTAATGTAAACTGGGGGGGGGGGGCCGAGACAGCATTTCTACTGAGTTACATGCAGCAAGATGAAGACTAAGATGATTCCGGGAGGGTGGATAAGGCAGTCTGAAATGACACATTACAGAAATGTGTGTTGGGCCTTAATCCTCTACCAATTTTAATACCAGGAAATATGCAATTTTGTACTATGAAGAACTGCAGAAAACAATGTCACATTTTTAGTGCTTGATAGTAATGAGAATATATAAACACCTGCCATTTATTTCTATTTTTGCAAAAGATAATATAGGCTATCTGATGAACAGAAAGGCCCTTTTTAAAAATAAGATTTCTGAACCTCAGCACTCCTTCAAATCACCAACATCCGATTTCCTCAAAACTAGGCTGCTCCCTCCATCAGTACTCTGAAACTCTGCTGCCCAGACTACTGTACAAACAGGTTTCCAGATTCAATTGGTTATTCTTTTATTAGAAATGCAAGTCACATCCGATTAAGTTACAGAGAAAAAGTTTGGTTGCACTTCACAGCTTTCCATTTCCATTCTGAAGAATTTAACAGGCACACATGAACAGAGCAAGCTAACTTGTTCAACGTAGCCCTGCCCTTCACGTCTGTCACTGCTATAAGCCAATAGATGCACACAATCTGCCAACTTGTAGGCTTATAAAATTTCTTACCAGTTACAACTGAAACAAGGGGCGGGACTTCCACTATCAACTTAGTCTGAAGTCTCACTACCTCTCTTAAAATGCAGGATGATTCCTAGGCCTTGGAACACACATTCCAAGCAGAAAGTCAGTTCACAAAGGCCTGCCGAAACCAAACAGTCCATGACTTCTTTTTTAGTTTCACTAAACTCAGAAAAGGTTAACTTTCGACATTCTTGTTTCAAAAATATTCTCTCTTTTTAGGAGAACTCCTTTCACCTAGAAAAAAGTATTCTTTGTCCTGGTTACTTCTCTGCTGTAATCTGCCAAAAAGACAGCACAAACTCCTGATATTTTAAGCTCTGGTTAGAGACCACTTGTGTCTCTCTAAAGGTCACATAATATTTACTATCCTATGCAACAGAACGGACTGAAGTCTACCACTAGTGAAAAATATACTGAGTATTTTTGCTTTGTTTTCTTTTGGTTTATAGTTCAACTAAAATACAGTAAAGATCAAGCACTTTAATTCATGGTTTTCACAGCGAATCAATTGCTGTATGTTTAGTCAATCATACAAATTCAGTGTAGTTCCCTAGTTGGGTCTAGCAACTGGGCTTGGACTTTGGAGTGTGTGTGTGTGGGGGGGAGGGATTCAGTCATCAAAAGAACAGACGTTAATTAAAAGTCAATCAAGGCTAAACAGTTATCAGAAGTAACAGCTCTATTTTCAGTACACCAGTTGCAAACATATACAAGTGCAAACTATCTTATATGCACCCCTGTGTGTGTTTAAGTAACACAGAACCCTTTATTTAAAGTACTGTATAGTCAATTTCAATTGTGTTGTTTTATGAGATCTGTGGCACTTTAATGATAGTTTAGATAACAACTTTCCCCTTAAATATAAATCCACTGACAAACTTGTTGCACGTAAAGCCCCTCAATATATCCGATTATGATTGTGATCATGCAGGAATGATTGAACTTGCAAAAAACAAACAAACAAACAAACAAATAGTTGGCTCCAGACAGGAGACTGCTTCCAGAAGACTAGCCTGTAGCATGCAAGAGACATTTTTATAAGCAGACTGATCAGAACAATGGCCCCAGAACAACATGGAATCAGAAAACACCTCACTAGAGTTATCAAGAAGAGGAAATGGTACAAACTTAGAAATACTGACTTTTTCTAGGAAAAAAAGGTTTTCGCTGCAAATTCTGCTTGCTACAGACTCATGTTCTAACTCTCAATC
This sequence comes from Phrynocephalus versicolor, assembly GCA_023846285.1. Lineage (NCBI taxonomy): Eukaryota > Metazoa > Chordata > Lepidosauria > Squamata > Agamidae > Phrynocephalus > Phrynocephalus versicolor. The sequence continues at coordinate 36,842,911 of JAHTLZ010000015.1, read as the reverse complement.
TCCCTCCCATCTTAAATTGCTCTGAGGGTAGGGAAAGAAATGGAGTCTGAGATGCAGATTTGGACAAGAAAGTCTGGGTAAGGCCATCACCATTTTGTTGTTTTTTTTAAAAGCAAGTGCTTCCAAAAACAAAAGTAGATATACAGCTTGGGGAACTAGGAATCAATCACGTAAGGGTTGCAGCACGAAGTTCTGTCTTTGTAACCCATTAGGTCATATCAGATTGAGCATGGGAGTCCTCGGATGTACCAGATCACCCTCATCTGGTTTTCAGAGCTTGACAGGTACATATAAATAGAAAAATCCCTGTAGAGATTGAGGACATCAGGGTGCTTAATAAGCCCTCCCCTTTACCAGCTAAAAGCACCCTGCAGCTCCGCTGCTAGTAATGAGAAGGGTTACTGCCTATTTTCTGCTTCATTTTGGGAAGGAGGAGATAAAAGAGTCCCTGGCCAACACAGATGCAATCTAAACTTTATGGCCACGTTTAAGTGACTATTAATGGCCAGCGGCGAGCACGCTTGTTCCCAGGAAACTCTCCCCGCCCAAGCTGCCAACACCGCCAGATTTTGACGACATTTTGCGGATATAGGGAGAGAGAACTTCCCTCTCTCTCTCTGAAAGCACTCGAGCCATTCTCAGAAGGGCAAAAACTTGCTGCCATTTTAAGAGGGCTCTCGCCTTCCCCCCCTCCCACATTGCTACTGCTACTACCCACGGGAGCCGCGAAAAGCTCATGAGCCCCCCAAGAGGAGCTGCTGCTGCTGCCGCCGCCCTGGGCGAGGGAAAGCGGCGCCCGAGTGGGCAGCTGGCTGGCGAAGGGGCAAGCAGGCGGGGGCGGGAGGGCAAAGGGCCCTCCAAAAAATAAATAAAAAAATTTATTGGAAGGGGAAAGGGAACACAGTAGATAGAGGGGGGCCCAAGCAAGCGAGGGGCCAAACAAGGGTGGAAAACGAGGAGTTTCCGACTCCGGCGGGGTTGCAAGATGGCCCAAGGCGTGCCAAGCTGGTCCCCTCGGGCAAGGGGCACCGATGCAAGAGGGCGCTGGGGCCCAAGAAGCGGGGGGGGGGTTTGGGGAGGGGGAAAGGGGGGGTCGAAGGCGATGCAGGGCCCCGGGTAGGGGGGGTGCAGAGCAGGCCGCCGCCGCCGCCGCTCCTTTGCCTACCTTGATGTGGAAGCGGATGAGGGCCAGGCGGATGCAGTGCGCCATGCAGACGGGCGGCAGGAACCAGACCTTGGGCGGCGGGGTGCCCTTGTTCTGGACGTGGCTGACGATCTGCTGGGCTGTCTGGCGCTCGTTCCCCTGGCGCTTCACCCACTCGTGGAGCCGGGCCTTCTCCAAGGCGCCGTTGAAGAAGACGAAGAGCTCGATGTTGCCGTTGAAGCAGGCCTTGGCCAGCGCCGCCAAGTAGCCCAGCATGTGGTTCCATTGCCCGCCGCTCACCCAGTCCGTGTAGAAGCCGCCGTAGAGCCGGTGGAGGCAGTTGTCGGCGTCGATGAGGAGGCGCAGCGGGGTCTGCGGGGGACGCTGGCGGCCGCCACCCACCAGGCTCCCCCGGGCCAGCTTCTGCAGCTCCACCGGCACCACGGCGCTCGGGCAGTGCTTCTCGATGTAATCCTGGAAACCTTGCACTCCCATGGTGGCGGCGGCGGCGGCGGCGGCGATGGTGGTGGTAGTGGCGGCGGCGGCAGCGGCGACCGTGCTTGGCTGAGTGGCGGCGTCTGTACTTGTAGTAGTAGTAGTGGCGGTGGTGGTGGTAGTAGTGGCGGTGGTGGTGGTGGTGGTGCCTTCAGTCCGGGCGAGGCAGCAGGAGGAGTTAGGAGTTGCGGGTGGGTCGTGTTGGGAACTGCTGGAGCCGGGCTCTGCTGGATATATTATTATTCAAACTCTGATGGGTGGCGGGCGGGCGGGCGGGTTGGTTGGTGGGTGAGCTGGTTGACGGCGGCGGCTGCAGTTACACGGTGGCTCTTCAGGGGGGAGTTGTATGGATTAGTGGGGGGTTCATGGCTGCTGCGGCCGCCATGTGCTGCTCTCACAGCGCCATGGCTCACGGCAGGGGGGGGGGCAGCACCCGGGCGGCGGCTGCTACTGCTGCTCTGGTGGTGGCTCTTGCCGCTGCGGCTCCTACTGCCCGGGGAAACGAAGGGAGGGAGGGAAAAAGAGAGAGAGAGAGAAAAAAAACGGGAGGGGAAAGAAGGAGGGAGGAGGAAGAGGAGGAAGAGGAGGGGAAGGGAAAGGAGGGGAACGGGGGGGGAGAGAGGCGGGAGCGGCACCGCGCGCAGGAAGCCAACCCCTTTGCCGCCGCGGAACGGGCGGGACTTGGCCCCGGCTTGCTTGCCGAGGGCCGCTCACGCCGCCGCCGTCTTGCCCAGGGCTGGCGCGCGCGCGCGCGCTCACAGAACTCGCGCGCAGGCTTGGGAGGCTGACGCCTGGCTGTCTGGCGGGGCTCGCAGCCGGCTTTCCTCAACCCCCACCCCACGTCTCTCTCTCCACGTCCCGATGGAAGGAAGGATGGAAGGAAGGAAGGACTGGCTGCCGGGCCTGGCCGGGCCGCCTCCCTGTGGTGGTGCCCTGTGCCACTCGCCCTCCCCTATCCCTTTCCAGCGGCCCGGCCGCTGCTGCTGCCGCCGCCGCCCTTGCTTTGCCGCTGGGCGGGCGCGGGCTCTGTTGCGTAACCCAGGCATGCGCACGGCAGGCACGGCGCGGCGGGCGGGAAGCCGGCGAAGAGAAGGGATTGGCTCGGGAAGGGATATCGCAAGCGGAAATGGAGGGTGTGTGGAATGGCGGGGAGGGGGTGTTCTGGGGGGGAGCCGTGGAGCCTTGCGTGAGGGGAAGGGGCTGCGCGGGAAGGGCGGCTTCAAACACCGAAGGCGGGAGGAAAAAGGAAACGGCGGCGGGTTTGAGTGTGAGGAGGTGGTTCTTGTCTCTCCAAACAATAAATGGTTGTGGATATTCGTTAAGACACGAGTCGTCTGCTTCCAGGCAGTACTACGGTCGCGTGAAGGTGTGCACTCGGACCCCGGATGAGGAATGAGCGGGCGGCCGCTGCCCCCCTTGAGAGCTAACTTTGGGTGCTCGTCGGCTGCTCGCGCCTCTTGAGGAAGTCGCCTCTGCTTCTCACCATCTTGGAGGCGCTATGCGCTCGCCTTGGCTCTGCTGGAAAAGATGAAATGTACAGTGGTACCTTGTATAAAGGAATTAATTCATTCCAAATGAAATTATGTTAAGCAATTTTTTCCTTAATACAAATTCCAATAGGAATGCATTGAAAACGGTGTGATTCCATTTTTTTGTTGTACGGATTCTCCTCATAGGCGATTCTGTTAAGCAAATTTCCCCTATCCGGAATTTTTATGTTGTACAAATTTTATGTTATACAAGCTGTTTGTTATACAAGGGTCCACTGTACTTCTCGAGGGTCCGGATTTGCATGTACAGTACTGTGTACACTATTACCCGAAGGTTTACAATTCAGCTTCAGGGTTGCGCTGCCCAGGTCTTTACCTAGCCTAAGCTCACAACAAAGTAAGCAGGGATGTTGGTTTCTAAAATATTTGCATATTGCCCTTAGAAATACAGATAAAGGTCAAAACGATTTTTTAAAAAACGAATGCAGTAACATAACGTAAACATTTTAAGTTGGAATGTTTCATATTGAAGGATATTCAAACTGCCAGGCTGATTTGATAACAGGCATGCAGGTGTATTTTAAGGAGATAGGGCCACCCTTGAAATGGGGTCATCTGTTTCAACTGTCAGCCTAATAGATCAGTTGGCCATATAACCAGCTTACATAACCAAATCACAAGCCAACTGGGGTCTTTAAAGATGACTAGATGTACCTGGAGCACATCAACAACTTGTACAACTGATACAGAATTACAGTACTGTACTGTAATACCTTGGTTTATGAGCATAATTCATTCAGGAAACATGCTTCTAAACCAAAACACTCTATCAAAGCAAATTTCCACATAATAAATACTGTAATGGAAAATCAGTTGATTCGTTCTGGGGTGCCCATAGATAGACCACATACTGTACACACAAAATGCCAAAAACTCACAAAAGTTGGCTAGAAGTCCACATCCACACCATGGTTTAGGTACCTAGCTGCAGAATCTGCTCTGCTTGGGACTAGCAACTGGATTTTACTCTCTCACATTTTAATGTGACAATAATAAATTGCTATTTGTAGCTCTATACATAATTGACCAGCCCCATGACTAGAAGTGGTTTGAAAAAATAAGTGTTGAAAACAAATAAAAATCTAAATACTGTAAAAAGGAAAATAAACCCTAACCTGCACTCATGGTTGAAAATTCTTGGTTGGTGCAAGGGAGACCTCTATTCCTCTCCTCCCCCTCTGCTTTGGGGGCTGTCTGAGACCAAATGTTCCAGACAGTCACCCACAATCCAGTAGGGGGAGGAACAGAGAGATAGCCACCATGGGCTTACTTGTGATCATGTGGCCTGCTCCAGCGCTTGTATATCAAGTCATTGTTTGTTGATCAAGGCAAAATTTAGAATAAATGTTTGCTTTTCTTGCTCTTAAACCAAGTAAACAAAGGTAATCCAGTACTGTAAGATCAACTCCCCTTCAGGCAATTAACTAGTCATATTCTGCACCCACTGAAGCTCCCAAACCCTCATCACTGTGTGCTGCACAAGTCCATTATGAATGTAACCAGGGCCGGGAACACTGCAAAAAAAATCCCTTCCCTATTGGGATAGAAGGGCAAAAGGGGTAGAGGTGATAAAAGGCATACCTGACAACTGATGTCAACTGTACCTCCATACAAAGTGCAATGCCTGAGCAAATTCCAAGTTGTACACCTGGTATTTCAAAGAATGCAACACTGCAATGTGAATGTCATTTTAACTAGATCAACAGGTGCCCCAAAATACCAGCAAGCGTGTAATGAAACTTCCCTCAGCAAAGGATGGGGAATTAAATCCAAATCAATATTTTAGCAAGGCTAAAAGACTATACATATATGCAAGACTAAAATATGTCAGATTCATTGCTATCAATATTTCCTGACAAGTCTTTTAAAAAATGGAAGGGATGTATTCATTCCACCTCTTCTTTTCCCATCATAAGTCATCCACCAGGAGAATTAAACTTTTCTGTTCCAAAATGAGGCTAGAAAACAGGTCAGAAATCCAGTCCAGCATCTAGGATCACCTAGATCTCTAGTTGCTGTGAAGCTCTCTTTTACTTTGAAAAGAAATAGCTTACCTTTGTGCTGCTCTTTCATATATCAAGTTTTCAGGAGTACACCTGCATATAAGCATAACATGTGTATGTTGTTGGTCTATTAGCTAGAAAGCAGTTAACGACTGCAGCTTCATGTTAACAGTATTCCCTGAGAGTCAGATTTACACTCTGCATGCATCCAGATGTCAAACATATTTGAAGAGGCGTTTTTCTCACCAATCCATTCTTGGAACATACACATAGCATTGAAAATACAAAGCCATATTTTGAACATTGAGGAAAAATGTATTTTTCCATCTATGGAAGTTTTTCTGTCTCACAATCATTATATCTATTGGCAAAGTTTAGAAATCCATTTGAATTTCCTTTTAATATGCAACAGAAGTGTGGCTTGGCTGACAAGAAAAAATAATCAACTTTAGAAGTTTCCACCTCTCCCACCACTCCTCCAAATCCTAACACTTTAAGGAAATGAACACACAAGAAGCTTCTTTGATTAAAAGAGTATAAAAGAGACTTTACTTACCACCCAGAGACCTTTGGGTAGTTGGCGGCATATAAGCTGTAAAAAAAAAAATGCTTCTCTATGCAGGCACTAATACAGCTCAGATTAAATGCAGGTCGAAAGAATAAAGTACAGAAAAATAATATTCCTGAAAAATAGGTTTTATCTGTGTCCTTTTGCCCACATGCTGAGGCAAAGAAAGGACAGGCATCACAGAGCTACATCTTTCTGTGTGTTCAAAAATGGATAATAGGAAGTATTTATTTATTATTTATTTATTTGTTGGACTTTTACCCCACCCATCTTCCGAAACTGAACTCTGTAGAAAGGTGTGGTTTGAAAGCCCTGGGAAATAGAAATCCTTCTAACTGGTCCTCATGCAAATAGGCCAGGCTAGGTTGTGACATGCATTGCTCCTCCCATATGTGTTGAAAATCAGCATGATAGACTGGCTTGTCCAACACCCCTTCTCAAGCTGTCTTGCATTTATTTTGAACAATTCCCATCATGCATCATAGAGTCTGGAATTGGTGTTTCGTTAGAGGTTTCGTGAGGATGTCTGCTGCCATCTTCTTGGTAGGGCAATAGTTTCATAATTCCTTTGTCTAACAGATCCCTCATAAACATCAGTTTTATACATCAATGTGTTTCGTTTGCATGTTGAGCTTATCTCCTTCCATCAGCTTGATGTAGCGTTGATTGTCTTCCAGAAGTTGGATGGGTTCTAGTTGTTCCATCCTGAACTCTTACAGCAGTTTTCTGAGTCTAAATAACTCTGCAGACCTCTTCAGCAGAGAGTAGCTCAGATTCTGTGGAAGACAAAGCTACATTCCCCTGATTCCCTGGAGAGTTTCGGTTCCGGTTTTGCCGCAGTGAAATGCCTTGATAAGCTCTTCTGCTTATCAGGCTGAATTCTTCCATATAAACAGAACCTGAAAGGGTAAGTCCCCCTTGCGGGGGGGGGGGGTGAAGAGAGGCAGCATCTGGAGACTGCAAAGAATTGCGGCGGCAGGCTTCGTAGCTTCAGAAATCACCCAATCTCCTGTTGGGGGGGAAAGTCCGTCTGCCATCTGTCATGGCGGCGGTTCAAACTGCGGCATCGGACAAATGTAAATATTAATTGTAGATATTTGGAAACTTTACTGCCATAACTAAGACTGTATGTTTTCCCCTATTTTTGTGAGCTTGGACACTTTCCTGCTTCAATAAGTACTCATTCCCTCCCTTCCTGAAAAGGCGGTTATAAGCATGTTGGGAGATAAAATTTTAAGTCAATATTATTTTGTAGCTTCTGTGTGTGTTGTGTCGTTACAGTCGTGACCGACTCTATGTGACTCTATGTCCATGGAGTTTTCTTGGCAGGAGTACAGGAGTGGCTTGCCAGTTCCTACTCCAGGCGCCTACAGCACCTGGTATTCCCTGTTGGTCTACATTCATATAAACTGTTTATGGAGTCATTTGCCTGGCTGAGATAATTAAAAGGAAACTATTTGACCTTGTCTCTATGCTGCCAAAACAAATTTTTCAGATAAGAATTGGATTTTTTTTCTCCTTTGCTCCTTCCCGTCCTTGCTCTCTCTGTTGATGTGCTCTTCTGGAAGTGATTAATCCTTTCAAGTGGACTAACAATGAGCCAGGAAACAACGTCAGATGAGCAATTTATGGATATGCTTGATAAACTTCAGAATATTGTTGACTCTCTCCAGTCTAAGTTTTTTCCTGAGCTCAATTCAGAAGCAGATAAGAGTCCTGACTTTAATCTAGATCAGAACATTGAACCTGATATACAAGTAACAAGAAATATTCAGAAGGAATACTTGGAGAATGCAGAATCTAGCAATGTTTGGGAGACTAAGCTTTCTCCAGAAGAGAAGAAAAGTCTAATCTTTAACCCTGATCTGGGTATTAAGCTGAAAGAGAGCATTTACTCTAATCTGCAAGTTTATAAACTATTTGCTCAGGAGACAGTATCCTCTTCAGAAGGAGAGGACAGTCTCAATCCTAACCTTTTTAGAAGCACGGGATTGGAACAGAGTATTTTCCCCAGTCTACACATCTCAACAAATATGCAGGGAGAATGCTTGGAGAGCTCAGCGCTGGAAGTTTCTGCATTGCGGGATGGACCGACAGGGAAACAACTTATGAATCTCTGACTTAATGAATCAATCACATAAAAAGCTATTAATGGATAACAATGAACTATAACAATATGGAAAATGGATAACAGAAACCTGCAAGCCAGCCCAAAACAAAGCTTTGTTCCAGTTAGACATAATCGTGATAGAAAGATGTTAAAATTATTTACTTATTATGAATAATATAACTGGTCGAGATGTCCATTAAATAGTAGTTTAATTAAATAAAGTAGATTAGCTATCTGGAAATTTATCACTAGGATTGAATGCTCTGTTAAGATTTGATTATCTTGTTCAACGTTGTTCAATGCTGAAATTAAGTGTAAAATCCGAAAACAGTCTTCAATATCATTTATTTACTAATTTAACTAGAAACTATCTTAAGAGGTCAGCTAATGTACTGTGAAGACCAGTTAATACCATGTCAACTATTGTCAGCTGCATCGGCCAGTTTAACACCCTTGTTTATGGAACATCTAATTAATGGAATATTTGAAAATGAAAAATGGAATATGGACGTTAGCTTGAGATGTCAATTTGTTAGCTCCTTAAATGTTAGCCAGGAAACAAGAGAGATTTTTCCTTTGAATACAACAAGAAACAGAGAGACCAAGATGTAATGCTTTTTTTTCTCTTTTAATAACCCATTAAGTATTAATCTTAGACAGATAAGGTTTTGAAAACAGTAAAATTAATGGGAACAGAGAAAGTACAGTGAGTTGATGACATCCATCGTGTATCTAGGGTTGTAGATTAGACAGACTAACTTGACTTTGTACTTCATTATCTTAATTTCTTGTATTAGACAAAAATAGATCTAAGCCTATACCTATTATATATCGAATTAGTCAAATATAATCTAAGCTGCTTTATTAAATGAAGAATTAAGTTTTTAGGACTGGGAATATTGCTAAGATTAAACTAGCTAATACAATATTGTAATCTACTACAGTGTTGTCTTGTATAAAGGAATTAATTCATCCCAAATGAAATTCTGTTAAGCAAATTTTCCTTTGTACAAATTTCCCATAGGAATTCATTGAAAACAGAGTAATCCTTAATCGCGACCATTTTTATGTTGTATGAATTTGCCCCCATAGGCAATTCTGTTAAGCAATTTTCCCCTATCTCTGCAATTTTTATGTTGTACAGATTTTATGTTATACAAACCATTTGTTATATGAGGGTCCACTATACTTGCCTTCATTTTATTTTATTTTTTCTATATTGTATATAATGTTCAACACTCTCCTAGTTAAATTAGCCATTTGTGTTCCCTTTAAAAACCCATTTTAATCATCTTTAATATATTTTGTGACAAATCTGTTCATTCTACTTGCTAATATTGCAGTAAAAATATTTGCATCTTGATTTATTAAAGAAATAGGCCTATATAAACTGGGATCTGTTAAACCATTATTAGGTTTTGGAATAAGCATTCTTAATGTTTCCAGGATAATGGTATCTTCTCTTCTTCCAAATATTATTTTAAAAGTATCTTTAATTTGGGAACTAGAACTAATTTAAATAGTTTATAAAAATCTGAATCTAATCCATCTAACCCTGGAGTTTTGCCATTTTTAGCTTGACAATAATACAGTACTTACAATCTCTTCCTCCTGCATTGGTTTTTCTAACTCTCTTTTATCAGTCTCTAGAAGCCTTGTCTTCACAGATTTCTTAACATAGCTTTCTATATTCTTTTTAGATATATTGCCTCCTGCATATAATTCTTTATAAGATTCTTGAAATATGTCTAATTTTTCTTTCATCAAGATACATTTCTTTCCTGATTTATCTTTAATTACTCCTATCATTTTTGCTCTTCTAACATGAACTAACTGCACTAAAAGCTTAGAATTTTTATTACCATATTCAAAAAAATTATCTTCAAATATATCAAATCCTTCTGAATTTTATCTATTTCTATGCTATCTAATTCTCTCCTCTTAGCTTGAATATCTATTAATTTCCTAGTATCTCTATCTCCAAAATAGCTATCTCTCCTCTAATATTCTTATATTTTTTATTTCATTTTTTAAACTGCATGATTCTCTTATGGATATTCCTCTCATAACTACCTTCATAGTGTCCATATCACTCCCATTTTACTCCCACCTGCTTCATTTATTGACCATAATTCCAACCATTCCTTTTACCCTATTCATTATATCCACATGTTGAAAAATACTAGAATTTATTCTCCATCTTTTTACCTCTCTATAATCTGTTTTTAACCTTCAATTCCATTTTCATCAGTGCATGATCAGCAACATTTATTATATTAATACCCATATCTACTATTTTAGAAAGCAAATTATGAGATAAAATATAAAATCTATTCTAGAGTAACTATTATAAACAAGAATAACAGGTGTATCTTCTTTCATCCCCCTTTAATTCCCTGAATCTATGCCTCATACCAGCCATTTCCATCATCTTACTCAAAATACTATCTCTATTAATAATATCATCCTTTTTACAAACAGATTTATCTTTCACTTTATCCAAAAATCTCGTGCCATAACAATCTTTTTCCATCCTCTCATTTTCTTCAAAAACCAATTCATAAAAATCTCTTTGTTTTACATTATACAATTAAAGTATAATATTCTGTTCACTTTAAACCCTGAATTCACAATGCTTGGAGATTATTGCTGTTTCTTTAGATTTTAAAGTCCCCTACCCTTTCTCACAAATATTAATATTCTGTAGCTTGAGTTCATTGACCCTGTCTTTCAATTGATGAGTCTCTTGCAAAAAAGAGTCCACTTTGCTCTTCTTCAATGAAGACTCTATTCTTCTCTTTAAAACCAAGACTAGGCCTTTCATGTTTAAAGTAAATATTTTTATATTTTTCCCCACGCTCACTTTATGTCACATATTCTTTTTTAGTCCCATTGTGATACACACTTTTATTTTTTCCCTCCTAGATCTCTTTTTTATTAGCCAAATGAAGTTTTTAAAAACCCATTCATTCTCTTCTTCCTCCTCCACCATTAACCCACCATCCCTCTCCACCCCCTCCACCCCTCCTTCCAAAAGGGAAAAGATACAGAGGGAAAAAAAGGAGGAGAAGGGGAGGGTGACCCCTCCCCATAAAAACTAAAATAAAAAATAAAGGGGGGAAATTATAAAGAAAAATATTATTTTTTATTACTGGTAAAGGAAACAAAAGAAAAAGTAGGAGAATACACTCACCACCGATATAAAAAGGTATATCCCCTCAATTTTTAATTTTTTATTTTATAAAAAAGAAGAAGCAAAAGAGGGGGAAAGGAAAAAAAAGAAAAACGAAAAAGGAGGGGGATGGGGGGATACCCCCATAAAGGTAAAAGTAAAGCAAACAAAATAAAAAACAGGGAAAAAAGAAAAATAATAAATGATACAAGAAGGGGGAAGAGGGTGGGGAAGGGGAAATGAAGAAGGGTGAAAATAAAAAAAATAAAAAAATCTACTGTTAGTGCTTCCTTCTTGCTGTGTTTCACTTTTAGCCACTTGAGGAAGTTGCTCCTTGATCTTGCTGAAGGCCCCATGCAGCTAACAACTGTCTTCCTTCTTCCAAGGAATTAATTTTATGAATTATACAATTCCTCCAAATATTCAACAAAAGTGGATGACTCCAGCTATATTTCAAATTATTTTTGATTAAAACTGATGTCACTGGTTTCATATCCTTTTCCCATTTGATCAATTCTTGAGACAAAGCTTGATAAATCCAAATTTTCTTACCTTAATAAGTAAGGAGGTCTGGTTTGGATTTCACAACTTTTAAAATTGTTCTTCTTTCAAATAATTTAAAAAAAAACTTCACTATAATTGGCCAGTTTGGAAGTTTGAAACTACCCACAAATGAATCCTCTCTGTATATTCTTCAACCACAAGTTGTGACTTCATGAGTCCATTCATCCATGTCATTGCCTTCTTTTTAATATCTTGCCCTTCTATAACTCAAAATTCATTATTTTAATTTTGGAATGTCTGCAGTTGTCTTCCACATCAATAATTGTTATGAAGTTCTTCCAGCTCTTTCTCCTGTGAGCTAACCTTTGTTTCATTTAATTTTTCTAGGGTTTCAATTTTATCTAATCTCACTAAATTTTGAAAGATCAGAATGGATATTTGTAAGCTCATCCTTGATTTTTTTAAATTCCTCCTTGAATCCTTGGCAGTCTTTCCTAATTTCCTTAATCTCAAGGGTCAAACCCTTCATCTCTTCAGAAATTTTAGATAATTCTTTTTTCACTTTGTCCATGTCTACCGGCCTATATGTCTGGGCCTCTGCCCCCTCTCCTCCTGAACAGAGTGTGTGTGTTTGTGCACTTGTTTCAACCCTCCTAAAACGCTCGAGGCTTCTATCAGATGGCCTATCGGACTTCTAATCTCTAACCCAGGCAACTTCTTTTGAAGCCTTATGGATTTTATCTCTTTGTATAAGCAAGACTTAATCAGGCCTTTAAAGAAATCTTTGTTTGTTCTCAGTTTCTTTTTAAAGCTATGCCACAGACAAGTAGCTGAACAGCAGCACAAGCTCAAAAAAAAAAAAAACTTTAGAGACGATTTTTCTGAAGGAAAAAAATAGCATTTTATTGCTATTTACAATTTGATCAGCAGAGAACACTGACCATAGGCGTCCATTCTGCCTAGTCATAATTTCAAATTGGATGTAAGCCAACTGTGTAAACTTTTCAAAATCTTTGGACTGATCTAATGGCATTTGTGAATAGATTTTTGCCAATTCACCACAGATTTTGGATCTTAAAATTATCATCCTCTGATCTTGATGGACCTCAAAATCATTGCAACAGAGCTCAAAAGAGGTTAGGAAAACCTCTGGATTATCACCTTGTTTAAATTCCAGAAAACTCTTCAGATCCAACTTAGAGGGATTTTGTTCTTCTGCATTTGAATTATTGTTGTTTTGGTTTCTTAAAGCTTCATGATCTAACCTGCATATCTCTTATTGAAATTCCATTTCTCTCTGTCCATTTTCTTGTTCTATTTCCCTCAATCTAGTTTTTTTTCCTTTTTTTCTATTTATTTATTTATTTATTTATTTATTTATTTATTTATTTATTATATTTTTATACCACCCATCTTACGAGGGAATTCTGGGCGGCTAACAATAAGGTTAAAAGAGCAATAAAACTCTCAATCTAGTCTGCTCTTTTTATTTCTAATGCTCTTAACTGGTACTCTTGTTCCATTTTCCACTTTTCAAAGGCTAAAGCACCTTGTGGGCTCATTTCTCCTGAGGTAATTTCCTCAGGAGCTCTCTCAAAAATTTCCTCCTCCTGAGGACTCCCGTTTCCCTCCTGTTCAGGGTTCTCAGCTGGCATTTCTCTGACAGGATTCTTCACTTTTTTGGTTAGCATTTTGTGTGAGTGCGATTTGTTAACATATAGGTTTGGATGGGGGGGGGGACTTTAAACACAAGCCTCTGCCAAGGGGTTTCTTTCTCCCCCTCCTCCTACTGCTGTAAACACTTTGTTTCCTTCAGCCACACTTGGGTGGTTTCCCAGAATTTCAGGCAGTATTCAACACAGCAAAGGCAGCTTCTGTCTACACTGAAACGGTTTCATACTTTCCCCAACAAAACCCAGAAAGTGTTCTTTTTTCATAGTTCTGTGTCAGGCCTTGAAGTTCAGTAAGTTTCACCTCAATTCCCTGCTGGTTTGGCCTTCCACCTGTCCCAAAGATACCCTCTTTCTCTTTTTTTAATTTTTAAATTTTATTATTATTATAAATAAAAAGGAAACCTTACATAAAAAACACCTCATTACCAATCTTGATCTCAAATCTAAATCTAAATTCAGTCTACTACAGGTCAAAGTCTCTTAGCAACTTTTTTTCTCATAGAAAACATATAGAGGACTCCAGCGTTCTCTTGCCTTCTGTAGGTCTTTCTCCTTGAGTATTTCTGACAAAATGTCCATTTCTGCTGTTTCCAAATATCTGTCCAAAAGCTCATGTTGTTCTGGTAAATCCTTTGTTTTTCAGTATTTTGCCAACAAAATCCTAGCTATAGTTAACATATACATTAATAAATGTTTCTTATTATAGTCTTTGATTTCCGGCATAATATTTAACAAAAATATTTCTGGCTTGAATGGTATCATACTAAAAGGGATTCCCCCTAGGGTTACCTTGCCGCTATTACTTGAGCCGAGAGATGAAAGAATCACACCATGGGTTCAAAGGAACGGAGAAACCTTTACTGCTGCAGCATGACCCTCAGCCGAATTGCTTCGGAAAGCTGAGAGTAATTTACATTCAGAAGTGTACAGGTTTTATAGAAAAAGGTCCCCTAAACATCTTGTCTTAATCGCGAACAAACAGGGAAACATCTGGGTTCAGAAAACGGACAGAATAGATCAAAAGCGGATCAAAGAGTTACATTGTTAACACATCATTTACAGTTTATCTTGACAGCCCATTGACATGGGAAGGCATTAATCTTTACGCGGCAGCGCCACCTGGCTTTGCAGTCCCTACTGTGCTGTCAGATAAGCCTCAGAGCGGGAAGCGGAGAAGCACGAATCTTGCGGATGGTGGGCTTCTGGTGGGCTTTTGTTTATGATAAGGACTTGGAAAACAGGATGCAGATGCGGGGGAGGTATGTAATGCTTTGAGGCACAGTTTTGTGTAGAGAAGAAGAGGTGAATTAAGGGACACACAGTTGAATCAAGGGATAGATCCAATGCACTGCCATTTTATCTACAATGACAGTCTAATATATATATATATATTATGTATTAAAATATATCCCTATCAATACAACACAATATTTTCTGTGACATCTCATGTATTCTTTTCCAATAGTTATTATTCACTGTGCATGTCCACCACATATGATAAAAAGCCCCTTCTTTCTCCTTACATTTCCAACATCTATCAGATCCGTTTCCAAACATTTTCACTAATTTTTGTGATGTTATATACCACCTATAAAACATTTTATATATGTTTTCTTTCAAGCTAGTCACTCTAATATACTTAATATTAATTTCCCATAATTGTTTCCAGTTATCTATTTCAATATTACTGTATGTCCTATATTCTGAGCCCATTTAATCATACAGTCTTTAACTATCTCATCCTCAGTTTTACGCTCCAATAGGTGTTTATACATTTTCCTAATAAATTTCTCTTCGCTTCCCAGAAACAATATATCAAATTCAGTTTTCTGCATATAAAAACCTTATTTTTTATCTTTACTGAACCTTGACTGCAACTGCAATTTTGCCCACCAGTCTAATATGTTTTTTTTAATTCTTCCTCTGTTTTTAATTCAGTCTTACAATTTAATATATCTTGATATCTACCAAGTCTCATCTCAGTTACCAAATTTGGGTGTGTGAAGGCTTCTATCAGGGACACCCAACCTGGGATCTTCCTATACATTTGTTTTTTAATGTTCTCCCATATTCTCCATAAAGCCTTCCTAATCATATGATTGCTAAAGTTTTTCTGTTCTTTTGCCTTTTCATACCATGGCATGCCACCCCAGATTCAATTCATGACCTTCCAATTTCCAAACTCTTGGGTTTTCTAAGAGAATCCATTCTCTTACCCATCCCAGTACACAAGATTTATAATACAAATCCCAATCAGGAGCTCCCAATCCTCCTCTGCTTACACCATCTTGTAAACCCTTCTTCCCAATCCTCGCTTTCTTTCCTTGCCAAATAAACTTCAGAACCAATTTATCCATTTCAATAAAAATGGTCTTTTCATTATTACTGGTATCATTTGGAATAGAAACAGCACTTTAGGTAACACATTCATTTTAATGACTGCAATTCTCCCCATTAATTATAAATGCATCCTATTCCATTTTTCTAAGTCTGATCGTATACCCTTCATAGTTTCCAAATAATTATCTTGATATACTGTACTTGCTTTTTTTGTTATTCTAATTCCTATGTATGTTATGGACTTCTCTTCTTTAAAATTGGATCTTTCCAACAATATTCTTCTTTCTTCCGTTCCCATATTCTTAGTATTTTTGTCTTTGCTCCATTTATTTTAAGACCAGCCATTTCTCCAAATTCCAGTGCCAATTTTTTCCATAACTCTACTGAGTTGATTGGGTATTCCAATATAAAAACTTCATCATCTTGGTAGGCCTGTAACTTATATTCCTCTTGCTTTATTTTCAAAGCTTGTATCTCTTTTTGGTCTCTTATTTTTTGATTTAATACTTCTAATGTCAATATAAATAACAATGGTGACAGGGGGCAGCCCTGTCTAGTTCCTTTTTCAATTATAATCTCTTCTGTAAGATCAGTATTAATTTTTATTTTGGCTCTTTGCTGTGTTTATATAGCTGTTATATAATCTCTAAATCTTTGGCCAATTCCTATATATTCCAGATGCTTTAACATAAAATTCCAATTAACATTATCAAACACTTTCTCCGCATCTAAGAATATCAAAGCTGATTGTTTTTCTGAGATGATGAATGGGCTTCATAGTATTCTAATACATTCAAGATTGTCCTCATATTATTACATATCTGACATTTTGGTAAGAAACCTGTTTGATCTTGATGTATTCTTTGTACTAGAACCTTTTTAGTCTGGCTGCCAATATAGAAGCAAAGATTTTATAATCTGAATTAAGCAATGATATTTGTCTGTAGTTTTTGATTTCTTTGGGATCAGTTTTCTCTTAATGAAGTAAGGCTATTATTGCTTGTGTCCATGTTACTGGGATTTTCTTCTTTTCCAATATATCTTCTAGTAATTTTTTTTGGTAGAGTTATTGTATCTTCTAATTCCTTATAAAATTCAATCGACAAACCATCCAGACCCGGTGCCTTACCACTCTTCTGCCATTTTATTGCATCCACAATCTCATTATAAGCTATAGGTTCCTCCCAAGCTGCTCTTTGATTATCTGTTATTTTTAATTTACTGTTTTCTCTCAAATACTCTTCCTGTTTTTCTTTTGAAATCTCTTTTCTTACATATAAGTTTTGATAATACTGTTTAACAATGTTTTTCATCTCTCCCTCTTCATATATTACATTCCCCTCTTTACCCCTTAATACTTGTATACATGTCCTCTCTTTTTCTTTTCTCAGTCTATAGCAGGCCTGCCCAAAGTCTGGCCCGGGGGGGGGGCGGCAAATCCGGCCTGCCAGGCCATTCTGAGTGGCCCGCGGCTGTCTGTCCCGCCCCTCCCTCCCCCCTTCTTTGGCCCAATTTTTTTTTCAAAAAAAATTCCGCCAACACTGACACCACCGGGAAGATTGAGGGGCTGGGCGGGCCGCGCCACCGGCACTGCTGGGAAGCTTGGGTGGACGGGTGGTCTGCCGCCACCAGCAACGCAGGGGAAAGTGTGGGGTGGGCAGGCCAACGGACCTCTACCACCACCAAGGAGCTTTGGGGTGGGCTGGCGGGCGAGCCGTCGCCACCGCTGGGGAACTTGGAGGGCGACCTGTGGCCACGGCTCTTCCAAGGGGCGACCTGTGGCCACGGCTCCCTGTGCTTCCTTTGGTCCCCACCTCCCTCCCTCCCTCCCTTCCTTGTTCCCCACCTTCCTTCCTTCCTCTCTTGGTTTCCACCTCCCTCCCTTGGTCCCCGCCTTCCTTCCTGCGAGTGGGGTTGCAAGGGGTCAGTGGGTGGGGCTAGCAGTGGGGTGGCTGGGTCGGGGAGCAACTGGCCCCTGACACATTCTCAGCCACCAAATCTGGCCCTCCTTGCAAAAAGTTTGGGCACCCCTGGTCTATAGGCTAACCACCTCCCTGGCTTGTTTGCATTTTCGAAAAAGTTTACTCTAGCAAAATTCATATTTTTTGCCATTTCTTCTGTCCAGAGGGTATTTAAATGATGTTGCTTCATTTTAAGCCTTGTTTTTATCTCCTGTGTGGGTTTTTTTTTGTTTAAGTTCTTTCTCAAGTTCTTGTATTGCCTTTTCTAGTTCTTTTTTCTTCTTTCTGCTTTTCTCTCTTCTTTTTGTTGCCATCTTTAATAAGATTCCCCGTGCAACTGCCTTAGCAGCATCCCATACAATACACCTTGGCATGTCAGGAGATATGTTTTCCTTGAAATAAAAACTCATTTCTTCTTTAAGTTGTATAACTATTTTTTTATCTTTAAGTAGAGAGCTGTTGAGTTTCCATTGGGGATTTTTCCTTCAAAGTCCTATCTTGGATAAAATGGGATTGTGATCAGCAAATGTGTTGGGTAAAATTTCTATTTCTTTAAGTTCCCTCATAATGCTAATTGATATCCAACACATATCTATCCTTGACCATGATCTGTGTCTATGTGACTAAAAAGTGAAGTCTCTGCAGGTGGGATTTCTAGTTCTCCATGCATCTACTAAACCTAATTCTTCTGCTGTTTGTAGAAAACTTTGAGGGATTAACTGCCTCCTATCTTCTTTTCCCTTCCCCCTTTCTGATTTTGTATCTATTTTTTCCACCACTGCATTGAAATCTCCAAATATCATATGTTCCTTCTGATTAGCTTTGACCAGTTCTTGTTCTAGAAGCTTATAAAAAGGATTTTGTTTTTCACTAGGTGCGTATATATTTACAATTAAAGTTTTTTTTTTTGCCTTCTCTCTGTATCTCTATCATTAGAATTCTAGCATTATCTGAGGCAAAGACTAATTTTGGGTTCCATTCTTTTTTAGCATAAATCACCAAACCCCCCCCCCTTTATTTTTGGTCAGATGCTGTAAAAACTCACCCAAGTTTTAGATATTTTAAAAGATGTTCATCCTTTTTCCTAATGTGTGTCCCTTGTAGACATATAATGTCAGCCTTTAGTCTCTTTATTTGATAAAATGTTTTTTTTTTCCTTTTCTGGGCTGAATTAAGTCCATTTATGCTTAATGAGATTACTTGGATCTGTCTATTCATCCTGACCATTTTTTTTTACTACCCTTTAACCTTTCCTCTCTTCTTTTAAATTCCTGCCTTGTTCCAGGTTTTTCCTCCTCGCCCAGTGGGATGCTTGATTTTTCCCATTTCTTTTGGTCCTTCTTTTTCCTTTCATTTCTGCTTCTTCTCTTAGTTCAGTCTCTGACTTTCCCTCTGTCTGTGACTCTTCCATAATTCCTTGTCTCCTCAAGAACACCCTCTTTCTCCAAGGGTCTCTGGCCACAGGCTAGCCAACCTTCATGAGGTAAACTTTACTTTTTGAAAAGAGGCACTCCTATTCCTTCCTGGATAGTTTTTCTCCAGATTTTGGCCCAGAAATTCTGCGCTGATCTCCACACTGAACCTTCGAACTCCTCTCACCAAGCAACAAGCAAAAAAACCTCTCCACCCAAATAGCTTTACCTTATCTTTTCATTTTACTTGAGAGCTTGCTTCACACACTGGCTTTCACACACTACCACTATGTATTTTCACTCAGGTCAAGTCAATTTCCTTAAATCTATGTTTCCCCTCCCAGGTGTGTGATTTACTCCATACACTAACCACGTACCCACTGAGTGAGGTTTCAGACAGAGTGCTCTCATAATGCTTGAGGCTAAATTTCTGCAGTTTTTTCTCAGGACTACTGGACTTTCGACATCCCAATGTCTGCCAACCAGTTTGTGGCGCACCCATACAGAACCCCCAGTCATTTCATGGAGCATTGCCCTGTACATGCCTTCTTTTTATTCTCAATACCACCATTCAGGGTTACCCAGTTGAAATAACTTAGTCCCAGTCACACTGTGATGTTAATAAAGTAAAATGAAGTTTATTGAATTCAACAAGCTGTTTCAGTTTCAGGTTCTCTTGCATGCCTTAATTGAATGTTCCTCTAAGCAGTTTACACTCAAATTATGTCCTTTTACTTTTCTGAAACCCCTCTCATTTGTCTCTCTTAACCTTTTCTTAACTTTATCTCTTCTTCTCTTCTTAACCTTATTTCCACCTTTTTTCTTCTAACTCTCACACCCTCTCAGGCGGAGCCTTTTAAACATGTGGGCTCCACCTCCATACTCCCCCATTGGCCCACAGAATTAACCCTTTACATCCTCCTGCACAAACACAGTTGAGAAGGTAAACACCACAGTAACCTTCTGGAATACTTGTAAGCAGAAATAAAAATTGATCTAACATCATAGACCTCCACTAGTATGCAGAACAAAATGTGCCTATAACAAAGTGTGCTACTCCAATTACCCATCAGTTTGGCTTTTTTGTGTTAGGTGTATCATCGTATTTAGCAACAAAGTTTGTCAACTGAAAGACTGCATTTATGTGAATAGTCATTCCTGATAAATTTTGGGCATTTCCCCAGATTTTTATTCCTTTTAATCTGGAAGTTGAGTCATGGTGACTGGACTTGTTGTTTTGTGAGAGCGAAATGTTTTGCTGCTCATCCAAGCAGATTTGTCAGACTGACAAAGCTGCTCGGACGAGTAGTGAAATGTTTCAATCTCACTCAACGTCCGGATAAATCACCTGAGAATCTTCACAGACATAGTCCTCTTTTAATGTGCATAATAAAATTAACAAATCTGACAACTCTAGATTTGAAGACAATATTTGAAATGCTAACAAATTTAGTACCGTGATTCTATATTTACAGCATTCCTTAGTGGCCCTCACATATCCAAGTCCTTTAAAAGCCTGTCTAAAAAGGAAGCCAGTGGGAGAACAAGCGGAAGGGGGGGTGATTCCACAGATTAGGAGCATCCATTGGAGACGCCCTTTCTCCTGTCCTTAAACCTAAATCCGCACCAAGTGGAACACCCTATTTCCCCAGCCTTCCCTCACACAACTACAACATGTATATGGGAACATATTAGCTTTTTGTCCTTTTATAGAACACTTAGGCCTGGTCTATTGTTTTCTTTCCTTAATAATTCTGTACTTGAAACTTTTCCAGGATGGCACCACCTCATGTTTACCAATGGTACTTTATGGGTAATGTATGCATATTTACAAATAAATCCACTTTAGACCTAAAAAAATAGGACAGTCTTGTTCCCTGATGAATAATGGCACTTCAGTGCAGTCAGTGATGGATACCAAAGCCACACCTATCATTCTCTTCTGTGACTGCTTCCAATGTCATGGTTGATCACTTTTAGCCACAAGGCCTAAATTTTCCTCTGGATCCTAGCTAGGTTCATGGTTACATGTACTTTATCACTGTAACATCAACATAGTGTCTTCTTAT
The DNA here is from genome assembly GCA_023846285.1 of Phrynocephalus versicolor. NCBI lineage: Eukaryota > Metazoa > Chordata > Lepidosauria > Squamata > Agamidae > Phrynocephalus > Phrynocephalus versicolor. The sequence continues at coordinate 36,821,910 of JAHTLZ010000015.1, read as the reverse complement.
TTCTGCACACTACACATCAGTTTCCAGATGCCTTGGGTTAAGTATTTTGTTGCCGAAGAACTATTCACTCCAAGAATAATAAGAGAAAATAATACAAAATCTATCTCCTTTCCTCCCTCCCATTTAGAAGCTTTGTAGGTTGACATAGCATATTCAGCAGCTTCCATGTGGAGTTATTTTAATGCAGGTCTGCAGTGATTCAGTGGTTTTTAAAAACCAAAATCCAAAACAAAGTGTTCTGCTTGTATACCGCTCCATACAGGACCTGGTCAGGGATGTGAATTTCATTCAGCCTCTGGGGAACAGTGACCATGCTGCAATCTCCTTTGCCATGCATGTTGGTAGAAGAGTATCAAGCAAATCAGATATAAAAACCCTTGATTTCCGAAGGGCAAACTTCCATCAGATGAGGAAACTAGTTAGAAAGAAATTGAAGGGGAAGGTTGGAAGAATCCAATCTCTTCAGAGTGCATGGAGCCTGTTTAAAACAACAATAATAGAGGCCCAGCACAAGTGCATACCACAAAGAAAGAAGAGCTCCTCTAAGTCCAAGAGGGTGCCAGCATGGTTAACGAGTGGAGTTAGAGAGGCTCTAAAGCACAAGGAGAGGTCTTTCTATAAATGCAAATCCTCCTCAAATGAGGAAAATAAAAAGGAACACAAACTCTGGCAAAAGAAATGTAAGAAGATGATAAGAGAGGCAAAGAAAGATTTTGAGGAACACATGGCTAGCAATATAAAGGGAAATAATAAAAGCTTCTTTAAATATGTTAGAAGTAGAAAACCTGCCAGAGAACCAGTTGGCCCTCTGGATGGTGAGGGAGGAAAAGGGAAGGTTAAGGAGGACTTGGAAATTGCAGAGAAATTAAATGAGTTCTTTGCATCTGTCTTCATGACAGAGGACTGTGAGCAGATTCCGCTGCCTGAACAGCCCCTCTTAACTAAAGAATTAAATCAAATACAGGTTAAAAGAGAGGAGGTTTTAGGACTAATTGATAAATTGAAAATTAACCAATCACTGGGCCCAGATGGCATCCACCCAAGGGTTATTAGGGAACTGAGAAATGAAATTGCAGATCTCTTAACGGTTATATGCAACTTGTCTCTTAAAACGGCCACAGTGCCGGAGGACTGGAGGATAGCAGATGTCACACCAATTTTTAAAAAAGGAAGGTGGGGGGACCCGGGAAACTACAGGCCAGTTAGCCTTACATCTGTCCCAGGAAAGATGGTGGAAAGCCTCATCCAAGAGAAAATCTTAAAACACATAGAAGAACAAACCTTGCTGAGAGAAAATCAGCATGGCTTCTGTAAGGGTAAGTCTTGTCTGAAAAATCTTTTAGAATTTTTTGAAAAGGTCAAGAGGCATGAGGATTTGGGTGAACTGGTGGATATAGTCTATCTGGATTTTCAAAAGGCTTTTGACACAGTCCCTCACCAAAGGCTGCTGAGAAAATTGCACAGTCAGGGAATAAGAGGGCAGGTCCTCTTATGGATTGAGAACTGGTTGAGATCCAGGAAACAAAGAGTAGGTGTCAACGGGAAATTTTCACAATGGAGAGAAGTGAAAAGCGGTGTGCCCCAGGGATCTGTCCTGGGACCGGTGCTTTTCAATCTGTTCATAAATGACCTGGAGACAGGGATAAACAGTGAGGTGGCGAAGATTGCGGATGACACAAAACTTTTCCGTGTGGTAAAAACCAGAGAAGATTGTGAAGAACTCCAGAAGGATCTCTCCAAACTGGGGGAATGGGCCGCAAAATGGCAAATGCGATTTAATGTAGCCAAATGTAAAGTAATGCATATTGGGACAAAAAATCAAAACTTTATCTACCAACTCATGGGCTCTGAGTTATCCGTGACGGATCAGGAAAGAGATCTTGGTGTGTTGGTGGACAGCTCCATGAAGGTGTCTCCCCAATGTGTGGCAGCGGTGAAGAAGGCCAATTCCATGCTAGGGATTATCAAAAAGGGGATTGAAAATAAAACAGCCAACATAATAATGCCATTATACAAAACAATAGTAAGGCCCCACCTGGAGTATTGTGTACAATTCTGGTCACCGCATCTCAAGAAAGACATAGTAGAACTGGAAAAGGTGCAGAAGAGAGCGACTAAAATGATTACTGGGCTGGGGCACCTCCCTTATGAGGAAAGGCTAAAACATTTGGGCCTCTTTAGTCTGGAAAAAAGGCGCCTGAGGGGGGATATGATTGTGACGTACAAAATAATGCAGGGCATGAGTAAAGTGGATAGAGGGAAGCTCTTCTCCCTCTCCCAAAATACCAGAACTAGGGGACATCCACTCAAATTGAGGGCTGGGAGAGTAAGAACAGACAAAAGAAAATATTTTTTCACTCAGCGTGTTGTTAGTCTGTGGAACTCCCTGCCACAGGATGTGGTGATGGCATCTGGCCTGGATGCCTTCAAAAGGGGATTGGACAGATTCCTGGAGGAAAAATCCATCACAGGTTACAAACCATGATGGAGATGTGTAATCTCCAGTCTTAAAATCGGGGTACTTCAAGGGCCAGATGCCGGGGAGTGATATCACGAAACAGATATCTAGTCTTGTGCACTCCCAGACTCATCTGGTGGGGCCACTGTGAGATACAGAAAGCTGGACTAGATGGGCCGTTGGCCTGATCCAGCATGGCTCTTCTTATGTTCTTATGTTCATACCACTTCAAGTAGTCTCTGGGCAGTTTACAGTTTTAATCACTAATGCAGGCTACACATTGCCCCCCTCCCAGCAAGCTGGGCACTCATTTTACCGATCTCAGAAGGATGGAAGGCTGAGTGAACCATGAGCCTGCTACCTGGGATTGAACCCCAGGTCATGCCATAGGGCTCTTTAACCAATAAGGCTCTGTATCAAGTATACCAGAAGCAGAGTAAACAGTTTTGAATCAATTGCACAACATAAATACAGTATAAATCTGGGGCATACTGTAAGCCATTTCCAGAATTTCATGTTGAGGACAGCCAGCAAGAAAGGGAATTGTGATATGTCAAGAAATATACTTACCTTAAATTGGTCTTCTTTAACGTGCCCTCATGATGTGTTGAACGATGACCACTGTCAGCTTACTATTGTCCAGCAGCTCTGAAATACACCAGGCTGTTAAAATCTGTTTTAACAGAATTTATCTTATTCCTGACATGAAATCAGTATCCTTTTTTTTTCTTATGTGTATGTGTGCTAGTCATCCAGAGGATCAAATGCCCATTTGGACTCATCCCTAAAGGCAAAATTATCAGTCCATGTGCCTCATGGTTTGTAACCCGTGATGGACTTTCCCCCCAAGAATCTGTCCAATCCCCTTTTGAAGGCATCCAGGCCAGATGCCATCACCACATCCTGTGGAAGGGAGTTCCACAGACTAACAACACGCTGGGTAAAAAAAATTGTTCTCTGTTCTCACTCTCCCAACCCTCAATTTGAGTGGATATGTCCTCTAGTTCTGGTATTTTGTAAGAGGGAGAAGAGTGTCTCTCTATCTACTTTACTCATGCCTTCACTGATAAAGTGAGTAAATTAGTGGACCAAGGAAATGCAGTGAACATAGTGTTCTTAGACTTCAGTAAGGCATTTGATAAGGTAGACCACAACATACTACTGCATAAGATAAAACAAAGTAAGATAGTGCAACTACCAGATGGATTTTGCTGCTGGCTGTCCAGTCACACCCAACATGTGGTCCTCAGTGGAATCATACCTACATGGAAGGAAGTGTGAAGTGGGGTCTTTTTCCTTTCCTTTCCTTTCCTTTCCTTTCCTTTCCTTTCCTTCCTTCCTTCCTTTCTGTCAAAAGCAACACTGTGGGAGACAGGAGAGGAAAGTGGATCAAAATACTGTAGGTAAGGAAGTGGTATAAGAACATATAGCAACTTTCCATGAACTCAGGATGGTTTATATCCCAGGGTACTAAAAGAGCTGGCAGATATGATCTCAGAACCACTGAATGAAATCTTTGAGAGGTCCTGGAGCATGGACAAACTGACAGAGGACTGGAAAAGAGCTTATGTGGATCCAGTCTACAAAAAGGGGGAAAAGTGGATCCAGGAAACTACAGACTAATCAGCTTGACATCAATACCCTAGAAAATTGTGGAAAAAATAATTAAGCAGAAGATCTTTCAGCACCTAGAAAATAACAAGGTGATTACTAGAAGCCAACATGGGTTTGTTAGGATCAAGACATGCCAAACAAATCTTACTGCCTTCATTGATAAAGTGACTAAATTAGTGGAACAAGGAAATGCAGTGGACATAGTGTACTAGACTCCAGTAAGGCATTTGATAAGGTAGACTACAACATACTACTGCGTAAGATAGAACAAAGTAGGATAGACAGTGCAACTACCAGATGGATTTTGCAGCTGGCTGTCCAGTCCCACCCAACATGTGGTCCTCGATGGAATCATATCTACATGGAAGGAAGTGTGAAATGGGGTCTCTCAAGGCTCTCTCTCAGGCCCAGTGATCTTCAACCTAAATAAATGACCTTGACAAGGGGATTGAAGGAGAACTCATCAAATTTGCAGATGACACAAAACGGGGGGGGGGGGGGGAATTGCCAATACTTTGGAAGACAGACTCAACATTCTGAAGGATCTTGACAGGCTTGAACAGTGGGCCCTGCCCAACAAGACACAGTTCAACAGTGAGAAAATTTATTTATTTATTTGACTTTTATACCCCCCCCCCCCATCTAGCCCTAGGGCTACTCTGGGCAGTATACAACATGGAATCACATAACAAGCTAACAAAGGAATACATTTAAAAAATACAAGGAGCAAAAGTAAGATCCTACACTTAGGTAGGAGACACAGGATAGGTGGTACCTGGCTCAACAGTAGTACTTGTGAGAGGGGTTTAGGTGTCCTGGTAGACCACTGCCTAAGGATGAGGCAGCAGCGTGCTGCAGCTGCCAAAAAAGTGAACACGATCCTAAGCTGCATCAAGAGGGGGATAGCATCAAGATCATAGGAAGTGATAGTACCACTCTACATTGCCCTAGTGAGGCCACATTTGGAATACTGTGTCCAATTCTGGTCACTACAATACAAACAAGACACAGAGGCATTAGAGCAAATGCAGAGAAAAGCAACAGCGATGATAAGGGGACTCGAGGCTATATTGTATGAAGAATGACTAAAAAAAGCTAGGCATATTTAGCCTGACAAAGAGAAGACTCAGGAGAGACATGATAGCAGTCTCCCAACACCTGAAGGGTTGCCACAGGGAAGAGGGCATTGATTTATTCTCAGTTGCACCTGAGGGTATGACAAGAACCAGTGGGTGGAGACTCATCAGAAGGAGAGCCAACCTGGAAAGAAGGATAAATTTCCTGACAGTGAGACCCATCAAACAGGGGAACTGCTTGCCTCCCAATGTTGTGGGTGCCCCATGGCTGGAAGTGTTCAAGAAGAAATTGGACAGCCGTCAGTCCAGGATGGTACGAGGTCTTCTTCCTTGGGCAGAGGGTTGGACTAGAAAACCTCTAAGGTCCCTTGCAACCCTACAATGATTCTATGATTCTGATTCTATTACTCTATGATTCTCCCCCCCCCCTTTTTTTTGTATGCTTTGACCAACCAGTAAATGTCATTATTTCCTTCTCACATTTTCAGGCAATTATGTAGTTCTTGGTAGTGTTCCACCTTGGCTTTGGCAACAGCCCTCTTGGTTGCTCCTTTGGCAGCCACATAGGTCTGGTGATTTTCATCAGTCTTATCTGCTTTCCAGTTCTTTAATGTTCTCTTCTTCTCTCGCCCTTTCTGCTGCACTTGTTTGGTCCACAGTCATGCCTGCTTGTGAATATTATGGCAGCCATATTTCATGATGCCAAGGATTTCCCTGGCAGTGGTGACATCAGAGTCCTAAAATGCCATCCAGGTGTTGTCACTAGAAGCAGTATTGACGGGTGGGAAAAGAGCTTGATTAACCAAGGCAAAACCAGTTGCTCTTCTTTTGGGTCAGATTGGATTCCAACATACTAGAATGCTTCCAGTGTAAGTAACGCAGCCATGTTTTTTCTGAGTTTTAGAAACTTGAGTTTTTGACAAGGGACACCAACATAAAGCAGTGTAATTCCTACAGCAACATAATTATCTGGGCATAGTTTGCAAATGCACAAGTTACAGTACTTCCTGGCAACCAGCACAAGAACAACTTATGGCAGTGATGGCAAACCTTTTAGAGACTGAGTGCCCAAACTGCAATTCAAAACCCACTAATTTTTTTGCAAAGTGCCAATACAGTAATTTAACCTGTATACAGGTAACTATGAAGGGGCAATGTCGGGTGCCCACAGAAAGAGCTCCGAGTGCCACCTTTGGCACCCGTGTCGTAGGTTCGCCATCACTGACTTATGGGGAGGGTCAAGGGATCAGTCCATTGATAAATGAGTTAATAATGAGGGTTATTTAGCACATAACTTGGCAAGTGGTGGTTTTGGGCCTGTGACAGTGGATTTCAACATGGCATGGGGACATAATTTTTCTAGACTACAACTTCTGAAACCCCTTTCAGAATAGTCACATCTTCAAAAAGATGTGATATAAGACAACATACTAAAACAAATTGCAAATCATAAAGGCAGGAGCTAAATGTTTTAATAAACCTGGGACAGAGCATTCTAGCTTATGTTAGCCTCCCTGATATTCCCTGATATCCTGGGGAAGCAGGAATGTGCCTAATACATGCACAGAGACAGATATAGCAGTGGTAGTAAAATAGTAATAAAATTCTTATTATTACTACTTTCTAGTAGGAGCTCAGCTTTCAGTAGTACATTCCTCCATCTGCATCCTGGAAATGGCTAGGAAAAAATTATGCCGCCTAATCTCTATGGTTGAAGTAGTTCAACAAACTATTTCAAACTTATACCTTTTTAGATGAACCCCAAAAGGAGGTCAACATCACATACATTGCAGATGTTGCATTCACGACTGGTATCCATGGTTATTGTTTGAGCTACAGATATAGAAAGAAACTGTAAATAAGCTACAGTTAGAGTGAAACTTAACCACCATCTACAGTCTCTCAAGAAACATCGGAACAGATGCAAGATTATAATAACAAAAGCTTTCCTTGAAAGTATATGAAGCTGAATCCTCCTGATGTTTCAGGCACGTGGGCCAAACTTTGATCCCCCACCCCCTCTGCCCTGCTGTAAACATCATAGGCATTTGGAAGGGTCCCTCTTCAAATTCATTTATAAAATAAGTCAGAACTGTGGGTGTCTTTGATCTGTTCCTTCTCGGGCAAGTACAGAAGAGAAGAGAAGAACATGTTGCTTAGCAACAGTATGCAGTAGAATGGAACTTGAGGAAATCAGGAAGGCGCAGGGAGGAAAAGGAATGAAGAGGATGAACGGCCTAAAATTGCAAGAAGAGTGAAGCAGCAATATGCACAGTGCAGGCACTGAGGAGGAAAAAATATATAAGAAATTAACAGGATGTGAAGAAAGGATATAGAAAAATCTCACACTGGCACAATCCCAGCCTATGCTGGAGGAAACGACAACAGAAGTGAAAAAACACCTCACACCGCCTGTTACTGCCTGTAACCCAGCTTTGCACTTCAGAGGGAACCAAAGTTTTATTTTGGTTCTTTTTACAGTCGGCAAAGTTATTTTTAGCTGAGCAAGCTTAGCTGTCTGAACTGACGATTGTTTGGCAGCTCCAGGGTTCCACCCACACAGCTCCATACCCTGGCACTTTCAGTTAATGACTTGGGTTCAGCAGTGATACTGTTTCTGAGTTTCTATAAGCAGCCTTCAGATCGTGTGCTGGGTTTCCCTGAGGGAGGTGGACACAGATGCTAAGAGAAGCGTGCCATGCTTACCCAGAGCTCCACCAATAGGTAGGGGGTGCCAACTATCTTACTAGGGTAAACAGCAGTGGAAAAAAGGACAGAACTGCTGCAGAATATAAAGATATTGCCCACACTTGCACTTGCAGTGAGTATATGGCTTGCAAGACAACCCAAAATTTCCCCTTCCTCACAACTGTGAAAAAGCAGAGGGGTCTTACACCTCACACAGCAGATGCCATGAAAGAGCAACTGCTTAATCCTGTAATTTGCTGTTATTGTATTTTAGCTGCCAGAGATGGGTGACTGAGGAATGTTCTGCCTCATGTATCAAAATGATAAGCCTGATTTGGGTGAGGGACCACGCACTATTTGCTGCTCCACCTCAGGCAGCAAAATGTATTGGGCTGGCTCTGTGCTTGTCAGATGCCTTCCTGTTTTATTGTGAGATGATGAAGAAACTTTTTGAGCCCCCAGCCCCTTCCAGAAACGCAGCCGAACGAACACACACACACACACACACACACACA
>JAHTLZ010000015.1:36803379-36813549 GCA_023846285.1 Phrynocephalus versicolor | reverse complement strand
GATTTTCCATTCCTCCCTAAAGCTCTGGGGAGAAGATTAGGGTTTTCAAGTCCTGGGACACCAGCTGAAGTCTTAGGGAATGGGTGGGCTCTTGCAGATTGGGTATATATCTCATTGTGAAGGTTCTTCCTTAGGCTGGGTGGTAGAAGGATGTACAGTGGACCCTTGTATAACAAACAGCTTGTATAACATAAAATCTGTACAACATAAAAATTCCGGAGATAGGGAAAATTTGCTTAACATAATTGCCTATGGGGAAAATTCATACAACATAAAATGGGATTACTCCATTTTAATGCATTCCTATGGGAATTTGTATAAAGGAAAATTTGCTTAACATAATTTTATTTGGAATGAATTAATTCCTTTATGCAAGGTACCACTGTACTTTGAATAAAGAGTCTGATTCAACTTTATCGAACTCATATTTTATTTGAGGTGATTCATGGAAAACCGAGGTATTAACTGGGGGAAGTGCTTCATTCAACAGTTCAACAGGTGTTGTAAAGGGATTATAACAGTTAACAGGTGTGGCCTCTGCTGGCCATTATGGACCCGGAATCTTTTCAGTTCCTTGGTCCAAGTCAAATAAAGGTGACCCAGTCAGGAGTCTTAAAGCAACATCTCTGCTTTTTTGGACTTGTTCCCTCTTTTCTCTATCTTTAACTTTTCTTCTCTCAATTTTCTCCTCCACTACTTTGCCTCTCTTTCACCCAATACAAGCAACCCTCCTTTGCCGCTTGCCTTTGTCTCCATGCCACTTCCTCCTTTGGAGCTATCACCTTTTACCACTTTCAGATGTCAGGATCCTCCATCCAGTTCCACACCCAGTCTGGTGATAAGATTTGTGGCTTTCTTTCAATTCTCCCCTCCACTGCCTCTAAAACTTGCCTCCCCCTCTCCTGACCAATCTTCTTCCTACAACCTCCTACCTTTCCTCCTTGTCCAATCACCTGCTTCTCTTCCCCTGCTTTAACCCATTATTTCCCTTCTGTCCCTTTGCTGCTATCCCAGCAGTCTTTAATTGTTGAAGGGTCCTGTGGCGTTTTCTCTGGGACATCCTCCAACCAGGGACATAGAATGGTGTATTTATTAGGGTAAGTAGACAGTAGAGATGGGCATGAAATGAAAAATAGTGTTTCATGTCTCATTTCATTTGGTTTTTTTTAATTAACAAACTTTTTAAAAGAATTTCTGAAACAAAATGAACCAAAATGAAATGATTTGTTATGCTATAAAATGGTTCTCTTTGGTCCCAGCGGCACCAAATTTGGTGGGTAGCTTCCCTGGGATCTTCCCTTTAAGCCCTCCAAATTTGGAGAGGTCTGAGGTTCAAGGGGCACCATTATTCAACTCCAAAGTGGGTCCCCCAGATAAAACACATTACAGTAACCCCCATCTATTGTGGGGGTTAGGGACTTGGCCCAACCCATGGGGGGAGCGGCGCACAATGTTTAAAATGTCTTTAAGCAATGGAGCCAAGCGCTTGGCTCCATTGCTTAAAGACATTTTAAGCATCACACACCACTGCTCCCAACACCACCCAGGGCACGTTGCTTAAAGACATTTTAAACATTGTGTGCTGCTTCTCCCAACCCCCCGGGGCACAGAGCAGCAGCGTGTAATGCGTCCATGGAGGCAAGCCCTGGGCTCCAGCTGATTGGTGCTGGATTGGGGAGAAAAACCTTTCTTTCCCCACTCCAGTGCCAGTCAGCTGGAGCCCGGGTCTTGGGAAAGGGGAAAAAGGTTTTAAAAGTCCAGGCTATTAACTATAGCGGGACTGCAGTATATGAACCATGAAAGGGCTGAGGACCATTCTAACATTCCAATTACAAATGATTTTTCCCTGGGGGGAGTCCCACTTTGGCGTTGCATAACAGCTATCCACATCTTGATCTTAGATTTTGGTCCTGAAATCTTAAGGACTGGAACATTGCTGATGCATGGAGGATGCGATTCTTATTGGGGAGGCTACAAGAGATTTGGGTTGCAAACATATTCCTGCCTTCCTGGATGAAAGCCCCATTGAACTTAACCAGATTTACCTCTAATGAGACCTTGTATATAAGATCACAAGGTGAAGTTCCCTTTGAGCTGTTTCCCTCTAAGCAGCTGCTAGCAGTCCTGCAGAACCATAGTAGGCATACATTTCATAGCTGAAGTCCTACCTCATCACCAACACACCAGGTGGTGGTGGTAGGCAAGCTTCTGCACCTGCCTACCATCTGCCAAAGGCCCAGTTACCTATGCAACAATAAATAAATTCCTGAATGCTACTTCAGACGGCCAGTATGAGAGTGACTTTAAGTCTGAGGCAGTGATGGCGAACCTTTTAGAGACCTAGTGCCCAAACTTGAGTAGGTGAGGTAGGATGAGAATTGCAACATAGAATAGGTAGAGAGATGGTAGAGAAACACCTGGAAACATTAAATGAATTTAAGTCTCCAGGGCCAGATGAATTATACCCAAGGATATTAAAAGAACTGGCAGAAGTAATTTCAGAACCATTGGCAATAATCTTTGAGAAGTCCCGGAGAACAGGGGAAGTCCCCATCGATTGGAGGAGGGCTAATATTGTGCCCATCTTAAAAAAAGGGGGGGGGAGAGGACCCAAGTAATTACCACCCAATCAGCTTAATTTTAATTCCTGGAAAGATCCTAGAGTAGATTGTTAAACAGGCAATAGGTAATTATTTAACAAACAATGCTGTCATTACAAGAAGTCAACACGGGTTTCTAAAAAACAAGTCATGCCAGACTAATTTGAAAATAGTACATGTGAAAGGGCATCTTGGTGAACCATAAATTGAACATGAGTCAGCAGTGTGATGCGGCAGCCAGGAAAGCCAATGCAATTCTTGGAAGTATCAACAGAACCATAGTGTCTAGATGAAGGGAAGTGAAAGTACCACTCTATTCTGCTCTGGTCAGACCCCACCTGGAATACTGTGTCCAGTTCTGTGCACCTCAATTTGAAAAGGATGTTGACAACCTTGAGCGGGTGCAGAGGAGGGCGACCAGGATGGTTGTGGGTCTGGAGGAAATGTTTTATGAGGAATGGCTTAGGGAACTGGGAATGTTTAGCCTTTCAAAAAGAAGACTGAGAGGGGATATGATAGCTATTAAATATTTGAAAGGATGCCATATTGAAGAGGGAACAGGTATGTTTTCCATGGCTTCAGAGACTAGGACTTGGGGCAATGGTTTCAAACTGGAGGAAAAGAGATTCCATTTGAACATTAGGAAGAACTTCATGATGGTTAGAGCTGTTCAGCAGTTTAATATGCTGCCATGGAGGGTGGTAGAATCTCCTTCTTTGGAGGTTTTTAAGCAGAGGCTGGATGGCCATCTGTCAGAAATATTGTGATGGGGTTCCTGCATGGCAGGGGTTTGGACTAGATGGCCCTTGAGGTCTCTTCCAACTCTATGATTCTATGATTCTATGAACTGCGATTCAAAACCCGCTTATTTTTCGCAAAGTACCAATAAGGCAATTTAACCTGAATGCAGTGGCACCCTCTGTTACAAATGCTTCGAGTACTACCTTTCAGGAAAGCAAGGACCAAAGAGTAGGCTTTTGAATTTCCCATGACCACAGCACTCTCACTGTGGCTGCAGGAAATTCAAAAACCTGCTCTTCGATCCTAACTTTCCTGAAGGATGATATCCTTTGGAAAAGCCAATTTCCCATGGCCACAGCAAGGGTGCTGGAAATTAAAAAACCGGCTCTTTTATCCTAGCTTTCCTGAAAGGTACCAACCCCTACTCTTTGATCCTCATTTTTCATAAGAGTAGCACCCCATCTGCCCTCTCTTCCATGGGCAGAGAGGTGAATGGGGTGCTACCCCATCAGGAAAGCCAGGGGGAAGCAGTGACGGTTTGTGGGCTCCTTCGTAGCCCCAGTTTATTCTCCAGCCATGCTGTTCTGGGGATGCTAAAAGCTGAATGGAGAGGTTTGGGGTTCAGGGGGCCAAGTGGATCCTCCAGAAAAAACACACTCATTCCAATTACAAATGATTTCTTCCTGGGGAGAACCAGGAAGGGGGCTGAATAACTCAGCCCCCTGAACCCCAAACCTCTCCAAATTTGGAGGGCTTAAAGGGAAGATCCCAAGGAAGCTACCCACGAAATTTGGTGTCCCAGGAAAATAACATTTGTAATTGGAATCTTATGTACTCGAAAATAGTGATCCCAGGTATTTGACAGCATGGAAATTACAGCGGAGCTTTCTCAAGCTCTTTCCTGTAATCCCCCAAATGTGGGGAGGTTTGGGGTTCAGGGGGCCAAACTATTCAACTCCAAAGTGGGTCTCCCCAGAAAAAATACATTAACATACATTCACTTTCCAAATACAAATGATTTTTTTCCTGGGGGAGCCGCTTTGGAGTTGAATAACTCGGCCCATGAACCCCAAACTTCTCCAAATTTTGAAGGCTTAAAGGGAAGAGCTTATGGAAGATATCCACCAAATTTTGTGCCTCTAGAACAAATCATTTTATTTTCAGTGCCAAAAATAATGGTTTGTTTCAGTTTGTCACGAAACGCGTTCTACTATTTTGTTACGTAATGAATCAATTTGTTACATAACAAAATAATGATATCGAGGATTGACTACTGCAATGCACTCTACGTGGGGTTGCCCTTGATCCTTGTCTGGAGGTTGCAGCGGGTACAGAATGCGGCAGCCAGACTGCTGGTGGGTGCTCATAAGTATGATCACATCACCCCAGTTCTGGCCTGCCTGCATTGGTTGCCCGTTGCCCTCCGGATAAGGTTCAAGGTCCTGGTTTTGGTTTTCAAAACCTTCCACAGCTTGGGACCTGATTACCTGGTGGAGCGTATCTCTCAGAGATCAGCTGAGGCCAGGCCCACTCAGATGTCGCGGGCGCGCTCACTCAGGGTGGCTACCCCAAGGGAGGCACGAAAATCGATAACTCATAGTCACACCTTCTCGGTGGTCAGCCCTTCCTTGTGGAATCAGCTACCGATTGAGTTGTGCCTTGCATCGTCCCTGACTGCCTTCAAAAAGGCTTTAAAAACCTTGCTCTTTAAGGAGGCTTATGGCGACCTCATCTCTGTTTAGTTTTCCTTCCTCTTTTCCCCCCTCCTCGCCTGCTGCCTTTATTGAGGGCTTTTTATTGACTAGTGCCCTAACGTTGTCCCCCCACTATTGTTTGTATTATACGTTTTAATAATTGTATTTATTGGTTTTCTTTTTTTTTTTTTTGTAAACCGCCCAGAGTCCTCCTGGAAATGGTGCGGTATATAAATGCAGGAAATAAATAAATAAATAAATAAATAAATAAATAAATAAATAAATAAATAAATAAATAATAGCATTTCATTTTTGGTTTGGTGCCTATCTCTAGTATGTGGCCTTCCAGCGGATCCTTCCAGGGGCTACAAAGGAGCCCCCAAACCCCTGCCTCCCCTTCAAGTGGCTCTCTGCACAGAGCTGTTTTTTGGCGGTCTCAAAAGGGCTCTGGACAAGGGGGAGGCAGCAGTTTGTGGGTTCCTTCATAGCCCCTGTTTACTTTCCAGCCACGCCACTTTTGGGATGCCCAGAACAGCATGGCTGGTGAGTAAACAGGGGCTACAAAGGAGCCCACAAGCTGCTGCCTCCCCTTTGCCCAGGTCTCTGCACAGAGTACACTGACATGCTCCGAGCAAAGGGGGAAATGCCGTGGCTGTGAGAGGGTGATGTCATGTGCCCAAGGAAAGGGCTCCACATGTCACCTTTGGCACCCATGCCATAGATTCGCCAACACCGGTCTAGGGTGTATGTGTGTGTATTGGTGGTAGGGAGCCTTGTGGCTAGGTGGTTAAACTGCTGTGCTGCAACCAAAACTGTGTTCATGACATGGGATTCAATTCCAGGTAGTAGGCACAAAGGTCACTCACCTTCCATCCTTCTGAGGTTGATAAAATGAGTTCCCAGTTCCCACTTTTCTGTGTTGGGGAGGTTGCAATGTGTAACCTGCATAATTATTTGTAAACCACCAAGAGAGTGCTTTAAGTACTATAGGACAATATAAGCAGCATGCTTTTTAGGGATGATGCGTCCATGTGTATGCTCATTTCAAATTTCTATCCCCTTTTTGTATTCCTTATCCTGGAATAACCAGTACACTTGGAGAATGCCTTGGCTCCAACCTTGCTTGCTAATATACATATAAACTTTCTAATTCCAGAGAAGGTTTTTTTCTGTTTTTTTTTTTTGTTTTTGTTTTTTGAGGGAACGCTACCATCTCCTGTTGTCTGAAGTGGGGCAGACTTTGCTAATGTTGTTCTGTATGAAAAACAACAATGTCACTGAGAGTAGAAGGCTTGCACATTTAGCAAGCAAGATTGTTGGGTTCTTCTTACTGTAGTAGCCTAATGAATTTTTAGCTGGCTTCTTTCTTTCCTTTTTAAGCAATTTCTGAGCTGTCTTTAGCAGGGAAAAGGTGGCATTAAAATTAAGCTTAAGCTGTCATAATTGAACACTCATTAGTCAATGAAGTGTTTTATTGGTTTTTAAATTGTTCAGTTTTCAACCTGTGGTATACTTTGTCAAGGTATAATTTGGGACAGGAAGAATCAGAAACTACTTCTGTAAAAATAACTATCTAATATTTGAGGCACTGCATTGATCCAGCTTATTTACCCAGTTCAGATTTTGTTTTTCATTTATTCTTTTTCCCAATAAATTACCAATAGCCCAAAAGAAAGAAAGAAAGAAAGAAAGAAAGAAAGAAAGAAAGAAAGAAAAAGAAAAAGAAAAGCATCCATCCATTTGTGTTCCCTAGGAATTGGTATACACTGGAAATAATTCATTGCCATTAACTTTAATAGGTATCAATACCAGCAATGCCATTCCTTGCAGAGGAGATTCATTGGAAGCTTCTCTATGAGTTTTGGTGTCTCTAGGTGCCTGGAGGGCCACTTTATAGACGTTTAAAGACAAAGGTGAATTGACAAATTGATTCATTGAGGTATCAGAAAAAAAATTGTAAATTGGTTATTCGTCAGTCTGGATGTAACATGAGCCAAAGCAAATCATCATTTTTCTGATTTGTGCCCATCTCTAGCCTGTATCAGTCCGTTAGAAGAGTGCCAGGGCATGTCCTGTTCATATTGAAGGAGGCCGGGTGTGATAGTTTGGCATTACTTTCTGAGTTCAGCTCAGAGTCCTAGAGATGATGTCCCTTTAAAAAAGGTTTTGTTTTAATGTTTAAAAGAAAAAAAAAGTTAGTTCAGTGACGCAGGAGTGCCAAGGTGGTATAAAAAGCTTTGCATCGAGAGATGTGACACCCTCCCATCTTTTTACTCTTTTATCTTACCGATGTGATACATCGGATAAGTGATTTTGAAAAAGAACGTCACAATGCACCTGAAAAATGAAATAGGATAATCCATAGGGAACTCCCCTTCACATGAGCTCAAAATGTGCCAACAAATCTGGAGGTGATCTGGGAAGGTTTAAACTAATTCTCACAGGGAGTATTAATAATCAAATTCAAAACAAGGGGTGAAAGAGGACAAAACAGATTACAACGCCCTAAATAGTTTAAAAATAAAGAAAGGTGGCCATGGAGTTTATATTTTTCTAATAAAGTTGAGTATTATCTACATGCATGCTTTCCGTAATACCCAGAGGGCTGAGGGTCAAACGACTGTAGATAAAACGCCCAGCTCACACTGAGAAGCAGTGTTGTAGTCATTTCATTCCCGCCTACATGATGTGCTGACTACCTAGATTCTAATATTCTCAGTGTGTTTTTTACCTTGGGCATCATTAAATACTATGACTGCTGGCCAAATATGCAAAGAAAATAATTCTAAAAAACTTATACCGGAGGGATAACAAGTGCCTTGACGTCATGTGCCACCTTAGGAAGCAGTGAAAGCCAACACCACCACAGCTATCTAGTGAATATAAACTCACACAGTTAACAAGGTACTTTGCAAACCTTATTGCTCCAGCTCATTATACTACTATTTAGTTCAAAAAAATATTCATTTGGAAGTAACGTTCCAATCCTGATTATGGTTTCCCCGTGGACTTCGTGAGACATACTTCCCACCAAACATGCACAGGATGCAGAGAGTGAGTTTCATAGCATAAGATACCTGCTGCGGTCCTCCTTGTGAGCTTGCCATGGCCATCTGGCTAACTACTGCTGACTAGAAAGGCCACTGGTATTGATCCAACCAGGCTTCTTCATGTTAAGAACATGAGAGAAACATTTTGGAGGCCCTATAGGGAGCGTATAGTCCAGCATTCTGTTCCAAGAGTGGGGCAAAAGTGAGACAGAAAAACCCTCATATTCATGTTTTCAAAAACTGTAATTCTGAGGGATGTGGAGGTATTGGCCATTAGGGATCAGGTAAGGCTTGCTAAGCAGGGTCAGCCCTGGTTAGTACTTGGATGGGAGACCACCAGGAAGTACCAGGTGCTATAGGTGCCTGGAGTAGGAACTGGCAAACCACTCCGGTATTCCTGCCAAGAAAACTCCATGGATGGACATGGGGTCACGGAGAGTCAGTCACGACTGTAAAGACACAACACACACACAAGGCTTGCATAACGTGCTGCAGCTCATTGTGGCTAATTGATGAGATGCCTGGGTATATTTTTGTTGCACAGTCTGGCATGTAAACAAGCACAGAGCCAAGATGCAACCCAGAATCTTGTCAATTAGCCTCCTTTTTCAAAGACATCATGGAAGCCCTCAAAGAAAACCAATAGGATTCCGGCCTAGAGATACAGTACATTTTTAGGGTTGTACTGCACCTCTCATTAGTAGAAGCTGAATTCATTTCAAATGACAATCCTTGCTTACTAACTGGGAAGAAAATTCCACAAAAATGTACTAGGATATGTAGCAAGTTATTTTTAATAGAACATCTGTTTAGAATCTCAGCTGAAGTCCAGAAAGAGCATAATAATGTAGCAGGTAATTTCCACCAAACTGTTCATTCAGCACATTCCATTGACAATGAGTGTTTTATGCACTTGATGTAACTACGTGAATAGGCTTCTTGGAATTAACTTAAATCATCTGTTAAATCAATATGTGAACTAGTTGCATGCTCTGCAAGCTTATTTGTTGCATGCACCATTTGTTCATTCACCCATTAAATTTCTGATGCACTTAAAATCTATTAGGTGCTGAGCAAAAATACAGTCCTTGCCTGCAAGCTTGATAAACTAAGGCTCAGTTATTACATCATAATTCTGTGTGTACAATTCATATTAACGACATCATAACATTTCTGAAGGACAAGCATGTTTTCTCTCTCCCAGCTCAGAACAAACTTACTTTTTGAAAGATGTTATCAAGTTCTCATTGAAATAAAAATTCAGTGGACTGGGATGTAGTTCCAAGGGAATAAATTTGAAATGTCAAGTTTGTATCTTAAGAGAGTTTTAAATATTAATGCCCACACGCATAAATATGTGGCTACTTTCCTTCATCCATAATTCCGAAGCTGTTTGTCTTCTACCGGAAGGCTTGGTTATATGCATTGTGTAGAAAGTCAGCAATACTATGATTGGCTTTCCCCACCCCCACCACCCCCATGTGCATTTATGTAAATTTAGGGATAGCTTATATCTTAGTATTTCCCCCTCTTTTATTCATTGCCTTTGAGAGTTTTAAAGGGGGAAAATAATTAATTTGAAAAAACAGGATGGCAATTATAGATATCGGAAATAGAAAAAGAACCAACTTTATTCTCAGTATAATTTGATGTATGTCCTACTGTAAAATAATGAAAAGAAATAAAAGGACGGTGGGCTGTGTATTAGTCTTGGACAAGTTGAATGACACCCCTTTATTTCTAAAGAGTGGGATTTCACCTGCTGATGAGTGGTGCCCATTATAGCAAACCCCACCACCAAGTGGGACAGACACTAAGAAGAAGAAGAAGAAGATAGAAGGAGGAGGAGGAGGAGGAGTGGGGCCCATGCCTTTGCTTATACATGATCCCACATACTAGAAGTGTGTGGCCTCAAAGAGTATGGACTGCTTTATACACTGGAAGAGGATTATTTGAATAATTGTTTCTGTTTTTTATTATGTGTTGTCAAGATGGTTCTGACCTATGGTGTCCTTATTAATTGATGGCCTCCATGAGATTCTTTCTTTCTTTCTTTCTTTCTTTCTTTCTTTCTTTCTTTCTTTC
>JAHTLZ010000015.1:36775716-36800604 GCA_023846285.1 Phrynocephalus versicolor | reverse complement strand
ATTGTGTGGATTCACAGAGTCCACGAAGAAGAACTAACTAACTAACTAACAAGTCACACACTCTTTTTTACTTTTGATAATTGAATCAAGATATAGAAAATATTTTATGATGTTAGTTTCTTTTTGACATTAAAATTATATAATTTATTTATTTATTTATTTATTTATTTATTTATTTTTGCATTTATATCCCGCTTATCTTCAAACGAACTCTAAGCGGCTTACAAGGGCTATGTTAGCCATACAAGTACAAGGATAAACAAATAAAATTACAACAATAAATTTAAGAACAGTAAAACCTAGTGGCACCTCATCAACTAAAGCGTATGATGGCGGAGAAGAGAAAAGGAAAAAAAAAACTAAGAATAAGAATCGCCAAAGGCCTCTTGGAAAAGGTAGGTTTTTAAAGCCTTCCGGAAGGCCAGCAGGGACTCTGCAGAGCGCACTTCGGTAGGGATGGAATTCCAAAGGCTAATTACTCTTTAGATATCTTATTTGCAGCTTTTAGTGGTGCATGAACACATTGCTCAACTTTAGATTGTTTCTCCATACATTCTTTACTTCTCTCCTGGCATAACCTGTGTTTACCCAGCTAGGATGAGTTTGCATCATCGATGTCAATATCATTCTACCTCTTAAGTTTTTGCACCACTTTTCAAGGGTGGATGAAGTACCAATTTAGCTGTTACTGAAATTTGGAGTCTTCCAAGCTATTGAAATTAAAAACATTCTAGATAATCTACCTTTGAACTACTCAGTAACAAAAGTTAATTAACAGGGAAGCTACAGAAAGATGCAGCTACTATATATTTATAGAGGAGTGATCCATGTGGTTAGGGTATAATTAGAGGGATAAAGAGAATGTAAGAGAATGTGGCTCTGGAGCACATTATTTTAGTCTACCTTACATTGCTAGTTCCCTCAGCAATGCTTAGAAAAGCACTGCCTTCCCCTCTAGGTAGACATGAGGCACAGGAATTAAAATGCATGGGAGCCCAGGAATAGTATTTTTTTTAAGAATTAACAAATAAGCACCTCAGATTCCATGCTAATCAAGCTGAGAACATTTTGGTATTACACAAGGCTGTTTCTGTCTCGATAGCATTTCCCAAATGCTACCAACAGCCATGAATAAAGGTTTCCTCTCAACTTAATTAAGTAATTTGTCTTTATTAATCAATGTTTGGGGCAATAGAGATCACGCATCTAAGCCAGTTAGAACCTGAGTCATGGCAACTCGACTTCTTTCCTTATGAGATCAAAATGAGATCAAAATGTTTCACTACTCATCCAAGTAGCTTTGTCAGGCCATGGAAAGTTGGTGCTAGGCCTCCAAATAGAGTTCACTTTGGTTTCATGCCACCCTCATCTGAATAGGGTTTTTAGGTGGACAGTGTCCCAAATAGGCTCATTAGATGTACAATGGCCTGGCATGTGTGAAAGTCCCACTATGCCAGGCATGTCCGAACTTCGGCCCTCCTGATGTTTTGGACCACAATCCCCAGAATTCTAAGCTTAGATTTCCAGTGACAAAGAACTCTGGGAGTTGTGGTCCAAAACATCTGGAGGGCTGAAGTTTGGGCATGCCTGTACTATGCAGATCTTTCCAGCCCCTATGAAGTAGGTGGAGGTGTGAAGTGCTTCTGATTTGTCTGGAAATCGAGGAAAGGGCAGCATGATAAGTGGGAGACAGATTTTTTTTCTTAGGTTGTGGTATAACCTACACCAAGCTCAGAAATATTACTTTTTTTGGATTACAACTTTCAGAATCCTGCCACGACATGCACTTTCAGACAGTAGTTCACACCAAGCCCCCCCCCTTTCCAGGCTCTGAACTAGAGATGGGCACGACTTAGCGGTATTTTTGTTTTTGTTTTTGTTTTTTTGTTTTTGTTACGTAACGAAACGAAAACGAAAAATGGTTCAAAAATGGACCGAAAACGGAAACGAAACGACTAATTTTGAGCCAATTTTCGTTTTTCATTACTGGAAAAACACATAATGGAGCTAAATGGGGAGAAACGAAAATTTTTTCGTTTTCGTTTTCGTTACGTAACGAAACGAAAACGAAAAATTTTGAAATTAGCTCACGAAAACGGAAACAAAACGAAACGGACCCTAGCCGAAAACAAAAACGAAAACGAAAATTTTTTTCTGAGTCATGCCCATCTCTACTCTGAACCTGCCCCATGCTAATATGAAGTAAGGCCAGCTCCAACTTTTTGTTCCTTTTCTTGGAATAAGATTTCTGGAGAAATCAGGATGTTTGAAGAAGAGCAGGATGAGATCAGAAAGGAGACTACGAAGAGACCACCAAAAGAAGATGGCAAGAAGTAGTAAATTTATTACTTAACTGATATGGTATTATATTTTGATATGTATAATCTTTGACTGGATAGATTTAATGTGATCCTTTGAGTTTTACTTTTTATCCTTTCCCCTTTCCCTTTCCCCTTAAAATTAATAAAACTTTTAATAAAAATAAAGAAGAAGAGCAGGGTGATTTTTTTTTTTTTTACAAAAAGGCTCTGCACCAATGCTGCCCCTGACACAGCACAACATTGCCTCAGCTTGGAAAGAACGCTCCTGCTTCATATAATTGGAAAGGTCAGGGCGGCTTTCTTTTCAACAAACGCTACCTGCAGTGTCATTTAGAGAGACCCTTTGTGAAATATGCCCCACTGTTCTGAACCTCAATGCTCTTTCTTCCCTCTCATACCTTGCTCAGTTTTAACCCACATATCACCCTGTGTCATAAATTGTCATGGATTTGGCACTCCTTTTACAAAACCCTGCCTGTTGCATAAAACACTTTGTGGAGTACATCCTGGAGATAGCTGTGTATTCATGCTGGGGTGTAGTACATTCTGACAAGATCGTTATGCAATCACTCTTCCTCCCATACCCTGAATGTGTTTTTTTATGATAATAATGTTCATGCATACTTCCCCTCAATACCATGCTCAAAAATCTTAACACAAATGCATGAGCACAAGCTCTCTATGCTTCTCTATTATATTCTTTAAAAATGTTTGGATTGTGTGCAACCAGGGCAAATCAAACCATGGGCACTTCATCTTCTATTATCTCAGGTGCATTTGTGGAATGAAAGCATTGAATTTAGTAGTACCTAATTGGGCTCCTGCTGTGACTCATGGAATGTGGGTCATGTAGCAACCTCTAATAGGTCTTGCAGAACTAAAAGCCGGTAAAATTCATCTGGAACCACTTAGAACTTTTCCCTCTGCTCACTTTGAGGCAGTATTTGCAATTTTGTAGCTCAGGGGCCTAGGACCAATAAATATAGGGATGCTCGGATATTTGGAGAGATAAGCAGCCACATGAAAAGAAAAATGGATCTCTTGCACCTTTGATGGTTATATGGAAATCTATCAGCAGCTAGAGCTTGCACGAAAGCTTTGTATTCTAAGATCACCTCTTCCATGCAACTATTAAAAATATTAGGAGGGCTATCCTTTCTGAACTGTGGGATGCAGGGTTAGGACAAATTTCTTTGACACGTCAAATAAAATGTAGCTTTATCAAAGCAGGCAGGAATTGTATTTTGCCCTTACTCTTAAAATACAATACTTTCCATAATCCAAATACTGGATACTCAAGTATATTGGAAAGGAATTATGGAACTGGTGCGCTTGTCACCACCAAATACAAAATGTTATCATCAGATGAAAGTAGAAAAGAGAATTGGTTCCTTGGGTCATCTAACAGGGATAACAAGGTGGGTAGTCTTCCTAGATCTAAATTTTTATGGAAGTGATTAATTATAACTTAATAATTTTTGTAATAATTTTTGTTCACCAGAGCAACATGATTTATGGAAAAGGGAGGAGGAAAGGCTTTATGGGAATGGCTTTTAATAGAACATGAGAGGACATGATCTTCTGTAGAATTAGTTCCTGCTTTACTTGTTGGTTGAGTACTACTATGCTGTCTCTGTTAGATGGAAGTTAGTTCTAATCCCAAAAGCCTTATTGTGATTCCCCTGCCCCCTCCAAATGCATATCACATAAATTGCTCTGACTGATTCCAGTCCCACCTGTCTTTTGCTACCCGGTTACTTCATAGTAAGTACTCAACCAACTAGTAAAGCGGGAACTAATTCAGCAAAATTCTTTCTGAGCCGATCCAGGACAGCTCTTGGCCCATTTCCAAACCCTAGACCCATTTTGAGTCTAGAGTAGAGATGGGCACGACTTAGCGGAATTCCCGTTTCCGTTACTCGTTTCCGTTACGGAACGGAAACGGTAACGGGAATTACTCCGCCAGAACTCGAACTCGAACCGACTAAAGAAAAATTGGGTCTGATTTGTCGTTGTCGTTCCTGGCATCGCGGCGATCCCGCGATGCCAAGCGGCACAGAAAAAAAGTTTTTAAAATAAATTTTAAAAAACCAATTCCCGGCCAAAAAGCAGGCGAAAATATGCTTGCCTGAGTGAGGGCTCGGGGCACCTACCAGAGGGGTGGTTTCTGGAGGGGGGTCCCCAGCCTCCCCCCCTCTCCTCCTGTCCCTCCTGTCCCTGGGCTGCGCTGGGGGTGGGCATCCTCGTCGTCCCGCCAAAGTCGCTGCCGGCCGCCGGCCGCAATTCAAGTGGAAGCGGCACAGAAAAAAAGTTTTAAAACTCCCCCCCCCATTCCCGGGCCAAAAAGCAGGCGAAAATATGCCTCCAGAGTGCAGAGTGCACCTACTAGAGGGGTGGTTTCTGGAGGGGGGTCCCCGGCCTCCCCCCCTCTCCTCCTGTCCCTCCTGGCCCTGGGCTGCGCTGGGGGCGGGCATCCTCGTCGTCCCGCCAAAGTCGCTACCAGCCGCCGGCCGCAATTCAAGCGGAAGCGGCACAGAAAAAAGTTTTAAAACTCCCCCCCCATTCCCGGGCCAAAAAGCAGGCGAAAATATGCCTGCAGAGTGCACCTACCAGAGGGGTGGTTTCTGGGGGGGGGTGTCCCGGCCTCCCCCCCTCTCCTGTCCTGGGCAGCCAGACTCGAGTCGCCAGCCATGCGGTGCGAGCGGGGGATCCAAAATGGGACGGTGACCGCAATATTTTTTTTGAAATCGTGGTCCAAAAACACACAAGCACCACAGAAACATGCGAAATTTGCTAATTGCTATTGCTAAAACTGCCAGAATTTTTACAGTAGCAGTGGGTTTTTCTTGCAACAAAATGTCTCCTCCTCTGTCCTCCTTCCATTGATTTTATTTTATTTTATTTTTTTTACACCTGCGCAATGATGGGCTGGCCAAGTGGCCATGTGGGAGTGGACCATTCAAATTTTTGGAGCCATCCCACCAATCGCATGGCCACTTGGCCACTGAGACTTCTGGGATGTGCCAAAAAGCCCACTAAACCCTGCCCTAGCCCCCTAACCCTAACCCTAATCCTTGATTCCTTACCCATATGCCACAGTACACTGTCCTCTTAGTGGGTCAGAGAGGCACCCAGAGGTGCACCCCACTACCCCACCCTAACCTCACCAGTAACTAGCCTAACCCTAGCCCTTGCGCTAAGCTGCTGTCCGCTAAGCCAGATCTACTTGCATTGCACTGTACGCAAGTATGATTCCCTTCTTTGTGAGACACAGCGGGTGCGAGAGCCTTAGGCATCACTCTATGGCTCTGGGTTCTGCCAGTGCACACTGACTGGTCTCATAGTCTGCAACTGGTATGCATATCCATATGGCTATGCATGCCCTTTTGCAGCAGCAGGTGAGGAGAGGAGACCCCCATGCCATGAGGGGTCTCCAGGAGCCTGCTTTCCCTTCCTAGCGGGTGAGGATAGGAGGCACCCCCCCAAAAAAGAGGTGCTTCCAGGAGCCCACTTCCCTTTATAGCGGGCCAGCGGAGGCACCCACCCCACAGAGGTGCCTCCAGGAGCCCGCTACCCCCCCAAACCAGTATAATGACAGACGAAAAAACGAAAAACGAAACGACTATTTTTTGCGAAGTTCTCGCGAAAAACGGAAACGAGCCGACACGGGCCGCCTCCGACACACGACAACTCGAAAACGTCATTTTCCCTAGTCGTGCCCATCTCTAGTCTAGAGTGCTACTTGGAAAAAGGAAAAGAGAAAAACTTAACATGTAGAACAAGAGATGGACACTTTCATGGGACTGCAAAGATTCAAGAGCAGGATGTTGTCCCCAGAGTTAAAGATATAGTCTAAATATTTTTTTTCAGATGATATTCGGCATAGTCATTAAAGTAAAATGGAGGCATGTCTCATTATACATAAAAAAGAAGCAGCAAAGAACTTTGCAGCTTTACTATTCCTGCTGGGGAGGAATAGTACAAGAGTAACTTAAATAAATACACACTAAAGACGAGGCTGGGTCTATCTTATTTATTTATTTATTTATTTATTTATTTATTTATTTATTTATTTATTTATTCACCCCATTTGTCGAAGCATTATTATGAGCAGTGTTTAGTGGATTAAAAGAAAGCTTTACGACAAAACTCTAAGGTACAGCACAAATATTAGCAATGTGGCAAGTGCACTGAAAAACAACAACAATGGCACCAACAAGTCATCACAGAAAAGCAGAGCTACAGGGAAAATGCTCAACCAGAGTTAAACTGAAAACCCTCCCTGAAAAGAAGTATTTTTAACTATCTCCCAAAAGAATACAGGAAGGGAGCCAGGTATAGCTCCTCTGGGAGCTGGTTCCATAGTCTTGGTGCCATAACTGAGAAGGCCCTGCCTCTAGTAGATGCCCTTTTGGCCACTCACAGGAAGAGTCTGGCCTGACCTGGAAGAGTCTGGCCTGAGGTGAGCTGGCGGGTCAGATTGATGGCATCAGGGAAAGACGTTCTGACAGGCAATGCATCTTGCCAGTGACTTGGTCCTTCAACACAAATAACAATAAAGCACTTATAACACAGCGACCTCATGACAGCATAATATGACATTTGATAGACATAAGACATAGACATATAATAGACATGTCTATTAGACATAGTAAAGTGATCTGACTTACAGCAGTTAAGAGATCACTCATGACCGTACAACTTTTCACCAGTCACAGAACAAATCATCACACTAGGCATTACATTAGATTGCATCAGATTATCTCAGCTGCACTGAATCAGTATTTTATTACATCAGCTCATCTCAGCTGTACTGAATTACACTGTTAGATTCAGCAACCATCTTGTCCTTGACTCAGGACATTACTAAGCACTTTTCAGCTTTTGACAATAAATTTTATCATATACATACATAGTATGAAAATCTTAACAGACTGCACACACATACACCTAAGTCTTGCTGCTTTCTGTTGATCTGATTTTAAAAATCAAGGGATGTTGCTGTTGTCATATGGAGCAGGGTTTGGTGGGCAGAGAGACTGACAACAAAGACTGGCAGTAGGAACAGCAGCAAATCAACAAAAAATTATCAGGAGGGGGAAATAACATCTTGGTCCAGTTGAGGGTTACATAATTAATCCATAAAAATGATGGTCATTGCGTTTCCCATAATCACCACTCCAGTTTAGCAAATTACTTTTTAAAAGTAATCTGTTATTTAACTCATTGGAAAGCCAGCCAGCCAGCCAGCCAGCCAGTCAAGTCATTTCATTTCATGCCATTTTTGGTCATTCCTGTTTTGAAAAAATAACACAAACCTGAACAAGATTAATGAGATGATTGCATTATGTTCAAAAGATGCCACCCAAAAAGTCACTAAAATGCCCTTTTAAATATCAGAAGCAATATTGTATGTTTGAACTGTAAACTTATTATGTTATTCTCACTTATTCTGCTATTTATGGTATGAAACTTTGTTACACTCTCATTGCAGATGATTGTAACGTATTATTTCCAGTTTTTTTTTTCTCAGCCATTTGCCCTGCAAGTCCATCACAAAGTTGTGGATATATGTTTAAAACCAAATATTGGTAAATAGATAAATCACACTTTTTTTTAGTAAAGTACAAGCAATTATTGGTGAATGAAATGTTCCTAAATAAATGTTAAGTGTAGATCATATATCACGGGATACTTTTGCTCTTTTTTACTGTTGGTAAAAAAAGAAGAAGACCTAAAACAAAAAACTGGAGAACTGGAAGAGAAACTTAATTTCTGTGCAGCGTTGTGAATTCAGACTGACTGTGCCATTAGGTAGTACAAGTTAACTGCTTCAGATGCTGAGAGACAAAAAAAATATCTCATAGTGAAATGTTGAAATATATAAATGTTGGATGGGTTGTCCTCTGGATGTTTACCAAGCTTGCTATCATTAATTGTACTAGAGGCCACCCTCCTGTTACCAGTGTTGAAGTCTCATTGACTTTCAACCATAAGATAGGAAGTGGTTGCCATCTTGCCCTCTGCCTCAGACAAGAGTGTCTAAGGTCCTGTGAGGGTTACACTCCAGCTATCCCCAGTGTATCCTGTTCCCCACTGTTAATAGAAACAATCTCTCTCAACACCAAGAGTCTGATATACATGGAGTCAAGGAAACCTGATGAATCACCCCAACCTTGGACAGGGATGGTGGCAATCAGGAAGTGGATTAACACAAAATCTGGCATATACAGAGAAGGCAGAAACCCTTTAGACTCGAAGAGGCTGTTCACAAATAATCTACAGAGAGTGCATTGTGTGCTGTGAATTGGGAAATATTTTCAGACAAATCTGTTCAGAAAAACTGTGACATACACTGAAAGGAGTAAAATCATGCTATGAAATTTAATGTGAAGGATTAAAGAGGGACATTTTAGATGGTCTGAGAAACAAAGCAAAGCAAAGTGTTCTGCTTCCATACCATTTCAAGTAGTCCCTGGGCAGTTTACAGTTTTAATTACAGTATGCAGGCTACACATCCCACCCCCACCCCCAGTAAGCTGGGTACTCATTTTACCGACCTCGGAAGGATGGAAGGCTGAGTCAACCATGAGCTTGCTACCTGGGGTTGAACCTCAGGTCATGAGCACAGTTTTACCTGCAGGACAGGTATTTAACCACTGCGCCATGGCTCAACTAGCTTAGTATGCTTGGTTATGATTATATTTTCAGTCACAACAAATTTGAAGAATTGATTAGCCTAAATCCCCCCCCCAAAAAAAATAAACTAGTGAAGAGTGGCTTAATACCCCCCAAATAATCCTCACTTGATGGGAGAATGGTCTTGTCTGTAAGGGAAGCTGGCCTAGCCATTGCCTGGAATGAGGCAGTTGCCTCAGGAAGCAGAGCAATGGTGAAGTGAGTTACAGCCACCAGCTATTCCCCAACATCTCAGATGACCAGCACTGAAGTTGGGGCTTTCTTTGTTCCATTCACTAGCACCACAGCCTGGATGTTCCTTGGCTGGCTCTTTTAATAAAGGCATGACTCCCAGAATGCTTTGGGACAAGTTGTTGCCTGAAATCTCCTCTTCTTGTACTTCGCTTCCTGTGAGAGTTGTTGTATAGTGGGGTTGTGCAAGTATGTAGCTGGGAGAGGCCAGAATGGTAGTGTTGTTGTGACGGGGAGGAGTAGGGATGCTTCTCTTCCTGTCTCAGAGCAGGTAAAATGTTTACATTGACCCTGTCCAAAGGATTCCCCCCCCACACACACACACACTAGAAGATCAGTTTGCTCTAGTGCTGGGTTTACATATCTGTTTTTGACATTGATGAAGAGAGACAGGTTATACGTTCTGTTAGTATAGCAACCAGCCTGCTGCCATTCTTTCTCCCTAACCAAGCTGGCCAAGGTGGTTTCTTGTGCGATGGTGCAAAGTACCAGGACAAATGCCTTGTGGGATTTCATCCTTCACACTGGAGATTCCTTAGCAGGTTCTGCTCAGAAATTCATGAGCATCATGGGGTGGTCTCAGTGTGTCACCAATTCAATAGATGCGTCAGGACATACTATATGCTCAAACTCATGTTCTCATCTTAGTGTGAAACTGGAAGTCTGAAATGTGGAAGATAGGCTGTACACCTTTGATCTCGTTGTCATGGTCAGATTATTACTTGGTGAATTTCAGACTGATAATTCACATCCCCCCCTTCATGGTTTCAGTGCTTCAGCAAACAGATGAATGAAATCAGCTCTAGATTATTTGGAGGAAGGAGGTTATCCAGATCCAGGTCAGCCTGCCATCAACCCTGGTATTTGTACTGAAACTGCAATTGCTTTGATAGCTGACCTTTCTCGGGAGAGAGATGGGGCAGTACAAAACGGTTAATATTCCTTGATACTCTATGTGGCATCACTGACTCTGTGTGTGTGTTTCTTGGTCTCAAATAGGAACTAGCATAGTGACCCTAACAGGGATTTAAAGGTACCGGAGATATTTAAGGAATAGTTTTACCAGTTCCATTCCCCCACCCCCCAAAACAGTTTTCATGGCTCAGCAGGCATTCAAGACATTCTCCAGAGTTCTAGTCCATCACTCTACCCACTAAACTAACTGGGAGTGCAATATACACTATCGACTAGTATTTACAAAATCCTCTCTGTGGGCCAGATACTGGCAATACAGTGATACAGTAGTTCTCTCTCTGGCTCTGAGGTGGGATCTAAGAAGTGGCAGTGGCGAATATTTGCTTAGTTCCGTGCAGTTGATGCTGCTGCTTTTTCTGTGCTGTATTTTTAAAAACATGGGTTTAATTATCTTTGTACACTTCCCTAGTACCTATAATGATGACAGATATAACTTTAAAGTGATCTTAGAATTAGTGGACAAATGAATGGTTTAGGAATCATTTGAGTTGCTTTTGCAATGGCCCCTGGTGACCACTTGCTACATCGCAGGTCTGTTCGAGTCCTTATTCTGTTCCATACCTCCTGCTTCGTGTGTTGAACGACAGTACACATGATTCCAAAACAGCATGTCTGTTGGGCATCCCTGTCCGTGGAGAGGACCTGTACTCCCACCTATCTGAAGGAAGCCAGGTTGGAAGGAGGCTGCAACAGCACAATCCAAATGTATGGAAGGCAGCAGGACAAGTCTATCTTCAGGTACCTGTTGCAAAATGGATGCAGCAAAACCAAAGGGTGAAATGACTTTGTCCCAAGCAACTTCTTGAACCCATCTGAAAGATTAAGGAGACAGAGAGCATTCCTTTTTGGCCTCATGCTAAAGACCACACTCTGGGGAGAGAGAGATCAACTGAAATGTGCTTCCTTCATTGGAAGACAAAGTAGGTTCGGGTGAGGAGAGGACTGTTAAAGAGTCTGCCATTATTTCACATTGTTGCTCACTACTGCTGTCAAAACCACGGGAAGGGATTGAATGAATCCACATTAATAGCCGGTGGGCTGAAAGCCAATGAGATTAAGATCGAGCCAGGGGGGCTTTTTGAAAGAGCTATCTCTCAAGGAGGTGAGAGGAATGGCTTGTAGACATAGGGTCTTCTCGGCAGCTGCCCCCAAGCTATGGAATGCCCTCCCGATTGAGATCCGCCAGGCGCCAACTTTGATTACATTTTGACGCCAGGTAAAAACCTTCCTGTTCCAGAAGTTTTTTAATTGATACAATATAGACTGTGGGTCCTCTGATGAAAATTTTAGTGGACTGATTTTAGTGTAAGGTTTTTATTATTGCTTTGATTATTTATTGATATTCTATTTTTAACTATTTTTAATTGTTTTAATTCTTTTGATTGTAAGCCGCCCAGAGACCTTTGGGTAGTGGGCAGCACATAAGTTGTAAAACTAAATAAATAAAATAAATATTATAATTCAATTTTCAATAGATACCCACTCAAAACCTTCCAAAGTATTTAAAAGTCACAACAGAACAGGAAAAAGTAAGCACGGCTAGGTAGGGATTCACTGTACCAAGGAGAGGCAGAAGGATATGTTTAGCACATTCCAACACTGTGCAAAGGCTGTCTTTTTGGAAAGAGAAAGTTGAAATCTATCCCAGAAGAGGATCCCCTTGATTATAGGAAGGAACACACAAGTCGTGTTAAAAGACTGCACTGCAAGGTCAAGGATGGCTTCAGCTTATACTTCATGAGAGAGGGAAAGAGGGAAACCACAGTGTGCAACAACAAGGCAAGACAGACGTTGTGGTGTAGTTGTTATAATGTTCTGCAGGGCCTTGGAAGATCCAGGGCCAAGTCTCCACTGCACCATAAAACTCATAAGGTCAACTTGGGCCACTCACTATTCCTCTGCCTGATCTACCTTACAGGGTTCTTTTGTGAATACACCAGGGAGAAAAGTTACACTCACTGCCTTCAAGTCAATTAAGTGGGAAAACATGCCTGTCTAGTAATAAATGAAAAGGAAATCATAGTTCTCAAAAGTATTTCAGTTTAGTAAAGCCCAAAGTATTTCTGATATGTATTTTCCCCCTTTTTTCAGGGACAAAATTCAAATTGTTCAGGCAGTTGTAAATTAGGGTGTATTCAAACAGATGTTTAGGTCACTGCTTGAATTGTTGCAGGGATGGATTGGTGCACTCATTTTATTTATTTATTTATTATTTAGTTATTAAATTTATACACCACTCCATCTAGCTACATGGCTACTCAGGGCAGTTGTGCGGCTACTCTGGGTGGTTATTTTGACAGCGTTCATATTACATAAACACTAGAGTGAAACAAATTGACCTCAAAGCATAGCTATCTACATATTTCTGGCCTCTGCTAGGGTCTTCTACTTTTTTGGTGTTGGTAGAATTGCTCAGGTTTGATCCATCTCTGGCATGTGTGATTACTGGGACTAGACCAAAAGCAATGTATTTGCAATTTTTTTTAGAAGTGACTTAACAAGAGAGACACTTCACAATATTAGCTAATTAATTACTTCCTCAACTTCATGAAGGGATTGGAAAAGCAAACATAATAATAAAAAGAAAATGAACACTTTAAAAAAAAAGTGAATATTCACTGCACAGCATTTTTTAAAAAGCTTCCAGGATGAAACTTTGCTTTTATTTTAAAAACCAGTTTTGACCCTGCTCTCTCTCTCTCTCTAGTACTTGGTCAGTAATTCTTTTTACTTCTGCCCATGGGTCTGTGGTAGAAGAACCATAGGGAGGGATGTAAACATTCAGCATGAGGATGTAGCGCTCATTATTATTAAATAGAAAGGCTTGGACATAAGGGGAGTGAGAGGTAAAGGGGGACAGAACAAAGGAGGAGGAGGGTTTCACTAGACAGCTTAAGCCAGAGTGGGGACGACCCAACTTATTTAGTTTAAAAGCAGGAAGATTGTAAGAAACAAATCCAGGAACACTAGGGCCTGTGAGGGACCAGGTTTCCTGGAGAAAAATAATATCATGTCTGGGTCTCTCTCTCTCTCTCTCCCCACCCCTGTGTGTGTGGCAGAGTACCTCCTTGGTACTGACAATGGTATAATTTGAGCAGCTGAGCCAAAATCATCCTATTTTAAAACTTTGTTGGGACATAGCAAGAGCTTCCTTATTATTATTTCAACTGTAATTTACCAGCCTGGCTCTGCAGTTTTGAAACTCATTTTGGAAACATTCAACAAATTTTAAAATCTTTTTTTTTTTTTTTTTGGTGAACAAAAGAATAAAACACATTAAACCCATCAAATGGAATACATGGCTTAAACAAATATTGGGGATTCCAGGTGGTATTTTTGTTTTATTTTTATTCTCTTTAAAATCAATGGTATTAAACACTAAATGATACACACAACCAATTCTTCTATGTGGGCTCATCAAGTAAATAGCATCCTATTCCCTAAGATCTTGGGGCCAACATTTGGAATGGAGGGTGGGCCCTTGTGCTGTCACAGTGGCACATGTCACAAGGAGAACAAGAACTACTTCTCAGCCACCCAATAGTTAAAGCAGATTTGAGATATATCTGATAAATGGAGTCAAAGTCCAGGTGAAACACAGAGAGTAATATGGCAGCCCAGACAGGAAAGCAGCAAGAAATCTTTAGTGACCAGGCTGTTCCAGACAACCATGTTTCCTGAAAAAGGGTTTTTGTACCACGTAGAGATGGTTTGACCATCAGTTTGTCCATTGGTCCAACAAGTGTTGTGTAGTTCAGACTCCTGCCTCCTCCAGCAGGTGTCCTCCCAGCGGCCATGTCTTGGCTTCCCTGTCCCACTTCTTTCAAGTGCTACCTCTAAGTGGGCCTCTGCCAGAGTAGATGGGACTTAGAACTGTGGGACACCTGTTGGAGAGACAGAAGAAGCTGCACGAACCACTGAACTGGCCGTCGGCCATCTGAACTGCCATCTCTAGCTCCATGTAACCTTACCTGAAGCACACACAACACATAGCTGCCAAATGTTGTGGAAAGCTTACCACCAGATCACAGGCCTGTCTGGAAAACAAGCTGTCAGGACTTGTGTAACAAGAAGACTCAGGAGTCATAAGGCTGGTGCTCCACCTGCCAGACTGGATTGCTGGGTTCAAGTGCTTTCACCCACCATATCCCTTTCCTTCTATTTATTTTTTTTTTGGTTTCTTAATGTGTTCATATCGTGCAGTTGTAGCATTAGTCCAAAAATCCTTACATTCGGTTACAGAACCTTGATTTTAGCTGGGAATGGGTGCTTTGGCTTTAAAAATCACCATGTCATCCACAACTGTTTCTGTCTCCTCCTCCCATACACCATGTCCTGGGATTTATCTTCCTTCCTTGTGATATGGGGAAGTACAGTGATCCCCTGAGGCTTCAGCTGGTGACCTAGCACTCCCTATTTTATTTGCTGGAGGTAATCTGGAATGAGATATTCATGGATATCAGTGATTAATTATTAGATAATATACAAGAGACTAACAATAAAATGTTGGAGGGTGTAACAGTCCCAGGCAGTATTCTAGCCTTAGTTGGGTCCTCCAATGTTCTTGGACTGAGGCTTCCAGAAATCCTGACCAGCACAGTTATTGGTGAAGTCTTCTAGGAGTTTTACTCCAAAAACATCTGGGGATCCAAGGTTGGAGACCACCACTTTAGTGGGTTTGGATTCTGCCTACCTACCAATGGTTTTAAATATGTATAAGTGGAACAAGCATGCAGCAGGCGGGAGGGAATACATAGACTGGATATTATTATGTGCAGGCAGTGCTGAAATTGTAGATGAGCAAGGACATTATTAGAGTAAAATACTGCACCATATCTGTTTTTTAGGAGGCAGAACTGTCATAAAATAGCTAAGAGAATAAGCCATCACTTCAAAACCAACACAGCAGTAAAAGTTAGAATTAATGAAGGGCGCCGAGAGCACTACATTATTTATTTTTGTTTCTAAAAGCTTGTAAAATGCCTTTTGAGTTACACCTTTTTTTACACTCAAAATACTGGATATGTTTCAGTCATGAGGGAACACGTTCCAACTCAAAAATGAGTAAAACCATCAGTGGCATTAAAAGGCACACATACACAGGTTAGACAGTTGTGGGAAATAAATGGGCTCTGTAAGAATGAGAATGAATGAATGAATGAATGAATGAATGAATGAATGAATGAATGAATGAATGAGGATGGATGGATGGATGGATGGATGGATGGATGGATGGAAGGAAGGAAGGAAGGAAGGAAGGAAGGAGTGCTTGCAGGATGTATATTTTTGCCTCATGTTCTGGAGGAGTCTGGGAACTTGACTGTTTATAGGCCTGCCCAGTGAAAAATGCTGGCTAAGGAATTCCTAAAGTAGCAACTTCTCACGGCCCTTGTAGAAATGTATTCTTTACTTCAGGTCCCATTAAAGATAACAGGAACTCCACATGGCTGACATATTACATACTGAGATACTTTCTTCCTCATTTGTAATTCAGGTGTCCATCATTCTAATGCAACTCATTTACAGGGCTACCTCAGAGAAAATTATGTCTCTTAGCGAGGCTGCCACAAAAATAGGCTGGAAAATTGATTTGTGGTCAGTTTTAAGTAATGGGAGCAATTTCCCATAGAAATAAAAGGAGGTTTCTCTGTCTCATTAGGCTGTCAATAGTAGGATATTAAACGGCACCACCAGTTTTCATAAACACCCCAAGGAAGGAAACTGGTTTTTTATGTACTTGCTTTTTAATGATCACTTTGTATTCCCAGACATTTCGGGAGGACAAATGAGTTGTGTTAGTAGGAGACAGTCTCTCGTTGTCATTATTGCTGTGTATGGCCTTTCACGGTGGTGTGTGTGAGGGGCATTGACACTGCAAGTCCTTACCCAGTGTCTGTAGGAGCCTAAGAACAACAATACCGCTACTTATCAGGGCTGCTTCTTGCCAAGAGTGGCTGGGACATTTTTAGTATGCACAATCCTGCTCTTGCATACTTTCAGCTCCGTTGGCATGTTTGCATTGTACAATGCACACATTTGTGCAGAAACAAGACGGCAGTTCAGAGTGAAGGTGAACAGGCAAATTCTTTCTCTCAGCACCCATGAAGTCTTCAGCTCAGTGCATCCAAGTTGCTTTCTCCCTAAGATTCTTCCTTCTCTCTCTCTCTCTCTCTCTCTCTCTCTCTCTCTCTCTCTCTCTCAACTAAGTAAAATGGCATCGGAACAAGGTTTGTTGAGAAGGATATAAATGCAGAGATAACTATTGTTTCATTTGCTTCATTGCTGCTGAATTCTCAAACAACTCCAACTGCAGGATCATTTCCCATCCTATTTTCTAGCAAGGACAGGATTGGATGGGTAGTTGAGGATTTGCCAAATGGTGGTGGTCCCACGGTATGCCTGCTTCTACATCAGAAACCTCCTCATGAGGGTGAACAAGTTCCAAATGCTGCTTCTGGGAAGTCATTATATGTGGGTTACCATCAAGGTCTACGAGGTTTTATAGAGTTAAATGAATGAAAATAAGAAATCCCCAAAGAGAATACAAGTCCTGTCTGCGGAGAGACAAAAGAAAAATACCAGGTCACAGTCCAAGAGAAGAAGAGGAGCAAAGGGAGATGCATAAAAATCAAGAACGAGTATGCATTAAGCCATTTCTCACACATTTAAGCTTTGCTGTGGTAGTAGAGGAAGAATGGAAGAGTGAGTGAGTGGGGAAGATCACTATCTGGTATAAATAGTCAACAGTATAAGTGGTAACCAGTGTCTTGTGCCTTCCAAGTTAATGCCAATGAGCTTGGACAATTAAGACTATTTCTTCTCCCCACTATAGTATTGAGGTATATTCCTCAGTTCCACTGCTGTTGGGCCATGCTTTTGGCAAGGTACAGGTGAAGCAAAACATACACAAATGTTTTAAATAACAAGTCTGAATCACTTTCAAACATCACAGTGCTAGCATTGGTTAAAGGCTGGAAACAGACTTTAGAGATAGCCGGACTTCCGGTTCCAGTTAAGCTGAAATGAGACAACTTGATAAGTTCCTCAGCTTATCAGGCTGAATTCTTCCAGATAAAAGGGAAACCTAAGAAGGGTAAGTCTCCTTGGAGGGGAGACAAAGAGAGGCAGTACCTGTTTGGCCACGGAGAAAGTGGTGATGAGCTTCAACGGTCCAGGAAAATGTCTTATCTCTCACTGAAGGAAAGCTGGACGCCATCAACTAAGTTGATAATGACAGCATGAGCTGCTGTCACCAGAGAAGTGTAAAAAGCTGTAAATATTTGGTGGGTAATGAATAAAACTGCTTTCATCCCCCTCTCTCTCTGTGTGAAGTTCTATCTTGGTGATGTTTGGAATTCTTTCTTCTAACTAGCACTACCCCCCCCCCACCTTAGAAGAGTGGCTTTTGGTGAAGGGGTGTGAATGTGTGGAAAGACGGAGATACCTGAAGAAGTGATTTTTCCCACACTTATTTTACCAATTTGCTTTGCCTTTTTGCCTATTACTTTAC
Source organism: Phrynocephalus versicolor (assembly GCA_023846285.1). Lineage (NCBI taxonomy): Eukaryota > Metazoa > Chordata > Lepidosauria > Squamata > Agamidae > Phrynocephalus > Phrynocephalus versicolor. Next base: position 36,782,868 of record JAHTLZ010000015.1, on the reverse strand, counting down.
TGGGCTGGTAGAAAAAAACTTTTTTTAAAAAAATGGAAAGTTCTTTTCGCTGTTTTATTTATATGTGTTGGACATAAGGATGCAGTTTAAGAGCAGCACTGGGAAAACTGTTTTTCAAAGGAATGTTTATTGGACCTTGGTTGGATTTCAATGTTTTCAAAATAAACTGCTGGGCAGTATGTATGCTCTGCTTTGTTGCCTCCCCCACCCAAATCCAGCCCACTACTTCTACACCCCTCGCTTTTGGAAACTGAGTGGCTGAAACTACAACTACAAATGATATTAACCCTTTAATGTTATCTATAAGATCACAGTGAGGTGGAAAATGTTGTCAGATCAACAGTTTGCCAACACAATTCTATGTGGATTACAGAAAATAATAGACACTCTTACATCACAGAAGGATCCATCTTTTGACAATACAGAGATTCTTAATCTTGATCAGGATACAGAGATAGAACAGACGGCTGATTTTAGTCTACAGATAACTACAACAAGAACTGTGTAGGATGAACTAGCGAAGAAAACTGAATTTAGTATTGATCAGGAGATACAACCAGAACAAACAGCTGATCTCAATGTGCAGACAAATACAATAATATCTGTGCCAGATAAATTTGTGGGCAGGCCAAATTCAGAGAGGAGGAAGAGAAGTAAATTTATTCTATTGATAGGGATACAGAAGAGAGAAGAGCTGGAGAACTTTCCAGCAGGAAAGCAACTATCAAGATAGAAAAACAACTTATGAAGATAATGGACCTAGCAGAAAAAGAGAAGATCCAGAAAGAGAAGTTTTGGCTTAGTGAATTGATTACGTAAAAATTCTAAGGCAATTAATGTATTGTCATGATCTGGGAAATGGAAAATGGAAATGTGAAGACCAACCTGAATCAGTTAGACCTTTAAAAGAATTGTGGTAGTTAGTTATAGATGAGAACTTTTATACATAAAGTGAAATCTGTAGACCAAGATGAACTCTTTCATAATAGCCCATAAAGTACTCACTCAAGTTATAGAAGACTTTTGAAATTAGGTATCTCTGAGAAGAATAGGTAAATATACCTTGTTGATAACATCTATTATATATTAAGTCAGCTAAAATATATCCTATGTTGTTTAGCTAACTGAAGAATTAAATATTAGGATTGAGCATATTGTTAAGATCAGACAGGCTAGTTCAATATTGTAATTTGCTATTTCTATATTTTGATTAGATGGAAATAGATGTGAGTAAAGATAGAATATGGATGGGATAAAAAGGAAACTAAGTATGAAAGTATGTTCTTTTAAGTTGGGAAAAGAGATATGAATTACACTGGGCTGAAATGTTGGGGGAAATTGTCATTTAACTTGTAACATGACAAGAGACAAGCAATATATTTATTTTATTGACCTCGCTGCAGATGGGCGGTACAGAAATCCAATTAATTAATTTTGTTTAGTGTAAAAAATAAATAAAATTGTTTAACAGACATTAGAGAAAGCCTATAATTGGAGTGGAGAGTAGAGATGGGCACGAAGCACCAAAATGGCATTTCCTGCTTGTTATTTGGGCCTTGGAGTCCGCTTCGTTCCGTTACCATTTTTCAGGCCCCAGGGGCCCACTTCGTTTTTCGGGTGCCGTTTTTCGGCACCCACCAGGAAATTGTTCCCGCAGCTGTGGGAAGCTGTCCTGGGGCTGGGCACCGCCAGAGGCAGCGGCAAGCCTCCTGGGAGAGCCCTCTCAGCCGCGGGAGCCATCCCGGGCTGGGGCTCCACCGGAGCTGCCGTTAAGCCGGCCAGGAGAGTGCTCCCGTGGCTGCAGGACTTTTCTCCTGCCCGGGCTTGCCAGTGGCTCCGGTGCCTGAGGCTGGGGGGGGATTTTAAAAGCCCGCTCTTCCCCCACCCCATCAGGTGGGAGGAGAGAGCGGACTTTTTAAATCTTCTCCCCTCCCGAAGCTAGCACCCAGCGGCTACTGGGCGCTGGCTTCAGAAGGGGGGAAGTGGGGGAGAGAGCACGGGTGGGGAAGATCCCTTTCAGACCCCCCTTCACCCCTCTGCGAGGCTCAGCCGATCTCCTCCGACCCGGGTGACAGCTGCCCAGCCGCCACCTGGGGCGGAGGAGATGGAGTCACGGTCTCGCAGCCCCTTCCTTCTCAACTCTGCCTCAGAGCTGGAGTCGAGAAGGAAGGGGCTCCGATCAGGTCTCTGTGCGCGGAGACGGGATCAAAGCCCCCTCTTGCTGCCCTCTGCCCCACAGCCTGACAACCTGGTGGGCTGCAGGCTCTGGGCGGAGTCAGGAAGGAAGGGGCTCCGATCTGGTCTCCGCGCACAGAGGCTGGATCAGAGCCCCCTCCCGCCGCCCTCTGCCCCAGAGCCTGCAGCCCACCGGGGAAGATCCACTTGAGAGAGACCCCCATTCAGTCCCTCTGCATGCAGAGGGGCTGAAAATGACAGGCGCGCTTTTCATGACAGGCACAGGGAAGATCCACTTGAGAGGGACCCCCGTTCAGCCCCTCTGCATGCAGAAGGGCTGAACGGGGCTCCCACTCTCCCCACGCTGGCCATGACAGCACCCAGTGCTGTCATCCGGCACAGGGAAGGCGGAGGCTGATCGGGAGGGGGCTGCGATCCATGTTCCACACTGTGGACACCGGATCACATCCTCTTCCTTCTCTGCCCCAGTGCCTGATAGCCCAGTGGGCTGTCACGCTGTGGGGCGTAGGGCGGCGAGAGGGGGCTGAGATCCGGCTTTCCCTCGCAGAGTCCAGATCGCCGCCCCCTCTCCGGCAGCGATCCGATCTCCGCAGCGGGGATGTGACAGCTGAGCCAGCTGTCACCCCTTCACTGCAGAGATTGGAGATTGAGATAGCCGTGGCCTGGACTCCACTTGCGGAGGTGAGAACAGGGCTCTCTCAGTCCTCCCCCGCTGCTGGCAATGACAGCTGGGCTGTCATCACCAGCAGGGAGGAACAAACTGAACAGAACCGAACTCATGTGTTCTGGTTCTGTTCCGTTCGTTCCTAAATTACACCATTCTCCGTTAGTCGTTCCATTATGTAACAGAACGAATAACGGAGAACGGTAATGAAAAAATGGTTGTTTCGTGCCCATCTCTAGTGGAGAGCATGTCAATGTTGTAGAAAGGTGACTAAGGCAATAATTCACAGACAAGAAAATTTACATATTCCCAGATGTGAAAGAAGTTCCTCCTGTGATACTCAGATGCTTTCATCATTTAAGGATTAAATGCACTTGTGTGCTCTGTGCATTTATAGTAATCCTAATACATTTTTCAAGATAAGTGAGATAATTAAGGCATGGTTTTACCAGTTCCCCTCCCCTAGTGAGTTTCTATGACCAAATAGGGATTTGAATCCTGTTTTAGGTATTTTGGCACAAGTAGCAAATGGGGTGGGGTGGTGAAATATGCAGCTTATATACTCCTCCATAGTGCTTAAAGCATTCTCTGGGTGGTTTATAGTTTTTAATTATACAGGCTACACCATGTCCCCCTCTCCAAGCAAGCTGGGTGATCATTTCACTGACCTCACAGGGATGGAAGGTTCAGGTAACCTTGAGCCAGTGGACAGATCCATTAGCATCCAACACTGACTGTGAGCAAAGTTTTGGTTGCAATACTACAGTTCAACCACTGCATCAAGAAGGCCTGGTTCTACTCACAGTTTCTTCTTGGTTCTTACCTCCCATTTGTCCTGAGACCAGGTCATTCTTGTGGCCATCTGCCTTTGAAAGAGGGAAAAGGAAGCTCTTCCTGGATGTTTAAAAATCTGTCAATCAGCTTGCTTGGTGGATACCTGTGAGTCCACTGATACCACACAACGCAATAGCTTTCTTTGTTAACTCTTTCTAACCTTTCCTTCTTGCTCCAAGGGAGGAGGAGGAGAAAGAAAGAAAGAGGATGAACCCTACCAACGTTGTCACTGGGAGGCCACACTGGAAGCTGGGCTCGAAATGAACTCAACTTTTCCAAGCTCCAATAACACACTAATAGATGAGATATGTTACCATGAGGGTGAAATAGGAAGGAAGAGGGGCCTACTGCTTTGAGCTAATTGGGAGTACAGTGGAACAGAAAAAGTAGCAAACAGTCTGGCATGACAGCAAATTCATCCATGTCATTAATTGGACACATAGGTCAAAAGCACTAACATTTATGTCACTGGCTTGCAACCTATTTTCAAGCAATGTTTCTGAGCTGCAAGGTGTGATGGGAAGGGTGCTTTCTCAAGTCACCTGTGCTGTGAAACAGACCTGGCTACCCAAAGGACCGCCTTCTTCCATATGAGCCTGCCTGTACTCTAAGATCAGGCCAGGAGGCCCTGCTGAAGGTGCCATCCCTCAAAGAGATAAGGGGGGTGGCATGTCGAAGCAGGGCCTTCTCGGCAGTTGCCCCCCAACTCTGGAATGCCCTCCCTACAGAGATCTGCCTGGCACCAACACTTTTGGCTTTTCAGTGCCAGGCAAAAACTTTCCTGCTGGGCCAGCATTTTAATTAGATTATTTGGCTGGACACATGAGCACCAGAGATGTATAATCTATAATTGGTATTGTATGTTGTTTTAATTCTATTGTATTTTATAGTTTTAATAATTTTATCATTTTATAGTTTTTAATACTTGTTGTAGGCCTCCCAGAGACCTCTTGGTAGTGGGGCGGCTAAATAAATCTTGTTAATAAGTAAGTAAGTAAGTAAGTAAGTAAGTAAGTAAGTAAATAAATAAATAAATAAATAAATAAATTTAGGATAGCTTCTGAAGTTGTCTGTTTCAGAATGCAGGTGATTCCAGAAACTACACTGCCCATCATGCCTTGCTTCTCTGGACTGCCCCTTTGAATCCAGCAATCAAAGGGAGGTGAGATGCTCTGGACGTGGAGTGGCTCCCTCACTGAAAATAGCTCAGTGGAGGGAGCAGCCAGTGGCACTTCCATTCCTGCTACAGAAAGGTGACTCCTGGTTTGCTTGGCAGCCTGCGCCCCTTTCATGCCTTATTTCTGAAGATCAGCAGAGGACAGGACAATCTCCGTGGTCACGCTGTCTGAGTTGAGCACATGTTGAAGGCTCGTATTTTTCACGCATGTGCAAAAATTACAAGCTCTGGCTCTGGCTGTGACTCATAAATTAACAGGAAGGATTTCTGTGTATATTCCAGAAGCAAAGATTCTCGGATCGCTTCATTTGGGAGCCTCGGGGGGTGGGGGTGGGGAATCTGGAAAAGTTTCTAATCCGCAGGAAATTGGCAAGTGCTCTGTGTTAATCTAAAGCACCTGAACAGCTGTATTTACTGTGGATTTCTCAATGGGGTGGATTTTTTTTTTAAAAAAAAGGAGGCCATAGCATCATTACATCATTACTAGGCATCCTGTTGCTGAGGCATGTGATGTCAGCCTTAATTAGTACTCAGCAGCACTCAGGCATTCATGCATAGCCACATCGTGCATTCAGATCACCACCCCCAGAACAACAAACGCCTTTCATGTTGGATTTGCAGTGTGGCAGCTCCCTGTTTCCATTCTCAGCCTAGGATCCTGCAGTAGCCAGGTGCAGCACACAGAAAGAATGAGAGCAGATTATATTTATATGGCTGTTTCCCCCGCCACCCCAGCAGTTGAACTAGTATTTTGGCAGTGAAGGTAATGGCCTTACTCTTATTCTACAGCTGTGGAGGAATCTGCCTAACATACTTACCTTACCTTGTCAAGGACAAACATTAGAGAGACAGGAAGTGCTATTCTTTTCTTTCTTTTAAGTCAAAGGATGCAAGCAAGAGGCACAACAGGAGTTCAGCAATGCCTTAGGGGGGCAGATCCTATCACACTGAACCAGTTAGCAAGATCTAGATGGTTATGGTCGCAGAAGTTGACGTGGCCATGGGTCCAAGTCCCAAGACCCAGGCCAAGTCTTTGGGTCCCAAACATCAAGTCCATGTTTCAAGTCCTATGAAAGCATTAGGGTGTTGAGGATTCATCTGGACTAGAGATGGGCACGACTCAGGAAAAAAACTTCGTTTTCGTTTTCTTTTTCGGCTAGGGTCCGAGTCGTTTCGTTTCCGTTTTCGCGAAAAATCGGAAAAAATTAGTCGTTTCGTTTTTCGTTTTTTTCGTTATCGTTATACTGTTTTTTTGGGGGGGGTAGCGGGCTCCTGGAGGCACCTCTGTGGGGTGGGTGCCTCCGCCGGCCCGCTATAAAGGGGACAGCAGCAGCAGGCTCCAAGAGACCCCTCAACATGGGGGTCTCCCATCCTCACCTGCTGCTGCTGCAAAATGGCATGCACAACCATATGGTTATGCATACCATTTGCAGGCAGTGAGACCAGTGAGAGTCATAGGGTCATACCTGCCCTACACAAGGCTCTTGTCGCACCTGCCATGTCCCACAAAGAAGGGAATCGTACTTGCGTGTAGTGCAATGCAAGTCGATCTGGCTATGGGCTAAGGTGGATTAGGGTTAGGGCTAGGGTTAGGCTAATGACGGGTAAGGTTATGGTGGGCTATTGGGTTGCACCTCTGGGTGCCTCTCTGACCCACTAAGAAGACAGTCTGTGACGTATGGGTAAGGAGTCAAGGATTAGGGTTAGCGGGTTAGGGGGCTAGGGCAAGTTTTAGGGGGCTTTTTGGCACATCCCAGAAGTCTCAGTGGCCAAGTGGCCATGCGATTGGTGAGATGGCTCCAAAAATTTGCATGGTCGTCCCCTCCCACATGGCTGGCCAGGCCACTGGGCCAGCCCATCATTGCACACTGCGCAGGTGTAAAAATAAAATAAAATAAAATAAAATCAATGGAGGACACAGGAGGAGAGGAGAGACATTTTGTTGCAAGAAAAAAAACCACTGCTACTGTGAAAAATCTGGCAGTTCACATTTCCGCGTGTTTCTGTTGTGCTTGTGTGTTTTTGGAGCACGATTTCAAAAACAATATTGCATTCGCCGCCCCATTTTCGATCCCCCGCCCGCACCGCATGGCATGGCGACGAGGCGACTCGAGTCCGGCTGCCCAGGACGGGGGAAGCCGGGACACCCCCCTCCAGACCAGAAACCCCCCTCCGGTAGGTGCCCTACTGAGTGAGTGCCCTTAGTCAAGCGGGCATTTTCCGCCTGCTTTTTGGCCCGGGAATGGGTGGGGGGAGAGTTTTAAAGTTTTTTCCTGCGCCG
>JAHTLZ010000015.1:36743623-36769262 GCA_023846285.1 Phrynocephalus versicolor | reverse complement strand
AAGAAGAAGAAGAAGAAGAAGAAGAAGAAGAAGAAGAAGAAGAAGAAAGATACAGCTAACATCTCACTAGAAAGGCAGCTTTTTGAAAGCTTAATGTTGTTTATGTCTATGAAGATTCTCAGTCAACCAGGTGAGTTAATCTGGAAGCTGAGTCATGGCAGCTGGACTTCTTTTCTTGAGAGATCAGAACATTTCACTGTTCATCCACAAAGCTGTTTGGATGAGTAGAGAAACGTTTAGATCTCTCAAGAAAAGAAGTCCAGTTGCCATGGCTCAACTTCCATATTAATGTTGTGTACTTATTCCTGGCACAGTCAATCCCTCAATTTGGCATTTTGCAAATTAGTGATTGTGATTGCTCATCAGGAAGTAAACATGAACTCTGTTCACAAGTTTCAATGCTTAGGCATAGAACTCTGAAGGAATTGAATGTTTGGAAGGAAAATATAATGGCAGGAAATAAATGTTTTCTTTAATGTATGCAACCCTCCACATTTCAGGAGTAACACATGGTGGGGTTTGGATGGGGCAGTCTAAGTTAAGATTCCTGCTTTGCCATGGCACATGTGTACACTTCATTATTTTTCAGCTCAAGTCTTATTTCCACAGCTAGGATGATAATACTGAAGTATCAGCCAGAGAACATCAGAAGGTTAGCAAAGGAGGCAAATGTTAAGAAATTATATTTCTGGAAATGGGAGGGCTGGGAATCCAATAAAATTGCTGCTATATTATCAGCTAAGCAAAAGCAAGCTGTTCCTTGCCCAGCATCTCACTAGGTGAAGAAGAAGATGGAGAGGCACCTGGCAAAAATGGTCCTTAAGGGAAAATCACCCAAGACGGGGGGGGGGAGAGTTTTGTTCCAGCATCATTAGAGGGAAGGAGAAAAGGGAAGGATCATTCATGAACACTTTTCCCTCAAAATAATTATAGTTTATTTATTTATTATTTGCATAATGTTTCAATTTCCAACTATAAGTTAAAAAAAGGCTTAGAAAGCAATTAAAAAATTGACTTGTTAGGATGAGAGTAGTTGAATATCTCTCACACATCACATTTTCCAGCTGTTCTTCTCTGTTAATCGAAGTAGGATCTTGCAGTTGACCCTATATCTGAGCTTGGCCATATATCACTCACTGGTGTTCTCTTCCTCAGGATCTGAAAGTAAAAATAATAATAATTTTTAAAAATTAAATATTAATCAAGAATATGTAAGAGTACAGACCCAGACAGAGAAGACTCTTGGTCAAAGAAACCCATGTTTTAGGAATATTTCAGCTGCCTTAAAGAAACATACAGCCAAACCCCACCAAAATCAGGACCATCACACATACACTTGTGCCATGCTGAAAGCTCAATGATGAATTTATTTGCTGATCTCTTGATTCTGGTCAAGTGAAGCAAGCCAAAGGTCTACCACAAAGCCATTCATTTTGGGCACAACAGTCATTAGGCAATCTGAATCTTAGATGTGACAGTGGATGGGATACATTGGGTTTTGATGGAGAGATGAAAGTATCCAGCAAGCCTTCAGACTGGCGTATGTGACTGCGTATGACAGGGCGTACAAAAAGAAAAGCAAATTGATCTGATTTTTGACATAAGAGTAAGGAAAGTGATAGCAAGTATGAATCATTTCCTCCCAAGGCTGGGGAATCCTACAAGAGCAAGTCATAATAACATTCTCATCACGAAGTACTGCAATGTTTGAATGTTTTGGTAGCTCTCCAATAATGACTTAAAGATGCAGTGAGTTTAAAAGTGCTGACTTTTCAACCAGGCCAAATTTCTCTGTTGGACTAACTAAGCAAAATCCTTTTTCAGAATATCGTTGCTGAAAGTGTTGAGTGCCTTGAGGTTAGGGTAGCTTCATGGCCTAGGTTACATAAGACAGTCCTCTGTTTGAATGCCTCTCCAGACCCGTCTCGAGAGGAAGAACCAGAAGACGAGGAGGTGGAAGCCTGGAAGCCTCCCCCACTGTAGTGACACATCTTATTTTAATTATGCAAAATATTCCCAGATCTGAGGTAATATTTACATCCCAGCTTGTCTTTTGTCTAAGTAAATGAGAATTAAAGCTACTCTGAAAGACAGTTCAGTGCCTTTCTGGAAGACAAAAGGTACGGCACCTATGTCCCCTGAATTATAACTGGATGAATGCCAAACTAGAACCACTAGCTGTGTCTTCATATTATTGTGGAGAGAGTTACAAAGGGGATTAGACAAACCCAAGGTAACATTCCATGCTTGTGTGACATTGTCCTACCTGAGAAGGCCTCATGTTGTAAGCTGCCATTTGGCTTCTAACAAAATTAGTCTAGAGGCCTCTCGGTCTAGATGCCTTTCTGATATCAATCATTACATTGGTTAAATTTCTTGTACAAGCCCGTTTGACTCTCTATTGGTATGAAAAGGTAGGAAATGTAAATAATATAAATACTAATAATGGTGACATAATGGGGCCTTCATGGGTCAGCGCTTAGATATGTTGCTTTCTTGTCTACAACTCTTTCCCCTATAACTTCAATGGGGGAATAGGTTATGGCTTATATTTAAGGTTAAGGCTTAATATATGGCATAATATATGGCTTATATGTACGGATGACTCAGAAAGTGTGAAGAGAAAGTAGCGTTGCTCAACAGAGATCCAGTCATGGTCCACATAGCATGGACGACAGCAGTGGCTTCTCCAGGTGAAGGGTGAAAGGGCAGAGAGCGTTAAAAATTGCACACTCTCTGTGAAGCAGTGCTACGTTGCCAAGTGCAGTCATGTTGCTTCCTTCAGACAAAACAAGCAATCATTGCATTGAAGAAGCAAAACAGAACAAAATGGGAGATACCTGGCACATGAATAGTTAACGAATAGGAATACTTATTTAAAACTCCTCTACGCAGCCACTCTCAAGCACAACTGATTGATCTGACAGTGACTTACTTCTGTGTTGTTATGCACAGGGTTGCATGTAAGGGGTCCAAATGTTCTCCAAGGTATTAGGTTAGATAGTCACAGAACCACGCAGAAGGGTGTATGGGACACAGCCATTGGACATTCAACACTATTGTCGAAATATACTGACATCATGCGCTCACAATCAAAGCATGGATTAAGCAAATAAGCAAACAGCAGTGTTTCCCCACTGCCCAGTCATGCTGAATAAGGTGAAACCACAAATTGTTAACTATTTGTCTCCAGTCCCATGCACAGTTACTTGGGGGACAAGACCCAGTGATCTTAATGGGAATGATTTCTGAGCAAGTATGCATACAATTTTACTCTGAGTTAACTAATTCAAAGAAGAATTGATATTTGTCCTGTCTAGAGAACTCTGGCATGCATTTTTTGATGACCAGCATTGGATGCAGTGTTGTATCTACATGGGTGTGCAAGTGCTCTTAATTAAGGCTGGGATCCAGAAATACTTTGTAAGAGGAGAAAAGTATTTTGGCTTGTGCCAGGTAGCCTCACCTAATTCCTCTGATTTCCCCGTCTTCATGCAGCAGTTCCCCAGAGCTCCATCACCCATTGTTCCACAGGAGGTGTTTACATTCTATTGCAGCTTTTGGAGGGAGTGTACTAGTGGTGGGCTCTAGTCTCTGGATCCAGCCTTAAGTATTTACCATAAGTTCAATAACTGGGTGAGGACCATTGGAGCAGGGCTTCAGAACAGAAATGCAGTATGAAGTAGCAGACTCATTTCACCAGCATCATGAACACCCACTTCTGCCCAGTTTCCTATTAAAGAGAGGTTAGTGCTCTCACTAACAAAGAGAGCTCATCGACTTCACTGGGTAAGTAGAAGGAGAACATAAATGACTCTTTTCTGTTTTACAGTGGAAAAAATAATTAATGCCCACTTCTCATTTGCATCCATGTTGGCACTTCCAAATGCCATAATGTCCAATAGAGATGGGCACGACTAGGGAAAATGACGTTTTCGAGTTGTCGTGTGTCGGAGGCGGCCCGTGTCGGCTCATTTCCGTTTTTCATGAAACTTCGCAAAAAATAGTCGTTTCGTTTTTTGTTTTTTCATCTGTCGTTAAACTGGTTGGGGGGGGACCAGGCTCCTGGAGGCACCTCTCTGGAGTGGGTGCCTCCTCTGGCCCGCTGTAGGGGAAGCAGGCTTCTGGAGGCACCTCTTTTTTTTGGGGGGGGGTGCCTCCTCTCCTCACCCGCTAGGAAGGGAAAGCAGGCTCCAGGAGACCCCTCATGGCATGGGGGTCTCCTCTCCTCACCTGCTGCTGCAAAAGGGCATGCATAGCCATATGGATATGCATACCAAGTTGCACGCAGAGACACAGCGGACTGGCAGAGGCACCCCTCTTTTTGGGGTGCCTTCCCTGCAACAGTCGGTGACGGTGAGACACAAGCAGCACTCGAGGGCATGGTTTGCATGGCACTGCTGCTGCAGGAGGAGTCAGCCAGAGCCACAAGTGGCGGACTGGCAGACTCTGCACCCGCTGTGTCTCACCAAGAAGGGAATTGTACTTGCGTGTAGTGCAATGCAAGTACAGATCTGGCTTAGGCAACAGGGTTAGTGCAAGGGCTAGGGTTAGGCTAGTCACTGGTGAGGTTAGGGTGAGTATTGGGGTGCACCTCTGGGTGCCTCTCTGACCCACTAAGAGGACAGTGTACTGTGGCGTATGGGTAAGGAATCAAGGATTAGGGTTAGGGATAGGGGGCTAGGGCAGGGTTTAGTGGGCTTTTTGGCACATCCCAGAAGTCTCAGTGGCCAAGTGGCCATGCGATTGGTGGGATGGCTCCAAAAATTTGCATGGTCCACTCCCACATGGCCACTTGGCCAGCCCATCATTGCGCAGGTGTAAATAAAATAAAATAAAATAAAATCAATGGACAGGGGAGCCGGAGGAGACATTTTGTTGCAAGAAAAACCACCACTGCTACTGTAAAAATTCTGGCAGCAGCATAGCAATTTTCGCATGTTTCTGTGGTGCTTGTGTCTGTGTGTTTTTGGACCACTCCACGATTTCAAAAATAATATTGCGGTCGCCGTCCCATTTTGGATCCCCCGCCTGCACCGCATGGCATGGCGTGGCGACTCGAGTCTGGCTGCCCAGGACAGGAGAGGGGGGGAGGCTGGGACCCCCCCCCCAGAAACCACCCCTCTGGTAGGTGCACTACTGCACATGCACAGGCTTTCCGCCTGCTTTTTTTTTGGCCGGGAATGGGGGGGGGAGTTTAAAACTTTTTTTCTGTGCCGCTTCCGCTTTTGCGGCGGCCGGCGGCGAGACTCCCCCCCCCCGCCGTTGCTGCTGCGAGCCTGCGGCGGCGAGTCCCACAGAGCAGCCCAGGACAGGACAGGAGGAGAGGGGGGAGGCCGGGACCCCCCCAGAAACCACCCCTCTGGTAGGTGCACTCTCAGAGGCAGGCATATTTCCGCCTGCTTTTTTGGCTGGAATGGCCGGGAATCGGTTTTTTTTTAACTTTTACAAACTTTTTTTCTGTGCCGCTTGGCATCGCGGGATCGCCGCGATGCCAGGAACGACCAAGAAAAATCAGACCCAATTATTCTTTAGTCGGTTCGAGTTCGAATTCTGGCGGAGTAATTCCCGTTACCGTTTCCGTTCCATAACGGAAAGGAGTAACGGAAACGGAAATGGGAATTCCGCTAAGTCGTGCCCATCTCTAATGTCCAAAGCTGCTTGGAAGTATAATGGTTTTTCTATTTATGAGAAATACACATGAAGAAATACAGTATGATCCCTGCATCTGCTCATTCACCAACCATGGATTCAGTTATCCTTGGCTGGTGATCAGTGAGGTGGTCTGAGTGGTGGGAAGGAGGGAAAGAAAGAAAGAAAGAAAGAAGGAAGGAAGGAAAGAAAGAAAGAAAGAAAGAAAGAAAGAAAGAAAGAAAGAAAGAAAGAAAGAGGTTTGAATGTTTAGCTCTTAAAACTCCGACTTTGGATATCTGCCTAGTCAGTCCTCTTTCTCTTTCTTTCTTTCTTTCTTTCTTCTTTCTTTCTTTCTTTCAAAAATTCAGTTTGTTTCCATTAAATTTATGAAGAAATCTGAACACATGGGAAAGTCCTTATCAGCATAAAAACCAAATGAAAATTTCACTAAATTTTAACTGTGAATATTGTCCTCTGAGCCCTAAATTAGTTACTATTTGCATAAAAGAAAGAGTTGTCTACAGTGAAGAGAAACAGAACAAAAAAAATTCCCAACAGGTAAAATATTTGAAAAGCAACTTGATGATACCTTAAATAGTAACATGGTTCATTTAACCTAAAATGGAGGCTACTTCTAAGAACATTGGTATTCTTAAGGTGCCCCAAGACCTCTGGCTCTTCTTGCAACAAAACTCTAACATGGCTACTAGAGACGGGCTATTTGTTTCAGAAGTGGTCAGCTTCTGAAACAAAATGCAGGAGCCAGCTGATGTTCAGAAATGGAGGAATGAAATCAACCAATCCCTTACCTTGCACTGGGGTCATGCCAGGCGCAACTCCAACAAGGAAAAAACCTCTGATGTCATCTTTCCTTCTCCTTGGTGCTGGCCAATCAGAGAGGAAGGTAGGATGATGCATTTCCTTGCACAGCTCCTGATTGGCCATTGCCAGGAAGGAGAAATGATGGCATATCAGAGGCTTCTTCTTTGTTGGAGTTTAGCCCCACGCGAGCCCACTGCAAGGTAAAGGTTTGGTTGATTTCATTCCTCTGCTTCCGAACGTCAGCTGGGCTCCTGCATTTCATTTTGGAAGTTGACCACTTCTGAAACAAAAAGCCCATTTCTAATGGCTACCCCTACCTCCTCAAGAACGATATAAGAATATGTCAGTCAACTGCAAATTGAAGTTTTCCTGTGGATTGAAAAGAGTTTTAGCTGACTCACATTTCAGTGGCTACTGGGAGAAACACACACAAGCAATGATAAATGGTACTTCTTTCAATTTAAAAACCCAGAGCTTATTATCCGGTTTATACTTCTTGAGGGATGACAAAGAGGTACATCCCAACTGAAGGATAACAAACAGATAAGTGATGACATCAGAACAGCACAGAACCAACCAAACTGGACTAAGCCGTAGTACAACAATCCCAAACCAGAATGACGGCAAGGCTGCTGTCCTATTGTATATCAATTTTGGCTACGTGAAAATGTAAGGAAGATTGTCCAGGATGGATCTACACTGTTATAGCCATTTGAGTCCTCTTGAACTGTCAGGGCTCCATTGTATGGAATCCTGGGATTAACAGTCTGGTGAGGGACTGAGGAATCTATTCTGAAGTTCAGGGAAATGTAGAAGAACTTTCTATAGCAGAAATTTCCAACTATGGTATATCACCTGACTACAAACCGCATAACAGAGAGACCTGGCAGCTGAAGTGGTCTCAGCCACAACTATGTGTTGCAGCTACACCTTCAGGCTCAGGGTGACAGTTAAGGCTTCACCTTTTTGACCAGATGGATAGAAGATGGCAGCCCTGTTTGCAATCTGCTGTGGAAAGGCAGCTGTTGACAGCTTCTACTCAGTCCTAGCTTGGAAGCCCTTGAACCTGTGGAATATGATGCTGCCAGTGAAATATGACAGTAGTCTTTAAATGGGGAAATCCTTACAATGTACGTTGCTGATGTGGCATCGTGGCAAAATTGCTGCTGACATTCTTTAATGGTACAATTGCCCAATTTATTAAACTAATCTAAGATGATCAGATGTCCACATCAGCAATGAGCTTGTTTGTTTGATTGATTTTTATACTGACTGTTGTGTCACTAGTAATAAGTGGCTTAGCATAATGGTGAGGTAACCAACACGTATTTATGGTGCTTCTTCAGCTGTGGACGGCAACACTGGTAAGCTATCCATTGTAATGACTTGCCCCTGGTTTTAGGCATGTTTATCCATCTAATTTTTATTATAAAGCAATCTTCTTCTCCAAGTGCCATATCCCCAAAGAACATTGGTGATCAGTAGCATGATCTGGTTTTTATCCAAAGCTATCCTAAATAGAGAAGCTGTGCTCACTGCGAACCATTGGCTTAAATTCTTAAGCCAGAATGTTCTTCTATGCCCCAGGCCATGGTTCCCATCTATTTTCCCCTGGATAACCTATAGCGCATGGTATTTGTTATTCAAAAGCAATGATACCATGATATGATCCATCAAATTCAACTGTGTCTTAATAGGACTGATTTTAATTTATTTTTATTTCTATTTTTCTATTTTTTTTGCCATTGCTCAAAGGAGATTTGCATATTGTTTCCAGACTAGTAAGAAACACTAATACAGATATACGTGAGCCGTTTGTTTTGAACCTTAAGTATTTCCCCCCCCCCCCAAAAAAAAATAGCAAGCAAGCAATATCTTGGTCTCTTCCCAGAGACTACAACATTACGAGATCTTGCAGGGTTCCAGATGGTTTCTTCGCCCAGTTCAAGAAGCACAAGGAAAAGAGTGAGATATTATACCAGTTGCAGGATTTAGTCCTGCTGTCTAAGCACTTAGTTGTTGATTGGTGATGATGAAGGAGATAAGCTGATAGAGGCTGAATCCAGCACACACCAATGTCCAGAGTGGCGTTGCTAGATGCTGCGGTATATAAATCAAATAAATAAATAAATAAATAAATAAATAAATAAATAAATAAATGGTCAACAAAGTTTCTGGATTGGTAAGAAAGTAGGATATTCATCATAATTTTCCTTAAAGTTTCTTGACTTGGTATCATATTCTGGGCCAATTAGATTAATGTAACAGTTTCCAGAGCTGCCTAGATGCCTTAAGCACATCCGATCTTGACTGATTTCGGAACCTAAGCAGGGTCTGCTCTGGTTAGTACTTGGATGGGAGACCACCAGGGAATACCAGGTGCTGTTGGTGCCTGGAGTAGGAACTGGCAAACCACTCCAGTATTCCTGCCAAGAAAACTCCATGGACATGGGGTCATGAAGAGTCGGTCACAACTGTAAGGACACAACACACACAACAGTTTCCAGAGCCATGATTTTCGTTACTGGTGTAGGTCCAGAACTGTGGCACACTCTACCTGAGGCAACTTTGATGACTGTTTCCAGATAGGATGGACATTTTTTTTTCATTCTTTGGACTATAATTTCCACCAGCTCTTAGCCAGCATAGCCAAAGGCAAGGAATTCTGGGAGCTGAAGTCTGACAATACTCAGAGGCCCACACTTTTGCCCATCATGGTTTAGGGGGCAGCGCCTGAATGCCCTTCCTTGAGGCAGGTAAGCAGGCACTTGCTGCACATTGCAACTAGCACCCTTTAACTTCCTGGGAAGAATTCAGATGCCTGATTTTTCTCTTGACTAATTCTCAACCAAAGTGACCTATTATAAAAAAAAATGTTGTGGCAGTTTAGAGGCGAGCCTTTAACTAGTGAATCCACTTCCATGGACTTCTATAGCCTACTTCCTCAGAGGCAAGAAAGATTCCAAACTGCAATCCTTCCCAACACCCTTGATAAAAATGACTTTTTTGTTTCTGTTCCACAAGAAGCTGTATGAATCATGCCTAAATGAATTTTAAAAGTGAATTGCAAAATTTCATCCAAAAATCACTAATTCATTGATTTCTACAGGTATGAATTGATTCCCTCATTGAATAAGAATTGATGATTTTTTAGTGATTTTTAAAAATGCATTGATTCATTGGGCTATAGCATGGCCTCCAACGTACCCAGGGACACCACATGCACAGGGATGTTTTTTGTGGACTCCCCTCCTACTATCCCTCCAAGTCTGGTGAAGATTGGATTTCTGGTGTCCATGTCATGCACCCCTGAAAAGAGCTACCCACGAAAGTCCCCCCAGGCAGCTACTGTAGAGACACCCAACTTGTAGAGAAGTATCATCTGCCTCTCCTCTATAATCTCTCCAATTTGATGAGGATTGGGTTTCCCCTTTCCCAAGGCACTTTCCTAAGGAAGGACACTTTGGTGGTGCATAACTCAGATGTCTGAATCCCAGTTTTCACCAAACATGCTGGGATTGTAGAGGAGAGTTAGGGAAAGCTTCCCTGAATTTTTTTTTGTCTGTAGGTGTCTTGGAGCTATGGCATAGGGCAGTGTTGGCGAACCTATGGCACAGGTGCCAAAGGTGGCACTCGGAGCCCTTTCTGTGGGTACCCGACATCACCCCTTCACAGCCACCTGTATTCAGGTTAAGTGGCTGTAGTGGCACTTTGCGAAAAATTAGTGGGTTTTGAGTTGCAGTTTGGGCACTTGGTCTCTAAAAGGTTCGCCATCACTGGCATAGGGTTTTCAAGTAAAAAAAAAATACAAATCAGTTCATCAGAAACCCCATAATTCTGTGTGTGTGTGTGTGTGTGTGTGTGTGTGTGTGTGGTTTGTTGACCTTGATCAGTCAAGAATCAAAATGAATAATCATTTATCTGACTTGTCCCCATCTCTAATCACAGCTTGCTGCCCTCGCTGAAAGGCTGTAGAGGGACCTCAAAGTCACTTCTAGAAACACTCAAAGGATTGCATACCATGGATGCATGCATGTTGTTTCCAACCTGATTGTGCATGTGAGCATCTCTGTAAATGCGTTGACATCCGAAGCAGGTCAACTTGAAGGGCAAAACCACAACAGGACTAGTGCATCTGAAAAACTGCCCTGTGTCATGGGAGGCTGAGAGCTGCTGACCAATAATACCTAAAGCCCCACACTTTTGTCCACCCTGGTTTGGAAGTCACAGCTCTGAAGGCAGCCCATCAGTTGCATGTAGTACAGTACATTGCTACTGGCTCTTAATTGTGATGCCTTCAAAAAGAGTTGAAATCTGAAACTAGAAGAGATAGAATGCTAGGTCTCTACTGTCATGCAAGATTTGTGAATTTTGGCAACATAGTTTCCACAAAATATTCAAGCACAAAATTGTTTATTTCCCCCCTTATCTTCAATATATACAATCTCTTGGGAGTGAGGGTTAACGCCACTCACTGTTAGTATATAAGGGGGTGAACTATACAACAAGGCAATAGCAACAAACCAGAGGCTTTCAGTGCAAGCAGAGTGGGGAATGGTGAGAACAGATCTCCCATGTTTTGCTTGTCAAGTGTACAGACATGAATCGAAAGCAAAAGTCTCAAACAAATGAACGATCGATGGTACAGAGAACAGAAATTGCTCGCTACAGTTACAGTTTGCCCAAACAGAAGACGGCACAATGGTCTACAACGTTCAGTCTTGGCCAAATTGATGGAGGAGTTTGAATTCAATGGTATCAGCAAAATATTTGAAATGCTTCTTAGTGCTCAAAGTATAATTGAACCATACAATTCACAGACTGGCAAGCCAAGGCAGCTCTACCCATTCAGCGGGTGGTTGAAAAAGTCGGCCATTGAAAAGAAGGTGGGAGAGAAGAGATGCATCTTCAGCTTTACCAGGGGCGATGTGTCCTTCTAAGCCTGTCTTGGCAGTTCTTTCCACCCCGCAAGGAAATAGGAATGTACCTCTGTCAAGTAAAATCATTGTTGCTCTTCTTGTTGTTTCTTATTGGTGATGATGATGCAAATTCTACATATCATAACATGAAGGGTATAAAGGGGAGTGGGGAATACAAGCCAATTCCATCTGCAGTGGAAGCTGAGTTCAACCGTTGTTGTTACTGTTTTTTTTAAGGGGAACAAGGACAGTTGGAAAGAGGGTTGCACACTTAATTCCCTTTTATTGAGAACGCATCTAGCACATCAGGAACAAGCACTGCTCTGCACTGGGACCACAGATGGAACAAAGGCAGATGACATGCACATGAAGTTCTGTACTTATATAGTTCTCTTAGCAACTTGGGATGGGGGGGGTCTCCTATAATTAAGATTGTCATTAAGCTTATTTCACATCTGAAACATGCATGGACTTTTCATTTAAATAAATTAACAGATTGGTACAGAATGGAAAGAGAAGTGTCACAGCTAAATGAGACAGAAAGAGGGGGAGAGAATTTGGCTGCCAAATTCACTTTTGTCAAAGGAAAAGATAAGTTATTTGTACCAGCTATTTGTACCAGCTCTTCTGTAAAGACTGTATAACAACTTGAACTGCACTGTCCAAAGCGATTATCTGCCGATTATACACAACTTACTTTTAAACTCTTGTAAATGCTCTTATTGTAAAACAGCGCTAATACTTGCATTGCTCTTCTTTCGCAAAAAAGGCATCCTCAGTCAAGGGTGGCTAAATAACTCACCTTGAAAATATTTAACCACCCATTTTAACCTCTTGTTTGATCATCATTTAAAATAAAAGCATTTACAGGAGGAAATGAAACCCGTCTGGTCAGGAGTTTTAAATGTAAACCTTCAATATCATATTTATTGCAAATAAATAAAAAATTTAAGTTGCACAAGCAGATTGTAAATAAAACTCAATTATTATTATTATACATCTTTCCAGCAAGACCTGAAAAGCTTGAATTCAAGGCACTATACCCCTGCAGGATTAATACAATTGTCTGAACCATCAATCCAAGTACATTAATGTCGAAGGATGCGGTTTCGTTCACCAGAACACAAAATAAAGATTCTTCAGCAACGAAGGAGAAGCAAATACTGCCATAATGACAAACAAATCCATGTGAAACATTTCACAGTGATTGCTTGATGCAGTGTATAGCTGGATGCACTAGCGGGCCTGAACTGAGTGCCAGCAGCAAACACATCCAGCATATGGGCTCAAACACGCTGCAATTACAATTTGGAAACCACCATCAGCTGTGGAAAGGTGGCAGCACAAAGCTAGGCGATTCTCACTTTGGGGCCTGGCTGGCTGAGAACTGGTTGCTGCAGTGGCCCCGGAAAGAGTTGGAAGCAATTTTTGCCCAGACCCGAAAACTCTCCAAAGCTCTGAACACTCACAAGTCCAGACTGTGCTGCCAGGCCTGACCACTGCACTTCAAAAACAGATGTAGGAAAAACTCCTCCGTATTGACCAAGAGGCATCACAAAAGGTTTTATGGGGCCAGAGAGTGTAGTACCTGTCATAGGCACTGGTATGGATGGTGAGACTCCAGGAGTTAATGCGGCCGGCATTGGGCAAGAGACCGGAACAATGCACTGTCTCCCCATTCCTGTTCTTACTGAATTAACCTACAAAGACAAACATAAAAAAGCACAACTATTACACTTGTACCCTCCCAACCGAGCAGTGAAATGCAACTGTTAACTTTTTTCAAAAAGGTCATTTCTCAGTCCAACCATGCTCATTCTCAGTTCTCTTCTGAGGCTATAGGCTGGTCTTGCTCCCTCCAGTGGCTGCAAATGGGAATGAGGTGATCAATGCAAAAACCCTGCTGTGATTTTTGTCATCTGTTCTAATGCTCAGCTCATCCTCTCAGTTTGAACTCAGGAAGTGAGAGGGAAGGCAAGAGGAAATCTCTGGCCAACCTATGCCTCCAATGAGTGTTAGACGTTAGGGTGCATCTCACAAAATACCTCCAGCATTGCTGCTCCATCAGCGTGTTGGGAATGGTAACCAGCCAGCACATTCCTTCACCAACAGTATTGCTAATGAACTGCTGAGATATTTCCAACGGCTTTTTCAATGTAAGTGCAACGATTGTGTGCCTGTGCACATGGTAAGCAGTCGGAAAAGCCAACAGCCCATAATAGGCCAATATGTAAACTCAAAACATAGAAGAAGGAAGTTGATTCTCTTCTCTTCTGCCAACATCCTTTAAACATCTCGCCAGTCAGACTATTCTTGTAGAGGCCAACACACACGCATGCACGCACGCTCCCATGCATGCGCGTGCGGGCATGCGCGCACACACAGCAGAGCGAAGGAGAGAGAGAGAGCTTTCCACTGAAAAAATATCTAAACCCTGCAGAACCGGATGAAAGAGGCCTCTTTTCTCAACACACAGAGCAGCTGATCCTCTGCATTAGGAGCTTAAACAGAGACCAAAGGCCTCCCCAAAGCAAAGCAATTATTGGAACAACCACCTGCCTGGTGGCCTCCATGGATTTGCTAAGCATGTTTCAATTTCACACATGCTTTACAGCTCCTGGAAATTACTGTGCTAAGTCAGCACAAGCCCCTTGGACGATGCTTCTTTCAGGCAAATCCCACTTTTTATAGGGTCAAACTGAAATTATACTCAAGAGATTCAGTGAGGATTGTTAAGGCATAAAAGGAGGTAAATGTGTTAGACACTGCAAAGAGAGGGCGCATTCATATTTGGCTGCCTAGGGCATTTTTAAAAAGTGATTTAACAGTGCAATTAGAGATGGGCACAAAATGATTTTTTAATTTGTTTCATTGTTCATTATTCATTTTGTTATGGAACAAAACGAATAACAAACAGACCCATCAAAGAAAAATGAAATGAAATTTCCATTTTGTTTGCTTCATTTTTCGTTTTCCCACAGGAATGCATGCATTCCTATGGGAAAAGGCCAGCGATTCCCCCCCCCCCCCTGCGGTTCCGCTGTAGCACGGGGCTTCGGTGGGAAAAAATGTTTTAAAAGTCTGCCCTTTCCCCACCCGATCAGACACGATTGGGTTGGGGATTTTTTTAAACAAAAGCACCAAACCAGACTGTAGGCCAGCTGGTCGGTGCAACAAGTTAAAAATATATATTTAAAATAATGTGCCAACCCAAACCGGCAGGCCAGCTGGTCGGTGCAATAAGTAAATAATAAAAATAATTTTACAAAACACACTGATCCAGCCCATGGACCAGCTAGTCGGTGCTGTAAGGAAAAATAAAAATAAAAATAAAAATAAAAAAACTTGCCGACCCGGCGGTACGGTAGGAAAATAAATAAATAAATAAATAAACACCCTAACCCAGCCCAGCTGGTTGGCACAATAAGGAAAAAAATTCACTGACCTGGCCCACAGGTTAGCACGATAAGAAATATATAATATAATAAATATATAACCACCAGCTGGTTAGCACGATAAGAAATATATATATTTTAAAGTGTCAGCTTGGTCGGTCAATACGAGTTAAAAAAATTAAAATTTAAAATGAAAAATGACAGAAACAAAAAAAATGAATTATTTTTAAAAATTTGTTTTGTTTTTAATGAAATAAAACAAAGAAAAACAAAATGCAAAATGGAACAAAACGCCATTTTGAGATTTTGTGTCCATCTCTAAGTGCAATTCTTTCCACGTCTACTTTCCAATAACACTTGCAAGTCCCAGGCAAGTCTTATTGGAACTGCAGTCTTAGGTTCATGGAGGGACTTGCAGTATGGTTTCAGGGCTAATGGAGAGCCTGGCAATAGCAACAGTTTGCACCCAGGCCTCCACAAAGCCAGGAATCATTGCCTCAGCATCCACAAGGAGCCTTGGCTCCTGCCTTAGTCCTACAGAGCCTTGCCTTGTTAGTGACAGAGCACAGAACAAATTAGTCACATCTTGACAATCAGTTATTTGAATGATGAGTCCTGTAACTAGAGATGGGCATGAAATGAAAAAAAAATTCATTCCGTTATTCATTATTCATTTCATTATGTAACAAAATGAATAATGAAAATTATGATGAAATTGGAATGAACCAAACAGAAACATGAAAATTAGGTTCATTATGTTTCGGTTTCATTAATGGTGACGCACAATGAAATGAGCTGTTTTTAAATGTTAAAAAATGTCCTGAATATCCGTAAAAACCCAGAGATTATTATTTATTCTGCCTGATAATACCTACCAGGGGGGTTGGGGTCCTTAAAACGTGCATTTATGTCTTTTCTCAGATTGCTGTATTTTTTTTCCTTTAAGGGGAGTTAGGGGACATTGACCCAAAATGGCTGCCAGATGCCTAATATTGATTTCTTGGGTATTAAATTGCCCTGGACATCCGTAAAAGCGCAGTGATAATTATTTGAAATTATTACCTACCAGGGGCTTGTGGTCCTTAAAACGTTTGTTTTTGTCTTTCTCCCATCGTGATGTATTTTTTCTTTTCCCTTTAAGGATGACACAAAATGGATTCCAGCCACAAGACGGATGCAAGCCATGTGATGGGATCATGTAAATTCTTGGACAATTTCAACCAATAGCATGCCCAGGTTGCAGACTGGGTAGGTGTGGCAGCCACAGAGGGCAGTCTGCGGTGGGAGTTAGGTTGGGATTGCTGTCTCTGCGACTCGTTACTTTATGCCAGGCAGGCAGGTGTGTGTCTCTGTGTTCCTGCTGGCTGCAGCCTGGCTCTTAAGGGAGAGAAAGAAGAGATTTCTCTTGCAGCCTCCCTGTGTGCGTGCGTACCTCTTGGTTAGTACCCTCCCCTGCCCCGCAGTGCAGTCATTCTGTGGCTGCCTTACGCCCTGGGCAATGCCTGCCACCGCCTTTGCAGCCTCCCTGTGTACCTAGTCTATACTGTATCTCTGCCAGCATCATTTTATTTATTTATTTATTTATTTATTTATTTATTTATTTATTTATTTTTGCTCTTGTATACCGCCCTATTCCCACAATGGGGACTCAGGGCGGTTCACACCTTCAAGTAAAAACCAGATAAAATCTAATACAGGCAATAAAATACCCTTGAGTAAAACAATTGGATCCAAGATTAAATAGGCGGGAGGGAAGAAAAAAAAAGAGAGAGAGAGAGAGAGAAAGAAAGACAGGGTCCCTAGCCCTCGCCGAAGGCCTCGCGAAAGAGGATGGTCTTAAGGTTCTTTTTGAATGCTGCCAGCGAGGGGGCCTGCCGTAGTTCACCTGGGAGTTTGTTCCAGATTGCCGGTGCCACCACCGAGAAGGCCCGACCGCGAGTACTCGCTTTCCGGGCTTCCCTCGGGGGGACCGTCCGCAGTGAAAAGGCCACCGAAGCACGGGTGGGCCGGGCCGGATCTAATTGTCGGGTAAGACGCTCCGCCAAATAGGCCGGGGCCAAGCCATGGAGGGTTTTGTAAACCAAAACCAACACCTTGAACCTTATTCGGGAGGCAACGGGTAACCAGTGAAGGCGAGCCAGGATGGGGGTGGCGCGGGCATAGCGACGCACACCAACCACCAGCCTGGCCGCTGTATTCTGGACCCGCTGCAATCGCCGAACAAGGTTCAAGGGGAGCCCCATGTAGAGGGCGTTGCAGTAATCCAGCCTCGACATGACCAGCGCCTGTACCACAGTCCTCAAGGAGCCCTCATCGAGGTACGGGCGAATCTGGGCGATAAGCCTTAGATGGTAAAAGGCCGACCTGACCACGGCTGACACCTGAGAGTCCAGGGTCAGATCCGGGTCCAGGACGACGCCCAGATTCCTCACTCTTTGCGCCAGCTGGAGGGCGGACCCACCCAGACTGGGAAGAGGGCCACAGTACCCCTCCGACGAGCTCCCGAAGAACATAACCTCGGTCTTGCCTGGGTTGAGCCGGAGTCTGTGGGTCCTGGTCCAATCCAGAACCGCGGCCAGGCAACGATCAAGGGTACGGACGGCCTCCACTGCACAGGTGGAAAAGGAGAGATAGAGCTGCGTGTCATCAGCGTACTGATGACAGCAGACTCCATAACTCCGGATGATCTCAGCCAGCGGCTTCATATAGATGTTGAAGAGCATTGGGGAGAGTGACGACCCCTGAGGCACCCCACAAGAGAGTGTCCAGGGAGCCGACAGCTCACCCCCCAAGCTCACTCGCTGGGTACGGCCCCCAAGGAAGGACCGGAACCAGGCCAAGGCCTGGCCCCCAATCCCAACCTCCGAGAGCCGTTCCAGCAGGATACCATGGTCGACGGTATCAAAAGCCGCTGACAGGTCGACAAGGACCAGCAGGGTAGAGCAACCCCTGTCGGCCCTCCTCAACAGATCATCGTGCAGCGCGACCAGGGCCGTCTCCGTCCCATGACGCAGCCTGAACCCGGACTGGAAAGGGTCCAGGACATGGTTCTCCTCCAGGAACGACTGGAGACGCAGGGCGGCGACTCGCTCAATCACCTTGCCCAAAAAGGGAACATTGGCTATGGGGCGATAGTTGGACAGATCGTCCACAGCCAAGCCGGGTCTTTTAATAATGGGCTTCACCACCGTCTCCTTCAGAAGACTGGGAAGAATCCCGTCTCTGAAGGAGGCCGAGGCAATCAGTGAAGCCCATTTCGGCATGCTCCCCCCTGCGCTCTTGATCAACCAGGAAGGGCAAGGGTCGAACGGAGAAGCCGCAGGCCTGCAATGTCCCAGGGCCCTGGAGGCATCCACTGTTGTAACAGGCCCAAACTCAACAAACCGAGGCGACCGAGGCGGCCCGACGCTGGCCACGACCGGGGCCGGGTTAGAGCAACCGGAGTCCAGCTCGGAACGGATGGCCTCTATCTTGGATTTAAAATGGGCTGCGAATGACTCACTAGTGAAATCATTAGGAGGAGGCCCCGGCGGAGCGGGATTGGTGAGGTCTCGAACCACACGGAATAATTCCGCTTGACGATTCGAGGCCTCACCAATTCTCAGGGCGGCAAAAGATCTCCTAGCCGCCCTTATCGCGCGAGCATAGCGACCGTTCAACGCCTTAACCGCAGCCCAATTCTGAGCCGTCTGAGCATTCCGCCATCTGCTCTCTAGCCTTCTCCGCTCTTGCTTCATCGACCGCAGCTCCTCAGTAAACCAAGGAGACAAGCGGGCTCGGCATCGGATCAGGCGCTTGGGGGCGATCCGATCGACAACCCCAGCCACCTCCACAAACCACCGTTGGGCAAGGGAGTCGGCCGGATCGTCATCCAAACCATCTGGAACATCCCCGAGGGCCTCCGAGAACCGCGTTGGGTCAAGGAGCCCCCGGGGACGGGCCCAGATGGAAGGGCCCGGCTCCCCGCGGGGCGGGGTGGCTACCGCAATAGAGAAGGTCAGCAGATAATGATCTGACCATGACACGGGCCGGGCCAGCAACCTCCCGACCCCCAGATCCGAACCCCGCGAAGTGGAGGCAAAAACCAGGTCCAGGGTGTGTCCGCCCTTATGAGTAGGTCCGATGACTAATTGGGACAGGTTCATGGAGGCCATGGACTCCATGAATTCCAGAGCTACTCCTGACAGTCCAATCTCAGCATGCACGTTAAAGTCCCCTACCACCAATAGGCGAGGGGACCTCAACAATGCCGCCGAGATGAACTCAGAGAGCTCTGGAAGGGAGAGTGCAGGGTCGCGGGGAGCACGGTACACAAGCACTACCCCAAACCTGTCCCTCTGGCCCACCATAAGGTGGAGACAT
Organism: Phrynocephalus versicolor; assembly: GCA_023846285.1. NCBI lineage: Eukaryota > Metazoa > Chordata > Lepidosauria > Squamata > Agamidae > Phrynocephalus > Phrynocephalus versicolor. The sequence continues at coordinate 36,750,130 of JAHTLZ010000015.1, read as the reverse complement.
TCCAAACCTGGACTGACCAACATCGCGGATCTGCTGACATGAAAAGATTCCCTAAAGACCATAGCCACCCCGCCACCCCGCCCCTCTGACCTGCCCAGCTGCTGTACACGGTAACCCTGGGGGCAGAGAAGGGCGAGAGAAGCCCCACTTTCCCTCTGGTCTGGGGTGTTGGGGGATGTCCGTGTGCAGAAATGCTTTAAGTTGTGCAAAAAAGGGTAAAAATGAAAAATGAAAAACAAAAAACTGAAATGAATTTTTTTCCAAAAATTCATGAAAAACGAAAACGAACCAAAACAGACCCGCAACGAAAAATGAAAACATGAAACATCATTTTTTCGATTTGTGCCCATCTCTACCTGTAACTCATCCCCCCCTTGTTTCTTTATGAGATCACAGGCAACACTTAAGTTGCTTAGGTGCAATGAGTAACACTTAGTTTTCTTCAGATATTAAATTCCCAGAGTTCCTTTGGGAAATGGGAGTGGTATATAAATGCAAAAATAAATAAATAAAATAAACAAATCTAAGGGTATTTTGACAGAAAGCTGAAAGATTTAACGCCATTTTCCTCGCCATCCTAAGTGGCAAGGAAGTTGCTTTCAGGTTTTGCGTTTTTATAAATAGGAAGCCTATTAAGCATCGTGGAGAAAGTGACAGACCCCTGGGTTCCTGACAAAACTACACCTTAAGTATCTCACATCCTCAGAAGCCCTACTTAGGTCAGAATCAACTTGATGGCATGCCACTCATTTTTATGAATATTTCCACGATACAACATCAATTCTGGGCACTCAAGGAAACTGCTGTGTATAAGCCTGTATTTTTTTCTTGCCTTCTGACAAAAGCAATGTAGCATTCTTGCATGAAACTAGAACAACAAATGTCCCAGAAGTAAAGAGTAACATCATCAATTCCTTTCAAAATGTAACATGCTGGGCCAGCTACAGAGACAGTGGCAGGGCCTTAACATCACTGTGCGCCAACTTCCCACCTCAGGGACCCCAAGCTCTTTTTTTTTTCTTTTTAAAAGTAACTGGCTCAGTTACACATTCTGTTATTACTTTTAAAAAATACCATTAATTACAAAAATGTATTTTATATGCATAGAGAGTAATGAGGCGTGAAAGGAACTCTCTGTCCATTCAACCAGCTGTTCTAATAATACGTGGGCTGCCTAACGGTATGAATTTGGGAGGAGTTGCTTCCACACTGGCAGTGGCGGTAGCTTCTTCCCCTCCAGTAGACTAGCTGTGGCCGGCAGGACGCTGCTAGGCAGCCCACAGCTGCTGCCACCCACTCCTGTATCCTTCCTTATGGGCATTGACAGGAAGATGTGAATCCCTGGGCCCTTGAAGTGGAGGCTTGGCAAAACAACAACAACATAATGTCACTTTCTTAGAAAAGGCGGGAAGTGCTGAACCAAACTGATCTTTCTATACACACGATGTGGAAGTTAAGGAAAAACCTCTTCAGCCCCACATGCCAACTACGCAACCTTCGCTACTTTTGTGACTTCTCTATACATTCTAAGCCAGTGTTGGCCAAACTTCGGCCCTCCAGATGTTTTGGAGCACAACTCCACAGTCCTTTGTCATTGGCAATACAGGCTTGGAATTCTGGAAGCTGTGGTCCAGAACGTCTGGAGGGCCGAAGTTTGGCCACCACTGTCCTAAGCTGTCTTGCTACACGGAGGGTTGAGCAGCTCTCTCCCCTGACTGGCCCTTGCCATTATATTGACTGGTTGCTTAAAACTCTCCTAAGACAAATGATCCATTTGGTCACTGCATTTCTTCGGACAGGATCTCCTTCCATCACCACAATATTTCACTTCTCAATAGACTCCTCTAAAAGATTCTTGCCTTTTGAAGAGATAAAGGTTCTATTCCTTAGCCACTGGGAAGACATCTGACATGTGACAAACCCTTGAACTTAGCCAGGGAAGTATCTGGGCCCCCCGAAGGGTACATCTGCCCTGGGCACAGCAATCTGGGGGTGCTGGGGGGGGAAAGCAGGAGGAGGAAGCCATGCAGTCTCCCACCACCCAGCAGTCCTCTTTTCCCCTAAAGCTTGGTGACGGTGCCACCTCCACTGCTGCATGCCAGGTAAGTGGCAAAGAAGGCAGGCAGGCAGGAGCGCAGCGGCCGTGGCACCCTCCTCCTCCTCCTCCTCCTCCCCTTGGTGGGAGAGGTGTCAGTCTCGCGCGCACACAAACACACCCACCCACCTCATCCACCCATGCACAGTGCGTGCATGCACCACTCCCACACCTGCAGGGTCCCCCCCCCCCCCCGGCTGGGTGGGTGTGATGGGGGTGGCAGGAAGGGCGCAAAAACAAACTTTGTCCTCAGCTGCTCCAAATCCTGGCTACACCTCTGAACTTAGCATGTGACGATTCTCTATAAGCTTCCTGTTTCACATCTGCATTCCAGTTAGATAATTTCATAGAATCATGGAGTTGAAAGGGGCCTATGAGGCCACTGAGGCCAACCCCCCGCTTAAGGCAGGAATCCATATCAAGAGAGCTCGGCCAGGTGGTTGTCTAAATTGCTCTTGAATGCTTTGTGCATCTTTAGGTCCATCTGCTAGACTTGCTTCCCATGTTGGTTGCAGCCCCAAGGAGTGTTCTTATGCACCATCAGCAGAACAAAGATTCCTAGCCACATTATTTCAAATATCACAGCAAAAAGTATATTTGCACTGCATATGCCCAAACTATTTCTAATTTATCTGGCTATGTCTTCTCACCAGATTTGTTTTTACTGAGCAGGAGAGTAAAGAGGATAGTATTCTCTTTTTGCCCTGCTTGGCCTTTTGGACTCTGGTCTGGTACCTAACCAAGACTGGCATACATAGTTGTGCTGGGTAGCTGCCTGTTATGTCTGCTGGTGGTTCTGTTGCTCAGAGATGCTTTTCCTTTGCCAATGTCCATTTCTCAGAGTTTTGCTGGTCTTACAGTGTTTAATACCAAACTGCCACTGATGTAGGAAATGTGGCTTTCATATCCTTTTATAAAGGCTGGCCTTTAAAATTCTGCACTCTTTACCCTGTGTGTCCCCTACTGTCCCTTCCACCCGTTTTGTCCATTTTTCTTTTACATAGGACATTTAGGCTGTGTCTGCAGCTCGAGGCCCTGCTGTTTCTTCTGGTCGAATTTGACCCACACAGTTTCTTGTGTGTGTGTGTTGTGTTGTTACAGTCGTGACCGACTCTTTGTGACTCCATATCCATGGAGTTTTCTTGGCAGGAATACTGGAGTGGTTTGCCATTCCTACTCCAGGTGCCTACAGCACCTGGTATTCCTTGGAGGTCTCCCATCCAAGTACTAACCAGGGCCAACCCTGCTTAGCTTCCGAAATCAGGCAAGATCGGTTGTGCTTAGGGCATCTAGGCAGCTTACACAGTTTCTTACACATTTCTTATTGTTTCTGATGGCAGTCACTTCTGAAGCAGCTGAGACTATACCAAAAATAGGCTATAGGTGATACCTTCATAGGTCACTATTTAAAAAAACAAACAAAAAACATTGCAAGCTTTCGCAGACAATATCCACTTCTTCAAAACAAGTACCAAAAGTCCAAACATGGCAAGATGTGGTTTGCCAAGAGGTTACTCTTAGATGTAAAGTTCTTGGCAAGATTATTTTCATTATTTAGATGAGGCAGGAAGCAGCAGGGCTGCTGACAATTGTTGTAAAGCTGCCTCAGAGGCAGGGCTTCAGCCTTTTACATGCTTCCTTACCATGACCTAGTTCTGTTGCTTTATTAACCCATTTTGGTTTTTTTGAAAGTAATATTGTAGTGTCATTGTGGGTGCTTTGTTTCCCATGTATTTTTACTCTTTCCCTACTTAAATCATGCCAAGTTGGTGCTGTTTGCTGCTATACGTTCTTTCTGCTTGTCTAGTGTCTCATTATGGAAGGCGTGAAGGTGAATTTAAAACTGTCACCAACAAGCATTGTGAAATACCTCTTCCCAGTAAGATTCAGCATCCTTACTGCCCCGTGTAGGGCACAGTAGATTACTTTCAATGGCTCTCTGTCTGCCTATCTCTCCTTTGGCTGCTCTTGGGCAGAAAAGTGTGAAGCTGCCTTAACTTTAATGCAGCACACATGCTTCTTCTGTTTAGGGCATCTTGACCTCATTATGTTCTCTACCAGGTCCTTCTCTGTATGTTCGTTTATTTTCTCAGCAGCTGCTGTGCCACAGGCACCACTGAGGTGGATGCATTCATCAAGGACAGCTTGGCTAGCTCATTTGGCTTCTTCATCCAGAGTTCTGTGGCCCACTTCATTATAATCCACTCCTTCACTAGGATCGACTCTTTCCCATGGACGTCAGTTTCAGGGTTCCTACAAGCAAGCTGCTTTGTGTCAAGTTAAATATCTTTCTAGACTACGCACGTATGAGATGGCACCCACGAGGATCCTCTTTCCTTCCTGGAGACCTCCATCTTACCCTGTGGATATTATAGGCTCCATTCTGGCTCTGATACAGTGCTATGGTGAGATGGTTTGGTAGCATTGCAACATTGTTATCCTTGACTTCTTTCCTTCTTCCTTGGAACACCACCCCAACTTCCCACATGTTTTTTATATGCCCTGCCATCTCCCAGCTCCTCTACAGGATTATTCTATACCATTTACATAGCACAGCAGGGACAGTTTGCTGTTGAACCATACTCTTTTGTGCAGCAAATACACATGTTGATGTGTCTTCCTTTTTGATACAGTGACCACATTCTATGGGGGAAAAAATTAGCAGCCATTGTTTGTCTGTTTTCCTTATTCAGGTTTCTTGGGATGCCACCTTGTCCATGTTTTTTTTTTTTTTGGATTTCCTGAAGATCATCCATTGAGGGGAATATCAGTATCTTAAATTGTGCAGTACAGGTACATTGCCCGAGTCAGATATCCCATTGCCCCTTCCATGGTATAAGTCTGAACTCCCTATGATTTTCCTGAGAGACTATTATGAGCATTTCCCCCTAAAGCCTGACTTGTTCACCCATAGCAAGGTGTTCTTGGATCCATAATATCTTAGAACGAGGGATTAAACAACTGAATTTATGAGTTAACCTCATAGTCTAGAGATGGGAACAAACCACTAGTTCCATATTGCACCCACCAGAGGAGGTCGGGCATGCCAGTGCCAAACACCTGTTGGACTGGTGGTAAATGAACCGAGACAAACTGGTGGCTCATGACTATATCTAAAAAAAGCATTTTTTTTTATTTTTATAGTAGCCTAAAGGTATCACCTGTTCCACTTTTGTATAAGACTAAATATTGTACTTGTTGGTAAGAAGGAAAAGGGACAAACAAAAATGACCTTTTTAATATCTAGTGGCTAAAATTCTGTTGCATAGCATAGTAAATTACACTAAGCAGCTTTACTCTAGTAAAGTAATTCAGATTTAGTGTAGGGATGTGCAATTCAATGGAACTTATGCAAAATGTGACTCACTGAATCACCACTAATTCTGTAGTGTGATTTACTATGGTAAGGAACAGCATTTTGGCCCAGGCTTCCAAGCAACATTTCTCATCCTTGTGACCCTGGTGCACTCAGGGATGTTCGTTGCATCTATATTTTAATGACACAAAACCAACTTCTTTCTTTCTTTCTTTCTTTCTTTCTTTCTTTCTTTCTTTCTTTCTTTCTTTCTTTCTTTCTTTCTTTCTTTCTTTCTTTCTCTTCCTTCCTTCCTTCCTTCCTTCCTTTCTCACTCTCTTTCTCTCCTTCCTTCCTTGTTTGCTTACTTATTTGTGTGTGTGTATTGTGTCATTACAGTCGTGACCGACTCTTTGTGACTCCATGTCCATGGAGTTTTCTTGGCAGGAATACTGGAGTGGTTTGCCAGTTCCTACTCCAGGTGCCTACAGTACCTGGTATTCCTTGGAGGTCTCCCATCCAAGTACTAACCAGGGCTGACCCTGCTTAGCTTCCGAAATCAGGCGAGATTGGATGTGCTCAGGGCATCTAGGCAGCTTGCTTACTTATTTACTGCATTTCTATCCTATCCATCGTGTGGCAACGACTACTCTGGTCAGTTAAACAAATCTTCAATGATTGCTCTTTCTTTGGGCATGCTCTGCTGCCATGTCTGTTCCAGCAAGGGGTCATCTCATTCTCCATAACGTGGACAGGGAACTAGCAGTATATTTTTCTGCTTCCAAAATATGCATTTAAAAGTGAATGTGGCAGTGGGCTTTGATTTTACAGATATTCATGCCATAAAATAAACTGATAATATACAACATTTGATTGACGATTTTCATTAAATACTGGCTGCTGCATTATAACCAATTGGCCGTCTGGATGGTGAGGAAGGAAAAGAGGAGATAAAGGAGGACTTGGAAATTGCAAAGAAATTAAATGAGTTCTTTGCATCTGTCTTCATGGTGCCTGAACGGCCCCTCTTGACTAAAGAATTAAATCAAATACAGGTTAAAAGAGAGGATGTTTTAGATTTAAATGATAAACTGAAGATCAACAAGTCACCGGGCCC
>JAHTLZ010000015.1:36713623-36738623 GCA_023846285.1 Phrynocephalus versicolor | reverse complement strand
GGGTCCTCGTTTAACCAACCTCAGAACAGAAGGATGAGTCGACATTGAGGCAAATATCTGAACCTGTTGGGAATGTCCTACTGCAGTTTAACCATCGTGCCACACGGCTCTGTGTTTCTTCTGCCTTATTTGGGTAGGACTGCTATTAACATGGTTTATACCCCACCTTCCCTTCCACCTCACCCGCAGCTTTTTCATTTGACTGGAGCTCTTCTAATTCTTTTCAGTTCTGAACAAAATTCTTTAGGGAAATGTCTCACAAATCCTCTGTCTGAGGGTTGTACATTACCCAAATCCTTTGGCACACAGGATCCCAGGGGACTTGTAATATTGTTTGCATTGCAAGAGCAGAAATGATTTGTCATACCACATACAAGAACTGTCTCCAACAACTATCAAGATCTCGCATCTCTTCCTGAACATAACATCTTTTCATGCTCAAACATTCATTTTACCTTTTCATCTCTTCATTGAAATATTGATTAATGATTTCTTCTGACTATAATTGGAATTGTTCTACAACTGAGTTTTCACTAGATTATGCCAAGTATTAAATTAGGAGAAACAATATCTGTCCAAAATTCCATCAGCATCTACATGCATAACAGATGCTGTCCTATATTGTTTGTCAGTCTATATTTTCCATGCTATTATTTCATCTAGCCCGGCAATATTACAGGAACTGCTTGGGAACTCAGAAGGATTCTACCAGATTCTAAATTGAAATGCCAAGTACCAAACTCTCTGAAAAGCTTCCCTTATAAGAAAACTTTATCACATCTTAACAATGGGTGTTAACAGCTGTATGCACATCTAAAACACCATTAAAACACTCATGAGTTCTATTACAAGCAACAACCTGGTACCTTTTAGCACATGTGTTGTGCCACAATCCCCCAAATATCCTCAAGAACTGGTCATGTTGGCTATGGCTTACAACTGCTGAAATCTAAAACACCTGCTTGGTAATCTCTGAACCAGCAAGATGCATCTTTTGTAGACAATGGGTAGACAAGTCCACATTGGAGGCCATCTGATTCTAAGGCTACCTGGTAGCAAGGCTGTGTTTATAATGAGATATGATTTCAACCATCTTAATGAAATGTATATAACAGCTTGAACATGTAACAGTCTTCTCCTGTGAGAGCACTTTTCTCTTAATTTTGACCTACACTTTGTTCTGCTCCTACATTCTCTTTCATGCACTGGCGAACAGTGAATAGTAGATGACATTCAAGGATTACATTAATCACAAGAATGATGTTAATCACAATATAATCAGCTCTCTCCCAAACATGTATAGACTTTTACTCCCTCATTTTCCCCCCCCCCAATTCTTCAGCTTTCACCTATTAAAAAAATCTTACTCCCTACCCAACCACTGAGGCTCAAGCTCAAACAGATACGTAATACTATCGTTTTACAGTCTAAAATATAACCTAACAGTCACTGAAACAGAAGCTTCCACTTGACATTGAGATGAGTATTTATTACCATCTTTTAATAATTCTCCTGATTTATCTCCACCTCTGCAACTTTTTTTGTACAAATTAGAACACTCTCTACTGCAAGCAATTACCCGTGCAATACAACTAGAGACCACTATGTTGACTGTGTAGCTCTCACAACAACATTTGTTTCACATCTGAATGAATATGAGAAAGAACAATTTGTTTTATGAGTTGCTACGAATAGAGACATATTCCCCTTACTTTTTTGAAAATTATGTTGCTCACATACTTCATGATGATTAAAACTGTTCCAACTACAATGGCCAGTCATTGCAAATAACTGACTTTTTAAAAATAAAAAACCCCAAGTCTGCACTGTCCCTTCGTGTTTCATTTCATAGCCAAACTGAAAGGTGAGATGATGTACTTTATTGTAGCAATCCTTACTGCAACAGAATCACAGAGAAGTGAGTTCCTTCCTTGTCATCAAAGAAAGAAAAGATGAGCATTATGCTACCTACTGTGCTTTTGATAAGGAATTAAAACAGGACAAGAAAATTCTTATAAGCTTTTATACAACTGATTCAAGAAGAGTCATCAGCTTTTTCAAGTAATATATACAAAGGGATTTTTTCATTAAAGAAAGGATGATGTTGAAAGCAACAGAACCATAAGTTGAATAAAAATAACACAGGATGAATATATTGTATAGTGCATGGCAAAAAGAGACAGAAAGTACATTCATACTAAAAAACAGTGTGCATTCAACTCCCATTATTAGTAGAGATTCGCCTGCAGAGTTGTCACATATACTGTATGTACAGAATTGGGCAGAAGAAATGTATTTCTTCTTCTGGTAAGATGCTTGTCAGCCCTTTTGTTCTGTCAAGACTAGTTACAAGAGTAGAAACACACTGTTTGCCAAATCTTAGCACCAGCTTTATTGTGATCCTGACAGCATCAAATGAACAAATATTATGTGTTTGTTCTCTTGTAACTGTTCTGCCTAGTTGGCCAAAGGATTAGTTATGGGAAAGTTGACTTCCTGCCTATAACTGTCTCATTGAAAATGGAAAGAGATCACTGGAGGGCAAGGAGGCTTTACTGTATTAAAACTCTTCTGTACTATGACAGTGCTTCTTGTATCGATTAATCCTTTAGTTTAGCATGTGTTGATGCTTCAGTGCTGTGACGCAAGAATGATTTCATACATTTAGTTTTCTCAAATAATGAAAAGTTTTGCAACTGTTCAGAAGAACATTCAAGTTCTGCCCAACAAGTCAGCATTAGCAGCTCATTAACAGCAATCTCAATTAGCCTAAGGTATCTAAACAGCATGTCTGCAGACAGAAATTGGACTTACATCCACTTGCCACTAATAAGATCAAAAGCCCTCCTAAGAAATGATGCCTGAGATTTTGAGAACGTTTCCTGTAGCTAAGACAGACTCTCTATACTCAGTTCCGCTGTTTCAGTTGCTTTCCTTTATCATTACATCTAAGAACCTTTTTAAAAATGAAGCGTCAGTACCCTATGAGAGGTGTAACCAACAAAATGAATTTTTGATCAAAAATACTGTAACAGAGAACCCACTCCATCATTTAAGACATTTAAAAGAAAATGGGTAGATGTTTTGTAACAGTATAGTAGCTAAATACAGAGTGGTTTCTCATCTTATTACAAACACATTTGCTTCTCATTCCCATCACCATGTTTTTCTCATGTAAGTTTGGATTTGTCATTTCCTGACAATGTGAGTCAATGCTCACTGCTCTTTAGACCTGCAGAAGCAAAGAAAAGCAGCAGTGGCTTGTTGGGAAAGCAGAAGGAGCCAGCTCTGGGGTGAAACTGTGTTGCTTTTGCAAATGGCATTTTCATCCTTACATTTCTTCCCTTTAAAAAGGGGAACATAAAGGCTTTACTCTCAAGCAAGGGGTAAGGACATGTGCTTCACTGGGTCTAGTGTGTGGCTCATGAAGGCCTTTGAGCACACACAGAGAGAGCTACTCAACGACAGAAGATGGTCTCCTTTTTTACTTGTGCATGGAGAGCATCCCTAAACTTGAAAGAGAACGGGGACAGCTCCCGATTGTGCATACGCTCTGTGTACCATGATCACTGGTTCGAGTCAAAGTATTATTGCTTGCTATGGGCATCCATGAGAGCCAGTGGAGCGTAGAGGACAGAGTGTCGGACGAGGGCTCAGAAGACCTGTGTTCATATATCTGCTTGATCATGAGAACTCACTGAAGGTAGCAATGGTTCCAACTGTTCCTTGAACATCTCACACTTCTCAAAATCACTACTGAGGGTGGCCGTATGTTTGAAGTGACATGACAGCACATAACGACATGGGGATATGTGTGTATGTTGGGGCTTTTTATTTCTTTTCTTTTTGCATCTCAATTGAGGCTAATTGCTTGTGGTGCTGAAAATGGGTGGCGATGCTGATGGCTGCATGGTATGGAGATGATAGGATCTCTCTTCCAGGTTACACGGCATTTATTAAATGAAGCCTTTAGTTTTTTTCTGTGAGGCTTAAGAAAAGGGAAATGAGGCTGCAACCCTAGAGGACTGCACTGCCATTTGCCATCTTTTCCATTTTTAAAGCCAGAGGACTGGCCTGGCACCTTCTCTCACAGAAGAAGAAGCTAAATAAAAAATGCTACCAGCAAACCAACTACTAGAAGATTGTGATGACAAACTGGAAAAAGAACATACAATAAATGTCAGCAATTATCAATTAAAATGGTTTTTTTAAGACAAGTAACATTTGATTCCCAATGAATATATTGCTTCGTATCCACTGTTACCACAACTCTCCATGTGTAAAAAGTTATATATGCCATACACGGTCAAGATGAAGTCCAAATAGACAAGCATTCTTAAGCCACTTTTAATAGTGAATGAAGTGAAATGGATATTTATATGGGATATGCTTGTTTAAGTCTATGTCCTCCAAACATCACTTGTGCAATGGCTTTCAGACACAAAGTAAAATGTAACAGTCTTCAAGGAGTGCCACTTACTCCACTTGTCTCATTCTGTGTCTGCACGGGACTAGCCTTTGGCTCCATATCCTGCCGTTTTTGGTTCTGCTTAAGCTGGTTTAAAGATGGTTTTGCCTGTACAGCTCCCACAGTTTTGCTTGTCCATTGATCCACCAGTTTGTGGAGATCGTCTGTGAAAGTTCCTTTCTTATTGTTGCTGTTGTTGGCTTGCACTTGAACCTGTAGCGTTGTTTGTGGCAGAGGGTCCGGATAGGCTACGAGACTGTTTGTGGAGGATCCTAAGATCACAGAAAAATAAGTGTCAACTGTGCATATTGGTAAAAGCACTTTTTAAAAACCTCCTGTTACGTTCACACCATTTCACGGCATTTCCAAAACCACAACTATCGGTTATCCATTCAGCTGCTTCTTCCGGTGAACATTTTTGCTTCAAAAGTTGTCTAAGAAATCATACACATCCCAATTGTTAGGAAAAATAATTCACATGACTATACTGAAAATGAACTGTTCCCATTGTTCAAAACATAAAATATTAGATGCGCTTCTATACAAAATGCACTAGAATTTAGCTCAAAACAAAACCAAAAACAAACATAGAAAACCACATGATGAGTTAGATCTCAGGGACATGTCAGCAATATCTGACTCGGGATATATACTGTTTAGGTTCAAGTATTCTGTCCTACACAATTGGATAGGGGAAAATACTTGTCCCTGGCTTACATGTTATAGTTATGCATAGGACTGTGCTTTTCACGTTCTGAATGTTGAATACTGCTTTTGCATTTCAAGATTTCTCATCAAATACTATCATGCACATCAGGCTGAACAGACAAGTTTAATTCTGCTTAAGTGCAATCCAGGTTGAAGTCACATTATTCCTGTGCAAAAAGTCTGATTCTGCATAATCATAATTGGTGTGCCATCACGTCAGTTCTGACTTAATTGGGGGTCCTTTCTAGGGTTTTGCAGGTGAAGAATACTCAGAAGTGATTTACCATTCCTTCCTTCTAGGGGCATTCCAGAACTGTGCAGGTTACCAAAGACTCCACCTCTGGGAAGCACAACCTCTATCTCTACAGCTAGAAATCTAACTCACTGAGCTATCCAACCAATACAATAAACCCTAAATGAATCAAGGTGAACATATCCGTGTAATTGTCAAATATTTCTGCCTCCATAGAACCTCCATTGACAGCTTTTATACTGTCACAAATGTGAAAGAAGGGTAAAGATTCCATAGAGCAGTTTTGGAAGAAAAAGGAATTATAGCACTGAGCCCCGTGGCACAGTGGTTAAATGCCTGTACTGCAGGTAAAACTGCTCATGACCTGGGGTTCAATCCCAGGTTGCAGGCTCATGGTTGACTCAGCCTTCCATCCATCCGAGGTTGGTAAAATGAGTAACGAGCTTGCTGGGGGGGTGGCAATGTGTAGCCTGCACTCTGTAATTAAAAATTGTAAACCGCCCAGACACTATTTGAAGTAGTATGGGGCAGTATATAAGCAGAACACTTTGCTTGGCTTATAGCCTCCACCAGGAGTAATGGAGGTGACCATGAATAGGATTATTGGTGGCATAATGTTTGGATGAATCAAGTCTACCATTAATATGGAAGTATTAAGTATTGAAACTTGGATGACTAATGTTTAAGTAATTATTCACAACACAGTCTTGTCAATGTGGAGAAACCAGTATTAAACAGCAGTAAAGCAATATGAATCTATTGGTCAATATGAAGCAAGATCTATTTCTTTTTACAACTTTTTGAAAAAGTGTTTGAGTACTATTTTCTAAAAGACTAAAATTTGAAGCAAAAAAGTTCAAAGCTGTAAACAAGTTACATCTACGATGAGCCAATGTACAAAATCATATTATCACATATCATGATGCTGTGAGTATATATACAAGTGATCCTTCCCTGTTCACTCACACCTTCAAACCTATCATGTACCCAATCTGTGCATTCTTAAGGTCTTTAAAGAAACAAGGGGGGGGGGAACCCCCGTGAAACAGTAAGTGTCATTTCCCCCACCCACCTCCATTAAATCTTGACAACTATCCAAAACTACAAACATCTCAACAGGTGTGAGGAAGTGTTAAGCTGTATTAGCCAATCAGTAGCAAAACAGCCTTGTAAGGAAGCAGTGTTAACTAAACTATTAGGAAAGCTGACCGATCAGTTTTGTCTCATAAACACACACGTACATACTGAAGTTACAATGATCTTGCAACAGGCATGCATCCAAAAGGCAGCACCAGCATGCAAAGCTATCAAAGAGATACCTGCTCTTTAATTCATATGCATCTTACTTTAAATGCCAGAACTAATGCAGTGTCTCCTGTTTAAACAAACCACTACATTACATTTAAATAAAGCAGCCCATGCTCAGAAAGAAACATCAAAAAGCCAAAAACAAAAGAGAGAGGGATAGTTACTACTACTGTGATCTTTGCCTAGACATAGTCGTTTCAAGGTGGACCCTACAAGGTAAAATGATACAAGACATACAGAGTTAGGCAAGACTAAAAAAGGGGGAGAAAGAAAGAAAAAAGTCTGATGGAAAATCTTCTGCATTTTTAAACAATGAAAAGGTAATCATTATGCAAGAAGGAACAGACAGAAAGTCAGCAGTTCAGTGTGAAAAGGAGTAATAATTGGCCAGCTCAAAACCTACAGAATTTTTCTGCTATAATAAATGTTGTCTGGGACCTCCACGTTTCAATAAACAGGAAGATTCATTTGTAACATCAACACTGCTTTTAATTTCCATTCTATTTTTGATGAAAACTGGTATGTCAATCAGTGGTACAAATAATGTAAAGAAGACGGAAAGCCAGATCGATTGAGCAAGATATCCCATGTACCAGAGGCACAAGGGTATTACTGTACCCAGCATCTCAGCAACTATAATCTTGATATCTGCTTGCCAGGATGAGTGTTTTTTTTTTTTTTGGAGGGGGGTGCAGCCCTGGACGTTATCCACCTAAGTTCAAGAGAACTGGATGGTCAGGTGGTGGTATGAGCTGTCCAGGAGATAGCTTGATCAGTGGCTTGAGATTCAACCATATGAGGAAAGGGAAGGAGTAAGTGATATCCCTGGTACCTGCCCCGGGGAAGCCACACAACATTTAGGCCCCTCTGCAGGATGAGGGAGGTTGAAAGTAAAAATTAATCAGGCGTGTCCCTAGTTAACCCCATCACCTACACCCATCTCTTTATTCTGGGAGTGGGAGGGCAATGTTTTTAGGATCCTTATGGACCATTATGGCTCAACAGAACATTAGCTCTGTATGGGTATTTCAGCAGATTGCTACCAAGTGAGATGTTAGAAAATTAGTTAACTGATACACTACTTGTACACCATAATATATTAAATACTGACTGAAATCCTCTTGCTTTGTTACATAGGCAGGGGCCAGAAAGCATAATCTTCACTTACTTCTAGGCAGCAATTAAGGAGTTGCTAGTGTGTGTTTGTGTGTGTTTGTGTGTGTGTTAGAGAGAGAGAGAGAGAGTGCAGTTGGAAATAAGGGAATGCTATGTCTTTTGCCTTCCGCCTATGTAACAAAGCAAAAAGATTTCAGCCACTGTTATCTAAACATATGTGAGCTCTACTTACTATTTTAAAAAAAAACACTTTGCAGCAACTATGCCAAATAGAATATTTGTGTCATTTCCTCACATCTGCAGACCACCAGAATATGGCAAGCCTTGACAAATTAAAAAAAGAGAGCTAAAGCTACCATGATGTCAATTAGCATAAGTTTAATTCTTACTGATACCTCAGAATGCTGAACAGCCCTACCATGCTTCATTATGCCTCATCCTTCTGCAAACTAGGCATTAATACAAATTTCTGTCAGTGATATTAACATTTATTTGTGAAACACCATGGAGCAGCTCAAGGAACTGGAATCAGTGGACTCCATGTGCTAGAGCATACAAATCAAACCTATCTGTAGTACATAAAGTGGCATTAAAATGTTCCAGGAATATAAATGTTATCATCAATAATAAAACAGCAAAGTATTAAAGAAGTAGTGTCACATATCAGAATCCAAATATGGGCAGAGCTTCCATATTAGGGGCCTAGTTATGCAGATGTAACCTCCACCCCTTCACAAGCCAGCTCTGAAAAAAAGGGAGCATTAAAATAATTGAGATAGAAACTGGGCTAGCTGTTGACTTCTCCTCACAGCAATGGGGACATGGAATTTATGCTTTCCGGGAAGACAATGCCTGAACTGTCTGATTATAACTGGGACCTTCTGAAATATGGCCCTTTCACATGTGGGTCAAATTAAATAACAGAACAATTGTTTTACTCACTAAGCCAAGTTTAATGAATTTCTTAACGTGTGGCTTTGTGTGTGCAGAATTACGTATCAGAGGACAAGCAGCCCTTGGACAAGGTAAAAATTCTTCTTGCCTCAACTCATTTGAGTGACTTCCAAAACCACCCTATTCCTCAGCAGCCCTAATCAGCTCTTGTCAACACAAGCCGGTGGCTTCTCTTTATGGAGCCAATCCATCTTGTATTTGGTCTTCCACTTTTCCTGCTGCCTTCAGCTTTCCCAGGCATTATTGTCTTTTTCAGAGAATATCATGATGTGCTCAAAGTAGAACAGCATCAGGTTTATCATTTTTGGCCCCAATGATATTCCGGGCATGATTTGATCTAGGATCTACTCAATTATCTTTCTGGAAAATTAGTGTCTCTGCAAAAGCCTCCTTCAGCACTATATTTCAAAAGAATCATCCCCCCCTTTCACTCTTCTTTACTGTCCAGCTTTTACACTGATACATAATGATCATCCAAAGTGTGGATGGTCTTCTTGGTCTCCAGCGACACATCCTTACATTTGATGATCTTTTGAAATTCCTTCACTGCTGCCCCTCCACTGCTGCAGTCTCAATTTGGATTGATGACTGAACACTATTTATTTATTTATTTATTTATTTATTTCTAGATGTTTCTTTAGTGCAAGCTGCAAAACCTTTCACTACTTCAATTTCTTCTTTGCTAGTGGTTCTGTTGTCAGCATTAACGTTGTACAGTTCTTCTGTAGCAATGATTTTTATCATCTTCTTGTTCAACTGCAGTCTTTTGGAATTTTCTTATTTCATGTTCACTAAAAGTCATTTCAAATCATTGCTGCTTTCTGCCATTAAGATGGTGTCATCAGGATATCTTAAACTAATGATGCTTCTTCCACCAGTTTTCACTCCTCCTTCATCTGAATTTAGTCTAGCTTCTTTATGATATGTTCTGTTTACAAGTTGAACAGATAAAAGGATAAAATGCACCCTTCTCTGACACCTTTGTCTATAGGAAACCACCATCGTCTCCCTAAAAGTAGCCTCTTCTTCACAATACAAGTTATGCATCAGAACACTCACAAGGCATCACTGAGGCACATCAATTTCTTGTGCCTCAAAATACCCATAGCTTCTCATGATCTACACACTCTAAGGCTTTGCTGATCTTCTGAAATTCTTTGATGGCCTCTAACAGCCAGCTAATATTTGAAATATGATCTCAAGTGTCTATTCCTTTTTGGAATCCATCTTGAACATCAGGCATTTCTCATTCCATATAAGGTAAAAAGCATTTGTGGCAAAACCTTGAGCATCACATTGTTTGCATGGGCAATTAAAGTAAAGATCCTATAGTTACTGCATAGTTACTACCTTGGCAACTCCTTGCTTGGGAATTGGAATATATATGAAATATTTCCAGTTAATAGGCCATTGTTTTGTTTTCCTATTTGCTGGCATACTCTTGTTAGGATTTTGACATATTTTGTCTCTGTGACTTTAAACTGGTATTCCATCTATTCTTCATGACTCATTTCTTTCCAGTGCTTTCAGAGCAGCTTTACTTCACTTTTCAGAACTGCAGGTTGTTCATCATAAGATTCTTCTTCAAAGAAATTTTTGATCCTTTTATCTCTTCTTTATAGGTCTTCAGTTTACTGTTCTAGACTGTCTTTATTTTTCCTTTTTATTTTATGACTTCCAGTAAATGATGACTATGTTAATAGGTTTTCCATGAAGTCTTATGATTTATTATTCGGTCACAACTTGAATTATACTCTCCAACTACCTCTACTAAATTTTGCCTCGTGGTGCAGTGGTTAAATGCCTGTACTGCAGCTAAAACTATGCTCACGACCTAGGGTTCAATCCCAGGTAACCAGCTCATGGTTGACTCAGCCTTCCATCCTTCTGAGGTCGGTAAAATGAGTACCCAGCTAACTGGGAGGGGGCACTGTGTAGCCTGCATAATTCAATTGGAAACTGCCCAGAGAGTGCTTGAAGTGCTATAGGGTGGTAGATAAGCAGAACACTTTGCTTTGACTTATTGTAAATTTTAAACAGGCCATGTAAATAGAAAGGAAAATCTGACACTCTTGAGTTTGTGCCTCTAAGTGACATACTACTGTCTTTGTAAGTCAGTTTAGTATATCATAGACGGCTGGTAGCAGAACACTATGGTGAAGATTTGTATTTTAAGTTTTCAGCTAAGAGGATTGTTCCCTATGTACTGGGCACATGTTTTAAAAGCAAGCTATCATCCAAGTTGCAGACCATTATTCAGTGGCTACTCAAATTGCAACTAAGCCACAGGTCTTTTATTTTATTTTATTTTATTTTAAAAACATTGTATGTTTTCATGGTATTATTTACATCAATTTTAAGAGACTGCCTATCGTCTTCCATCCAGTTATAAGGAGAGCAAGCAATTTGCTGGCCATTCAGAATCAACCAAATAAAGATTTCCCATGTGTAAAAATAACAGATCGTCTCACATTTCAGAAAAGAAATCCTGACAGTATTATTCATGCTTATTGAAATACTCTTTTTAGTGCTGCTAATATTTATATAGGGGAACTTTTTTTTGCACTATACCTATATGTAAGTATGCTGTACTTTTATAATAAAAAGTTCTGTACAAAGAATAGGAAGGCCAGAAAAGCCTTGATGCAGGAAGTAAAGCAAGGGGGCAAGAAAAAAGATTCCATAGTACAACAGAACATGGCATGAGATTCTGAAAAATTTCAGATTTATTTCACAATGTTTAATCCCACAAAGGGGTGGGGGAGAGACAATTGTTTTTGGTTGGAATGCTTTCTCTTTTGTCTGATCTAATGCTGTACCTGACAAGAAACACAGCCTGGAGCAGGACAGGCCTGCCAATAACATGAGAAATGAAAAAGGCTGCATTTAAACCGTGTTGTTGAAAGGCTTTTAAAAATCGTGTTATGATTGTTTTAGCTCTTTTGTCAACCAGAGTGTTCAGAGTGTTGAAACAATCTATTAGAGGGCATTAAAACGATTTATGAAATTAAAGGCTTGACTTCATCTTACTACATATTCATATAAAGTTATGTGAAACAACATTTAACAATAGGTAAAAAAAGTATTTATGGATGTGATTTTTTTTTACATTTTACATAAGTAACACATCAGCTCTTTCCCTGTTTTTCAAAGCAGATTAATAAAGCATTATCAATTAACAAATCACCTAGGTTCATATGAGTAATTAAATGATGAAATTTGAAAAGAAGGGTATCTCTGTTAATTTTGGCCATGACAGATCTGAAGAGCTTAACAAGACTACTTTTTAAAATAAAAATGGTTGTGTATAGCAAATGTGCGGAAAAGTACTTTTGGCTACAGGAAAAGCTAGTGTCACATTCAAAGTGTAGGCAAGGATAAACTACATAAACATATTCCAAGAATGTTATCTCTAAATCTTGAAATTACTGTTGGAAGTTCAATGTAAATAGCTACACAGAACCAACATGCATCTCTTTCAGTCTTCAGCATCCTTTTATACTTAATAGAATTTAAAAATAAGAAAGAGTTAATTGGAAAGCAAAGAGGGTTTAGGACTTAAGAGACATCTTGTGCCTTTTATCTGTGCCACCTTGATAATGATAAAAAATGCATAGTTGGTAATACCAGGGAAAAGCTCTGGATACAAATGAAAATGAATATTCAATTAGCTGAAAGTTTAGTGACAAAAATCTTAGGCCTACATTTCCCATAGCATGTAAGTGTGGCCTTAACAATCTTATCTCAGAATATATGTTTGTTGTACAAGAAAAATCAAGTTGTCTCATAATAAAGAAGACCTAACAAAATAAACGAATACATAAATAAAGTTTCCTTTGGAGTTTGTTGAACTGCCAATTAACAGGGTCATATAAATAAGAAAATATAAAGTTGCAATTATTCAAATTTAACCCGTATATTAAACCAGTGAAATATAAACCACTCTAGAGTGGAATCTGAAATTTTAACTGTCCAAAATTTATTCTGTGCTTTGATGAACTGCTTGTTGACTTCATCTCTGAGGTCACATAAGGTCATAATAAAAACAAACTGAGTAAAATGCTCCAGCTAAGTGAGTTTACAGTAGAAGTTATACTGTGCTTCGCAGCAAAGGAACTGAACAGATGCATTTGACATAATTTCCTTGGATAACCCAAAATACACAAGGTGGAGGGGGTGGAAAAATATTGCCTAGAAAAGATTATATTCAAGACTAGCAGGAGCATTTCTCAGCATTTCCACATGCAAGGGATAAGAAAAACAACAAATAACAAATAATAATAATAATAATAAAGTGGATATAAACAGTACTGTATATTGTTTGAATACAGCCCTTGTGCGGATGTTATACCCTTCAGTAACCTTCTAGATTTGTATCAGCTTGCTACATGCATCTCTTCTTAGTCCAAACATGTGTGAAAGAGACCATTCGTGTACAGAAGTTCAGGTTTCTTTTTGATATCGCTGGAACCAGGATAGCAGACAATTATAATTGGCACATTGTAAATTAAAAGTTATTTGAACATTAAAAAATGATCCACATAAAGATATGCCCAGGGTAAAATTTACCATGGGGTTATAGAATAAATTACAGTACGAGTCTTCCACACATGCTTTTGATACCCAGGCATGAGCCAAAAGCAGTGCACAAAAGCTTTTCATAGGAAAGGAAAGAAAAGGGGAGGGGGGGAAGAAGTGCCAATGATGATCAACTTAAAAATAATAATACAAAAAGGAAATCAAAGGGATTGTCTAGAAAAAAAGGGGGGGCTCCTGCTAAAAAATATTATATACGGCTTATATGTATAGGTATCTATGAAAATGAGTTTTGAAAAAGGGGATCAAAAGAAAAATGGGGTGGGATAAAATACAAAAGAACAAATACAAACAGATGGACAAAGACACAGGTCCACTGAGGAATCTGGTACGAGGTTTGCTACTAGATTTATAGGTCACTCTCTCAGACGTTTGGTGGAAAACCGTCCAGCCTGCAAATGAATATAAAGGGAAGAAAACAGAGACACTTATAAAGTACAGATAGCTGTGATCAGTTGTCACCATCAGTCATATCAGATTTGTTAGTTTATCAGCCACATCTGCATTTTAGCCTTGCCAAAGAGGAGTAAGTTCACTGGCTATATGCAAAAAAAGATGCAGAAACAATGGCAGAAGAAAATAGATACTTCATAGGATTAGTTTCATAGAACATGCAGGACTGAATAATATGATATTGCCTTTAAATCATCATTGCACTTTGCAAGAGATCTTTGCAATACTGTACCATGACACACCTATGAAGATATAGATACTACTACTACATATCAAGCTGTGTCTAAAGTGCAACAGAACCACTAGTAAAGCCAGAAAACCATGAGAACTTGAAAGGTCACAGAAGCTTAACTACTCCCAAGTTATATTGTTATGAGAAAATATGAAATAATGACTTATGAACAAAATTCTGCTTCGGTAGCAAAGGATTTAGACCTAAATGTACAAAACCAAGAGAAAAAGTTTCAGTCTCATAAGGGTTATCTCCCCGTTTGTTGCAAACAAACAGAACAAATCCTTAACCATTCCTTAATGATATGAGCTTTAAGGGATGCAAAACTTCCCTTTCTGTTCACATTGTTTCATTATAATATCATTCCAAAAGCAAGAGAGCAATTCAGAGATCTACAGCTTCTGTAATCAGTGATGGCCATGTTAGAATGGCTTTTGGCATTGCAATTCGCAACAACACACTTCCTGTTCAAATCACACAGTTGTTTCAACTACCCTTCAAAACAGATTAGGTTGGGAGTCACTTACTCTATCTAGGAAACTGAGCAAGTCTTTGAAACCACAACTCCCATTTGTAAATGTAGTGTGTGTTCATTTTCTGCGCCGAAATAACTACACATTTCAACTTAGACTGATGGACATTCCTAAGTACTGTAGATAGAATCACCTTGGCCAGAATTTCCATGGGCATCACCTCCTTCAGTAGCTAATCCAGAACAGATGTCAGAGGACAAGGAAGCCTTGACAGAGCATGGCTGTTGTGTCTGAACTGATTTTCCGAGTATGGCTGATGTGGATGAAGTCAGTGTGGTAGCTTCAGTAAAACCAGTCTTAGCTTTGACATTTTCTTTAACAAGAGTGTCTTTGCAGTCAGATACATTGCCTAAATGGGATATATGAAAAAAAATTACCATGTGCAACAGAATGACATAAGGCTCAGCTATCAGTTCTTTACTATAAAGAGGTTCTTGAAAAACTGGAAGTGTTACCTATGAAATATAATCAGCTGCAAATAAAAAAACCCAATGTTTTAGAGTTGCAAGCATGAATGTTGTTATACAGTATCATGAAACCAATAGTATCCCTAGCTTTTCAGCGTATAGCCTTAGCGTAGATTCAGATAGAGTTGGCTGTCTGGGTCAGAAAGGGATCTTAAGATTCAGAGCTTCCCACATTTGTATCTTGTGGTGTAGCTCTATTAGTGTAGTGGGAATTACATGTGTATGCAGTGACAGATTAACTCTAACTGAAGAGCTTATGTTTTGATTTCAGGTTGTGCATAACCTATGCACAATGGAATTTGATTTTCCTTCTCTCTAACAGAGCAACACATCTCCCCCCCCCATGAGAAATTGCAGACCCATTTTATTAAAGGTTACTCAGGAGTAAACCAAACTATAATAAAAATTCAGTGGATTTTATAATAAGGACGAGACCCCTTTATCTACACACAGTTTGTGCACAATGCCCAGATCCATTCTATATTCCTAACAGCTTCTCATGTAGGGTCCCCTTTAGAAATATCTAAGAAAGAAAACACCATAAATTCCCTGGAAGACCTTGTTTCATTTATCCACTTTCTATGACTGGGTAACTCTATAAGAAGGAATAATATAAAAGACAGAAAAAAACAAATCTGGAGGTCGTGGGGGCCCCCCTCAAAGAAATCATTCCAGAATATAAATGCAGTGCAGGCAAAAACAATTTCATGAAATGGAATATTCAAGCATGTAGCTACTTAGGACAGGTGATATAAATAAATAAATCATGTTCTCGGTATCATCTAGCCATAACATTGTCCTACCATTTAGGTGGGAATTAGCGAAGAATGTGAATTTAGAATACTCTGCATTGATATTCATTTCATTATTTTATTCTGTAAAGAAAAGAAATACACAAGGAGATACTGACAGGGAAGGTTTCGTGTACCCATCAACTTTTTGTAGCAACTATGCTAGAGAGTCAAAGTAACAGGAAGTCTTGGAAGGAGTTCTCTTATCCATAAAGTTGTTAGACCCAACTTTTCATCTGGGCCTCTCTAAGCTGAGCTTCAGCTGTCATAGTTGAACACTGATTATTCAATGTTTGTGCCCTGAAATTTGTACTTTAATATATTTTATTGGTTTTTGCATTTTAGCATTTTTAACCTGTGGTATACTACATCAAGGTATTGTTTGGGACAGGAAGTATCAGAAACTACTTTTGTAAAAAATAACTATCTAATAATGTTTGAGGCATTGTATGGATCCAGCTTATTTACCACATTCAGATTTTATTTTTCATTTATTCTCTTCCTAAAATTCCCAATAGCCCCATCAAAAGAAAGAAAGAAAG
The DNA here is from genome assembly GCA_023846285.1 of Phrynocephalus versicolor. Taxonomy (NCBI): domain Eukaryota; kingdom Metazoa; phylum Chordata; class Lepidosauria; order Squamata; family Agamidae; genus Phrynocephalus; species Phrynocephalus versicolor. The sequence continues at coordinate 36,722,202 of JAHTLZ010000015.1, read as the reverse complement.
AAAGAATCTGCCACAGACGATTTGAGCATGAAAACATCCAAAAACAGTGGGAATGGAAGTGTTTGGAGTTGGGAATGGAATTGGTAAAGACTGCCTCACTCTTCCAGTGGTGAGAATATTCTGAATAGACCTGCATGAAGGGGCTGCTCCAAATAATGAAATAAAAGTTTGACTGAAAGCAATGGCTTAAAAATGCAACAGAAGGAAGTGGGTGACAATAACAACAACCTCATTCAGTATCTGTCTTTTTCTATAATGCCCTGGTTTTACCGATTATCCAGTGACAAAAAACATAGGCTTGTCAGCTGTCGTAGTACTGCACATGCTATGCAAAAACTCTTCTGACAATAGGTTTTGGATGCAATAATGAAAATCCTCACTGAACACTGAAAAGGGCTGCAACATTCTCCTTGCTAAAACTGACCTGATGTTTCCTTTCCTATCCAGTGCTCATCCTCCACTCATGGAAGGATGAAATCCAGTGTAATTTAGAGGGGACAATCTTTTGAGTGCATGCTATCAGTCAATATATTGGGCTTTTAGTAGCCTTATGGTATGTTTCCATGGGGCTATTCCATCTTATGTCTAATTAAACATGGTTCCTTGGACAACATATTGCTCAGATAATAGCTTGATGATACAGCATGTGCTGTTCTTCTAGGTGTAGCATGGGCCATTGCTGCATGGAATGTTGATTATCTCGGAGAGGTATTACTTCTATGTCCATGTCTGTTCACTTGAGATGGTGGACTTATATGCCGTGACAGGGAGAGATGAATATTAGGTTGGGTTCTATGTATACCCCTTAGGATTTCTTCTTCTTCTTATGACAGCCTCTTCTCTTCTATTTGCTCAAATGAATATTAGAAAATGAACCAATGAACGGCAGCTCGTATGGGCTGGCCAAGTTAAATTGGCTATTTTGTTTGGGTTGTATGTGTGTGTTGTGTCGTTACAGTTGTGACTGACTGTCCATGGAGTTTTCCTGGCAGGAATACTGGAGTGGTTTGCCACTTCCTGCTCTAGGCACCTACAGCACCTGGTATTCCCTGGTAGCCTCCCATGGTTTTGAATGACAGACATCCTTTAAAGTTAATCAGTAGAAAAATGTGTAAATTCAATTCCGCTAAATCCAACTCAAAATATCTCTTTTCTTTATTCTTGTCCAAATACTTAAATTTTCAAAATGCTCCCTAAAAAACAAATCTGAAGACTTAAATTACTCTAAGGTGGTTACTTCATGTCCTACCTCGTTCCACGATTACGTTTGTACGTGACAGCGTTGTTCGCGGTCACATGGTTTTGTCCCTGTTCAGTCCCTGTTTCCGTTTACTCACAGGCGTGATTACTTGCCTTGTGACAAATGTTACTTCACAGTCTTGTTCCGTGACAAATTTTGAATTTGTCTTGCTTTCTTAACCCTTTTTTAAAATGTCGTAAATAAAACTTTTTCGAGGTTTCGATTTACTGGTATCCCAGGATTTACACGGCAATGCTACAGAATTTTCAGTACTTTCTTTAATAAATATTTGCACTGCATGGTGTTTCCCATAGGGAAACTAATATTGAATGCCGCTTCAACCGCTGACCACTAGGTGGACACTGGTTGTTGCGTGACAGTTGTTACCACACGGTCCCTTGTCTCGGAACAGGAACCAGGAACTAATCGTGACAAGAGAATTCCCCAGCCCAGGGGCAGGTACGGCTTCTCACGCTCTGTTCCCGGTTCTAGGGGCGTGGTCGAGACAACTTTTTGCTGTCATGCTATGGACATTTTTTTTGTACCAATCACAAGCGAGACAGCAAGGAGGGACGAATGGGATGTGAAGTAACTGCCTAACAGGACTTGCATTACTACTTTACGCCATACAACATGCATCTATTCAGGAATTTTCTAGGCATGTTCAGTCAAATCCAATGGGGGAGGGCACTCCAGCCTGGCTGCCCTCCATCCCTGCTTGCATTTACCTCTCTGCATTGGAAGCTTCAAGTAGAAAGCTTTCTGTATCGGTGTGGGCTCTCTATGAGAGCTAGGATTCACCCCTAGAGGGTGAGAGAAGTAAGGAGGGAGAAGATGCAGCTAGCATGTTCTTCCCTTTCCATGGTGAGCACACATAGTATGTAATGCTTGAATAGGGTCTAGATGTATCTCAGAAACTTGAGGCAACAAACAAACAGTGCCTATAAATTCTCCAGTTTTGTATCTATTGGACATACTTGTATTGGCTGTTGTTGTTTTGAGCTGTTGAACAACAGGGTTTACTAATTTCCCCGTTTTCAATTTGTTCTTGCTTGTTCTTCTTCGACGTCCACTCGGTGGGGCAGAATGAAGGAACCCAACATTTGGAGGCAAAGGTTTTCCTAGTCGAAAGTACAAGGCTTCTATTTCTTTTTTCTGCTGACTTTGAAGCTCAGCTATTTCTCTCATGTGTCTAAAGAATTAAAAACAAAATGTTACGAGTCATAATTGAGTAATGCTTCATTTAAAAGGCCTATTTGTAAGCTTTACTTTCTGCAATTAAAATATATGTTCATGCATACATCTAATGTGTGCACACTCGTATTTATTATTTACATGGAGGGAGTAAGATGGGGCAGGGAGTTGGCAGAAGGGGGTGGGGGTTTAGTTTCCTCTCAACCCTGGCATGAATTTTTTTTTTAAAGCCAAGTTTGTGGTTCATTTTTTTAAAAAAAAGTTTGAACATTTGTGGGTTGTGAGTAACCACAAATCACCATGAACCACCATTTTTCTGGTTTGTAGTCAGAACATTTGTTATAGTCCTAAATCTCACCAGATTGGCAATGCTGAATCTGGACTGTACCATGTCAGACTAGATCCAATGATTCATATGTTTAAATTCTGCCTACTGAAAAAAAACAATTAAAAACAACAAAACAAAACAAAACAAAACAAAACAACCAAATGCCAGAGAGGTGAGAAAAATCATTTCATCTTATGCTCTGGCCATCACTTACAGTCTGAAATGGGACAATCTGGATATAAGTCTACCAGCTGAAGTGGGAATGAAGGCATAGCAAGGATGTTTGTATAAAGTACATGGAACATTTAGATGTCCGAATCTGTGACAAATGTACGCATAAAAAGAGCAAACTAATAAATACTGTAATGCAGCACATTTCCACATGCTGTTACACTTGGAAGAATGTTACATACTTTTCTCTCAAGCTCTGCAATTCTTTTTTCATGTCTGCATCTTCGAACTCTGAATCATTGTCACTGCTCACGTATGATGAGTGTGAGTGGAAAGATGATACATTTATAGTTGGGATTTTAGATCCATGGCCATTGGCAGAATCAAGATCTTGGGACCTGGATTTTCCAGTCTTATGAAGAAAAGATGAGTTCTTCTTAGTGTGGTCATTTCCTCCACTACCAGCCAGAGGTAATAAGGGTCCAACAGCTGGCTTTCTTTGGAGAGAATCATCTCCAGTGTCACTGGAATCATGACCACAAAGGACATCAATAGAGGACGCGGTCTGCACACGCCGCATAGAAGTTTTTGTTTCAGGGCTAGAAGGTTGATCATCCAGGTAAACATCCGGGGGCGCAGAGTACCTCGAGGACTGCACAGGTGGCAAAGATAACTCATCCTGTGTGCTGATCACAGAAAATCTGCCGATTGTTTTTGCTGGTGTACTGTTATTGGCTTCAGCTTTTTTCGCACTAACGCTTAAGTCTCCAGAGTCACCTTTTAGAGATTTATTTTCCTCTTCAAGAGATGTTGTAGCGTTTTCTCTTTCATCTCTTTTATAAGCATCTTTCAGGTCAACTGCATCTGATGATGGAACAGCCTCCTGAAAGAACAGGTATGAAAATGGTCCACTTGGAAAGCATGTCACCAGCCATGGAACACTTCACTTACGGGAACAAACCGTCCCCTTCATTAGCCAATTGCTTGAGGACTAAAAAACAGTACATGAATAAATTATAAATTCACAATACCTGTGAGAATCCTGATGGTATGGCAACAGAAGCTGAAGTAATGTCTGTAGCTTGACCTGTTTAATACATTAGAAATAAACAAACAAGATGCACACATCTAGAGAGGTAGAATTCAGAACAATGCATGTTGATATATGACTATTCATTTAGCAGTATCTACGGGACACAGCAATGTACAGGTCTGTAGCTCAGACCTACAAGAATTAAATGCAAATTATAATGGCAGATGCAAATCCTGAAACCATCACAGTATACATGCTGTGAATATTCAGTGCAAAGAGCTGAACTACTTCACACACCATATGTCTGTGGGATTCAAAGAAAAATATCAAGAAAGTTTGAAGAATAAGATTTCAATTAACAATAATTATATCTTGGATTAACCTTATTGGCTTAGACAACTGCTGCTGTAAAAGGAGGTGCCCTGGATCAGTATTTTCAAGTACAGTGGTACCTTGTATAAAGGATTTAATTCATTCCAAATAAAATTCTGTCAAGTAAATTTTCCTTAATACAAATTTCCCATAGGAATGCATTGAAAACGGAGTAATTCCTAATCGCGACCATTTTTATGTTGTACGGATTCACCCCATAGGTGATTCTATTAATCAAATTTATCCTATCTCCAGAATTTTTTATGTTGTACAGATTTTATGTTATACAAACCGTTTCTTATACGAGGGTCCACTGTACTTTAAAATTACAAAAGTTCTACTGGGGGCACCCCGTTTGGCATTGAATAACTTCACCCCCTACCCCAAACCTCTCCATATTTGGGGTGCTTCAAGTGGAGAGCTTGAGGAAGGTCCACAGCAATTTTCATGGTGCTAGCTGCCCGGGAACAGTATTTCCAAGCACAGAAAATGGTGCTTAGGAAAAATTTTTCCAGGGGGCACCCCATTTGAAGTTTAATAACTTGCCCCCTCAAACACCAAATCACTCCAAATTTGGAGGACTTAAAGGGGAGAGTCCAAGGATGGATTAAACCTAATTTGGTGTCTCTAGGACCCCGGGGGTGAGTTATAGAGAAATGAATCTATTCATTTCAATGGAAAAATGCTGATTCGTTTTGTAATTAATGACACGGCACATCCTCGTTTAGTTTCATTTTGTTTCATTTTGTTAGCTAATGAAATGACAAAATGGTGTGTCATTTTTCGTTTGGTGCCCATCCCTAGTATACACTACAATAGACCTTTTAAAGATAGAGGGGGAACATTATAGTTTAGTGTAAGATTTTTATTATTGTTTTAATTATTTATTGATAGTTTATGTTTGAACTCTTTTAATTCATTTGATTGTAAGCTGCCCTGAGACCTTTGGGTAGTGGGCAGCATATAAGTTGTAAAAATAAATGAATCAATAAATAATTATTTTGAACCTTTATTGAAGCATCCAAACTGAGGCAGAGGGTTACCTAACCCACTTTGAAGTTTAATACCTCACCCCCCTGAAGCCCAAATCTCTCCAGATTTGGAGGGCTTAAATGGGAGTATCCAAGGAATGTACCCACCAAATTTGGCACCTCTAGGACCCTAGGGGGTGAGTTATAGAGAAACAAATAGGTTCATTTCAATGGGAAAAAATGCCAGTTTATTTCATAACTAACAACACAGCGCATCCTTGTTTTGTTTTGTTTTGTTAGCTAACTAAATGATGAAATGGCATGTCATTCTTCATTTGGTGCCCCTCCCTAGTATACACTATAATAGGCCTTTTAAAGAAAAAGGGTGAAATCATTATTTTGAGCCTTTATTGAAGCATCCAAACTGAGGCAGAAGGTTAAATAAACCATAAAGGCTGTATATTTCACCCCACATGAAGAGTAATTATGAGGGTCAATGGTTTACAGTATGGCAACTGGAAAGCCAAAGCAGATAACCTTACAAAGAGGTCTTGACTTATCAGAAGCTGCTCATGCATTTGTATATCTTTTTGTGGCTGTTGCAACAGCTTGAAACCAGTATATATTTACTTTTAATAGCACTTGCCTTTTTTGTAGATAACTATATACTATAAGGGGTATGGTGGCTCAGCAGGCTAGAGCACTGAAAACTGTCAGCTACAAAGTTGGCAGCTCAGCAGTTTGAATCTCAGGTGCCATGCAGCGGAGTGAGCTCCCAGTGTTAACCCCAGCTCCACCCAACCTAGCAGTTTGAAAGCATGTAAATGCAAGTGGATAAATAGGTACCACTATAAAAACTGGGAAGGTAAAACAGTGTTTCCTTGCAGCCATGCCGGCCACGTGGACTTGCACAACACTGGCTCTTTGGCTTGAATATGGAGATGAGCACTGACCCTAGAGTTGGACATGACTAGCACGCATGTGCGGGAGGAACTTTTACCTTTTATATAATATAAACTGCCCAGAGTGACTTTGCCATCAGATAGATAGATAGATAGATAGATAGATAGATAGATAGATAGATAGATAGATAGATAGATAGATAGATAGATAGATAGATAGATTTAAAAAATTATCTCAAAGAATGGTAGCAATTGTTTTTCCCCAAAAACATTTATTGCAAAGGATGTCAGAATGTTTATCTTACAACCAAACCCTATTTGTTCTCATATAGCAGTTTTTTTAGCCTATAAGAAAAATGACTGAGGAAGAGTTTTTCCAGTTGAACAGCAGATGGTGTTGGTTATGTAAAGGGTCTGGTTCAAGAAAGGTCTAGATGGAAACTGAGAGAAAATCACAGGTGATGATAGGAATCTCCCACTATGAAGGGAACGTTACTACTGTCTATTTACAAGCCACCATTTCTTGAAAACTGAAGCGGCAGCACATGGTTGAGAACAGGCGCTTTTCAAGTGGGGAGTTAAATCACACAATGGAACAATGCCTCTGTAGATACTCTTCTGAATTAATTTTAATATTTAATTCAACAAGGATGTTGGCCTTGGCTAAAGTGGAGGTAGAATAACTTTTAGTTACTTTAAATACCAAACATTTTCCTGCACTCTCTTCCAGATGTTTGGTAAAAAAATGTCCCTCAGTAGCTAGCAGATTCACATGAAGATATACCAATAAGTACTGAAATGGCATATGAAACTCTGGAAGAGCACCCAAAATGGATGTTTATGAAAAACTCTCAATTCTTTTCTCTTCCATGGGCAGAAAGAGAAGGCTGTACAAGTATATTTGAAATTGCAATGTTGAAATGTAAATGGTTTTAGCACGGTTTCTTCTTCTCTGAACTAAGACCAGGGGTGGAAAAAATGGAGGCCCAGTGGCCACACATAGCTTCTAGAGTCCCAAATGTACCTTTGGAACCTTAGACCTCTGTAACTCCTCACAAAAACACATTTTAATAAAAATTTTTAAAAAAACTTTTCGCTTAAAAAAAAAAGCCATACCTCCTCCCATAGGAAGCATGAGGTACAGTTGTGATTTGGTATTCAAGTAATTCCCACATGACAATTAATTATAAAAAAATTCCATTTGGTGGTATCAAGAAGCTTCTTGAATTAAAAAAAATTGAAATTAAAAATTTTGGGAGGATGTGTCACCCCCAAAGGAATTTGTGGGTGTGGCTTCTAGAATCCTGAAGGTTATCCACCCTGATTAAAATCACTGACATTTCTACATTCCCCTATAGCAGCAAGTAATGATACATAACACATAATTCAAGCCATGGTCTTCCCACAGCTTCCGATGGTGTGACATGGAACAAAACTACATCTTCCCAACCATGTGACTACCACGTCAGCAAATTACAAAATACACATTAGCTCACATTACACTGAAATTATTCCTCATTTGTTAATATTAAGTTCAAATGTATGCCTCTATATATAAATAACAAATAATTACATAAGTATAAAAGCAAGATATTAGCATTTTTGCTGAAGCTGCTTTATTCTGTAATAAAACTATATTATTACCAACATACATGGCATAACCACATATACTATGATAACATAGAAAATCGTGCATGATTGGGGCACATCCATAACATTTGTTTATCCAAAGATTATCTAGAAAGAAAAATAAATAATAAAGTTGTTCCGCAGTTTGCTACCTGCTCTGCTTGTTGACCCATGGCTTACTTCTGAAGGCTGGATGCTGGCAGAAGTAACATCTGACTTCCCCACCTTTAAGTAAAAGGATCAAAACGTAAATGAGCTTTTCAAAAGCTAAGCAAAAAGCATGATCTATATAACAAGTACACAGAACTTCTCAGTTTGATATTTATACTCTATTGAAGCCTATCTTGCCTCACTAATTTGCATATCTAGTCTTTCTATGAAAGATCCCCTAAGAAACAAGCTGACAAGTACCAAACAGTTACAGTATAGTACTTTAGACATAAGCATTCCCTAATCCTGTGTTGAGGTATTCATTAGAACTGTCAGCAAATTCTGACAGAATCCAGATGTGTTTCTGAAAATGCATTCTAATTCAGAGTAGAGAGTTCAAGCAATAACCCCAAGTCACTTCTTTGGTTCATTGAAGCAAATTTGAGAAAGCTGAACAATTTTATGTCACTGAGGTGCTCAAAAACCATCACACTGATATAGTGGCCTGTTGCCACTACACAGTATACAGAAAGAGAGAGAGAGAGAGAGAGAGAGAGAGAGAGAAGGAGGAGGAGGAAAAGGATAGGGA
>JAHTLZ010000015.1:36700791-36713613 GCA_023846285.1 Phrynocephalus versicolor | reverse complement strand
AAGTTTTAAAGAAAGAAAGAAAGAAAGAAAGAAAGAAAGAAAGAAAGAAAGAAAGAAAGAAAGAAAGAAAGAAAGAAAGAAAGAAAGAAAGAAAGAAAGAAAGAAAGAAAGAAAGAAATTTCAGGGTGTTGGATGTCAAGGGCAGCATCCATACGTAGTGGAAACTTTGCTTTTCACAGCAAAGCTATCACTTTTCATAATGATGGAAGTAGCTTGCTTCTTCTGTTTGTGAACTCAGACTACAGTGGTACCTCTAGATATGAAATTAATTGGTTCCAAGGGACCCTTCGTGTCACAAATATTTTGTATCTAGAAGTGGGGTTTCCTATAGGAATGCACTGAAAACCCATTAATCTTTTCCAGAGCTCAGAAAAAAGGTTTGTTTTTTTTTAAAAAAAGGGAACAGATGAATTGAGTTTCAATGAAATCATATCGGAAACTGCATTTTGGGATCCTCACTGTGGTGCCTTCGGTTTTCGGGTGCCTGAAAAGGGGGTGGGTGGCACGAAGCTGAAGCTGCTGGGTGAAAGACGCTCCATGCACCCGGAGCATCTTCTATCCAGTGGCTTTGGCTCCCTGCAACCTGCCTCCTCTTTGAGAGCTGGGTGGGTGAAAGCACTGGGTTATGCCGCATGTAGAATGGTCCTGGCTGTCAAAAAAGCGGGGAAGCTTTTTCTTTGCAACTTCACAGAAAAGGCTTCCCCACTTTTTTGACAGCCAGGACCACCCAGCTTGTGATGTAACCTGGCGAAAGTTATCTTGGATCCCCGAGAAGCTGCAAAGGTGCCAGCCATTGCTGGATTGTGCTGCTTCAACAAAGGTGAACCAGCAATGCCCGTCAGCTTTGCAACTTCACAGGGATCCAAGATATTTTTGCTGGCTCATGCTGCAGGAAGCATGGTCTTGGCTGTCAAGAAAGCGGGGAAGCCTTTCCCACTTAGGCAGCAGTGCCTTTTTGTTATGTAAGTCCAGCTCCCGCAGGGTGCCCAACACCACAGGAGGAAAGCTAGTGTTGGGATGCCTGCAGCATAAAGGATTTTTTGCAATCTAAGTCCAGGCTTTTCAAAGTAGGTCTCAGCAGTGCTGGCCACTGCTGCGAGTGGCCCACGCTCAGTGAGGATCACTGTGTCCCTACTTCACCCACTAACCTGGAGGGCAAAGCATGGTTGCTGTGATCCTTGCTGCCGTTGCCTTTGTCATGAGCAGCCCAAGTTCAACAAGGATCGCTGCATCCCTGCTTTGCCCACTGCAGCACACAAAGTTGGGCGGCTGTTTGCAAAGCCTTAAAACATGGGAAAGCCTTTGCAAGCAGCCACCTGACTTTGCTTGCCACAGTGGTGGTGAGCAATGGGCAAAGGGCAGCCAGTTTTGCTTCAGCCAGCTGGCTCCATCATAACCAGTCACCCGCCTTTGCTTCCCGTGGTGGTGGTGGCTAGGAAGCCCGGGTGACTGGCTTTGAAGGAGCCAGCTGGCTGAAGCAAAACCAGCAAGCCTCCGCCTGTTGTGATGCCTTCAGATCCATGGCACCTGCCTCCTTTTTGGGGCCAAAGGTACCACGGAAGGGGGAATCTTGGCAAGGTGGAGAGGGGTGTGAAAATGGCATCTTGCGAGCACCCTGTCTTTGGCTTTCAAACTCCTTCACCTCATCAAGCTGAACTCACCGATGGGGACTCCTTCAGCTTGGCAGATTATGAAAGAAACTACATGCACGATAGCCCTCCCCCCAAGGAGTTTCTTTTGTGTCTTGAGTTTTTCATTTCTTGAGGTGATCGTATCTCGAGGTACCACCGTAATTCTACCCTGAACACCAGGACACAATCCTTATTGAGAGCCACGGCATTTTGCTTTGTGAAACAAATGTCAAAGCATATCAGGACATGAAAAATCTACAAAAGTGTACCACTGACTCTTTCATACTGAATTCTACGTTAAGAAGCCTACTAGCAGCACCATTTTCAGTAGGTGACACTGTGATTTCTATGCGAAAGGGTTGACTTGCCAGAGCAGGAGATACTGTGCTGGATGCAGGATGCTCCTCAGACGCTTGAACATCCATACCAGTCCCAGGGACTTTCAAATCCAGCACAAGTGCAGGAAGAGGCGCCAAATTGAATTCACCCTCCCCTTGGTCAGGAGTTGCTGCAGATGCAGACGATGTTGGAACATACTCTTGGTAGAGTAGGTTGCGCAGCTTCTCATCCAGGCTTTTAATTGTGTTGTCTGCAAAATCGAGCCTGGGGGGTCCTTCTCCATCTGACTCTACTGCACAAGGAGGTTGAGGTGCACCAGCGGCAAGGCCTGTAGATGGTGCAGATTGGAACTGGGTGGGTTGACCTGTGGACATCTGGGATGCAGCCACTGACATGGGAGGAGGACTAGAAAGCTGAGGTGGTGCAGGAATCAGAGGATCAACTACAGCAGTCACAGGAAGTGCCTGGCCTACAAAAGAATGCTGCATCTGATTCGTCTGGCAGTCGTCTGGCAAACTGGGGATTTGTGTTGGAGGCTGCTGTTCCAAAACAGGAGCGTCAGAGACAACAGGGAGGGAGCAAGCTTCTGCTGTCCGTGCAGGAACAGGCTGAATCAGCTTTGGCAATACATCAGCGCTCTGTTCAGCCTCTGCATTAGGCATGCAAGTGTTTTCATCTATTTGCTGCTGGACCTGCATCGGGGGATTTATAGGGAGCTGAGTTTCAAAATGCTCTTCCAGTGAGATTGTACTGAGGGCAGGAGTGTTAGACTGACTGGGTACAACAGGCTGATTGGGCAAAGCAGGTTGTAATGGAGGACATTCTGTTTGACCAATACTTTCAGTGGCATGTTCTACAGCTTGCGGGGCTGTTGCTGCTGCTGCTGCTGCTGCTGTTGCTGCTGCTATTGTTGAGGTTGATGCAATAGATGGTTCCAGATGGACCTGGGGAAAGGAGGTTGATGTCAGTGGAGCCGAGATTTGTGTCAGAGGAGAAGGAGGAGGTGTTCCTCTGGGACTTTCATAGGTGTTCCTTTGACTAGAAAGCTGCCGATAAGCTATGTTTGCTTGTCTGTCCGCCTCTGTTGAGCTCTGCTGCTGGTCATCTGACTGCTCTGCATCTGGAAGCAACAACAATACAAGTAAACTCTGAATTCAGAGAAAAAGCAGGTTGTTTGCATGTTATTGTGGAACTTCAAATCATCATCTGTGCATTCTCAAATATGGCTATTGCTCCTGCACAGAGCCCTGTGATGGCAGCCAAGCGTTTCGGGGGAAGTGAAATCCTTCTGTTGTGGATGCCTAGGTCAGGGGTCTGCAACCTTTAAGACATAAAGAGCCACTTGGACCTGTTTCCGACGGAAAAAAAACAACTGGGAGCCGCAAAACCATTGTGACATTTAAAACAAATATAACACTGCAAATATATTTTCGCCTCCCCTTGCTCCTGGCTTTTTGGGTGCTTGCAAGCAACACACTCCCTCGCGCGCTCCTCAGACATGCTGCGGCCCGGCGTTGGGCTCGGGTGGGGTGGGAAGGAGCGCCGGCGGCTGCGGCTCCTCCGGGCACCCCCGAAGGGCTTCTGAGAAGGAAGCCAATGAAAGTTGCTTCTTCGGCACTTCGGGCGCCGGGAGAGCGAGCAAGCGGGCGAGCCCGAGCCGCCGCCGCCGCCGCCTCCCCCCACCCTGCCACCCTGTCCCCGAGGGTTTCCATCGAGGCGCGCACCTGCCTCAAGTTCTCCCGTGCTCGCAACTGGGGCGGCTGCATGTCCACCAGCCTCGGGGAGAGCCGGGCTGGGGGGTGGGTGGGCGCGCAGGAGGCACGTTCTGTGTGTTGGAATGGAGCAGAAGGCAGCTGCTGGCGGGCTTTTGGAGAGAGCGAGAGCGAGAGCGAGAGCGAGCGAGACAAGCAGGCAGGCGCACAGGCGCTCCGCTCGGCTCAGCTCAGCTTCTCGAGCCAGGTGGAGCACCGTTGGCCTCCCCAGGTGGCCAGGGGCCCCTGAACAACTTGAGCCCGGCACCCCCACCCCGCCGCTGAAACCGGCTGACTCCAGGAGGGAGCCACTGGAAGTCTAATAAGAGAGACCCCTCCTCAGGCCGGGGGGGCGGGCTCGAACTAGCTGTCACGCCACGTCCCTCGACTGCCAAGTTGATCTCGCTCAGGAAAAAGAAAAGCCGACTTCCTCCGTTGCTTCTCGCCTCTCCGCCGCCGCCGCCGCCGCTCCCCCCTCCCCGCTCCCGCCGCCACTAACCCCTTGCCTGTTGGGCCAGAACTGACAGCACCGGGCAAGGAAGCAGGGCAGCGGCGGCGGCCGCAGGGGGTGGTGGGGAGAGAGAAGACTAGCCGTGCCCCCCTCCCCACGCCGCCTTTCTTGAGGTTCCCATTCCACCGTCGCTGCCTTCTGCCCGGATCCTGCAGCCATGGTCTGACTCTCCCTCCCCACACACACACTCCATCTCTCCCTCCTCCTCCTCCTCCTCTCGCCCCCACCCTCCATGGAGGAGGGAAGCGCAGCCCGAGTGCATCGTGCCCACACCGCTTCCACTTTTTTGGGGGGGCAGTTTTTAAAAATCTTCCAAAAAATAGTACAGGAGGGAGAGGAGGGGAATTTCTAATCTCTCTCTCTCTCTCTCTTTCGTGGAGACACGCCCCGCGCGCGCCCGCTCCCCCGCGTTTTTGGAGCTTCATCCCGGCAAGTTAGTGCAAAGCCGTAGTTTTTTTTTGGGAGGGGGCTGTAGCGAAGCAAAAGGAGAGAGAGAGAGAGAGAGATGCCAACTGCACATGTGCAATGCTTGGAAGGGGAAGGGGGAAGGAAGGAGGGTTTTCTCTTCCTCCACGTTGCACACACACACAACACACACACACACACACACATGTCGCTTCTTCCCCCTCCCACCAAACACCCAAGCAAGAAAGGAAGGGGAAGGAGGGAAGGAAGGAAGGAGGGTTTTCTCCTCCCGTCTTTTTTTCTGGGGGGTGGAGGCAACAATCCAGATCTGGGAGGTTTTCTTGAAGTTAAAAAAAAGAAAAAAGGCTGCCGTTCGGCGGGCACTTTCCACCACGCCTCCCTCCCTCTCTCTCTTGCTCTGAAGAAGAGGGAGCGCGCTGAGAGTGTGGCCGCGCTTGGCTTCGCGCCGCCTTGTGGGACGGGCTGTCCTCGCGAGATTCGGCACCTTTGTATTGAAATTTCTGAACCCTCCCGGAGCTGCGGCAAATGTTCCAAAGAGCCGCATGCGGCTCCGGAGCCGCGGGTTGCAGACCCCCGGCCTAGGTATTCCCTCACTACAGTGCCCCAGAACTGACATACAACCCAAGCCCAGTGGGATGAACTGCTAGTAGGCAGAGGACAGGTGGACCACACAAAGCACAGAAGACCACACAAAGAGTTATGTTTACAGATAAATAGCCTGCTCTTACTTTATTATTGCTTCTGTACATTAAACATATGGGTGGACAAAAGCCAACTTAAATAAGGTGGGTAAATGCTACTAAGCTGGTTGAAAAGCTTCAAGATGGCACTACATGGCTAGAAGTGGGACCTCCAAAATCAGCAGTAAGAATGATTTAGATGAAATTCTGAGATGAAACTGGCCAGCTTTTAGAATCTTGTGATGTAGTATGATTAACCTTGGGCAGAACCACATGATTTTTAAGGAATGCTATGGCTGAATGTGGGAAATCCTGTGCACTGTAGTGAATAGAGTCATGGACTAAGACTCAGTAGTCCTGATTTCGACCCCATTCAACCATGAAAACTCACTGGGGGTGAGGTTCCATGGTGGTATAGAACTGGTGAAAAGTCTTTAATATTCCAAGTTGGTTCTGGCTTGACAACACTAAATATAGGGCTGTTCGTACAGCTGTAATGTGTAAGGACTGTTCTAGATCCTTAGTACCATTTTAGAATTCTGGTTTAAATAAGATTCATATTCAGTTTTGGAAGGAATAATGCATCAAGCTAAATCTGGAAGTTGAGTCATGGCAACTGGACTTCTTTTTCTTGAGAGACAGAAACGTTTCACTGCTAATCCAAACAGCTTCATCAGTCTGAATGAAGCTAGTTGCAAGGCATCCATCTTAAAGTCTGCTTTGACCTCTTGTCATCCTGGTCTGAAATAGGCTCATAAGATGAAAAACGGCCTGAATAGGTTCCTTAGGTAGACAACAGTATCAATAGCCTTAAGGTGAACAATGGCCTAAGTTGCTGAAACCCATAAAGTATGGGTCATTAGCTATGGCCTTGGTGGTGAAGGCTTTTTGATTTGTCTAGGTATTGTTGATAAGTAGCAGATAGACTGATAAGTAGCAGATAGACTGTGCCTGAGGCTCCCACCTCTGTTGAGAAAGGGGTTTCAGTGCTCATGTGAATGGCTTCCCTGACCCCTCTCTCAAACCACAGATTTCCTCTGTTTAATAGGTGTACATCCTCATATTTGAATGAGTGGCCTTTGTCCTGCAAGTGGAGGTGCACTGCTGATTCTGGTCCTGAACTGTTACCCCTCCTATATTGGGCCATCCTTCTGTTTAATGGCTGTTTAGTTTCTCCACTGTAAAGATATGCACACTCCCCATTGCCTTGGACTGCATATACTATATTGCTCCTTTTGTGTTTTGGTATCGGGTCCTTTGGGTGGATGAATCTCTGCCTTAGTGTGTTTGTGGGTTTGAAATAAACAGGGATGTGGTGTTTGCCAAAAATCCTTTTAAGCTTCTCTGACACTCCAGCCATGTAGGGAATGACCAGGCTCTTCTGTTGGGTCCGGGTCTCAGACTGATCCCTTGTTCTTCTGGGATGGCCCACTGCTTTGTTGAAGGCCCGCTTTGGATACCCACAGGCCTTAAGTGCTGTCTTCAGGTGCTTGTCTTCCTTCTTCTTGGCTTCTGTGGAGGTGGGGATGCTCTCTGCTCTGTGGCTTAGGGTCCTGATGACTCCTTATTTGTGTTGTAATGGATGGTGGGAGGCAAACAGTAAGTACTGATCTGTGTGGGTGGGTTTCCTATAATCTTCTACTCCCAGGTCATAGTCGGGTCTGATGATGACTGCACAATCCAGGAAAGCCAGTCTGTTTTCTTGGGTGTCTTCCCTAGTAAACTTAATATTAGGGTCCATGGTATTGATGTGGTCTGTAAAGGCCTGTACTTCCTGGGTCTTGATTTTCACCCAAGTATCATCTACATACCTGAACCAGTGGGATAGTGTTGTCCCTGGGTAAGTGTTGACTGCCTTCTTCTCCAGTTTTTCCATGTATAGTTTCACAACAACTGGTGACACTGGGGAACCCATGGCACAACCATGCTTCTGTCTGTGGAAGTCCCCTCTGTACATGATATATGTAGTGTTCAGACACAGGTCCAGGAGCAGGCGTATCTGGTCTGGGTTGAGGCTGCTTCTGGAGGTGAGGTTGCTGTCTTCTCTTAGTCTTCTCTTTACAGTTGTTAGGGCACCGGTGGTGGGAATGCTGGTAAAGAGAGATGTAACATCAAAGGATACCATGGTTTCATCTGTATCCAGTTTCAGCTCCCTGACTTTAGAAACAAACTCCTCTGAATTGTGCACATGGTGGTTTGTGAGTCCAACCAGTGGGGCTAGAATAGTCACCAGGTATTTTGCAATGTTGTAAGTCACTGAATTTATACTACTGATGATGAGTCTGAGGGGGTTTCCTTGCTTGTGGATCTTGGGAAGTCCGTAAAAGTAGGGGATAGTCTCTCCAGGATATAACCAGAGGTAAGTCATCCTGTCAATTGTGTTATCCTTCTCCAAGAACTGTTTCCAAATACAACATACTGTATTTCATGCATAGAGATGACTTCTACAGATAGAAGCATAGTTGTGCCATGTGTTCCCCAGTACCACCAATAAACACCACATCCCTGTTTATTTCAAACCCACGAACACACTAAGGCAGAGACTTGTCCACCCAAAGGACCCGATACCAGAAGAAAAAAGGAGCAATATAGTATATGCGGTCCAATGCAGTGAGGAGTGTGCAGACCTCTACATTGGAGAAACTAAACAGCCATTAAACAGAAGGAAGGTCCAACACAGGAGGGGAAACAGCTCAAGACCGGAAACAGCAGTACACCATCACTTGAAGGACAAAGGACACTCATTCAAAGATGAGGATGTACACATATTAGACAAATAAGAGGTTGTCATGGGTTCAAAGGTTGATGATACATATCCCTTTAATACAACGGACAGCTTCCAAGTCAGAACTGATAGACAGTATTGAGGGATAGTGTTGTTAAGCAAGTATGGCTTGATTGCTGCATGCATGAACAAGGTCATTCCATTAACCAGTTCTAGAGGTATAACAAAATTTAAAATAAACAAATATATAAAAACATAAAAAGATTTTCTTTTCACTGCTATGTGGAAATTCTTTACCAGGTCTAGGTTTGTGGAAGTTTCCCATCATGCAGATGAGGTGAGGTGAGTCATGGCAACTGGACTTCTTTTCTTGTGGGACTGAAACGTTTTGCTGCTCATCCAAGTTGCTTCTTCAATCTGAGTCAGTTTCCATGACTCTACTGCTAGGTCTAGATACTTTACTATGTTTAACGTGCATTGTGCCATGCAGTTAGGCACAAGTAGTAATTACAGTGAAGAATATTTATGCTGTAGAGAATCAGCAGATAGAGTGAGTAGGTTGTGGCAATGGCCTCAAATAAGACTCAGAAGCTTGACAAACCATGGACACTGAACTACTAATGTGTTGTGATGATACTGTTGGGTTTGTGTGCCTGAATCTTCACCATTACTTTGGTGAACAGAATGAAATGGAGGTAACAGATAGAAGAGAGGTCATGTTGATGGTCCCATATACCAACTGCCATCCAGAAGATGTCCAAGGTCAATGTCTAATTGTGCAACATTTTAGATTTCCTGCTTATTGCTTCCACAAGAGTATTTTGATCTCCTGATTCAATAAAGGAAACCAAAGGCAGGGAAACCGCAGCCTTGAGTTGGTAACAGCCAACCAAGCAGGTGTGTTGACAACAGGACCTTGGAGAAGGGGCATTAATTCATATGTTGAAAGTGACTCGGTGGCCTGTAACATTTTGATCTTTGGCAATGAGAGCCATAAAAATGTTGTTCCAAAGAATAATGTGTCACTTGAACAGAAACTGAATACAAGTGAGAAGAGGAATTGATATGGTCCCTCCTTCCTTGATCAAGCAACCAATCAGTGTCATATTGTCATCTATGGGTACAATTACTACCAACGATATACTCAAATGTTCCGAGAGTCTTTGAAACAACAAACAGTTCCAGAGTCTCAATGTGGACAGCCCACTCTGCACACAGACGTCAAACTGCTCATGTGTCACATGGTGCTCCACATCCTATACAAGAGATATGTGTTGTGAGAATTATTTGGTTTTCAGGCAAAGAATGGTCTGCCTCTAGAAAAGTGGGTTGGATTCATCCACTAGACCAACCACCATCTTACTTTGCTGGATGAGATCAGAAGGGATTGGCTGTCTCTGGTGATGTCAAAGATTCCACGAAACCTGGAGAGGCCACAAGCGAGAGAAAGAAATACTGTGGCTTGTGATGGAGGCTATAGCTGGAGAAGGGCAACTTGAGATGTTTCGATGTCAATTTGACTATCAGAGATACTAAGATTGCTGACTCTAGATGGCAGTAGAACCAATTAGGAACCCAGAATGTGTAGCAGTGTAATGGTTCGGGATGGAGTCAATTAACCACCTAGAGTAGCCTTATTGCAAGCTGGGTGATATAGAAATCTAGTAAGTAAGTAAGTAAGTAAGTAAGTAAGTAAGTAAGTAAGTAAGAAAGAAAGAAAGAAAGAAAGAAAGAAAGAAAGAAAGAAAGAAAGAAAGAAAGAAAGAAAGAAAGAAAGAAAGAAAATAAGTAAGTTTGGATTTCTTCAAATTCACTGAGAGACCCAGGGCTTCAATCATATTACAAGTGAATGTGATGTCCAGAACCAGCAAGTATCAGCTAGTTGCCTAGATATAAAGAAATGCAATGCAAATCACAATGTTTGCGAAAATGTGGGAACTGTAAATGGCAAGACTCAGAAGTGATAGAGGTCACGGTGACAAATGAAAGGTAGCAAGAATAATGTGGGGAAATTGTTCTATGAAGATAGGCAGCACATAGACTGATGGAAGTGACGTAATTCCTTTGCTGCAAACCGGAACAATATCTCTGAGTGTCAGCAATATTGATATGGATAAGCACAGTGCCTTTTTATTTAAAATTGGTTACATTGTGTTTTGGAACTGTAAAATATTGACGGGGGGAGCCATGTGGAATGTAGCTGCTGAACCTCTTGTTTGCTTTTCTTTGGTGGCAGGGAATGGGGAAGCTTGAGACCTCTTATGTAAATTCTATGCACAGTGAAGTAATACAGGTGGTTCCAGTAGAAATTGTGATGGCATGGGCACAGTCAACTCTTTTAGGAGCCTCATGGTGCAGTGGTTAAGCCGGTATACTGCAGCCAGATTGTGCTCACAACCTGGGGTTCAGCTTGTGGTTGACTCAGCCTTCTATCTAAATGAGTACCAAGCTCATCTGGAGCGGGGTGGGGGTGGGGGTTGGAGGCAATGTGCAGCCTGCATAAGTAAACTGCTTTAAGCACGATGAGGTGGTATATAAGCAGAACACTGCTTTTTTGCGCATCTTCTTAGTAACTCCATTTACAGCTGATTAGAGATGGGCATGAAATGAATTTTTTTTCATTCCATTATTCGTTATTCGTTTCATTACATTACAAAATGAATAACGAACCTGGTGGGGAAATTGGAACAAACTGAACCAAACCTAGAAAATTAGGTTCGTTATGTTTTGTTTTTGTTAATGGCGACGCACGATGAAAAGAGCTGTTTTAAATGTTAAAAAACATCCTGAATATCCGTAAAAACCCAACGATAATTATTTATTCTGCCTGATAATACCTACCGGGGGGGGGGTTGGGGTCCTTAATACGTGCATTTATGTCTTTTCTCAGATTACTGTATTATTTTTCTCTTAAGGGGAGTTAGGGGACATCGACCCAAAATGGCTGCCAGATGCCTAATATGGATTTCTTGGGTATTAAAACACCCTGGACATCCATAAAAACGCAGAGATAATTATTCATTCTGCCTGATAATACGTACCGGGGGGGTTCCTTAAAATGTTTGTTTTTGTCTTTCTCCCATCGCGATGTATTTTTCTTTTCCCTTTAAGGATGACACAAAATGGATGCCAGACACAAAATGGATGCAAGCCATGTAATGGGATCATGTAAATTCTTGGACAACTTCAACCAATAGCATGCCAAGGTTGCAGACTGGGCAGGTCTGGCAGCCACAGAGGGCATAAAAAGCTCTGACAGCCCCTGTCATCCTTGCAGTCTGTGGTGGGAGTTAGGTTGGGGTGGGATTGCTGTCTCTGCGACTCGTTATTTTCACTTTAGGTCAGGCAGGCAGGCGTGTGTCCCTGTGTTCCTGCTGGCTGCAGCCTGGCTCTTAGGGGAGAGAAAGAAGAGATTTCTCTCTAGCTTCAGTGTTGCAGCCCCCCTGTGTGCATACTGCGTACCTCTCGGTGAGTACCCTCCCCTGCCCCGCAGTGCAGTCACTCTGCGGCTGCCTTACGGCCTGGGCAACGCCCGCTGCTGCCTTTGCAGCCTCCTTGCGTACCTAGTCTATACTGTGTCTCTGCCAGCATCATTTTTTTTAGTGTTTTCCCTCTGGTCTGGGGTGTTGGGGGACGCCCGCACACGGAATGCTTAAAAATCGTGCAAAGCAGGTAAAAATGAATAATGAATTAACAAACCAACGAAATAATTTTTTGTGTGAAAATTCACGAAAAACAAAAACGAAATGAACTGAACCCCTCAATGAAATGAACCGAAACATTTTTTCAATTCGTGCCCATCTCTACAGCTGAAGCCTGCAATCATCCTTAATGGGAGAAGGCAACAGTGGCATTTGGAGGAGTATATTAAGTAACCAAAATACTTATTTCTCAAAAATCAGGCTTATGTCAAGATTGAGACTGTGGGTTTTGGACCAAGAACATTCCTTAGCTTAAAAGAATGGGACCAAGAAAAGCACTATGAAAGTGATGGTCTACAGCGGAACAAGCAAGACCAAGATTTGAACTTGAAAGAGGAGGTGGCAGATTTCTGGTCCATCCACATCTTTTAGGACATGGCCTTGAGTTTTTAAATTCTTCTTAGAGCTTCAGCCATGTATTCATCAAAAATACTAGGTCCAATTTTCATTTGAGCTTCAGTGGAGAAATCTGGCAAAATGAAGCCGTATGTGCTGTCTTCTATCTTCTGTACAAAAGAAGAACTAATAACTAGCCTTGCTGTTAAGCGATACATACTCAAGAACAGCCAAATAATGCAGGCATTTGCTTACAGTGTGAAGTTTATATCTGTTTTCTACTGGGACTATACAAGTAATAAAGAAAAGAATGTTGCAAGGAATGGCCAGAGTTATAACATAAAGGAAACTGAAAAGGCCTCCAATCCAACATCAATGAAGAGTTTATTATGGACATTCCAGATATGGGTAGGTAGAAAACCAATCATCTTTCCTAAAGGAATAACAACACTGGAACTGTGAATGTGTCAAAAACTCTTCGGAATATCAAGAGAATTGAGCCCTCTGATCCGGGTGAGAGATCAAAGATCTCTGAAAGATTTCCCCATTCTATATGGAATGTTTTACAAGATCTATTCGACAGAACCTTTTGGCCTTCATCAAGTGTTGCTTTGGAAGACTCAAGCAGAAGTATGCTCTTTTGGGTCTGTAAATAATACAGTTGTATTGCTGAAGCTAATGAACATATAGGTGAATATATTAGATTGGGATGCAATGAGATA
>JAHTLZ010000015.1:36676414-36699452 GCA_023846285.1 Phrynocephalus versicolor | reverse complement strand
TCGCTAGAAAAATAAAAAGCAAAAAGACTTAGAAAGTGAAGAAAGGAACAAAGAAAAATTTAAAAGAATACCCCAAGTCCATTTTAGCCAAGAACAAGAACTTGTGCAGTGATCAAAAACAAAGTGAGGAATAGGAGGGGGGGGGGGGGCTTAGCAGTAAAGAGCAGAGGAACTCCTACCAGAATATTCAGTTAGAATATTCCTCTGCCATATGTGTGTTGCGCAGAGGATATAACAAAGAACAACAGTTTTTTTAAATGAGGGAAACATAAGCAGTGCAAATAGCACTGTGGAGCAGATGTTTTGGCATAGGAAAAACATTATAAAAGCCACTAGGCCAGTGATGGCGAATCTATGGTACGGGTGCCAAAGGTGGCACTCAGAGCCCTTTCTGTGGGCACCCAGCCCCTTCATAGCTACCTGTATACAGGTTAAATTACTGTATTGGCACTTTGCAAAAAAATTAGTGGGTTTTGAATTGCAGTTTGGGCACTCAGTCTCTAAAAGGTTCGCCATCACTGCACTAGGCCAATGAACCCCCCCCCCCAATCTTAAATTAGTTTTCTTTTTGAAAATGACTGGGATAATACTCTCCCAATAAACAGCGTGTTTATGGCTAGCTCTGTAGTCCATGTATTCAACCGAAACATATTTTTAAAGGCTGTTTTCTGTGGCTGTTACAGTTGTACCTAGCAATTTTTCTAATGAAAAATATATTGTACTTGGCTGGCTATTAGTAGCAATCACACACTGCTCTGATTTGGACAGCCAGGAAACTGAGAATAATAAGAGACTGCATGACGTTACATGGGTCTTTAAATTCATTCATGTCATAGCACTTTGGATCCCTTGCATGTGAATCAAGATAGGATCAAGCTCAAGTTCCATATACGTCTACTGTTTGCCAGAAGGGTTTGACATGAATTTGACTTTCATTAGTTCTCACAAAGCTACTGTTTGCCCCTGGCTCTTCCAATTCTCCTGGGTATTGAATGATTCAAATATTCTGGAAAGATAGTTGCTACTTTAAACATACAGCACACCATTTTGATAGATTCTCCACACTTCTTCTTCTGTTATTTTTGGCTATGCCCTGTCAGATAGCAGTGGCAAAGTAGGGGAAGAAGAAAAGAATTTTTTATTTTCCCATTGTATCTTTTTTTTTCTTTTATCTGATATTTTTTCATTTTTAAAACAGTTTGAAAGGAGGTTTTCACAGTCCCTAAATTTTTAAAGTTGACACATACCTGCAGGTTCGGGCTGTTGTGCAGTTTGAGCAGAGGAAGGTTGCTCTGGGGCTTCATCATCTTGATTTTCCACAACAGGACAAATGATAAACCAACGTTTCCCTGTATGCAAAACTGATTGGGAAAGGATTAAAAAGTCCAAAGTTAGACTATCAACAACGGCAAGAAGCTACTAGTAATAAATATGGACTAACATTTACTGCATCATCACCACCACCACCCTCACCATCAGTAACAGTAGAAATTGCCATGCAGAATGACCTGTCTCCATACCATTAATGCAAAGAATGAGGAGTGAAATACAATGGATATTATTAAAATTGCAGCCCAATCCTCCATGGGATTCGATAAAAATTATGTCTGTAAACAGTTTTAAACGGCTATGAACACATCTTTTCCAAAAAAGCAAACAAATCTGGCTAAATCTAATATTAATCCTATTTGAGTGAGAATTGTTTCTACTGTTTACCACCCTGGAATGAACTGTACTTATTGTGTGTGTTGTGTCGTTACAGTCGTGTCTGACTCTTCGTGACCCCATGTCCATGGAGTTTTCTTGGCAGGAATACTGGAGTGGCTTGCCAGTTCCTACTCCAGGCGCCTACAGCACCTGGTATTCCCTGGTGGTCTCCCATCCAAGTACTAACCAGGGCCGACCCTGCTTAGCTTCCAAAATCAGGCGAGATCAGATGTGCTTAGGGCTTATTAGCCATGGTTAAATTAAGTGCCACTGGTTTTATGCAATTAAATGAGAGTCAGTGGGACTACTCCAGGTGGGGCTAATGTTAGATTGGAAGTCTGAAGAGAAAAGGAGAGATAAGTAAGAGGCATGATCACTATAGCGTTAGAAGAAAAATCTACACAGAAAAAACTCAATTTCATTTCTGGCCAGAGGTACTGTACTTTGTGCCAAAGGAAATTATATTGTATATTCCTTTTAAGCCTCCCAAATTTGGAGAAGTTTGGGGTTCACAGAACTCCAAAGAGGGTCCCCTCAGCTAATTGCAAAATTGCTGTGCGGCATGGACTGGCAACAGGTTAAACTAGCAAGGCGAAGTAATAAATTAACCTATTGCCAGCACGGCACATGCGGAACAACACTTTTGCAATTAGCTGGGGGGACCCTCTTTGCAGTTGAATACCTCAGCATCCGAATCCGAAATATCTCCAAATTTTGAGGATCTATAGGGAAGACCTTGCCACAGGATCTGGTGATGGCATCTGACCTGGATGCCTTCAAAAGGGGATTGGACAGATTCCTGGAGGAAAAGATGGATGGAAAGGATGGAGATGTGTAATCTCCAGGCTTAAAACCAGGGTACTTCAAGGGCCAGATGCAGGGGAGTGGTATCAGGAGACAGATATCTAGTCTCGTGCGCTCCCACACGCATCTGGTGGGGCCACTGTGAGATACAGGAAGCAGGACTAGATGGGCTGTTGGCCTGATCCAGCATAGCTCTTCTTATGTTCTTATGTTCTTAAGCTCCCCTGTATCATTTCCTGAACCAAAAAAAACGGTTCATTTCGTTTCATCACGAAACGGTTTCTATTGTTTCATTTTATAATGAAACAATTTGTTATGTAACAAAATGACGTCTTTTGTTTGGTGCCCATGTCTAGTCAGGATGAGAGAGGCAGGAAATGAATTTATTATTTGTTTTTGTTATTCATTATTCATTTCATTAGGGAAAGAAACAAATAACGAACTGACCCATCATAGAAGAATGAAACGAAACAGAGCGGAAATTTCCGCTTCGTTCCAGTTCGTTTTTCGTTTTCCCATAGGAATGCATTAGCAATGCATTTCTATGGGAAAGATTTCCTCCCGCACCCAGCAGGGGAAGCAAGTGCCTAGCAGCTGATCGGTGCTGGCCTGAAGCCAGTGCCAAACAGCTGATGGGCACAGGCTGGGAGGGGATTTAAAAAGTCCGCTCTTCCCCCGCCCTACAAGGTGGGATGAGAGAGCAGGCTTTTAAAATCTTTTCCCCTCCCAAATCTAGCACCGAGTGGCTACTGGGTGCTGGCTCCAGGAGGGGGAAAGTGAGGGGGAGAGCATGCTCTTCAAATCTTTTTCCAGCCTCTGGAAGCTAGCACCCAGTGGCTGCTGGGCGCTGGCTCCGGGAGGCTGGAAAAGAGTTTAAAGAGCTCGCTCACCCTCCACCCCATGGAGTGGTGGGGAGAGCTCGCTCTTTAAACATGTTTCCAGCTTCCCGAAGCTAGCACAGAGCAGCTGCTGGGTGCTGGCTCTGGGAGGCTGGAAAAAAGCCCTCTTAGAGCTGCCGCTGCTGCCAAGCCGGCTGCAAAAGCACTCTCCTGTCTGGCTTGTTGGTGGCTCCGGTAGCGCCCGGCTCCGGGAGCGCTCTCCTGGCCAGCTTGTCGGTGCTCCGGCAGTGCTTGGCCCCGGGAGTGCTTCCCACAGCCGAGGGAGTGCTCTCCTGGCCAGCTTTTCGGCAACTCCGGCAGCGCCCGGCCCCGAGAGGGCTCCCCGTGGCCATGGGAGTGCTCTCCTGGCCGGCTTGTCGGTGGCTCCCAGAGGCTTGTTGGCACTGGCACCAAGCCAGTGCCTCAGAAAACCCCTGCCTTGCTGGAGCCACCAGGATCGCTGCTGCTGCTGCCGCCGCCGGTAAGTCAAACCAGTTCAGCTCAGTTCGAGTTTGAATGAATTTTTAAAGAAAAATTTGCATGAACTTGAACCAAACCAAGGGTGGGCCCAAAACAGAACGAACCAAACCATTGGTTTTCTGTTTCATGCCCACCTCAAGTCAGGATAATTGGCTATATGCAGTTCTGAGGCAGTTATATATATTATCATCATCTTGAGGAATAAAACAAACCAACACACTTGGAACTGAATGTTTGCATGCCTGTAATATTCAGAGATTTTTTTTAAAAAATGTGCTGCAAATAGGCTTATCTTAGATATATTTCATATTTCACTTTCTGAAAAAATAATAAACTACCAAAAAAGATTTTGCTTTTATGAAAGTAATAACTCATTTGCCGAAATAAAGAGTCGGGAAGAACTGTTTGAAATAATCTGAAATATTGAGACCAGCCCTTCATCATTACTGCCTATTATAACATCCTAGAGTTTCGTTAGCCAGAATTGTGTTGATCTTATTATACTCATCAAGCCTATGCTGTTTGGTCTACTAGTGGCTGGATATAACTTTTATTATTTATTTGTTTGTTTGTTTGTTTGTTTGTTTGTTTGTTTGTTTGTTTGTTTTCTTGAGGACCAAACACATTACAATTATTTTTCCAACATATTAACCCTTAGATAATTCTCAAAGGTTGTTCATCTTTCTTCTTTTGTCCCCCCCACCAAAAGGAAGCAACTAGTTGCAGTTCCCTCTCATATTATATATTGTCAAAGCCTGATGGAATAGTCTAGCCCATT
This sequence comes from Phrynocephalus versicolor, assembly GCA_023846285.1. Classification (NCBI taxonomy): domain Eukaryota; kingdom Metazoa; phylum Chordata; class Lepidosauria; order Squamata; family Agamidae; genus Phrynocephalus; species Phrynocephalus versicolor. Next base: position 36,694,805 of record JAHTLZ010000015.1, on the reverse strand, counting down.
TCTCATTCTCAGGTTTTCCTTTCAACCATTCTATGAACTTCTGTGACTCCTTCTGAATTCTATTTTTCCCTTCAATTTTTCCTTCTTGCATTATCTGTATCCATTAATTTTGAAAAAGTTGATATAAATAATCTTTCCTTTTATCATATTTCCATTTTCCTTCATCCTTCCATCCAGTTATTAATACCATTATAGCAGCTGCTATACCATAACACATAATCTTTTTTATTTCTCTCTAATTGCTTTCTCTCTCCACTAATCCTAAAAAATATGATCTACTTTTAACTGAATCCTTTTTTGTTATTTCTATTAACCAATTTTCTACTTTAATCCAAAATTTCCTTACTTTCTCATACTTTCAAATCATATGCTCAAAAGTACCCTTTACTTTATTACAGTGCAAACATTGGGACAAGATTTTTTATCAACTCAACTTACTTTCTGTGGGGTATAATACCATTTATACAATATAACTGTTAACATCTATAACATTTGGGATGATACATAAATACACATATATAATTTATATAAACAACATTACCATTCTGTTGGTACACTGGCATTCTTGACTGGGACTGGCGATGTTCCTATTTAAAATGAAAAAGGTAGCATAGTGGGCACACAGTGAACATTTAGTGTTAGCTAAGTAAGCTATGAAAGACAACACATGCTTTTCATTTTAAACATGTAAACTTATGCTTGTAGTAGTACCTCATTCATATCAATCTGGTAAATATCTTGCTGAGGGCTTGCACCCTGGTCAGAACTCCGTTCTCCTTCGGTATCTTCACTAAGCATATCTTCTGCTTTATCAATAATTTCCTTCAGTTGTTCAATAAATATCTCTTTCTCAGTAGGCAATATAAATTCATTTTCTACCTGCATAAATGCACAGAAATATTCCTTAGGAACTGCTCTACTGCTGTTATGCAACCCATAGATTCTCCTCAAATAACACGAGTGGACATGTATCCCTTTTAAAAGTATGATGGAGTGTAAAGAGTTTTGGCATCTATAAAAACAAACTTGCACCTGCTGTGATTTATGGTTTAGGCTTGAAACAAAGGTTGAGAAAAACTGCAGACATGATTCATTGTTACTGTGTAATCCACCTATCTTGATTAAACAGCAAAGTAATGCTTCGCTGCATGAGTTTTTAGCAAATAGGTGTAAAATATAAGGACTAGCTCCTGGATTACTGTAAACTTTGAACTTGTTCTGGTTTTACAAGAGCCTACTATCAGCACAGTCAGGGATAGGTTCAATTTTTCACTCCAGCACAAGCCTCCTCTGAAGCTTATTTACATTCAGTAGAGATCACTGCTGGGTGTAGATGTATGATCAGACTCTTGGTGATGTCATGACCTTCTGGAACCACAGATATACAGCAATAGCTTACTGGGAAATATAAAGGTCAACTTTCCACACTGTTTGATAACTTATACATATATTGTATTTGCTCCCCACACAGGCCCATGTTGTTCCACTAGGATATGTAAGTTTAAAGACTAAATTTACGGCCCAGATTCCACAGACTGGAACAGGTGACCCGCAGGAATCCAAGGTGAAGTCTCTCATGTCTAGCATCTTTATCATGTAGATCAGGGCTGTCCAACTTTGAATAGCCCAACGCCTACCTGCCGCTCCTGTAGGCCCCCTGCAGTCGACAGCAACAGAGGGTCGGTGGTGGGGGGCAGCAGGGGCATGGGTGGCAGTGGGGGATGGGGCGTGGGGTGATGGCGGCAGCAGGGGCCGAGGCGATGGCAGCAGGCAGCGGCGGAGGTGATGGCAACGCCGGGGTCAGTGGGCGGGACCTTGGGTGATGGCGGCAGTGGCAAGGGTGGTGGCAATGGCAGTGGGCAGGGAGGTAATTGTGCCGGCGGTGGTCGGTGCGGATGGTGGTGGGGTCAGCAGGCGGGGCCTGGGGTGATGGCAGCGGCGGGGCCTGGGGTGATGGTGCCGCCGCCGGCGGCGGTGGCGGGGTCAGTGGGCAGGGCCTGGGTTGGGGGTGGGGTGGGGGTGATAGCAGCAGGGGGCAGGTGTGATGGCAATGGTGGCAGGGGTGGGGGGGTGTTGGTGGCTCCAGTGGCAGGTGGCAGCCATGGAGGCAGGCCCAGGACGGGTTGCTGGGCCCGCCAGCACCATTGGAGCCGCTGCTGCCGCCACCAAAGAGGGCAAGTGAGTGAGGGGGAATTCCCCCCTTCACAGGTGACGCCCACGGTCGACATCTTGGACAGCCCTGATGTAGATATGTTAGAAGTAAACTCAGAAAGTTAACTTCACCAGCACTGAAACAACTTGCTATCAATGATGGCCAGAAATACTTTTCTCTAGTTGTGCAAGGATAACTGAAGAAACCATTCAATAAACAAAAGTAATAATTTACTTATAAGGTGAATGTTCCAAGTGAAGGAAAATCTTACCATGTAAGTAGCAATTTCTTCTGGAGCATCACCGTCTAAATCAAACTTAAATGTAACCATTTTGTGATTGTGAGTTTCCAGCTGACATTCCACCATCTTATCCCCTGTGTTACACACCTATCAAAAGAATTAAGGATTACTGCAAACTCTGAAAAATACAGAAGTAAATCTAGAACAAATGCAACCTTTTAACGAAGATGACATACATTTAGAATTGTCAGTTTGGGCCTGTTAGATTTTTCCTGACGAGAACGAGTGCGTGTTGATTTTTTATGTTTCTTTGATGATTTTCCTTCTTGTTTTCCACTTCCACTTGTTCCTTCAAAGCTGTCACTCATTTCTTTACCAGAAGCAACATCAGTACTCATATAGCTTTGCCAGAAGAATGGAGGCATAGGAATTAACAAAAGACAAAACAGCATGAGTGCACATTTTTTTTGGGAAAGCATTTTATCAAAAGCAGCTGAAGCTTCCAGTTGTTTGGTACCTGTCCCACTTGTGCTGCCAGTGGTACATTCAGAAGTGACAAGCACCCCCTGAACTTCTGATTAATCCTCTTATGTCCAGTGTCCTCTGGCAGTTTATATGCCAAAGACATACCTCAATAATCTAGCTTTCCTGGGGCCCCAATCCATCCCAAATCAAACCTGCTAGTCTTTAAGGTATCAGAAGGCTGTTTGTTGTTTTGTTGCAACAAACCAAAATGGCCACTTCCTTAGAAACAGTTTCAAACCCATGTTTGAAGATCAAGGAATGTAATAAAATCACAGAAGACAGACAATTGTCTGTCTTGTCAATCAAGAGACAAAAAAATTCCACAGAAAATTCCCCCAAAGTGCTGTATTCCTATGTAACAAATCAGGCTTAATGAATTATCTGCCTTTCTCTTCTTCACAGACTCCACACAAGTGACATAATACTTCCATGCTCTACTATGCACTATGGGGAACACTGATGGCTACATCAGCGAAAGGTAACAGGAGATTTTGGGGCACTGGAGCGCTGCATTCAAAATGATGAGAAGATGAACTATGGAAAACAAGGCGCCCAATTTGCCAATATCTACTGCCTTCTAAATATATAAAAAGGCAATCCATAGGAGAAAGAGATACAGAGAGGTTAAACGGAGAAATCTGCTATTCCACATGAAGTGAATGCACCCCTCAAAAAGTATTCCAGACCCCCCCCCTGCTTTGTGTGAATGTTAGTCAAGAATAAAGATACCTTTCGTAGCTCTGTGATAGTGATGGCTGCTTCTCCAGTACTGCATGTTCCTAAATATAAAAAGGGAATAATTATTTCAGCAACACTGTTGTCTTAAAGTGTGCTGTGAAGCTGGTACTTATGTACAAAAGAAATACAATATTTTGCACATACAATGAGCACAGCTGCATTTGAGCATGTCTTGAGAATTAAGATGGGCAACTTTGCACCAGAAGCTCAAACTTGCATTTAAAGTAGAATTTCTTTGAACAAGCTAATATATAGTAACTCTTAACCTATTCTTCAAACTGAGAAGTACCACAATTATAAGCTGGAAACAGCGGCAAATTCTAGCCAAAGATTTACAAAAGCCAAAACTCAAACACAGGTGTTGGTTATTGTTATAATAATAGTCAGAGTTGCAGTGGTCTATCATTTATTATTTATTTATTTATTTTCACATTTATATACCGCACCTATTTCCCTCATAGGGGACTCAGGGAGGTTTACAACAGACAAGATAAAACAGTTAAAAAAGCTAAAACATCACCAATGCAAAACACAGAGTAGAAGGCAATCAAGCGGGCCTAATTTAAAAAAAAAAAAACCCACAGAATCCCTAATCAGTGCCAAGGGCGTCATGATGACATTCCCTTCAACAATTGCTTTTTCCACAGTTCCCTGGATTTAAATATGAATTCCTAAAGGTGGGAGCCTGGGACAGAATAGGGATTCTGTTAATATATCACCCATCCTGCTATACAACACTTTCCTTTCAGGAGCTAGCCAAACCAAGAAAGTGCTGGAGCCCATTCAGCTTGTTGTGTTGAGGGAGTCAATTGAATCATATTACTCCTCTGCTTCAAGCTAATTGGCTGAAAGTATATTCTGTGGCAGTATTCTTTTCTGCCATCTTTGCATCCAGCATGGCTGTTTTAAATGGTCAAGGACCCATTATGGGCTCTTGGGGCTCCATAATATTAGACAATTATTGGATTGTCTCCAAAATCCCATTCCTGGGCAAAGTGCTAGAATCTATGGTGAGATCTTAGCTCCAGGTTTTTGTTTTTTCCCTTTCCCCTTTTCTTTTTGGATGAAATGAAGTATCCAGATTCATTTTAGTCTTGCATCAGCCCTGGCTATGAGCCTGATACAGCTTGAGTCACTTCGGTGGAAAATCTACACTGCAAACATGGATTCTGTTTCTGTTGGTACTGCTGGACTTCCTGGAAGCTCTGGAAGCCATCAACCACGATATCCTTCTTGGTCATCACACTGGGATGGGACCTTTTTTTGTACAGTAGTTCTGCTTCTTCCAGGAAGGTTAAACTCAGAAGATGGTGCTAGGGGTCTTTTGTTCCACACACTGGCATTGGTTTGCAACTTCTCTCAAGGTTCTATCATGTCACTAGTATTTAAGATCTAGAGTAAGACACTTAATCTAGAGGTTGCCTGGAGTTTTGGGTTCAGTGCATCAGTATACTGATATTAAAATCTCTATTTTCCATCTTAATTTCAGGAAAGCTTCCTTGACTCTGAACCAGTGCCCAATCTCAGTAATGGTTTGATGAAGGCAAACAAATCAAAGCTTAATCCTGGCAAGATATGGGTGCTCCTGATCAGCTGTAAGATGAATCAGAGAACAAGAATTCCACCCATGTTAGAGTTAAACTTTCCCTGAATAATCAGGCTTACAAACTGAATGTACTCCCAGATTCATTCTTGAGCCTGGTTTTGTCCATTGAGTGCTTTTCCACTGTTAAAGCTGATTAACCAGCTCCACCTATTTCTGGAAATGTCTGACACTTCCAGTGATAGTTACCTTTGTTACATTCCATTCGGACTATTGTAACTTGTTCTACATGGGGCTGTCTTTGAAGAGCATTCAGGAACTTCATCAGGTTCAACAGTCTAGAGCAAGCATGTCATAACTTCAGCCCTCCTGATGTTTTGGACCACAACTCCCAGAATTCTAAGCTTAGATTGCCAATGGCAAAGGACTGTAGGAGTTGCGGTCCAAAACATTTGGAGGGCTGAAGTTTGGACATGCCTGGATAGTCAGGCTGCTGACTGGAGGGAGTTACAAAGACTATATAACTCCCATTACAACAACTTCATAGACTGTCAGTCCCTTTCTAGATTCAGTCCAGGTACTGGTTATGACCTACAGAGTTCTATGCATCTTGGGTTCAGGCCATCTTAAACTTATAAACTTCCCTAGTCTTTAAATCTTCAGAGAAGGTTCCTCTTTCCCATGTGTGTTTTGAGAGGACTTAAGGGACAGCATTTTCAGTGGCAGCTCTCATTCTCTTGAATTCCCTATCAAATGAGAATAGGTTGAGAATAGGTTGTTCCCCTCCTTACTGTCCTTCTGCTGAAAGACGAACATTATTTTGTTTAAACTTCTTGTTGAATGTCCTGACACAACTTGAATTGTTAATGCAGGGTGCAGCATATCCTGTTTTTATCATGTGTTTTAAATTTGTTTAACTTTTTAAAAACCAGTGGTTTTTTTAGTACTGTTACAGATTTAATTCTATTTTATTATTAATTTTCCAATTAATTATGATTTTAAATGCATGTATACATTCCAGCTGTTGTGCAATGCAATGATTCCTTTCATTGGCAGAAAGGAAAGAAATAAGCTAAATAAAGGACACAATAAGTACCAATTATTATTATCTTATAATACAGGAAAATGAATGAAGAAGCTAAGTAATCAAAGGAACCACTCAGAAAGCCATGGGAAGAACACACTGTTTATCCACATATATGAATACTGAACAATTTGAATTATTCTAGAATAATTGTGTCAAATGTTTATGGTAGATAATATTCATAAAAGTTTCACAGAAGATGAATCCACTATCCAGAACATAACTCTTCAAATGTTTTAGTGGGTTTTCCTATAGAATGAAATATTAAGTATAAAGAAACAAGAACTACCTCTTGAGAAGATTCTGCAGGAAGTGGAATAACTGGGCATGAAGTTTGAGACTGTTGGCCCAGAGGCTGGTGATTATCCGGTTGAGTTTGCAGAAAACCAGTAGGATGGAGAGGCAGACCATGATCTAGGGTCACTGCTGCATTAACTGTCGTGAGGATACTTTGTGCGAGACCTTCTGGACCAATGCGAGGAGGCAACGCTTCCGGTTGCAACTGCAAGGGTGGTGACATGACTGCAGAAGGCTGTACAGGCAAGGCAGGGATCTGGGTCCCAACATCCACAGCAAAAGATTGATGTCCAATGATCTGTTTTAACACAGCATATGCCTGTTATTAGCATAGGGAGTTTTTGTAACCTGGTCAGGGGATATACTTCCAGAATACTGAAGTAGTCTCCCCACAAACTCTGATTGTTATGAGCAAATCTGTTTAAGGACACTATTAATCATTCACTGTTAGTCCCACCTGGTTAAAAATAAATCCTCATGGACAAACACCTCCCTTTGAACATTATGATGCAGTGAAACCATTATTTATCTGTTCTTTTCTGGAAGGAAGGAAGGAAGGAAGGAAGGAAGGAAGGAAGGAAGGAAGGAAGGTCCATTCACATAAATGATGATGTCATGGGTATATGAAATGCAATCCATATGTAAATTCTGCAATGTGGCCATCAATCACTTGAAATAACTTGCCACTAGTGTCTGAGCATTTTTAGACCACTGCAAATTGCTTTGGTGTGCTGTTTAAATAATCCGGTCTGTACAGCAAGTTCTCAAACATCAACATTGCCAGCTATGAGCCAAGAAACATATGACTATAGTTATAAACACAGTTCTGGTTAAATATCTCCTATAAATCAACATTATAGTGCAGAGGACTCATATCAAGGTAATGGAGATTATTCTAGAGAAGCTTTAATGTCTAAAAGAGCTAAATATGGCTGCATTTCAAACCATCATGACATTTTGTGAATTTAAACAAAAGACTGCTGGATGAAATAAAAATGTTTAAACACTGGATGTAGGGCTTTTCAATATGAAACTTACTTTGTCACAATCAACACAACAAAAACCACTATCTCATGGCAGATTTGAGGCATTTATTTTGAAAAGACATCTTTTTCAGTCACATGGTAGTGTGCCCCAAAAGGCGCTTTACCTGTCCTCTCGTCCTTAGTGATAAAAAACGCCCTTTAATGTCCACAGCAAAGTAGAGACACTGTTTAAAGGCACCTCTGTAAGCCTTGGAGAAAAGTACAGCCCCCAGCGGTGGCTACAAGAAAAAGCACTCAGACGAGTGAAAGGGGGCATGGTCACCTCTTTCTGAATGAAAGGGCTACTAGCAATTAGGACGTCAAAAAAAAGAGGAGTGTCTATAACAGCAGAAAAAAGTGCCCAAAAGCAAATGTGGGATGACGGCCAAAGATGCATGTGTATGTGAGATGTATTCATACAATAAATATGAAATGGTTTGGGCTTTTAGATAAAATGATATTCATTTGAAAAACCAACTCAAATGTGTGAATGAGCCGGAACCAACTCCATCTACTACATGAACATCCTCTGCAGAATATGTAAAAATGACCCTTTGTGGAACATCTGATAATCTGCAAGGCAGTGTGAAATCAAAACAAGATTGTTAAAATCGTTAAGGCACAGTTCTGCCAACCCTGTGGAACAGCAAGTTGGATTTTTGCTATTGATTTCAGTCGTGTTGCCATGAAAATTATATTCAGTACTCCATAGTTACAAATGCAAAATATCAAAATGCTGGCTATTAAGAGAGACAACCCCTCCCCAAAGAGCTGGGTTTAGGATCATGCTACAAGTTCTTTTTTGTAGTGTTCCACATGAAATATTCTGTAGTTATAGATTCATGAAAAATATGTTCTTCATGGTAGCACGAAGCATATATGGTACATATCATTATGCAGGTTTTCCCCTTGGTCCAAAAAAGGCATAATTACAGAATCAAGCTTTACCTGAAGGGGAAACTGAAGAAAGGGTGGGATGCAGAAGAGAGACAGACAGACAAACGGACAAACAGAGGAGGCAGCAACAACAAGGAAAAGCACAGAAAACAAAGAGAATCATTTTTAATACTACAAATGTGCCATATAATTGATGTCTTTGGGTATGACTGCATATGTTTTGATGCAGGTAAAACATCAAAATTGGGAGTGGAAACAGGAGCATTCTTGGCATTCATTGCAAAAATATTTTTGGAATAATGTTTTGATATTAATTCTTGGCATTCATTGCAAAAATAATTTTGGAATAATGTTTTGATATTAATCAGTTTTGATTTATGTCTTCAGAACTAAACAAACATTAATATCAAAATACACTTTTGTGAAACCAATCAAATGTACAACCTCTTTGCAAGTAAAGTGTCAGCAGTAAATTCTGATACTACAGGTAGGCTATAGTTAAATCTCAAAATAACAACCACCAGTATAAGTGGAGGATGCTTCTCTGTCATGTTTTCCTTGGAAGGCGTAAAAGGCTATTATATATACAATATTGAATGTCTTCAAAGCAAGACTCTTTATAACATACAATGGCTCTCTTCTGACAACACATGAAGATTCTGAGTCAAAATGGATACCTCTACCAGCATTTTATTCCACGTAATGCTTTGGAAAGCTGTAGGGCCTGGGGCAACTACTTTGGAAGCCAATGGGAACACCACCATTGGTTCAATGAAGGGAAGGGCTGGGATTCAGATGGACATCCATCTTTCACAAACAATATTTATGTACCAAATATATGGCTGAAGACAGAAATTCAGATACAGTAAAGTTGGAGATATAGAACGACAGAATGAGATGAAATGTTATGAATTTTAAGAGGGTGGACAAGGTGATAAAATGAAATGGCTTCTTATAAAAATTCTTCCATTTTTAGCAAGACCTTTCGAAGCACCCTCCATATTTGTTATAAACCCATTTCTATTCCAACTATGCTTAATGCAGCTGGTATTATTTTATTTTATATATTATGATTAACTGGTAAAATTGGAAACATCTCATGCTTCCCACTAATAAAAACAAAATGTATTTCATCTCCTATGTTGTGCTTCAACCATGCAAAAATGTATAACTATGACAACAAATATACTACTTAATAGTATTTAAATATGCTCAAGATAATATTTTAGAAATTATTCCCTTGTTAAAAATGACTCTTGCCTTTAAGGCAGTCCTCATAACATTACAATCCTATGTATGTCAGGTCAGTTATAAGCCTCACTTATTTACAATATATTGCAGAAGTGAGTACACAAAATATTTTAGTATATCCTTTCATATGACAACACTTAAGAAATGACACTTGGCTACAATGTAAAGCAGTGAGTATACATGTTGTATAACAGTGTAAATGTGCTGTCCTCTCAAAATAACGTAACACACAGTCATTAATGTTTACATTTCTTGCAATAAAAGTGAGTACGCCTCTTAAGTGACAATGTCCAAATTGGACACAAAGTGTCAATATTTTCTGTGGGCACCATTATTTTCCAGCACTGCCTTAACCTTCTTGGGCACAGAGTTTGCCAGAGCTTCACAGGTTGCCACTGGACTCCTCTTCCACTCCTTCATGACGACATCACAGAGCTGGTGGATGTTAGCTTGCACACCTCCTCTTTCTGTTTCAGGATGCCTCACACATGCTGAATAGGATTTAAATCTGGAGACATGCTTGGTCAGTCCATCATCTTTACCCTCAGCTTCTTTAGCAAGGCAGTGGTTGTTTTGGAGTTATGTTTGGGGTTATTATCATGTTGGAATACTGCCCTGTGGCCGAGTCTCTGAAGGGAGAGAATCATGGTCTGCTTCAGTCTGTCACAGTACATGTTGGCATTCATGGTTCCCTCAATGAACTGTAGCTCCCCAGTGCCGGCAGCCCCAGACCATGATGCTCCCACTACCAAGCTTGACTGTAGGCATGACACACTGGTCTTTGTACTCCGCACCTGGTTGCCGCTACACATGCTTGACACCATCTGAACCAAGTAAGTTTATCTGCGTCTTGTTGGACCACAGGACATGGTACCGAAAATCCATGTCTTGAGTCTGCTTGTCTGCAGCAAACAGTATGTGGGCTTTCTTGTGCTTCATCTTGAGAAGAGGCTTCCTTCTGGGATGACAGCCCTGCAGATAAATTGGATGCAGTGTGCGGCGCATGGTCTGAGCACTGATAGGCTGACCCACCACCCCTTCAACCTCTGCAGCAATGCTGGCGGCACTCATACACATCTATTTCCCAGTGTCAACCTCTGGATATGATGCTGAGCATGGGCACTCAACTTCTTTGGTTGACCAGGGCGAGGCCTGTTCTGAATGGAATCTGTCATGTTAAACTGATTTATGGTGTTGGCCACCATGCTGCAGCTCAGTTTCAGGATCTTGGCAATTTGCTTATAGCCTAGGCCATCTTTATGTAGAGCAACAATTCATTTTTTCAGATCCTTAGATAGTTCATTACCATGAGGTGCCATGTGGAACTTCACGTGACTAGTATGGGAGAGTGAGAGCGATAACACCTGCTCCCCCTGCAGACCTGAGACCTTGTGACACTAACGGGTCTCATGACATCAGGGAGGAAAAATGGCTACTTGGACACAATTTGGACATTGTCACTTAGGGGTGTACTCACTTTTGTTGCCAGAGGTTTAGACATTAATGGCGGTGTGTTGCATTATTTTGAGGGAACAGCACATGTATACTGTTATACAAGCTGTATACTTACTGCTTTACATTGTAGCTAAGTGTCATTTCTTTAGTGTTGTTACAGGAAACGATATACTAAAATATTTATGAAATTTGAGGGTGTGTACTCACATGTGATATACTGTACATGAGGTTTACTCCCAGGTTAAATGGGTGTAAACAAGATTGTAGTCTAGAAAACAATTGTGTGTTTAGGTATTCAGTATCAATGTTTTACGTATAATAACACATTTTCCTCAATTTACATCTAACATTTCACTGGAGCCCACTATTCTACGTATACTGTAATCTCATAATTTACTTTGATGATGGCTTCTCTTGAAACAGCCAGGAAAAATTATAGCAAGTGTGGCAAGTGACTGCAGGATTCTTGGAGTTGTAACTTTTCAAAACTGTGTCCCTTGAACAATAGCTAGGATTCAGGGCCTTTTACGCTTGCTCCTATTTTGAAAAGCTACTTCCTGTTAAAATCCCTACAATTGTCTTATTTATGCTGTGCTGTGTTCCCCCCTTTTAGCAACAAAATCATTCTCCAGTTCTTCGTTTCCTAATATGGACTCCACAGAGCAATTAATATTTTAAATGAAGCCTCCCACCCATCCCAAACAACACAAACTGGAGCAGACTGCTGAACCCATCTTTCAGAGGACTACTCCTCTATGCTCTAGAACCAAATATAGAAAAGTCCAGTGTCAAACAGATTACCTGATTACCAGCCCCAGATGCAGACATAGTCTGTTCTGAAGGATGAATTATGCTTGGCTGAAGTGACTGAGGAAGTGGAGGTGGCAGCTGCTGCTGCTGCTGTTGTTGTGAAACTGCTTGCATGTTCTGAGTGTGATGGGGAGAGGAAAGAACTTCGTTTTGAATTATCTGCTGGAGAGTAGCCTGGTACATTTGCTGCTGGGAAAGCTGGGCTACTGTAGGATGTGTTGGCAGCGCTGGCACTCCTGACGGAGCCACAGCAAGTAATGGGATTGGAGCAGCCGGCATATTTGGCACAATTGTTTGGCAGGGCAAGACCAAGGGAGCCATAGAAGTATGAGGAAGGCTGACCGCTTGCATGGGTAGGGCAGGGGAACTTGATGACAGTGGTAGAGCAGGGTTCACGGGGAGGCTTGGTAAAATCACAGCTGGAGGAAAATACGGAGAAGGAGCAGGAATAGGGGGCACATTGGCAGCAGGTATATCAGACAGGTTTGGAGGATGGCTGTCAAGTCCTGCCAGAGGAGTAACTGCAGGAATGACAGGAAACTGAGGAATCTGGAAAAAAAATATAATACTGTATTACGTAAATTGCAAGAGCGTTCTTGGATGGCACTAGGTCAACACATCTTCTCATTCGTTTAAATATGACAAACAGTGACCTCTGTCCATTTTCAGGAGTCTAAGACTGAGCAAAATGCTTCTAGAAACAGGTACTGGAAAAGACTTCAATGCTACTACGGGCAATCCACAGCTATTTCAAAGAAAATGTAGTTCTCATGCAACAATCTGTTAATAGTCAGCCACTTCACATGTACCCATATCAAAGATACTTTAGCAAGACATTCATGCATCTACTGCAAAAAGTATTGTTAAGGCCCAGGGTGAGGGTTTTTCCATTGTCCACGAACCTCCCATCAGCTTCAGTGGAGTTCTATGCTACTTTCTCAACTGAAGTGAAAACACCCAAAGAAAATCTAATCAAAACAAAGCACAACAAAAGCATTCTGCCCAAATAAGCAGTGCTGCTCCTTCAGGAAAAACTTTTTGTTAATTGCATGCAGCTTACTTCGTATGTTTCTCAAACTGAACAAATGTAGTGTTTCTCAAACTGGAAGTAGATGTAAATTGGCACACCATACTGACATCAGACCTATGAAATGTATGATCCGGCATTTTTGCAGAGTGTGAAGTGACAGCAGATTAAAATAGCTCAGGCTATGTTCCTGTAGATTGCTGAGTGCTGCAGCTCCACCTATGTATGTTTGAAATGATCAAAAGGAAATCTGTAAAGGTTGTTCAGGAACATCATGGCATGGGTGTCCAGTGGCAATGCAGTGAATGTGAGAGCCTGGCTACCTAACTACCTAAAACATTGAGACTGAATTTTAAAATGTTTGAGAAACACTCATGCCATTCAGGCGAATACATTTTGCACATATTTTTAAGAAGCTGTGCAATAACTATGTATACATTTACTTTTTTCCTTACAAAAAGGCAACCAAATTATGCCCAACCGGCTTGAAAACCTTCAGGTACTGCAAACACTTCAGTGCTGAGTAGTAGCTTCTACAAAAGAGCTTATCGCATTCATTAAAGGCATGCGCAATGACATGCATAAGTATTTTCAAAACATGAAACTCATATTAAATACATTTCAGTACTGAAAACTCATGTTTTCTTTATTTGATGTATAGATTTAGTTATATTACATGGTAGATTCTCTCATAAGGTTTTTTTTTATTATAAAGTATTTTAATAAAAATATGGAATAAAGAAACAATCTTTAGATCAAACCATATGTGAATACAAAGCTACAGACTAACATGGCTGTATGTTTCCTAACAATTCCTTCTAGGCATTTTGCATTGACATATATAAAATTACAGCATAAAAACAAAAACAAAATTACATTTACACAAAACATAACAACCATATGACAAACAGAACAATCCTCCTAACAAACTCTATGCCACTCACCTCCTACATGGGAGTTAATACACACTTGAAATCCCTAAGATATCAACCTTCCCATTTCTCTTGAGAAGTATATTCACTCTTCTCCTAGTGCAGGCATGTCCAAACTTCGGCCCTCCTGATGTTTTGGACCACAACTCCCAGAATTCCAGGTCTGCATTTCCAATGGCAAAGGACTGTGGGAGTTTTGGTCCAAAACATCTGGAGGGCCAAAGTTTGGACATGCCTGCCCTAGTGTATACCCTTTTCCTTTATGGAATACATGTACCAACAACTGATCCCATATTAAATTAAAATTGTTACTTTTTTTAATCCCTTCCTAATTTTAATTTCACAAATTAGTTTATCATAAATAGCCATATTCGATAACTTCCTGTACCATTCCCCCAATGTTATTTGATTGTCGGATTTCCAGTTTTCAGCCAAACTTATCCTTGCTTTCTAGGGATTTAATGCTTTTTGAAACCCACACACTTGCATCATGAAACTCCATGAGGAAAATTCTGCTTGTCATTGCCCTGGTTTTATTCTGGGCCTGTTCAGAACTGGGGTGTAATGTCTTACTTCTGTTGTTTTTTCACATCCCTCCCAGAGTCAATATCTCCTGTCTTTTCCAACAGGCTGCAAGCATAGCTAAGCATAGAACACTATGTGAGAGCAGTATAAGCAAGCAATACAGGTGCACTAAGACTGCTTGCTAAATCTGAGAAGGCCTCAGTTGATAAGGGCTGAAAATTTAGTCAGGAAAAAGAACAGAAGTCAAGATACAACCAGTCATGAAAGAGCAAAATAAATCACCATTAAGAAGGGAAAAAAAACAGAAAGAACTAGGCAGAGAAGTCATCCAGGAAAAAGAATAAAGGAAGAAGACAAACAGGAAAGCAGAGCCAAGTGGATTTTTCTGAACAAAGCTGATTTTTCACATACAGCCTCTTAATTTTGTGCTAACAGAAACTGGCAAAGAGAAATAAACTCTAAACTCCTCTAGCAGTGAATATAAGATTTCTCTTGAAAAGAGTACTTGATCATTTTTCATAAAAAATTAAAATGTATTATAGCTGCAGGAGGGCACGGCTGTTGTGCAGCAGAACAAATCAACATTCTATAAGGTAATTCTAAAATTGGTGGCAGCCCAACCCCCAATCCCCCAAAGTTTGAAATCTGACACAATTGTAGCAGTCAGCTCCTGTTCTGTGCAAAATTCATTGATGTCTTTTACCAAGGGTTTTTAAGATATGATTTTTTGAAGTAAAACTCTTTTACCTGCATTCAGAAATATGAGAAATGGAAAAATAAATGACTTCATTTCTGGGAAATGGGTACTTTTGACTGTCACTCAGGACCTAATTAGCAAGCTCTTAGCTAACTTCTTATCTTGCAAAGCAGGTTCATTGGATTTGGGCTTGCAAGCCAATTACGGTATGTGTCTGAAATATAAACAGAGGCACCAGAAATGCTTTTCAGCGAACCGGAAGTGACTTCTGGTATGCCGAAAAGCATTTCTAAGGCTTCCAACAGGCCCAGGAAAGCCCTCAGAGGCCCCAAAAGTGCTTTCCAGTGATCTGGAGGTCACTTCTGGTTTGCAGGGAAGCACTTTTGAGGACTCCGAAACTCCCAGGAAGGCTGTCAGAAGCCCCTTTGGGGCAGCACCAGGTTTCGGGGCAGAAGAGGCCCCGTATTCCCCCCCCCCATCCTGACCCGACCCTGCATCCACATATCATGGATTTTCAATTATTGCAGGTTGGGTTGGGACCCTAACCCACACAATAGTTGGGGGGGTTACTGTAACTTCTGGATAATTGGAGTTCTAGCTTTCCTAGCTACAGTTTATACCACCCATGCTGGCTGTTTGAAACAACCTTAGCCTTTTGGGCCAGATGGTTTTGTGGTCTAGAAAGCAAGCAAGCAAGCAAACAAATAAACAAATAAACCCATTTAAAAGCATTCCTTTTTTCCCCACTTTGAAATTAAGACCTACATTTCCCCCTGTTTTCTTTCCCCCCCTACTTTTATTTAGAATTGTTATCGTACAATACTAATCTGTTATGATTTATGAATGATGGCTAGAGTTGTCCAGCAGTGGAATGTGCTGCCACGGAGGGTGGTGGAGTCTCCTTCTTTGGAGGTTTTTAAGCAGAGGCTGAATGGCCATATGTCAGGACTACTGTGATGGGAGTTCCTGCATTGCAGGGATTTGGACTGGACGGCCCTTGAGGTCTCTTCCAACTCTATGATTCTATGATACTTTTCTATTTCCTTTGAGCTCCATAATTAAGCTGTAAGCCTGCAGGTACTCATGCATCTTCTTCAGACTTTCATGAAATGTTTTACTTCCTGCAGAGTACATCATTATCACATTGTCAACATTATCACAATAATTTTTCTAGAGTGTCTTAGAGAAATGCAATGACGCAGAAGATATACAACGAATGCAACGGTACCATGAGTATGGATTGTTTGCAAGAAAATGTAGATGCTTTATCAAATGCTATGGTAAACTTACTTGGGCAGGAGGTGCTGTGGGAAGTGGCTGCATGGGAGGAATCTGCAAAGGTGCCAGTGGTGTACTGGTAGCTGCCACCTGAGACGTGGGAGTTTGGTAGTGCGGTAAAATTTGTGGTGTGGGTTGCTGTACTGGGCAAACAGGCTGGCTGGCAAGAACTTGTTGTAGAGGAGATGGAGATGGGATGGGTTGCTGCTTGAGAGAGAAAAAACACACGTTAAGCTCTCAACATGCTATGGGCATGGAGAGAATAATATATTGGGGGTTTATACATTTGTCATAAATGCTGTTTATTGGCTCACCATAGGTGCTTGCAAAAAACACCCCCAAAACTTTATGTGTTAGCTTGCTTGCTTGCTTGTTTTGACTACAGGCTAAGTGCTGAGAAAATATGCAAAAATGCCTAGATTTAAGATCACAGAAACAGACCATAGGAAAAGTGGTATTTTCTGATAGGAAAAATGATCCTATCTTGGCCACTGGGGAATCACTGAACAAAACACACATAAATAGGTTGCACTCCTATTTAAGCCTGGCAACACCCATTCCATCAAGGTACAGTAAAGGAACAGACTGGAATTAGAGGCACTCCATCAGGTCTACTGACAGAGTAGCTTCTTCTCTCCTTCAATTGAGAACTGTGAACAGTGGCAAAATCGTGGCTAATGAGATTATACCAAGGGACATCTGGAAGTTGAGTCATTGATGAAGCTGTTTGGAGGAGCAGTGAAACGTTTCTATCTCTCAAGAAAAAGGAGTCCAGTTGCCATGACTCAACTTCCAGATAAACTCACCCAGATGACTGAGAATCTTCACAGACATTCCAAGGGACAATTAGTGCCACGTGTGTGGGGTGCTGCTGAGCAGTACATAAATTGAACAGATAAATAAATAAAACTGTTGGTTTCTTCATGGGTTTTAGAATGTTGATTTTATGTAAATGGCTACAGGAGACATTTTGACTGAAGAATGGGATTTAAATGTTCAAAACAAAACATGTTTGGTAAGTCAGCGTAAGGAAGGAGATATGATACAACTTGAAAGGTAGCCACAGAGAGGACGGGCAGAATCTGTTCTCAATTATACCAGAGTGCAGGACACATAATCATGGGCTCAAGCTATACAAAGCCAGATTTAGGCTGAATATTTAAAAAAATGCCTGAACTGTTACAGCAGTATAACAATGGAACCAATGGCCCTGGGAGGTGCTGAGTGCTCCAGGGTTGAAGACATTCAAGAGAAAATTGGACAACTGTCAGATCTGCTTTGATTTGCAATTTGCACTGAGCAAGGGGATTGGACTCATTGGTGTTATAGGCCCCTTCCAACTTCATTATTCTATTATTCTATTTGGGCTCTAGGATTTGGAGGGGGATGGGATAGAGTATAGATATATTAGAACTCCCAGTCTCTCTTGCTAATGTGTGCAAGTTTCACTCACATATAAATAAGAGTTTAGGTTAAATTCAGGCAGTACATTTGAATATTTGCAAAGGAAGCTATTGGAACCTTTGTTATAATGCTCTCAATGACTGCAATACAAACTAAGAAAATCCTTTGTCTTTCTACAGTCTGCAAATGAATGTTCTTACCGGCTGGCTGGCTAATACAGGCTGAGGCTGTCTTATTTGCACGGGAGCAGCTGAAGTCGGATGGACAACTGGGAATGGAATTGCTGGTTCTTGATAATGTTGTGGTCGTTGTGGAACAACTGCAGGTGGAGGCTGAACTATTGGAAGTCCAGGCTGAAAGAAAAGGGGGAAAATAACCCATAAGGATTACTTCAGAAACTCAAACCCTACAAAAATTGTACCCCTCAAATCAATCCATTATTTTAAATTATCTATCTATCTATCTATCTATCTATCTATCTATCTATCTATCTATCTATCTATCTATCTA
>JAHTLZ010000015.1:36648405-36675833 GCA_023846285.1 Phrynocephalus versicolor | reverse complement strand
GACGGTGATGCCTAACTAGAGCCTGGAAACTGGGACAGTTTAAGAAAAAGTAATATAAGCAGATATAGGAATTTTAAGTATTTTAGGACAGCCATTATACTTACTACTGAAGGCTGCTGGTAGGGTCCCAACTGCTGAAGACCTTGGGGCAGAGTCTGGCTTTCACTGAGAGGTGGGCTGTACACTCGTTGAATAGCAGGGGGCACTGAATCGGGTACAGTGGAGTAGATAACACTTTGCTGGCTGCTTTGGGAATCTGAATAAACAGTCGATCCCTGTCCACTGTCAAATGTGCTGTCCGCTGAAAGACAACAGGGGAAGGGAGAAAGGGGACACTATAAACATTGAAGGAAATCATGACTCAGTCAGATGGGTAATTGTCTCACTGTTTGGTGTGCCTAGGAAGTGGGTGAGTCCACTCTTTTTTCTAGTAATCAGTCAACTACTGTAGATCACTGAAGTGTACCAATTTTTCTCAAGAGTGCTCTTATGCCTCTGTTTTATGATTGACTGAAACCATTGTTGCATGCAGTTTCTCAACTGACACTTAACACAAGACAAAGATTTTTCATTGAGCATAGAGGCAATATCCTGAAATAGGATATTTGTTAGGCCATTCCCCCAAAGCATCTAGAGATACCATATATGAACGTCCTCTGAATCTCCTCTAAAATCCCTGAAAGTTAGGTGGAGCTCATTTATTCAGCTACTGCACAATGTCAGAAATTCTCAACAGAGGGAACTGGACCAAAGAGTTGCCTGGTACTGGTATGTTAAAATTGCACCACATGGCATACTGGATGGCAAAGTAGCATCAAATAGCATATTGCTCCTTCCCCAGACCTCAAGCAGGTCCAGTAAACCCCCACCTATTGCAGGGGTTAGGGACCCGACCCGACCCGCAATAATTGAAAATCCGCAATATGTGGATGCTGGGTCAGGTTGGAACTGGATGGGCTCTCTGGGGACTCTTGTACTTACCCCCAGCCTGATGCTGTCCCAAATGGACCTGCAAGGGGCTTTCCAGTCCCCCAGAGGCCCCAAACGTGCTTTCTAGTGATCTGGACGTCACTTCTGGTTTACTGGAAGTCACTTCTGGTTCGCAGGGAAGCACTTTCCAGGCCTCCGATGGGCCTCAGAAGGCCTTTCCTCCTTACCCCAGGGGGCCTTTTTTCATATATTGTGGACCCACAATATACCGGGACCACAGTATATGAACAGCGAAAGGGCAGGGGACAACTGTATTATTTTTCAGAAAATTAAAAACCATAGTTTGAATACAAGAGGTATCAAAATGATGTGCAAACCACCACTACCCCTATTTTATAGCCTTTCAGCCTCCATCACTTCTGAAGCATGGGGGGGGGGTTTAGAAAAAGGGTACCCCCAGATCCCTGAAGATTCTCAGAAGTGTGACTGTCCTGTTAGGCAAGATGTGTACTTGCTGTTTGGGATGGTGGAGAAGCTACATTTTATCAAGAGTGAAGTGTGGAGTGGTTCCTTGGGGAGGAGCTACCCTGTAGACCAGCTGAAGGTGCCCACTCCTGTTACACAGACTTAACCCTCAGAAACAGAAAATTGCTTTAGAACAGAGTGACCACATATTTATTTATGTAAATGTTCTCATTTCTAGTTTCTAGTTTCAAAACAGAATTTCAGCTTACTTAACCTCAACCTTAAAGCAAATGGACCGTAGGATCAGATAAGGCTCTTGAATCCAAGACATTTAGAATTTGAAGAATACTTCACAGCTTTGTAAATTCCTTATCTGAACACAGTTAAACTAAATTGAATTGATAGGGGAAAATTGTATCTTCAAGCAGTTCAGTCCAAAGCTTATTAAGGATGTGTTCAAAGCTATAAAAGCGAAGCATACAGAATGCTGCAACAGACATCTATCTGCATAATTTTCTTTGACAACAGCAATGGGTTGGAGTGCCTGGTTGTAAAGTCAGAGACCCAGAAATTCCAATCCTCACTCTGTCTCCTGGGACAGGAACTAGTTGAAAATATCCAGAAAGTATGTGTCTAAAGAGGTCATGTGACCTGCCATTTCCAAGGCCTTTGGCAAGGGGGTGGTCCCAGAGTGCAACTACAAGGAAGGGGTGGTGCATCCCTTTTGAGTACTTTGCAGCTAAAAATGCAGTAATGGTCACCATAATTTCGGAACAATTGGTTGCCACATTTTAAAAATCATTATACTCATCATTAGTAGTAGCAGCAGTATTAATATAAAGAGGAAGGCAATGAGAAACACTTTTTAAAAATGAGGGTTTAAAGCAAAACATTGAGGGTGGTTTTTGGAAACACGGAAGATCAAAATAGAGGGGCTAGCAACTATTTCACTATGCGACTGTAGAGTAGAGATGGTGAAAAACTGGAAAACAAACCACCTTTTCTGACAAATTTGTCAATTTGTATTCATCATTAAGTCTCCTGATGAATAAAAATTGATGTATTTTAGCAATTTTTCATTCATCACTTTGTTAGGACATTCCCCCAAAGCATCTAGAGATACCATATTTTGAGAGAAACATCCTCTGAATCTCCTCTAAAATCCCTGAAAGTTAAGTGGAGATCGTATTTTTGATGTAAGAATTATGCACAAACAAATACTGCCCCCCATCAAGTTCTCCCCAAATACCTAGACACTACAAATCTCCTATGACATGACCCTTCTCTACAATCCCTCCAGGTTTGGTGAAGATTGGGTCTCCTAGCCTGGTTGCTATAGGGTACTTTTGTAGGGGCTCCAATGTGTGTGTATGTATATAAATCTCAGATGCCTGAAACCCAAATCTTCACAAAATTTGGAGGGATTGTAGAGGTGAGTTGGGAGAAGCCCTTCTACAAGTTTGGTGCCCCTAAGTGCCTAGGGATGCTTTCCCTGGGAGATACTATTTGGGTGTGCATAACTCAGAGGCATTAACCTGAATTCTCACCAAATTTTCAAAGCTTGTGTGGAGGAGTCTGTAGATGCCTCCCTCTAAATTTTGTATCTTGAGGTGCTTTGGAGGCCACTTTAAAGCATTTTAAAGTGCAGATGAATCAATTTATTGGTTTATCCCTAGAAACTTGTCAGTTTGTCAATTCATCAGTCCTGACATGACAAATCATGATGAATCACCATTTTTATTCATCCCCATCTCTAACAGCTCTCAAATATTTCTTCACTCCTCAGTCTTATTTTTCTGGGTATGTTATGCATTGCATGTTAAATAATCTGTCTGTAGACTTCAAATGTCCTTAATGCTCTTGAAACATCATTTTTTTAATTTTGTGGCAGATAGTGCTACTCTATAATATCTCTTCCTATAGAGAGGTGAGAAGCCAAACAAGTCATCCAAGAATATTCTTCTTTCCAAAAATCTTCCTGAAGAGAATGATTTTGCTCCAAATATGAAAGTCTAAGAGCATTTATCAGGCTAAATTATATAGTGTGAATGTATTAAATAATTTTTGGCTCTATTGCGAGCAATAGTTGCCAAGCTCAGGATTCCAGAATGTCTGACTTCTCACCACATTATCTAGAGTTTCTGAGTGTTCTAATTCAAAAATACTTGGGATCAGAATACTATTAGTTTTTACTGAATATGAAAGTGTCACAGAGGAGGTGCTAAAATGTTGCTTCCCCAAATTGTTAAATAAGGGAGTCCAGATATGGGAACCATTCCAATCTTTCATCAGAGATATGTGAGTACTTCCCCATTAAGGAGAGTGGACATAAATCTGTGTTGTCATGAAACATTAGGTATGATGGGATTTATAAACATACTGCATTTGAGAAGCAATCTGGAAGTTGAGCCATGGCAACTGGACTTCTTTTCTTGAGAGATCCAAGCAGGTTCCTGTCTTGGACTTAACTTCCAGATAACCGCACCAGGATGACTGAGAATCTTCACAGACATTTGAGAAGCTAATTTAGTCTAATTTTAGGAAACTAAGTTTTGCATCTCATAGCCTTCAGCCACATTAACACTTAACTAGAAAGCTCATGGATGTCTCCATCATCCTGTTTGCATATTCAGAAAAATAATGATCACTTTCAGTTGGTCAAAACTCTATGTACTTAACAACAAACAATTATTTATAATGAAAGTAAATTAAACCTCATTGTAAGCATCATTTGTAACCACAAGTGGGGGGGGAGTGTAACTATACAAAGTCGAAGCAGCAGCTAGAAGCCAAGTCTGCACACTTTTATGGCTCATCATGTTGTACAGAGATGCTAAATTATTTATCTACATTTCCACTTTCTCTGAATATCACAGGCAGCATGAACGAAATTATTTATAGGGCTTTTAGACACAAAAGCTCTATGAGAGTATCCAAACAGCACATGGTACACTGATATTATAAATTCAAGCAAAAAATATTGGAAGTGCTGAATTGGATGCTGTTTGATTTTAAAACACACATTTATGTCTTGTAAAATTTTCCACACACCTCAGTGAGGAAAAATAATAATAGCTAGAGTTTTTAACTGATTTAGTTAAAGATGTAGTTTTTGAGCTATGCTTCTTCAAATATGGAATTTTTTTTTTTTAGAATTTGAATTCTTCACTATATATGCATTGTAAAGTTATCTTAATGTACAGTTGAAAAACACCTCACAATTTGTTCTGGATTTGGCACGGGTGAATTCAAAGTATTTTTTTCAATTATCACACAATGTAATATCAATAAAAGGTTCCTAACTATTACAGCAGTATGGCAATGGGCCTAGTTACTTCAAGAGGTGGTGAGTGCTCCCGCACCAGAAGCATTCAAGAGAAATTTAGACAACCACCTGGCAGATACCCTTTGATTTGTATTCTTCCCTTGAGCAAGGGTTAAACTTGATGAACTTGTAAGCTCCATCCAATGTCATGATTCTATAAAAGTTAATGCAAATCAGCCTGCCCTTTCCAATCTGGACTTTCCCTCCTGCTGATAGGAAATTCTATTTTCCATAACCACAACGATTTCAAACAATGTATTGCCGGTACAACTGCTTGTTTCTATAAAAGTTTGGGCGCGTGATTTTGGGTGGTTGTCTGGTGACAAAATCAGATGGTCTGTGGGGTTTTGGGACAGCGGGAATGACCATCCCTGCAATCATTTTTCGTGTTGCCCAAAGTATGTGTTGTTTATTTTTTAAAAGGAAACTAATTAAGTCTAGCACTAGATTATCTTATCACTGAATTGCTACATTAGTTAGCAACTCACCTCAGCATATCAATATATTGTTCAATCAATATTTAAAAAATCAATACAAAGTTCACCTCTGACAAATCGAGAAGACTGCAATGTTTCCATGATATATGTCTATATTTGAATATATATGGAGAAATTTTGAAAACTGTCCCTTTTTTCTTTATACTATGCAACCCTTTAAACAGTTCAATTGGTTTGATCTCCAAAACTAGAGTCTGACTCCCAAAGAAGCAAGCAATTAAAAATAAATACTTACATGCAAGTGATGTAACACTTGTGGGTAGATTTTGTTGGGAAAGATGCTGATCAGCTTCAGGTTCCTCTGATTCTGACAGGATGTGGTGACCAGTGTGAGAAAGGTATGTCACCTGAACTGGTTGTGCTTGTGGTGCCTTTGATTTCTCCAGACTCTCAGGATCCCGCTGATCCTCTGATTGCAACATGGGCCAAATCCTCTCTCTCCTCCACTGTATTAATGCTACTCTGTCACGTATTGACTTTGCAACTATTTTGACATCATTTTCATGAAAAAATCCAGCATCAACCTGTAAGAAAACCATGGCAGATTTTCAAGCATGAAACCCTATATGTACGTATACGTACATACCTACCTACCTACCTCCTTTTTTAAATTAGACCATCACTGCAATGCATCTGAAATCAAAAGTGCCATAACTTGCCTTAAACAGAGAAGCAATGGCAAAAGCAAAATTAGTTCACGTAACAATAAGGAGCTACCTAAGATGAGTTAATTATTATCCTGTCTAAACCTACCAAGTCTAATTTAATGAACATGGACATAAGATGAGAATGACCTTTTATTCAGTCAATGCATAACAGATGGCTGAAAGGAATGGGGCATTTTAAAGGAATAATTAAAACCAGTACTCAGTGCAATCATATTTGGCAATCATACTGTTCACATAGATGTCTGCTTCATGAATAACTAACCAGATAAAATATGCAAATTGAAATATAGCTTGAGAATATACTTTTCAAGCACAAAGGTCACAAAGGAAGGCTATATTTCAATTTTACCAAGACAGTTACATATGGCCAGCCTTTTAAACTAACAAGAACAGCCAAATATGCAGAATGCAGATATCTGAATCATGTTTAAGTTACATTGTAGAAGAGGTACATTAATTTAATGATACGTTGCACATAGGTCCTAGGTTTCAGATTACAACCTCCCCTATGACGTGCTTTCAGAAATGCCTAACCTCATATGTAAAGTTCAAAGGAGGCACATTACAGCTGCAGGTGAGGGCTAGCCAGTTCATCACAGCAAAGGCAGGAAACTGCAGAACTTGGAATATTATCTTTTTTAAAAAAAAATGAATCTGTTGCTCTTTTATGTGTCTCCTTAAAATTACTCCTTATTGAAAGAGAGACATGTTCCTGGCGTGCTACTTCTTAGTTAATATTTACCATATATACTCAAGTATAAGCCAACCTGAGTAGAAGCTGAGGGCCTAACTTTACCCCCCCCCCCAAACTGGGAAAACTTATTGACTTGAGTATAAGCCGAGGGTATTTTTTTTATTATACTCAAGCACATACAGTATGCTGGCCGGGCTCTAAAGGGGCTGGGGGTTGTAATTGGCAACATCTGCTGGGAGTGTGGAAGCAATTAGGGTGTTAATACCATAGAGTAAACTCCCTGATTGCCTCCACAGTCCGTGCACAATTGCCAATACTAGCCCCAGCCCCTTTAGAGTATATATGGTAATTTGTTTTCTAACATACACATTTGAAAAATATAAAAAGGCCTCAAAATGACCCATCCAAATAACTGTTTTAAAAACAACAACCAATATTAGCTATTATACTAAAAACAGAACAATTAAAAGCACCACAATCATTTCATCTTTTAAAAAAGCATGGCAATATTTTACTTCAAAAGTAATACACTGCAATTTAAGATATTACTACCATTGTGTTACTTTCAAGTTTTTTCAGCTGTGATGAATAAAGTAGTCCCAGATCACTTAAAGCACCATGTAATCATATTCATATTATACGGTACTTCAACAAGTTATCCAGATTTAAGTCCTGAAATTCGCCAATGAGTAAACTACTCGGTCACAATTTCTATAGTCATCCAGGGTCTATAACTGTCTGGAAATGACTAATTCATAGGGCAATCATCTTTCACTTAAGCACTTGTATTTAAACAGTTTGGCATAACTTTCTTTCATTCAGAATCAAAACTAAAAGACTTAAAGCACCAGCAATCAATTTTCAATGATCTGGGAATTCTAAATAACTCTTCCAAATTACATGTGCCTTAATTTAAAACTGGTGAATCAACTTATGGTTGGTTGCTGCAGAGAGAGAGAGCGAGAGAGTGAGAGAGCGAGAGCGAGAGCGAGAGCGAGAGAGATTCCTTTCCAAAAATTATACTTAGTGATTAAAAAATAGACAATCAATCTGGGCAGTTGCCAATGTCTTGTTTAGAGCAGCTGGTATGCTTCCATGACAGACATATTGATGGAAGAGACAGAAGAGTACCGAAGGCTTTCTGTCCCATTCCAATGAAGACTATAACATGGATTTAATGGAGAGAAGGGGGAAAGTTCCTATTATCTTAAAACATTTACTTATTTAATGTACACAGATGTATGCAAAGTTTGAAGCAGCACAATCAGTGGAAAAATTATGCTAACACACTCTTTGCTATCCCTTTGGAAAAGTCCTACATCCACAGAACTCCTTCAATCTACAGTCTCCTCATGCAGACTTTATTTACTAGGGATTTTCTCAATAACATCAACTGGTCAGGTAATCAAGATACTGGCTAACACAGCATATTTGTGGTTAGTCCACTTGAGAGCTCTGGGTGTATAAGATAAATTAATTCCACTTGGTAAGTCAATCAAAGTAACTCTCTATGGGTTGCAAAAAAAGCTTCCATGTAAAAATGTACTGTTATTATTCATTTATGGTTTTTGATGCATTTGAACTCTGCTGAAATAACTAGGGCTATTTTTCATTAAGCTCCTAGACAGCAAATGAATTCAGTTCAAAAAAAAAAGATTCCAAAGATATAGAAGACCAGTAGACCAAACAGGCCATATTCAACCCTGGAAATTGTTTTGTTTCTTCTATTGCTTGAAACAACTAAATCATCAAAATTCAACAGCAAATCATGCTGCTGAATTTAAGTGACCAACCACTAAAAGATGTTGTAAAGAAACAGAAAAATCCTTGTTTTGAAGGAAATTTAACAGTTACCCACAAAAATTAGGAGAGAAACCAGGTAACCCCCCTTAGGAGCAAGGTTTCTTTCTTGGCTTAAGAGCTTTTTCAGTTTGCCTTCAAAAATCTGATGGCACAATGATAGATTGTAGCTTGTGAAAACTGCCCACAGATGCCCCCAAAAGTTCAAAGACAAACCAGCATCCAAAACCTGCTTGGACCAGAAGATTGTGCATTGCATGCTTTTTAGAAAAAAACACTCAATGTTTTTACATCTTGTTATTGTACTGCATTCTGCTGCACATCCATCATCTATCCTGTACAACTGTTCTTCACTAACTTTAGTAGACGTTGAACAAAAAAGAAGAAGGTGTCTTAAATTGTTTCAGTTCAACATATCTCCTTAGCTCCTATACTTGCACTTTTGGAATTTTGCAGGTCTCTTGCATCAGATCACCTCTATGACATGAGCAATTTCCATACAAGTTGACAACGCCCTCAGGGTGGATAAAGGGAACCAAATCTGTCTCCAATTACAAATGTAAACATCCAACTTTCTATGAAATGTTGCATGTCTCCTGCTCTGAAATCTCTTCCTAAAACCCCCTGGACCTGTAAATTTTCTCCAATGCTAAGAGAGAGAAAAAGGAGCAACAGTCATTAGCTTATTCTTTAATACTACTGAATGGACGGCCTAAGGAACTGGGTTTCTAAATCAGTCTTTTAGCCCAAGATGATACTTGCAGACAACACATCCACCCAAGACAAATTCAGTTATATTCCACCAAACTGGAGTCTGAAATAAATCTCATGGTTAACGTATATCCCTATTCTCCTTAATCAATTCAGCTACTGTAAAGTCTGAGCTATTAAGTTTTGTGAACATTTTTTGGAAAGAGGCTAAGGGATAAAATTAGTCATACTCATAGATTATACATATTCAGTGTATAAAACAACTCAGTAGCAAACATGACAAAGTTTATCCTAAACTTATGTTTATCCTTAAACATAAATCTAATTTACAGGATTAGTATCAAACATGACAGTCATGTCCATAATTCTTATTAGTTTAACCCCCCACCCCACCCCGTTTCTGCAGAAAGGGCTAAGAATGGTGCAAAATCCATTCTGCCTATATATACACACACACACACACACACACACACACACAAAATATAACCTGTGAAAGTTTTAAATCATACAACTAGATTTAATTGCCACTAAAATGTAAAGGAATTTGAAATGTATACAAAACAGTATTCTTGTTTTCCAGTTTCCATATAAGTAATAACATTCTAAAACATTCTATGCCATTTTTGAATGGAATTTACTTTACCAGATTTGCTCCTGGTGTCCTTTTGAGATTTATATACTACTTATATACTTTTTTTTTTCAGGAGAAGTTTATTTTACCATTTCTTGTGCAACATCATCAGGAGTTTCCTTCTCCAGATCAAAAGTAAACTCAATGGCTCCATTATCTTTGGGTTTTCCTTTCAGTTTCTTAGGATCTTCTACCCAGAGTCTTAAGGCAATAGAGGATTTCCTACCATCATCTTCTTCTGCAAGTTCCACTCTTACCCCAGTATCTTCAGCAAAAAAGGCATGGCTTAATAAATCTTTAATTTCATATCTGGAAAAAAAGGCAAATTATAATAATAAATGATTTTATGACTGTTTTGAAGTGGGTGTTGTGCAAAAACAGAATGGATCCTGTCCAGTGATATTAAGGCTGTTCTTACCCCAAATAGTAAGCCAGACATTTACCATAAGACGAGAACTTGTAGAAGTTTTAAAATCATCCCACTAGGGATCAGAAACTACATATATTAGACACAGAAGATAGGGGGGTTGAGAGAGGGGTCAGGGAAGCCATTCATGTGTGTATTGAATTCTCTCTCTCAACAGAGGTGGGGGAGTCAGGCATAATCTGTCTGCTACTTATCACACTGCCTTTCATCAATCCCCAGACAAATCAGAAGCACTTCACTCCTCTACCAGCAAGGCCACAGCTAATGACCCATACTTACTGGGTGTTGGGAAAGGTTGCAAAGGTGGGACTTCCACGCACCCTAGGACATTGTCCGCCTATTCAGATCATGGTCTACCTACAAACCTATTCAGGCCATTGATTACCTAACAAGCCTATTAAGGCTATTGTTCAACTTATGAGCCTATTCAGACCAGTGTGATGTGAAATCAAGGGGAACTATTAAATGGAGGACTTGCCATTAACCTTCCTCAGACTAATGAAGCTGCTTGGATGAGTAGCGAAATGTTTCAATCTCTCAAAGAAACAAGTCTTGTTGCTATGACTCAACCTTCATATAAACACATCTGGATGACTGAGAATCTTCACAGACATCATCCCACTAGATTTAAGTTGATATTGAAGCAGCATAAAGCCCTGTGAGAAAACAAGCAACCTGGAAGAGGGAAGCGGAGGAGCACCATATTCCTATATAACTGAAGTGAGATCTACAAAGATGGAGCTGTTAGAGAAGGACTTGGGGGGACTAGCAATAGAGACAAGGAAGGAGGAAAGCCCAGGAAAGGAAAAGGAAGACAAAAAGACAAAAAGAAGTGAAGAGGGTAGAGAAAAGAAGAAGACATGTCAATGGGGGCAGACAGAGGAGGAAAGAAGGAAGGAAGGAGAAAGACTAGGTAGGTAACAATAGTACAAGAAGACCCCTGGATGAGAGAATGGGTGAATTTCAAGATGCCAAAAGAATATGAAAGATACAGATGTATTCAAATTCTCCTTATTGGAGAGGAATGGTAGAAAGGAAGAAGAAGAAGAAGAAGAAGAAGAAGAAGAAGAAGAGGAGGAGGAGGAGGAGGAGGAGGAGGAGGAGGAGGAGGAGGAGGAGGAGGAGGAGGAGGAGACGGGGAGATTCAAGAAGGAAAAAGGAATAACAGGGTGAACTGGCCATGTTCCAGGCCCCTTGGGAAGTCTAATTGAATGTGTCCCTTCAAACCCAGATTGCACCCAACACTGGGTAAGAAAATGGAAGAACCTCAAGTCAGTGGGGTATTTCACAAGAACCATATTTAACTGCCTTAGAAAAGACCACCAAAAGTGTGAGGTGAAAATATAAAGTATTGAATTCTAGAGATGGGCACAAAATGATTTTTTTTCATTTTGTTTTTTTATTTTTGCAATTGAAGCCAGTGGACTTTTCAAAATTCTATCCCAATCCCGAAATAAAATGCATGGTCCTTCTGTACCACCATCCCCTCCCCTTCACTGGCAAGGCAGGGGCCATTGGCCTCGATAAGCCACATTGAGGAGAGGTGTGAATGTGTGTATGTGAGCCGTGACATGTCTTTGGAAGGACCGGGACAATAAAAACACCCCCCTCCCTTCATCTCGGATGCATCCTAAGAACACCCAAGCTCTGAGCCTCAACTAAGAAAACTGTCTGGCCTTTTTTCCATCTTGCCAGGGGCCTTACATCGAAGACAGTGTTTTTCAACCTTTTTTGGGCAAAGGCACACTTGTTTCATGAAAAAAATCACGAGGCACACCACCATTAGAAAATGTTAAAAAATTTAACTCTGTGCCTATCAGACACACACAAACACACTTCTCACCCCCCAAACAACAACAACAACAAATCCATCCTCCAGCCCAGGCCCTCCCAAGGCATCCCTATCAAAATGTCCGCCTGCCCTCACCTTCCCCCTCCCTCCTCCTGGCACTTTTTTCAGAGGAACTTGCAAACCCAGGAAGGTGGGGCTGGGGGAGGCTCTTCATATACGACCCCCCAACCCCCATCTTTTACCCCTTCCAGTATAAGCCTCCCTTCTTTCCCCCCCGCCTCCTTCCAGCCAGGCAGCCACAGGGCCCGGAAGGGACCCCCCATCCCTGTCTCCAACCTAGGTCCTAAGAATCCCCTCCTCAGCCTCCCACGTCCTCCCCTTTATTTACCCCCCCCCACAAAAAATGACCATTGTCAACGGCCGCCCGCTCCCGACCCTTAAAAGAGGGGTGCGCACGCACGCTCCTACCTGGCTCGGCAGGGGCGCGCGCCCACCCTCGGGAGGCAAACAGTGAGTGCGTGAGGCGGGGGAGGGAGGGAGGGGGGGTTCGGTGAGCGAGGAGGGGGAACCAACCCCAAGAACCTTTAAGAGTGGCTTCTGGAGCACCCTTCACCGCAATGCGCCTGCGCGGGTCTCCCGGCTCTCTCTCACTCTCTCGCTCTCCTCCTCCTTCTCCTCCTCCCTTATTTCTTCTCCTTCCCCGCCCACGGCCAGCCTTTCCTCGCCGGCGCGCAAAGCACGCCGGGAAAGGTAGTCCGCTGTCCTCCCCAGGACCGTGTCTCAGACCTGCGGGAGGAACTACATCTCCCAAGGAAGCCTTGCGGCAGCCAGCTTCTTTTTGGATACCCCGCCTTCCTCCGGCTCGCCGGCGCCGCACCGCTACCTTGGTCGCGAGCGGGATGTGGTGGTGGGGCCATTGCTGGTGTAGGGAGAATTTTTCCCACGGCACACCAGGCAACATCTCGCGGCACACTACTGTGCCGCGGAACAGTGGTTGAAAAACACTCATCTAAGAAATAACTCCTGGCAAATCCAGCATTTGCCATGTTATAACCTATTGGTACTGCTCTGAGGAAGAGGGTTTCGCCCTCGAAATTTTAGCAATGTTTTTGTGAATTTTCTAGTAGCCTAAACTGGTATCACCTGTTCCACTTTTGTTTTTTGTTTTTTCATTACAGAACAAAACAAAAAGTGCCCTTTTAGAAAAATGAAACAAAATAAAACAGAAATTTTCATTTCGTCCCATTTCATTTTTGTTTATTATTTATTTTGACAATAATAAAAATGAGTGCCAATAATAAAAATAAGTATCAAAAAAAAGTGCTAGCCTAAAGAAGAATAGGGGGAAAGCGCCAACCAGTGGGGCTGCTTAGCTGTAAAACAATACATTAAAAAAGAAACAAAATGAAAAACAAAACAATTTTTAAAAAAAATCATTTTGTTGTAAATGAAATGCATTTTTAAAAAACAAAAAATGAAATGAAACACCATTTTGTGCCCATCTCTATTGAATTCCATATCCACTGACTTTGAGTGGAAATTGTTAATGTTTGAAGAGAAAGTTAGTACTGACCCACTTCTGAAGCAAACGTTCTGGATGTTCAAGACAATGTGTTAGCAAATAAAGCTGTTTTGTGTTGGACAGAAGAATTGGTTGCCTTGTCGGCAAGGAAAATGTCAGAAGAAGGGGAGGTGGGGAGCACTCCCTCTCTCTAGCTTAACTGCTACTTGATCAGGTTACAAAAAACCAAAAGCTTTTAGTCTTGGATTTTATTTCCAACAGTGATCAACCAGAACCCCATAAAGAAGATATGAAAGCAACAACTCCTCCTTTTGCTTGTAACATCCCCTCCAATATTTAATAAAACTGATTTTTTAAAAAAGAGGTCACATGGGGAAACAAGGCAGCAGATAAAATACACATCAGTGAAATGTCAAAACAGATGTGAATACAGTGAAGATCTTTTTGCATATTCCTGCTACACAAACCATAAGGAAAGGCAGGACATGCAAACCCCCATAGATTAACTGCAGTTTCCAATTTCTTTTAAGGACAGTCCCATCCATGTACAGGTTTCCAGTATTCCAAGAAAAAATAATTCCAAGACATGTGTTTCCACAGTCACAGCTGCATTTTCTTGGAATAGAGAAACAGGGAACAGATGGCATACTACTGTATTCTAAAGGGATTTCTAAGATACACCCACCATTATTTGCACACCGACCTAACGGTATGACTGAGTCAAGTGGTACCACCAAGCTCTTGAGTGTGATTTTTAAAAGGAACATCAGCCACATCCAAAATAGCCACTGTGAATGGATAATCATCTAAGTGGTAGCTCATGGACTAAGCAGGGAGTGACCTTATCCCAAAATGTTTTCTATGAGGGAGAAGCCAACTGTTCCGCTTGCTTCATGAACTGCCTAAGCCTCAAATCATCCATGGAATATGATGGGAAAGCAATATACAGTATAACTGACAACACCAAACCCAAAGCTCCATACAATCTGTCACCGTGGTTTTGAGTAGATATGAAACAACATAAATGGCCATTGTGTCAAATAGTATCTTCAAGAGCTTATTCTTTGGAAGACCTTAGCAAAGTGTGTGTGTGTGTGTGTGTGTGTGTGTGTTTTTGTGTCATTAGAGTCATGACCAACTTTGGATTTTAATTGATTCAAAATGATTTTAAAAATGATTTAAATTTAAGAAATCAGATTTTTCGGGGGTTATTTAATTTAAAAATGATAGTTTTGATCTGAATTGTGCTTAAAATTAATTTGGTTTTTAAAAAGAGTGATTTTGATCCACACTGGGCTGAAGCCACTACAAACCAATGTCCTCCGGAATCTATTCCAGGTAAGCGATTCTGAAAGATCATGGGGATAATATGTTGTTTCAGAACCACCAGAACCAATAGGGTCCACTTGCCATGACTGATCCATCCAGCCGAACAATCCAGCATGTTTTATACAACAGGATAGCAAAGGATCCACAAACAAAGATTAAAATAATTTATGAAATTAGTTTCATATGAGAAAGTCTTTAAGAAAAACTTAGGGATGAAATCAGTTTTAAAAAGATGTCTGTAAATCCTCCTGTTCCATCCCAAAAGTCAGTTTGAAATCTGTGAAAAGACAGTTAATGGTATTGCTCTAAAACAGCAGAAATTTACAACCCGTAACCAACCTTTCTTCTTTATTTTTGCAAATGCACTCTCCAATTATCTCCTTAATTTCAGGGTCAGTAACTTTGTCAAAACTTGCTGGTTTGACACCCTGCAAATGGAAAGAAAAATATATAATATTTTTCTGAGATATTCTCATCCTCCTCTCACATACAGAAGTTTCAGTAGCACTCCAAAGATTGCTTGTTAAATATGTAGAAGGCAGATGATTAATTAATTTAAGATTTTCAAAGTACACTTGACAGTCTTGTTTTGTCTGCTTGCCTACCAAATTTTATTACCATTTTAGGTTTCTTAGGATCAATATTATTGGCCTGTCCCCTACTTTTTAAAATTGTTTGAAACTCCTACCATCCCAATACAGCGCAGGGTGATGGGAGTTGTAGTCCAACATATTTAGAAAGTGTCTGTTTGAGGGAGTATGGCACAGTAATGCATAACAGATCACATTCTTTTTTTTACTAGACATTTTGACTTTCTCAAATGTCTATATTTCTTCATTAAAAGAACATTCAATTCTACATCAACAGTTTTTTTTTAACTAGACAACTTGACTTTCTCAAATGTCTATATTTCTTCATTAAAAGAACATTCAATTCTACATCAACAGTTTGATGCACCAGATTTTCCACTTTGGATGGACACAGCACACAGTTATTTGAAGCTTTGAAAGCATGCTTTGTTTCATGCAGATTTAATCACTTAATGAAAGAGAGCTTTTCTAGGCTATTTATAAAGGACATAAACAAGAATCTGGCATCATTTTGACTAAATAATGCTGCAAAATGTACCCAACAAGACAAAGATATTGTAATATGAAAGATAAATATTAATGATAACAATTAGAATAAAGCTGGGTTTTTTTTTAGTGGATAGCATACAAAAGTTGCACGAGAGCACTTCCACTTGCTAAGCAGGACTCCTCTGATTTTCATCTTCCTCTGCTCCATGAGGCCCCTCTAGATATGTTCCAGGTTTCCAGTCCCCCAGAAAAGATAGTTTGGGTGTAATGGGTACTGCAGGGAGTGCAACTAATAAGTTCCATTCCTTCAGCTTTCAGGTGAAATTGAACTTAACCTAATAGTACAGACACTACACTTAACTTTGCCTCAGGAAATAGATGGAGGATACAAGTTTGATCACAGGAACAACAGATAGGGAGTCCATAAGCTCTTTCTGACTGGGCCTTTTCCTAGCCAAAATGTATTCTTCAATAAATGTTTTCAGAGATACATATCTTTTATAGGTTGCATCAAATCTAATATCAGCTGGTGAGATTATAAATATGTTATCTGAAGTAAATATTGCAATCTGGTGCCTCAAAATGTAACTTAACCCTTTTGTATTAGGAATAGACAAGTGGACAGGCTGTGTCCACTACAGGCTTTGTTTGTGTCTTCACTTCTAAGTTTAAGGTTTTTTCCCCCCTTTCTCTCTCCCTTTTTCTTTTTGCTTTATGAGTCTGGTTATTGCAATGGTTGCTTTGGTTTCTTTGTCTCTATTGTATATAAATAAAGACATTTCTGGGGGAAAATGCAACTTTTTTTCAATCACAGCTCCTAGGATCCACCAGCCAACAAGGCCATTTGATCAAGAAAGCTGCAATTTCCACGTTCTGAACACAAACTGGAGAAAACATTTGTTTTAATATCAATGACCTCAAAGATTCTTCAATCCCTTCATTTGTTTCAACATTTAAGAGGTTATTTTCCTTAAAAGACCTCAAGTTTTTATTAGCAGGACAAAGTACATGTAAATTGGCTGTTTGAATGTGGTCTTGAGCACAGCTGCATGTTCTCTATTAATCAATTTATTTGCTGATTCAAAAGGTATATTAATGCTTTCCTTATCTTCTCTCATCCATAAAAGACCTAACAGGGCCATTATTCTAGTGGTTTGGGGTTTTTTTTGTTTTGTTTTGTTTTTGAAAGAACCCAAAGTGCCATCAGGAAGGTACTTCAGCAATAACCTTATAATATTAATTATTTCACAGCACCATTTTTGTTTTGTTTTGTACATTTAACAATTTGAAAAAAATACTCACTATTAAACAGAAAATGCCCATATCAAAAAGTAACTTACACAAGTAACTTTTCTGTAAATCTGAGCAGCATTCTGGCATTCTGAATATGGATATTCTGAGGTAGCCATTTCCAACATACACATTCCAAAAGCATATACATCCACTGATTCATCATAATGCTCTTCATACATTTCTGGAGCCATAAATTCGGGAGTACCTGAACACAAGTAAAAGAGCTTGGTTTAGGGTGATCTCTATATTCAGCAGGAACATGATGCTTTGAAATCAAATGCATGTAAAAATTCAAATGGATTTTTTTAAAAAAAAACCACAGCGTTTTTAATTTAAATTGTTAAAAAAGCTGTTTTTTTATTTAAATCATGGTTTAAATTACTTTGACTGAAATCAAATCCTAGATGTTAATTTCTCTTATACAAATGAAAAGCTGGTTGCTTATGAATTTACTCATTTTTCTATAAGATTCTGCAACAGAGATGAGACATGTAAGAGCTCATCAGTGTGAAATGAGATATGCAAAAAAGGATTTGAACATTTTTGAGAACACATAGCAGGAATCCCCATCTTCATGCTGCTTTAATCAATCAATCAATCAATCAATCAATCAATCAATCAATCAATCAATAATAATAATAATAATAATAATAATAATAATAATACATTTACTGGCATGTGAGCAGTAAGATATAATCAAATGTAATAATTTATTTAAATAAAAAAATCAATTAAAATAATAAATATTGAATGATCAAACTTTTAAAAAGAATCTATGTATTACCCTTTTCAACTCCAGATTGCTTTAAACTAAGGCTATTGGTCACACTGACAACTGATTCTATTTTGGCTTTGGGTCAGGTTCAAGTCACGTGGTATTTAAATAGGTGGCTATGTTCATATGTCCTGAATAGGAATTGACTTGTTTCTGGTTATTTAAACTAGTTTGGGCATCTACATTACTGAAATCAACTCATTTCCTTTCCATTTCTGTAGCAAGACATTCTAAAAGGTTTTTTTAAAAAAAAAAAAGATAGAAGGTGTCACCTGGTCTCATAATAGTCTCTAGAAACTATGGGTGAAACCACGAAGAGGGGCCAATTAATGATGAAAAATGTAAATAGAGGAATGCCTCCCTGCTGCTTTGTGAGACGATGCAGGTGTTGCATGGACCAGCCTTCACGTTCAGGTGCACTTGTCCTCTGGTCTTCTGCTTCTCCACCTTCATTGGCCGAATGAAGATAATGGGGTAGGTGGTTGTAATGCCAAAAAGATTGATGAAGTGATGCAGCAATAACCATTTTATGAAAGAATTTTAACAAATATTAAAAAGAAAAATGGCACTTTCCCTGCCACACAAAATTCACATAGACACAAATTAAAATGACAGCAGCATTCACATCCGCAAAACCAGGTTGAGTTGAATTGATTTTAGATGCAAGTTGTTTTTTTTTACAAAGCCCCTGCCAGTCAGTTGAAAAAAAACATGGTTTGTAGCCCATATAAATCAATTTCACCCGTGACTCATGTGAATGATAAAATCTAAATTTAAATTATGCTTAAATGGTGTGGCCACAGTCTAAATTAGTTTGAAAGAAAGAAAATAGCAAGCTCTCTGAAAAGGTCTCAGAGACTTGAATTTATCTTTTTTTTCTGTGACCGAAAAATATAAATAATACACAAGACCATAAGAACAGCCTTGCTGGAACAGGCCACAGACCATCTAGTCCAGCATTCTTTCTCACACAGCAGCTCACTATTTGCTTCAGGGTATTCCCAAGCAGATGTAATATTCCCCATAGATGGCATCGAGAGATATCCTGCCTAGCTCTCCAACCCGGAGGTTGTCCTTAGCCATCTTAATGATAGCCACTGATACCCTTGTGCTTCATAATAATAAAATATAATCTCATCATGATACCTTAAGGAGTTGTTATAAATGAAACACTGTGTTATTTAAACCATCATCAACTGTGCAACCCCCCATATATCCTTTTCAGGCAGTTAATAAAAAGATTCAAGCTACCATGTTAGAATGGATGTGTGGTAGCCCTGGCTCCGTTTATATGAGGAAGTTTTCCATATGAGTAGAATATCTGGAAAATCAGGATTTTTAATCTGCATAGTTATGCTCCATATATAAATATGCTGTCCTCTACCTAATGTTGCTCTCTACGCATGAATAGCAAGGATGTTCAGTTTAATTCTTTCACCTGGATAGCTAAACAGGTCTTAAGGTAGAGTTTCTTCCAAAACATATGTAGTACAGAAGATCCACCAGTTACAATACTACATGTTAAGAAAAAGCAGCTTAACATGTCAACATAATATTGAGCAAAACAATTGTGTTTGTTGGCTTTTTGCAAATTGTTGAGATTGCTTTAAAATTTTAAGCACATAACAAGGGAAATTCTTACCTATTACACTTTTGGCAAATGAAGCTCTCTTTAGAGTTGCCAGACCTAAGTCTCCTATCTTCACAGATCCAGTTGGTCCAGTTATAAAAATATTGTCACATTTTAAGTCTCTGTGAATGATTGGTGGAGTTCTGGTGTGCAGAAAATGGAGACCCTTCAAGATTTGCCGACACCAGCTACGAAGGACTTTGGGTTTCATCACTTTAAATCTCTTCAAATACCTTGGACAGAGTAATAATATATGTTACATGCATATTTCTAAGCAACCAAAAAACATTGACATTAAACTTCCAAAACTATAATACTGACTTCTATACTTCAGTGAAAGGATATCTTTCCATCAATCCGGCTTTGAGGTACAGCATACTAATCACATCATAATTATCAGTTGTAAATCAGTTCATTCAGAGTTTATTACTAGAGATGGGGACAAATTAAAAATTGCAGAACATTTTCTGACAAATTTGGCTAATTTGTCAACATTTGTAAATTTGTACGCATAATAAATGAAGTGCCCCAACAAATATGAATGGATGAATTTGCAACCATTTTGATTCATTAATTTGTTGGGCCACAAAATGGCCCCCAAAGCATCTAGACATACCCTATTTGTAAATTCCTTTGACTATCTTCTAAAATCTCTGAAAGTTTGGTAGAGATTGAATATTTTATGTAAGAGATATGCACCCATAAATAGGCCCCTGATCAAGTTCTCCCCAAATACCTAATACTCCAAAACTCTTATGACCCTTCTCTACAATCCCCCCAGGTTTTGTGAAGATTGGGTCTCCCCAACCTGGTTGCTATTGGGTACTTTTGTAGGGGGCTCCAATGTATGGGTATATATGAAAGTCAGATGTCTGAAACCCAAATCTTTACCAAATTTGGAGGTATTGTAGAGGTGAGTCAGG
Organism: Phrynocephalus versicolor; assembly: GCA_023846285.1. Taxonomy (NCBI): domain Eukaryota; kingdom Metazoa; phylum Chordata; class Lepidosauria; order Squamata; family Agamidae; genus Phrynocephalus; species Phrynocephalus versicolor. The sequence goes on along the minus strand of JAHTLZ010000015.1, from coordinate 36,655,342 downwards.
AGAAGGCTCTCTACACGTTTGGTGTCCTTAAGTGCCTGGGGACACTTGCCTTGGAGGACACTATTTTGGTATGCATAGCTCAAAGGTATGACCCCCAATTCACACCAAACTTTCAAAGTTTGTGTGGAGGAGTCAGGAGTTGCATCCATTGAAATTTGGTGTCTCTAGGTACCTTGGTGGCTATTATATAGCATTTTAAACTATAGATGAATCAATTCAATTCATTGATTCATCCCTGGAAAATCATTAATTTTGTTGATTTGTCAATCCTTGCAAATCATGAAAAATCACAATTTTTTATTCATCTCCATCTCTAGTGTAGACAGCTGTCAAATATATTCTTGCTTTTCTGTGTATATCATGCATTGAAAGTTTAAAAATCTGCCTTTAGACTTCAAAAGTACTTAATACTCTAAAAATACCCCTTTTATTTGCTGCAGATAATGCCATACTGTATTAATATCTCTACCGATGGGAGATGGCAGGATCCACACAAGTCATCCATGAATATTCTTCTTTCCCAAAATCTTCCAGACAAGAAAGATTTTGCCCCAAATATGAAAGTCTAAGATCAGGCTGAAGAGAGTGAATGCATTCAAAGAATTATTGACTCTGTTCAAACCAGTGATTCCCAAGCTTGGTGTTCCAGAATATTCAACCACTGACCACATTATCTTCACCAAACTTGGAAGAATTGTAGAGGTAGTTTGGGAGAAGTCTCTCAGCAAGTTTGATGCTCTCAGTGCCTTGGGGGGGGGCACTCTCCTTGGGGGCCCTCTTTGGGAGTGTTCAGCTCAGAGGCATTTTAAAGTAGAAACAAATCAATCTGTTGATTTATCCATTCATCACTGGAAATTCATCCTGATGACTCGCAGATCATGACAAATCACCAATTTTTTATTCATCTTTTATCTCTCTTTATGACACCAAAGCCAATTCATTCAAAACTCAATCTTCATATACATTCTAAGACATAGTATTATGTATTAGAATACAGACTTATGTGTTCATATAAGAGGCTGAAGTATTCTGAATATTCTCATGAGTTGTGAACAGTCTTTTCTGCAAATGCTTTTACTGATCTTAATAAAATTATCAGCTGCACAAATTGTTAGTATGGTTCAGATTAATAAAACATGTCATTTTATTTTTGATGAGCCAATAATTCCACCCTTCCTCTTTCATCAATGAAGGGTGGAATTATTGGCTCATCATAAAATAATTATTTTATATAAAATAATTATTTTATTTTGTGTTAATAAAAGATTAAATAAAAAATGAATCAATAGATTCAAAGTTCCATGTGCAAAACACAAGGGGGAAGAGGGAATAAGGGGATAACTGCTGTTGGTTACATAACAAAAAGAACAGCCTAGGAAATGACAAGGATGAAATTCAGTCTTCAGTTAAGTACTAAGACAGACAATCTATTATAATGGGAAAGAACTTTGGGTCTTAACAACAGAAACATGCCAGATACAATTTGTACAAACTAGCAATGGGTCCTTCATGGCTAAATGAAGGATCCAAAACTCTTCTGTGTATTTTATGTTCCTATGGTGATCGTTAAAAGCCAGCCTCTAAATCTCAACTGATTCATGTTTATAAACGAAAGCTACATGAATGCCAACCTAGCAGTTCGAAAGCATATAAATGCAAGTAAATAAATAGGTACCGTCGTAAAAACCAGGAGAACACAAACAGTGTTCCATGTGTATAAATGTGTTCATCCATGCCGGCCACATGGCCACAGACTTGCACAAAACTGGCTCTTTGGCTTAAAAACGGAGATGAGCACTGCCCCTAGAGTCGGACATGACTAGCACACATGTGCAGGGGGAACCTATACCTTTACCTTTTTACACAAATGTGTCGTGTTTCCTTCATGTTTCCTTTAGTGTTTTGTGCAATCTTTTGGTTCCATTTTGCTCTTTAGTAGTCATTTGCCTCAGAAATTTTTCATCTCATAGTAATATGCAGCAATCATCAGTCAAGCAGAACATCCCAGGAGATCAGGGATTTTGAATACGCAAAGAGGATTGGAACTCTCTAAGGAGTGTTCCATGTTTCAGGTCTTTCTTTTGCGATTACTATGTCCTCTGCACCTAAGTGCCAACATCTTAGATTTCTATCTCTCTGACAACTTGCTGCGTCTCCATCTTGGATCATTTTCTGTCTTTTTTCCTTTGATGTTGTGTGAAATTTTTTTCCTATTTGGGGGGCAGTAATTAATTTTCATACAGCCAAGCACCCACCCAGTGCCAATGGGCCCATTTGAGATTTTAAAGACTTTTTAAAAATCTGCTAATTTCTGAAATTTCTTCCCACTTAGGTTATTTTGTTTTGTTTGGATTTGTTTTTGTCCTTTGATCTCATGAATTATTTTATTTCTGCCTGGCTGCCAGGCAAAACATGTGGTAGAGGAAGAGAAATCTGCTCATATTCTAAGTAGTTCTGGTTGGGTTTTTGTTTTTGTTTTATTTTGGGGGCTGGCCTTTATTTTATTGTTTGATTTTCTTGCTTTTGAGGAGGACTTTGTTTTCCATTTTTCTGTTTTCTCCTTTGTTTGTGTGGAGGTGTGTGTTTTTCTATTGCTACCTCTTTGATAGATTGTTGCCTTGCCTCTGCATTTTTGAAGGAGAGGTTTTAAGGGTTCCTTGAGGCTTTTGGAGTGCATTGAAATACAGATACAGTGGTACCTCAACTTACGAGTTTAATCCGTTCCAAATGCATGCTCATAAGTCGAACAACTCGTAAGCAGAGCAGCCGTATATAAAAATAAAAAATATATAAAATTTTTAAAAATTTAAGTAGAGCAGACCACATCTAAAATTTGTAAGGCAGCATTTAAAACGCTAATGGTTTTCCACGCTAGTCAAATTGCTCGTTAAAAGTACTACTGTAGAAAAAGTGGGAAACCAAAAAGATGCTTCCCTTTTCACGCCATATGAAAGGATCAATGCACACACACACAAAAACCAGTAAAACTACTACTGGAGGACTCAAATCCCAGAAGAACCTGATAGGGAAGATATATGGAAATTTCAATGTGTATACCACTGGTCAAAATACTGTCTCAGGTCCACGAACTGCACAATTAATTATTTGCTGAATACTCACGTTTTCAGGGTTCCAGAGGTCATAAGTTCTGTAACCAACACAATACACTTCTTTCCTTTCAAGCACGATTCCCAGAAGTCATAAAACCTAACAATGTTTGGGTGCTGAAGTCCTTTCAACATCTCTGCTTCCTCTTTAAACCTTTGCCTTTCCATTTTTGTCAGCTTTCGGTCCTGCAATACAGAAGATAATGCTTGTTATAGCCAAAATGAAAACTGACTTGGATCCAAAGAAATGTTTCCTTAGATGGAGTGCAATAGTAAGTAGAGATGGGCACGACTCAGAAAAAAAAATTTCGTTTTCGTTTTCGTTTTCGGCTAGGGTCCGTTTCGTTTCGTTTCCGTTTTCGTGAGCTAATTTTCAAAATTTTTCGTTTTCGTTTCGTTACGTAACGAAAATGAAAACCGAAAACGAAAACGAAAAATTTTTCGTTTCTCCCCATTTAGCTCCATTGAGCGCTTTTCCAGTAACGAAAAACGAAAACTGGCTCAAAATTAGTCGTTTCGTTTCCGTTTTCGGTCCATTTTTGAACCGTTTTTCGTTTTCGTTTCGTTACGTAATGAAAACGAAAAAACGAAAACGAAAACGAAAATACCGCTAAGTCGTGCCCATCTCTAATAGTAAGTTATCAATTTTGCCCATATGTCTTCACAAGCTTCTCCAAAATCTGTTTTTAGAGGTCTGCTAACCCTCTTAAATTCATTTTCAAGGTACAGGTAGAAAGAAGAAAATTCAGTAACATCTATTGGAGAACTGTCCAAATTTGAACAGGCCAAGGTCTACTTTTTCCAGCCCAAAGTGCCTGAGAGGTACAACACGAATACCTCTACTTACAAATTTAATCTGTTCTGAGCACATGCTCTTAAGTAGAAAAAATTGTAAGTACAGCAGTGGTTTCCCATAGGAATGCATTGAAAATAAATATGTTCCAGAGGGAACGGGTTTCAATACATTCTTATGGGAAGGCTGACCATGCATATGCTTCCCTTGCACTGCTCAAGCCAGTGCAGGCAGGTGCAAAGGAGGTGCATGCATGCTTGCACAAATCACCCCTTTCAACAGGTGATCTGCGCAACCATGCACACGCTTCCCTTGCACCCATCTTGAGTGGGTGCAAGGGAGGCGTGTGCATGGTTGCACAGATCACCCCTTCCAAGGGGCAACCTGCAAGGCAATGCACATGCTTCCCTTGCACCCACTTGAGCCAGCATGGGTGGGTGCAAGGGAGGCATGTGCGTGGTCATGCAGATCACCCCTTCCAAGGGATGCACATGCATGGTCACATGGCTCACCCCTTCCACCCCAGCTGTGTGGTGGACATGGCAGAGGTGAATGAGAGTGGCAGCAGTGACGGCAAGGGGGCTGGAAGGGAGAAGAGGGAAAGGGGGAGGACGAGGAAGACAGTCGATTCAGCCCCAGGCGGGTGCAAGGGAGACATGTGCATGCCTGTGAGCAGCCCAGGCAAGTGGCAGTGGCAGATCCGCTGCCGCCGCTTGCCCAGCCTGCGGGAAGACTTTTTTAAAAAGGTGCACTTTCCCCCAATCAATGGAGGACACAGGAGGAGAGGAGAGACATTTTGTTGCAAGAAAAAACCCACTGCTACTGTGAAAAATCTGGCAGTTCATACATTTCCGCGTGTTTCTGTTGTGCTTGTGTGTTTTTGGACCACAATTTCAAAAACAATATTGCATTCGCCGCCCCATTTTCGATCCCTTGCCCGCACCGCATGGCATGGCGACGAGGCGACTCGAGTCCGGCTGCCCAGGATGGGGGGAGGCGGGACCACCCCCTCCAGACCAGAAACCCCCCCTCCGGTAGGTGCCCTAGTGAGTGCCCTTAGTCAAACAGGCATTTTCCGCCTGCTTTTTGGCCCGGGAATGGGGGGGGGGAGAGTTTAAAAGTTTTTTCCTGCGCCGTCCGTGCTGCTTGCGTTTGCGGCGGCCGTCGGCGTCTCGGCGAGAGTGGGCTTTTTGCGAGCCTGCGGCGAGTCCCACCAGACCAGAGCAGCCCAGGACGGAGGGGGGGAAGCCGGGACACCCCCCCTCCAGACCAGAAACCCCCCCTCCGGTAGGTGCCCTACTGAGTGAGTGCCCTTAGTCAAACAGGCATTTTCCGCCTGCTTTTTGGCCCGGGAATGGGTGGGGGGGAGACCCGGGGGAGAGTTTAAAAAAGTTTTTTCCTGTGCCGCCCGTGCCGCTTGCTTGCGCTTTGGCGGCCGGCGGCGAGACTGGGCTTTTTGCGGCGGGCGAGTCCCACGCCACCACCACACCAGAGCATCCCAGGACGGAGGAGGGGGGGGAGGCCGGGCGGGGACCTCCAGAAACCACCCCTCTGGTAGGTGCCCTGAGGCACGGCAGGCATATTTCCGCCTGCTTTTTGGCCGGGAACCGGGCTTTTTAACTTTTAAAAACTTTTTTTCTGTGCCGCTTGGCATCGCGCGCGATCGCGCGATGCAAGTAACGAGCACGACAAATCAGACCAAATTGTTCGTTCGTCAGTTCGAGCTCGAAGTCTGGCGGAGTAATTCCCGTTACCGTTTCCGTAGAGTAACGGAACCGAGTAACGGAAACGGAAACGGGAATACCGCTAAGTCGTGCCCATCTCTAATAACTAGAACCAAATTACCGAACCATAATATAATAACATAATATAGCCAAATAATAAAGTTTAATAAATACTGTCAAATCCAAATCACAGACATGGGTCATAAAAATTAACATTGAATGTTGCCATAGGCCTCCCTAAGCAATTCTGCCTTTAGCATTCTTTTGAAAGGCTGTAGGGAAGTGGCCTACAAAGACAATTTAAAAGAGATGATTCCTTAAGTGCCAAGAATCTGTGGTTGTCACAGCTTTCTACACCTCCTATCGCTTACAAATGAAATTTCTTTCTTTTCTTACTGGCCTTCTGACATAAGCACAGAGTACACCTGCAAATATGATGATTACTCATCCATGAAGGTCTGCTTGAGTCCCATCTGGGGAACATAAGCAATTTCCAACTTCTGATGATGGACTCCCAGAGTAAATATACTTTGATATTACAACCTCAGTCACCAAATAATAACCCACATAATTTCCATTCTCAGATATTACTCTTCTACGTCAGTAATTAATCTAGCCCCTCCTCATTATATCACTGTCAATAGAAAATACAAGGAAGATTCCTTGTTTCCACAAGAGGTGGGAACAAACTGCAGCTGGTTTGAGTAAGATCTGGGGGAGAAACTGCCATACCTTCCACCAGCAGAAGGTTAAGTGTAGCTCATGCTCATTGCCTAAACCAAATACATATGCAATCTTTTCCACTTTGTTATTACTCACAGACTGGGAAGCATACTTTTTATTAAATTATTTATTTATTTAAAATATTACTACCCCACCTTTCTGCCTAAAAGGTTTCAAGGGTTTCAAAGGTTTCAATTAAAGGTTTCAAAGGTTTCAATTAAAACAGTTTTTAAAAGCTTAAAAAGAAAACCCTCCGGTAAGTATACAAATACATTATTTAAAAATAAATAAACAGGTATTATCTTAAAACAATAACTAAGACGAATTTTACAGTAACCCCCCATCTATTGCGGGGATTAGGGTTGGGTAGGGCCTGGGGGGGCTAGCTGGGGGATCTTGTACTTACCCACAGCCTGGTGCTGCCCTGAATGGGCCTGTGATGGCCTTCCCGGGCCTTCTGGAGGCCCCAAAAGGCCCTCCATGCAAACCGGAAGTGACTTCTGGGTCGCCAAAACTCACTTTTGAGGTCTCTGACAGCCCCGGGGCAGTCAGGAGAAACTGCATGCAATGTTTAAATTGTCTTTAAGCAA
>JAHTLZ010000015.1:36586149-36648365 GCA_023846285.1 Phrynocephalus versicolor | reverse complement strand
CCACTGCTGGGTTTTCCAAATTTGCTGCCATATCGTGTGCAGCACCTTTACAGCATCCTCTTTTAAGATTTTAAATAGTTCAATTGGAATGCCATCACCTCCACTGGCCTTGTTGTTTGCAATGCTGAGATGTATGTAGGGCATGAAGCTAAAGTTTCTTCAGATGGCTTAAGCCCTGCTGCTAGTGTGTTGTAAAGGATTTCTGGAGACTGCAAATGTGGTGCACGCATCCTATAATATTGGTGGTGGTGGTACAACTCTCAAGGAGAGGTAGAGCATTTTAGTTTCCTCAGCCTTGGTGGTCCAAAATTTGCCACAAGTGCTGCTGGGGACTGTTTCATTTTCTCTGGGTTTCTTCAAACAGGTTGGGAATAACAATTTAAGTCAGCGTTGCCTAGAGCAACAGTGGCAAATATCCCCAATCTGGGCAGGTGTTTGCATCTTGGGGGGCCTCTCTCTCCTAATGAGTTCTAGCTAGAATGCCGCAGATTGTCCTCATAGCATCATTACTCATGACAGGATGTCGTCAACCTCCAGTGACTGAAGCCAGTAACAAGGCACCCTCATGGCTCCCTTTTCTAAATTATACAAAGAATCAGACTTTACATCAAAAGCCATCTATACTTCAGGAAGGCGGGCAGAGCATTTCTAACTCTTCTCCTTTACCCTTTTGTTTAATTTCTTTTTAATGCAATCCATGGTGATTAAATCAATTCTCTGCACACCTATTTAAAGGAAGTCTAGAAGAGCTTTGTGTGTGAGAACGGAAGCCAAGTTCTGGTGCCGTCAGAACACAGGGATAGTAAAGGAAGCAATTCCGAAGCCTGTCTTAATAGTACAAATACTCTTCCATGCTTTTTTTAATCCTCTGAGAAGCCGGAGCTTGGCAGAACTTCAGTGACTGTAAACACTACTGTAAATCCCAGGATAATTTTTAAAAAATCCTTTAGAATAGTTTACTGCTACTAATAAAAAATACATGAAAACCAACTGAAAATAGTAAATATGACTGTACAAGTCTTCTAAGGAGTGGTCTTCAAATATAAATCCAGCAGATAGTCGCCTTAGTCTCTTGCCGCAAAAAGCAAGCAAACAAACAGGTGTAGCACTTATAAAGACTAACCAGTTTAAATTTTTGCATGTTTTTTGTATTTTCAGATTTTGTAACTGTTAGTTACTGCTGTCAGTCTGTTGTTAGCATTTAATTTACTCACTGAGTTATTGACTATCTTAATTGTTTACCAGCATTATTGTAAACCACCCAGTGTCAACCTATAGCAAGATGGGGAGTTTATGCATCAAGTAAATAAATAAATAGCAAAATTTCAAGAGTAGCCATTACACCCAGTTGAAAAGATCTGCTTAAATGGACAAAGGTTCATGATTTTTTTTTAAAAAAGCTAGCTAGTTTTTTAGGTGTTCCAAGACTTCTGGTTCTCTTCTGTTTCAGTTTAATTGTGCATGTAATATTAGATTTTTGTATATGTTTACAAAAGCAGAACACACACACACAAAAACCCTATGCTAAAGTATTAGGAACATTTTAAGAGTGACAAAAATATATATTTGAGAAGTATTTTCAAACACAAATAAAACACCCTTTCATCCAGACTGTAAGCCACTGCATGCCATTCCTTGTCCTTCTTAGCAGAAGACAATCCCTCTTTTGAGTCTGTCCTCTAACAGAAAGGCTATCTGATCTTAATCTGGTTTCAACAAAACTAATCCTGAGGGCAGAGGGAAAGTGGCCTCACAATTTTTCCTGGGGAGGAGCAACATTGCATTGCATAGTTCACATGGTGAGCATCATCCACCGTGAACAGTAAAATAATAAGATGTTAATGCGTCCTTAGTGGAGGACAAGCATGACCTCCTTCTTGAGGGGAAGTGCGAATCAAGGACCTTGAAGCTGCCCATGTAAGAATGGGGAATCCTTGGCTCAGAAATATTACATGCAAAAAGGACCTTGGAATTCATGTAGACCACAAGCTGAATATGAGCCAACAATGCAATGTGATTGCCTTGGGCCTGATTCGGAGACGGCAGAGGGTGAGGAATGTGGTGGCTAAGTTGGTGGTTGGTGCTGGCAGATTTGCTTGCATCACCCCTACCTATCCTGGCTCACCTGCCTTGGTTGCCTGTTGCCCCCCAAATCAGGTTCAAGGTTTTGGTTTTGGTTTTGGTTTTGGTTTACAAAACCCTCCACATCCTGAGTATCTGGTGGAGTGTATCTCCCTCAGATCAATGTATGCACAAACCACTAGGGCTTCCCAGGCAGTCACTCTTTGGGTAGCCACCCCTAGAGAGACCCGCAAAGCTTGCACGCAGAACCGGGCTTTATCTGTGGCTGGCCATTTGGAATTCCATTCCCAAATAGGTCTGCCTGGTATAATCCCTTCCTGCCTTCAAGAGAGCTGTGAAAACCTGGCTCTACAAGGAGGCCTTCAGCTGTGTAGCCAATTATTTGTGCTTAGATCTGCCAGATGCCTATGTTTTTTTGTTGGTGTCTGCATTTTTATAATGTTGTATATATATATATATATATATATATATATATATATATTTCTTTGTTTATGGTTTCTGCTTTTATCTCTTGCTTATGTCAATTTATTGTTGTTCACCGCCTTGAGTGGCTTTTGCAAGTGGGCAGTAAACTAAAATTAAACTAAAAAAGCAAAATGCTATGTTAAGCTGCATTAACAGAAGTATAGTCTCCAAGATATGCGAAGTACTAGCTCCTCTCTATTCAGCACTGGCTAGGCCTCATCTTGAGCACTTTGCCCTGTTCTTGGCACTGCACTTTCCGAGTATCAACAAACTGGAACAATTTCAGAGGAAGGTAGCAAGGATGAAGAGGGGACTGGAAACCAAGGCCTATGAAAAATATTGAAATAACTGACCATGCCTTAAGAAATTAAGTTTGAAGGGTCTCTGGACGGTTCACACAAAAGCCAAATAAACAGAAGACAATTAAAAACAAATGAAACAATAAACAGCCAAGATATAACACCAAACACACAATGGAATAAAAATCCAACAAGAGGCAAAACTAAAGAGTGTTGAGAAAGGTACAACAAAACGGAGCAAGACAACATTACACATTACATTACCAATTGCCAAATGCTTCCCTAAAAAGCAAGGTCTTTAAAACTTTTTAAAAGGCTGTTCAGGACTCTATTTGGCACATTTCAAAAGGTAGCTTGTTCTACATCATGGGACCAGCCACCGAGAAGGCCTGTTTATGAGTAACAACCTTATGGGCCTCCCAGGGGTGGCCACACGGAGCGAAAGCCCCAAGGATGCTCTGGTGGGTCAGGTCTGCTGAATTTTGGGAGATTCTCTCTGCCAGATACTCAGATATTAGGGTTGCCATCTACCAGAACTTGACAGTACATGAAAATAACACAATGATGCATGGCTTCCTATTTGGCCAGCATGCTTTCAGATAATATGAATGTATATTTCAATTCTGGCATCATTATGACCTTCTCAAGGTTCACATTCAGACTGTAAATAGCCCAAGGGTGAGCAAGACACTGAAAGCTAGCCAAAGCACAAGCCCTTTCAAAGAAGCTTAAGAGGTTCAACCTTAAGTGACACAAAAACAACTCCACCTACTTGTGGTTTTAAGCTGAAAGGCTCAATAAAAAGACAGCAAGCGAAAGCAACCACAAAGAATAAACCAGCAGGACCACAAACCATAACCTTTATGTTTTTAGTATGTGTTTACAAACTGTGGAGGCTGCATTAAAATGCTTTATATAAATACTGAAGGCAGCACTGCAAATATCAAGAAGCTTTAAATCTGAATGTTAAGCCCAGAGTGCCTAAGCTTCAAGCAACCCATAATAATCTGAGCACAGAGCGGCATCTCATCGTTACCATACAACAGAGCATTGGACAAAGGAACCAGGCAAACAGGAATATGGCCATCGATAAATCGTAGATAGAAAAGAGGCTCCTAGGTACAGGAACTGAGTCAGCATTGTTCCACTCAGCCATATGTTAATAACCCAGCTATTTACAGTATTGCATGGTTATAAAATAGTTGCCTCCCATGGCAGACTTTGACCTCTTTGCATTCTGTGAGTACCTTCTAGTTTATCCCTCTAGCTTAGGTCCTCCTACTTCAAGTAACTAAGAGCTCTTCATAGCCCTGTATTTCTATTTAAAAAGCATTGTCCGTTCATCTACTATCTGTATCCTCAGGTGGCCATGACTCCCATTGGAAAAAATATGTATATGAGGACATGGCACCTAGAAGCTTCATGGTGAAGTGGTTAAACTGCTCTACTGCAGCCAAAACTCTGCTCATGACTCCGCTTCAGTCCCAGGGAGCCAGCTCAAGGTTCACTCAGCCTTCCATCCTTCCAAGGTTGGTAAGTTAAGTAACCAGCTTGCAGGATGGAGGTAATATGCATAGTTAAACTGCAAGCCACCCAGAGGCTGTTTTAATCACTATGGGGCAAGTACTCTACAGTACCTGTATAAAAGCAGCACATTTTGCTTTACTTTGCACACCTGTCTCACTGCCAAAATGGATTTTGACCCATGAGCATCTGCATGGAAATAAATCTCTTATCTTTCTTTTTTTCCTGTTTTTGCTTTTGTCACCATGTAACCTAGACACCAAATGAGTAAACCACAATTGCACAGTTCTTCGTCTTTTTGCCAAATGTCGCTGAGGATAGAGGGAGTTCTGTCTCACGACTTGGGGTAAAATCCCAGGTAGCAGGCTCATGGTTGATTCAGCCTTCCATCCTTCCAAGGTCGGTAAAATGAGTACCCATCTTGCTGGGTGGGGGGGCAATGTGTAACCTGCATGGTTTAATTAAACTGTAAACCACCCAGACACTACTTGAAGTGGTATGGGGTGGTATATAAGCAGAACACTTTGCTTTGCTTTAAAGAACCTGAAGATCAAAGGCTAATCTAGAATCAAGGAACTGCCACACACACACACACACACACACACACACACACACACACACACACACAGAGAGAGAGAGAGAGAGAGAGAGAGAGAGAGAGAGAGAGAGAGAGAGTACTGCTTTTTGATGCCACATTGTACATGCCTTCATAAAGTTAAGTTCTTCTAATAGCGTGTGTGATGTATATAAGATTGCAGCAGTACACCTTATTTATGCTTGCTTATGCCACTTGTGGCAGAAATAAATGAATAAATAAATAAATTCAGCTGAAATAAATTGTACTTCTGGACTCTTTTTCATACAGAAAACTGTTGAAATATTTTGCCTGTTTTACTGCTTTCTACTAGATAATTAAAGAAGTGGAGAAAAAACGATTACCGGTAACCTGTTTCTAAAGCCTCCCATGCATGCAGTACACCACTTTTCAGTGCAGTGCTCAAGGGACTATAGTTTCCACATGCCCTTTCAAAGACTTCTTGTTCCGAAAATATAAATTTCATTCTATAACTTTTTCAGAGTATTAATCATGGAGCTTGGGACTCTAGCCTAGGCAAAGACATTTTCTTTGTACAATAGATTTAAATACAAAATTTGACAAAGACCCACCTCATGTCATAAACTTAATTACATGCTTAGTTGAAGGGACCGTTTGTTGAATGTGACTTACTGAGAAACTGATAGGGTAAAGCTAGTACTACTGGATTATTTATTCTGTTTTATTTTGTTTTATTAATTTATACACTACCTCATTAGTAAGAGGCACTATTCTAGGCAGTCAATAGACAATATGATTATGATTGAATGCCCCTATATCAGTGTTGGTGAAGCTATGGCGCGGGTGCCAAAAGGTGGCACTCAGAGAGAGCCCTTTCTGTGGGCACCCGATATCGCCCCTTCACAGCCACCCATATTCAGGTTAAATTGCTGTATTTGCACTTTGCAAAAAAATTAGTGGGTTTTGAATTGCAGTTTGGGCACTCGGTCTCTAAAAGGTTTGCCATCACAGCCCTAATCAGACCTCTCTCTTATACATATTTTCATCCCACGGTTATTCTTAATCCTCAGATTTTGAAATGGTTTCAGCATGTCCTGTCTACCAAATTATGTGACACAAACATGCATATGATGTGAAGAAATGTTATCAGAAACAGAGCTAACACAAATAGGATCTGACAGCCATTTTCAAAACGGTGAGTGCTCTTTTTTCAGCAGTTTTCTTTTAAAAACAAAGCTGTGTACCCAGTATTTGTTTTAGAGATTTTTAAAACTAGTATATTGCTTTTAGAATATTTGGGTCAACAGACCAATTCTCCCAAAAGGTTATCAAAGACTGTTCATTAACAAATCTCCAACCACTGTTTACTGAATAACAGAGAAGTCATGCCGAGTTCCGTCTGTTGAAACCTTTCTCGCTCTATAGCAGTGTTGGCGGGTGCCAAAGGTGGCACTCATAGCCCTTTCTGTGGGCACCCGACATCGCCCCTTCACAGCCACCTCTATTCAGGTCAAATTGCCGTATTGGCACTTTGCAAAAAATTAGTGGGTTTTGAATCACAGTTTGGGCACTTGGTCTCTAAAAAGGTTCACCCTCACTGCTCTATATAGCCTTAAAGTGTTACACTGTATCTATTTATATTCAAAAGTTATAAGGGAAATACTAGCATACACACACACACACACAAATGTGCGCACTGTGTATATATGATAGTATAAACATGTACACAGATGTTATGCAGGTTTTTTCAGCCCCTTGTAAGGCAGGCTCTGCTTTTAAGCTCTTTTCAGTTTAGGTTTTATCATTACTGGGAGATGAAATCTTGGCACTCTGGGATGCACCATATAATTTGTTTTAAAATAAACAAAAGCCTTTCATAACTAGCACAGGCAGCCAAAGGGACTAAAATAAACTTCAACCTTCAAATGTTCAGCTACACTGCATGAAAATAATAAACAAAATATCATTTTAAGCCAATAAATTTAGCAAAGATCACCAAGAGAGCTGCTTAGTTTAGAATTTAGACAGTTTTAAAAAGGTTAACAAATTGCTGCCTTTCTCTTATAGTATAGCTAAAGACAAAGGTACGCTGCACTGACCTTTCATTTTAGAGATTTTTAAAATCAGGGGAAAATAGAACAGATTACAACATTACTGGTTTAGTAATATTTACTGAAAATTTCCTAGATATTTTTTAAAATTTATTTGAATATGCAACTTAATATTTGAATACACAATTTAAAAAACAACAACAAGAGATTGCATCCAGTTAAGGCTCATTTGCCAAGAAACCAGGAAATGTTGATGGATGACAGCCCCTGCCATTCAACTCCAAAATCTTCTCCAGAGGACACGGGACAGTGAGAGTAGGGAAGACAAAGGCTAATACTTACTGAATGAGTAACTGACTGTTAAAATGCCATATAGATGAAACACATGTATGTTTCCTGAAGCTAGCATTTAAAAAAAACTGTTAAATAGAAATATGCTGATTCTAAAAAGCTTTTTTTAAACATTTCTTCATATTAATATAGTACGGTAAATTCTCCATTTTTTAAAACAGCAATTCAGTATGGAGAAAAAAGTGATTATATATACAATTATAAAGTACTTCCATCAAAATACTGTACAACTATTTGCATAATATATCATATTCATCCATAATATATGATACCCTGAGGGAGAGAAGTCAGGACACCTGAAAAGACTTTATAACTAAACTTTAAAATATCTATTACTGATAACAGAGAACTTGCCCTTCAAATGCTCTGTTTGGAGTCATGACTAATGTATTCCCATCACATGTCTACAACTAATTGTGGTTTGTGTACGGACTTGAAGATTAGCACTGCTTGATGGTAAACAAGGTCACAAACAACTGTTCCTGCTTTCACATTGAAGTTGGCCTATGTAGTGAAGTTCTCCACCTAAAATAAGCCGAAAACAACAAATGAGCAAAATCCTCTAGCCTTCTTAAGTTAGAGTTGGTCTTGGCCAGAGTTCATTTGTACAGTAAAATTGAGTATTACATTGCCAAATTTGTCGGCAAATTTATAGCATCACATACATTACAAACTGCATTATAAAATTGCTTCTGATGCAGGAGGGATCTTATCCAGAGCAAGATGCTACCTAATAAGATAGCATCTTGATTCGGCAGTCACATTAACCACAATAATGTTACCACACACTTTAATTACCTATGAGCAATTCAGCCATATAATCACACTTTCCAGATGGGAACAGAGTTTACATATGCTAGGTGTTGGCTTATTCTGAAATACTGTATAAGGAAAGGTATGTAATGGGCAGGTTATATGCGTAGCATAAAGTCTGAAGCTCCACTATGGAATATTGGGTTAATGGTTTTCTAGATGAGAAAAAAACCCTGCACATATTCTCATGGGCCAAAATCTTACTTATGTTTCATGTGTATGTAAGAGAAATTGCAAAGCCTTATTGTCCCTCTGGTGTGCTCCTTTTCACGCAACTGTTGCACAGCTATCATTTTCCTGTTGATATGCAACCTGCAATCACATTAAGCGAACAGGATTCAGTGTCTCTATAATGTCCTAAAATAGACTGACTTTTCCCACAGGACTGCAACAAATACAACACAAGTAATATGAATTCTGAAAAGCCAGTTAATTTCTCCATAACCCCTGGGAAGAAACAGCAGGTAGATGCTACAAAAATTACTTTCATCAACTATCCCACTAATGGTTAACACAGCAGAGACAGAAAACACAGCTATAAATCCTATTTTAAGATTCAAGTGCAGTGAACTGAAATTACAATTAATCCGTTCCACGAAGGTTGTTCGTAAAGCAAAATACTCATGTATCAAAGCTAATTTCCCAATAGGAAATAATGGAAACTTACCTGATCCATTCTGGGGTTCTAGTTTCCATCATTTCCTATGGAAATTTCCTATGGAAATTTGCTTTGGTTGGGAGCTGCAGTGGCCTCCAGAACTCTCCTTGGGCCCAGCATTGCCCAGGGCGAGCTCTGGAGGCCAAAGGCTGGCAACGCTGGGCCTTGGGCGCACTGCGGAGATTACAGGTGGGACGCTCGTCCCGGGGAGAGAGAACCTCTGTATAGTAAAACCCAAAGGTTTATTAACATTCAGGAGTAACCCTGGATTTATTTCTGAAAATATGCACAGACATTGCAGCATAGGAGGAAATCAACAGCCTTGCATTAATGAACATCTCACAACAGGTGCATACACTGTATAGGTACTACTGGATAGCTCAGTAGTTTAGACATTGCCAGAGGTTGGAAGTTTGATTCCCAACTGTAGACTTAGTGATCCTTTCCAGATCTGAAGTTCTAAGATTGAGATGATGTCATAGAGTAATATTTGCTTTTCTTAGCATAGGATATAATCATATAATGTATCTTCATAAGAAACAGGCTATATTGTACTTTGCTTTTTTAAAAAATATAACAGTCTAGATATGAGACCAATACACTTTCTTTGCCACATGGGATTGGTGCATGTGGATGAGTTTCTAATATAGACCTCCAAGTCTCACAACCTTGGAGTCTATATATAAATCTTATGTTGAATATATACTCCCTAGGTTTTCTTTTACCAGCATGTCAAATTTAGGTTTTTTTTTTTTCTGGCTGGAAATGCCCCCACAGTTACTCTCCACTTCGTAAGAGAATCCACCTTGCATTCCAAAAGCCCAAGTCCAATTCACCTCTTCTGGGCCAGACCAGAAACCTACTCAGAAAGTCTACGTGTCCCCAGAGGCCAACAACGTTTGACCCACATTCTCTCCGTTTCTCTAAATAGGTCCCATATACAACTATGCCAGCAAATTTAGCAAGGTCTTGTAGCGTGGTAGTGTCGTGCTAGAAATAACTCACAGTGAGTTGATGTGCCAATGTGGGGACGGGTGGGAGGCAGCATGTGCTTGGATTAATTCCAAACCATTTATTTGCTTTCATTAACCAGGCAACTTCACTGCACCTGCTATTGCAATGCAATAACAACCCAGCCTGAGCCCCTTCAAAAATAAACTCTGCAAGAATTCAACCAAAATCCTTTGGCACAGACTATGTTCAGTGCTTCCCTTCCACCCTTGTGCCTGTAGTCACCCTGAGGCATCAGGGATATCCCAGGTGGTCTCCCAAACCTCTAGAGCAGATTTTGGGAGAAAGACTCTGCAGGGCTCTTATAGTTCTTATGCATAAGTAGACACTTGAAGGACTGTGGCAGGGACTTTTCTTAACATCAGCTCTAAGCTCACCTGTCTGGGGAGAAAAAGCTAAATTACTTTGATTTGCCAAAAGTTCAGTTTGTCTTTAAGAATATCAATAAGCTCACTTCTTCCCATTTAGCAATAAAATGTATGCAATACACGTGAAGATACTTAGGAAGAGTTACAAAAGTGATTATTTTGTAAGCACATTTGGACAAAAGCAGGGCAGGAACAGATCTAGGACTTTTTTGCCAACTCATCTTCAAAGTAAACGACATGCTTAGATATCAAAACATAATCTTCTATTTTGTTTATGCAAAGACCAGGATCCTGTTTCATAGTTTTCTACTTCAGCCCTAAAAAGAGGCCTGTAGATCTCACATAAGGCAGCTGGCATAACTTGGGAAAGGAAAGCAGAGCCTCTGCAGAGTGGAGAAGAGTTGCAAATTGTTACCTTGTCCCCCTGTGGACTGTTGGCAAAACACCAGGTCCAGAGTGTGATCTACCGTGTGCGTGGGGGACTGTTCGCTTGTTGGGAACAGTCCCCGCGGAGGTCATGGTGTCCATTAAGTCTGCAGCTGACCCGGGGACACATGTGTGTTGAAGTCTCCTAGAAGCACAAGCCTGGGACACCACATCACAGGGGAGACAAAGTCTGCCAGCCTCCAAAGAGCTTCCAGAATGCAGAAAACTTAACCACTCAAGCTACAAGAAGCCAGATATAGGTTGAATATCAGGGAAAACTTCCTAACTGTTAGAGTAGTATGGCAACGGAAACAATTACCTTGGGAGGTGGTGAGCCCTCCAATGCTGGAGGCATTCATGAGAAAATTGGACAACTATCTGTCAAATCTGCTTAGATTTGGATTCTTGCATTGGATTCAACCACTGGCCTTAAATACTCCTTCCAACTCAATTGTTCTATGATTCTATGAGATGCAGAGCATACCAGCTATTGGCAGCATGTTCCATCATCCATCTGAAAATAAAAAGCTATGATAAATTGAAAAGATTCAATATCCATCCTTCCGAGGTCGGTAAAATGAGTACCCAGCTTGGGGGGGGGGGGCAATATGCAGCCTGCATACTGTAATTAAACTATAAACCGCCCAGAGACTACTTGAAGTGGTATGGGGTGGTATATAAGCAGAACACTTTGCTTTTGTTACAAATCTTTTTATAACGGCTTATGCAGCAGACTTGCCAGGATCTTACTGCTTTATATGAAAAATGATCCTACCCAGGTGATACTTGATATATCAAAAGTCAAAAAGAATAGTAACAAGTTCTTGAAATTAAGATTTGAACTCAGAACATTGATACTGGCACACATTTACTGCAGATGTTACATCTGAACAATATATACTGGTGTATAAAGGGGTACATGATTGTGTGTAGTGGTGTCAGGCAAGCCTCCTCATGGCTTCTTCTTTCTCAGTGCCTAAGCCATCCCAACCCCTATCTGAAGGGAACAACTACTTGTGCTTGTTTGAATGTAAGGAAAACTTCTGTACAAATGTAAGCCCGTGCTTATACCACAAGTGGAGGTTTCTACTTGCAAACACATGAACATGAAATAAACCTCTTCAGACTTTTTATCTATAATATTGGGAAGTCAGGGACTAAAGTCAGGCTACACGTACAGACCTTGGAAGAGTAGCTCAAGCACACAACTTTGCACCCCATTACATGTGTAGCTCTGCCCATGCCTTAGTGTCACCACTGTCTCCTCCACTTATCTTCTGTGATTATTTATAGCCAGTAAGTGAAACATCAGAACATCAGATACACCCTTATTTGGCTTAACTCAACCCTCTGTGTTCATGGACAAAGAGACAATTTAAGCTGATGTTGACAACAATTTATTCCCCAGAGAAAAATAGTGTGGGAAAGATTTATGTGCTGGTTCAATACAACCTTCCACATTCTCTAATTATACAAGAGGCACCAAAGTCCATTTTTGGATAAAGAAACATTGACAAGGCTCCATGGACTAAGTTTGTCTTCTCTTAACGAGCAAACATATGGCAAAGTTCTTTTACTTGGAGCTGGCATCTTACCAGGCAACTGTTTTTCAAATCAAAAGGATTCAGAAGGAAAGCCAAGAGGGACTTGTGACACTGACATTAACATGTAAAGTGGTACAAATCCTTTCCCACCACCCCTACTGTTATTGTTGATTTCATATCACGCATTATATACCTGATCCACTATGTATGGTCAGGGGGGTTGGGTGGCCATTGTGCACAGGGAATCTATTTATGTCAGCAAATCCACAGCTTTGGTGCGTCCAGGATTGGAATGCCTGCATCTATTGATGGGACAGCGGGATAGGTTTGGAGAAGTGCTCATCTACCGTGCTCCCCACAACCCTTCACGGAGAGGTCAGATGCAGCCATGTGGCGGTTTGCACCCTGGAGAGTCCAGGAGGATGGGGGGAAGGAGCAGAGCCTGGTACCAGAGCACCCCGGCTTGCTTTGCTACAGCGGAGGGCTGACAGAAGTCCCCCCCTCCGGCCCCAATAGCAAGCCCCACTGCCAGGATGAGCTAGCACCTCAGTGGGATCCCGGCAGCCCCAGCTCAATCCCCATGTTGGGCGCAACCGTGGACTCTCCCTCAAGGCCTTTTACCCAGTCTGGAGAACTGCAGCACTGGTGAGTCCACCATTACCACCACCCCAACGAGTCTAGGGCCACTGTTCGAGTTGACTAGGTGGCAGACCTGGCGGTGCAGGAGTGCACCTTTGCGACACCCAGTCTGCCATGCTGCCCAGCAACAGGGAGTGGTGGGACATCCAGGGTGAAAGCTTTTGCCCCCGGCACCTCTCCACTGCTGTTGCCACTGTCACCCTCGGATAAGAGCATTTGCTCTTACCCATGGATTTCAGTATCCGTGGGGCAGCCTGGAACCAATCCCCTGTGGATACGGGGGTCCTACTGTAGACAGAGCAAATCCCATGAAGATTAAATATCATATCTATAAAAATGCAGAATCAAGTCCATGAGAAAACATCAGTGAGTAAGGAAACACAAGGCCCAAAGGTCAAACTGAGGACAAACCACAAGATAAAGGCTGGGTTACACTAATGTTTCCCAGAGCACTAATGTTTCCTAGATCTGGAGCACGGCCTGAGACTGCAGCATGAAGGTCATAGGGCATCTGAAGGGGGAAAAATAATCCTAGTGCCAAATTCTATGTGACTGACTACGACTGCTACTGCTGCTTGAGATGCCACCAGTTCCTTCGGATACTAGCTAGGAAAGACTGCACACTATGGGCAACGACAGAAATCCAAGGCTGTGCCAATGACCCCAGAGTAAACATTAAGCTAATACTGTGTGATCTCCAAAGATTTAGATTGAATCATAAAATCGCAGGTTTTGGAAGGAGCCTATGAGGCCATCAGGTCCAACCCGCTGCTCAAGGGAACGATCCAAGTCAAAGCATTAATTCTTATTAATATGCAGACTAGCCTAGCAGGCAATGTTTATCATTCAGTTTAGACATCAGAAAGAACCAGAAAAATATATTTAAAAACAAACAAACAACCCACTAAGCAGCAATTCAAAAGTTTAAAACAAGATTTATTTGGGAGATCATACAGTATAACAAAATGTAATAGGGTTGTGTCCGAGATAGATAATAATACCTCTATACCACAAACCTGGCCATGGTTTTATCGTATTTTTAGGATACAGACAGCTTAGTGAGTATGTAATTTATGAATCTGTAAGCAAGGGTTTATTTATAAATATTTGAATGGAAGACTGTATAATTTTGTACTTATTTCAAAATTTGAATTGTATGTGACTATTCTGGATTGTTTGGTGTTTTTGGTCTTTGACCATAATAAAGCTATTATTTAGCTGCCTAATAGTAACATTAAGCTCTTGTTACTTTCCACCAAGCTGTTTCTTAATTAAAAACAAAAACTTAAGACAGCTCTAATAAGAGATTTTTTTAAAAAAATTGAGGTGTTCAAAAAATTATTCCCCAAATGGGGATCTAAATTCAGGGTTTCCTGGGTCCTAGTGTGCTACATCACAGTAGCTCTCCATACTAGGCTAAGAAGGCACAGATTCACATCACAGATGCTTCTATAGTCTTCTAAAATTCAAAACAAAAAACAAAAAACAAAGAGTTATCAGCTTTATGTTGCTTCAAAAGCAATGCCCGTTGCTTAGAAAGTACTTAGTAGTCTGTGGTTTCCTATAATTACAGAGTAGTGAAAGGCTATTTATTTGTCTCTGTATATCAACACATCCCGGGCACATGCTTTTCTTTGCTTGTTTATACAAACACGTCCCAGTATGTTATCATTTCAAAATAATTGCTTATTGCACACATTGAATTTACAGTTCAGCACTAAAGACATTAAAGCAATCCACTTAGTAGTTCCAATGATCTTAAATTTGTTTAGTCCACAAGAATTTGTCCCTGCATGAAGGTGAAACCTGTCCTCTGCCAAATCATTTGGCAGAAAGGAACAATAACTGAAAAACAGCCGTTGTTCTTCAGGCACTTGGCTGCTAAAGACAATATTTTGTATTTGCTTTGCAGGGTTACTAGTGAGGATTAGGAAACACACTGCACTAAGAAGTGACAGGTTTTAATCTTTCATTTGACAAATTCAGTGTTGTATTCATTTCTTCCATACCAGGAATTCATATATTGACATTCTCCAACAAAAGCCTTTTTTAAAGTCAGTAAGAGCTGATGTTTTATTATAGAAGATTCAGCATTAGGTTTTAGAGGATATCAGTCTTCTTTAGAAGTGATCATTATATACAAGTTCTGGCCACAGGAGGGAAAGTGTGTGTGTGTGTGTGTGTGTGTGTGTGTGTGTGTGAGAGAGAGAGAGAGAGAGAGAGAGAGAGAGAGAGAATCAACTATTATCTCTGCTTGGTCTTCCTCCAAAATTAAAAGTTTCATAATAAATATATGCTTTTCAGAAGGCTTTTTGTCGTTATCGTTGCTTTTGGGAGATATGCATTAATCATATCAGACAATGCTTTGGTCAACATGAACAGCATCCCGAAAGCAAAATGCTTTAATAAGCACTGGAATACATTTTACATGTAGCCAGCTGCCTAGATGCCCTAAGCACATCTGATCTCACCTGATTTTGGAAGCTAAGCGGGGTCAGCCCTGGTTATTGGATGGGAGACCACCAGGGAATACCAGGTGCTGTGCGGACCTGGAGTAGGCAAACCACTCCAGTTTTCCTGTCAAGCAAACTCCATGGACATAGGGTCACGAAGAGTCGGTCATGACTACAGCAACTCAACACACACACATACCACACGGCCTGGTATTTAAAATGAGGATACTTAAAACTGCCCCTTATCAGTTGGTAGGCAGAAGTGGAATGCAGATGAACAGCAACTGGCACCATCAGAAAACGGTTTCCATGGGAACCGTTCACTGGGGAAAGGCCTGCTGGGTGGGTGCACATGGCTTGTCACAAACCACCCATTTTACAGAAGAGGAACCACCGTCAGGGTAGAAGTCCTTTGCACGCGAATTTGAGGACAAGCAGTTCAAATCCTGTTGCAGCTCCATGGAAACCTCAGTTCTTCTCCTTCCTTCCCTCCCTCTCAGTATCATCCTACAAAACATGTCTCTCTTAATCCATGTTATGGAAATGCCAGGACCTCTTCTTTTATACTGCAACACCCTCACATTTCCCCCTTCTTATTTCAGGATCTCCTCCCGCAAACCCAGCTCATTAACTTTCTTTTACTCCCATGTACCCAACCAAATCTATGTTCATCTATTCATAGGTATGCATCTCATCCTTTATCACAGAATCCCTCCATTCCCAACATGTGCCTGTGTACCACTCCTGGTATCATATAGTTCTTTCCAATTCACCCTAGACTGCTCTGCCTCTTTACTCACCATTCTTCTGCTGCCCACTCCAGCAATTCCAGCTAGAGATGGGAATGAAACAAAAAAAAATGCTGTTTTGTTGTTTCACTACATAATGAATCATTTCATTACGAAATGAAACGAAACACCATTTTGTCCTCTAGAAATGAAACAATTTGTCCTAGAAGAACCAAATTTGGTGGGTAGGTTCTTTGGACTCTTCCCTGTTCAGGAAACAAAGTGGTAGAGGTTCTTCAAGCTCTTCCCTGTAAGCCCCTGAAATTTGGAGAGGTTTAAGGATCAGGGGGCTGAATTAGGAAAAAATCATTTCTAATTGCGTTGGAAGCCAATAATAGCCCCCCTCCCCCCATGGGTGAGTGATTAGCAGCTTCCCAAGTCAATTAGGGGAGAGACCCCCTTTGGAGTTTAATAACTCAGATCCTGAGCCCCAAACCTCTCTAAACTTGGTGGAGTTTAAAGGGAAGAGTCCAAAAAAGCTACCTCCCCCGCCCCCAAATTTGGTATCTCTAGGATCCAGGGCAGCCATTATATATTGTTTCATTTTGTTTCATTCCAAAAATTCTTTAAAAATTTGTTGGTAATGAAGCAAAATGAAATGAAAGGAGAAACTTAATGAAATAAAATGAGATGCTATATTGTTGTTTCATGCCCATCTCTACCCCTAGCCCTTTTCCAGGTCACTCTGGAGCTCTTTCTGACAGTCTCTGGATCACCCTTACTAACATCCTTCCTGAAAATGTCACAGGTGGGGAAGCTGCAGTAAAGACTTGTTTTCTTTATTTTCTCTCATTTAGGGAGGGGAAAGAGTGTGTGATATGTCTGTTATCAGGTAAAGCATTTCAATTTGAGCTGCCTACAAGCATCAGACTCCAAAAATGTCTGTGACCCACATTTTGTATTCTGGAGAAAGTAAGTCAAAATGGAAGGCAGACATTTTGCTTTTTGCATCTACCCAAAACAAGATGGAATAAAAATATGGGCAGCAGATCTCAGTAGGTATTAAGGGAAATGTCCACCAGCACAGAAGTGTCATCTTGTGGGTTCCACTATTAAAACCAGCTTCTATTGGTTCTTGAAGCAAAATAACTTGTAATGTACACACATTTAAGAACTCATGAAACTTTCAACATGGTTTGAATAATATACCAGTAATCAGCCTGAAAAAAACCCCACAAATAATGGGCCAGAATGTGGACTCTCCTCCTCGCATTACAATTTCTGCAAAAGAACTGGAAGTTGTCCATGGCTTTGTGTATCTTGGCTCAACTATCTCAGATACACTCTCACTAGAGTCTGAGCTGAATAGACGTATAGGTAAAGCAGCAACTATGTTTTCCAGACTAACAAAGAGAGTATGGCTCAATAAGAAGCTGACAGAACATACAAAGATACAGGTCTATAAAGCATGTGTACTGAGCACACGTTTGTATTGCAGCGAGTCTTGGGCCATCCATGCCCGACAGGAAAGAAAGCTTAATACCTTCCATATGCACTGTCTTAGGCAAATATTCAACATTACCTGGCACGACAAAGTTCCAAACAGCATAGTCCTGAATCGAGCTGGAATCCCTAGCATGTACACGTTATTGAAACAGCGACGCCTACGCTGGCTTGGACACGTTGTGAGAATGGATGACGGCCGGATCCCAAAAGATCTTCTATACGGAGAACTAGTGCAGGGAAAGCGCCCCAGAGGGAGACCACAGCTGTGGTATAAGGATATCTGTAAGAGGGACCTGAAGGCCTTGGGAATGGACCTCAACAGATGGGAAACCCTGACCTCCGATGGCACTGTCTGGAGGCAAGAGATACAGCATGGTCTACATAAATTTGAAGAGGCATTTGTCCAACTGGCAGAGGAAAAGAGGCAGGCACAGAAAGAATGAAACTCGAGGACCAGGCAAGAAACAGAATACATCTGTCCCCAGTGCGGTAGAGACTGCCATTCCCGAATTGGTCTATTTAGTCACACTAGGTGTTGTTCTTAGGATCTCTACTCCAGGCATGATACCATAGTCTTTCGAGACTGAAGGATGCCAATGAATGATACAGTGATATAAACGGGAAGAGAATCTAACATTTTTTCCTCCCTTGTGAAATACAAACACTTGAACATGTGCCTACTACAGAAAATAACTTACACTTATTCTCTATATTGCTCTTGTTTTCTATAATATAACATGGAACAAATTTTCAGAGACATAGTTAGGGCTTCCAGAGCCCAGGGCAACAGTCAGTTTTTGTGCCCCCATCATTGCAAAATATAATCAGGATAGCAGGTGGGAGGCAGCGGCTGGGGGGTTGGTAGGCAATTTGGTGCCCCCTAATTGCTGTGCCCGGGGCACCCCACCCCCTTGCCCTCCCCATGCTACACCCCTGGAAATTTTCTCTGCAACCATTCCCTGTGATGCAACTAACTAAGAGTAATTTCCTGCTAATAATAATAATAATAATAATAATAATAATAATAATAATAATAATAATAATAATAATAATAATAATAATAATAATAATAATAATAATAATAATGATGATGATGATGATGATGATGATGATGATGATGATGATGATGTGCCATAAAGTCAATTCTCACTTAAGGTGACACTTTTTCAGGGTTTTCCAGGTCAAGAATACTCAGAAGTGATTTATCGTTCCCTTTTTCTGGGAGTGGCTAGCTTACTCAAAGCAGTAGAAGCTGGCTGTTCTACTTGGAGGCATAGTAAAGAATCAAACTTCCAGACTCTGTCTATACAGACAGATGCACAAACCACGGAATTATGCTGCCAGCTCTAACATTAATTTAGAAATTTTTAAATCCTATATTGCTTTGTTTTACTATGAAGTATTTTGTGCAAGTTTCTTGTCCTTATTTAAATTATCTTTACTAATCCAAAACTCTCCATTACCACCACCATCCAAGTGGCTTCCACCAGATCCACAAAAGGCATGGGAAACAAAACAGTATTTTGAGGGACTCCTTGAACCCATGACAAACTGGCCAAGTGCCAATGCCATTCTGGATATGTCCAGCCAAGTACAGCTAGAAGCACAATAATAGGATGTCATATTGAAGAGGGAACAGGTTTGTTTTCCATGGCTTCAGAGACTAGGACTCGGGGCAATGGTTTCAAACTATAGGAAAAGAGATTCCGCTTGAACATTAGGAAGAACTTCATGACAGTTAGAGCTGTTTGGCAGTGGAATATGCTGCCACGGAGGGTGGTGGAGTCTCCTTCTTTGGAGGTTTTTAAGCAGAGGCTGAATGGCCATCTGTCGGAAATATTGTGATGGGGGTTCCTGCATGGCAGGGGGTTGGACTGGATGGCCCTTGAGGTCTCTTCCAACTCTATGATTCTATGATTCTAGTCCACCCTAATATTACAATGCCACAGAAACCAATGATCAATATTATCAACTTCCCGCTGGCCCGCTGGCCATTGCAGAACCCCCCACTTGCCCCCAGCCTAGAGCCAAAATCTTGCTGTGCAGCAAGACTCAAGAAGGTAAAGGGCATCCCTGGGCATGTGCTGTGCGCACGGCAGCTGGGCAAAGAGTGGTGGGTAGTTCTGGTGGTGGGCCATCTCCAGGGCCCTCTCCTGGGAAAGCCACCCCCTGCCTGGAAATGCTGCCACCTGGGTTGCACCCCTTTCTCCGGTCCCCCCCCCCAGGTGGTGCACATGTGCAGAATGGGTAGAGCTGTCCCTGAGTCCCCCTGCCTGCCTGCAATTGCCTGCCCTCCCTCCTTAGCACTGATCCTGGGCCCCTTCAGGCTGCGCAAATGGCTGCCCGTCCCTCTGTGGGTCAGTCAGGGCTGCTTCCCTGGTGGCACAGGGCGGCAGAGGCCGAGTCCATCCCCATCCTGCCACTCCCATTTGGCAGTGGCTGCCTGGCAGCGGGGTTCCATGTAGGGCTCAGGGGGTGCTGCTGCTCTGGCTGGGACATCTCCATTCCTGTCGAGATGTCCAAGACCTGGCCCGGGGTTCCAGGCAGAAGATCATGCCCTGCAGGTGGAGGAAGGGTGCATCGGGAGTCCCAGACCAGCCGGGTCCCCTGGTGGGCAAACCCTCTTCTTCATGCTCTCGATTTGGGAAATGGAGAGGTGGGTTTGCATGTGGTGAAGCTTCCAGCAGTGCACAGTGGTCTGAGTTGAAGGGATCTTCTGTTCTCTCTGTGTCCGTGGACACCCGTCCGTAGAACCCATGGTGAGCAGAGGATGGGTGCTTTGCCGAGCACCTCTGGTGGAAGGATGGCTCACTCGTTGCTGGGAGTCTTTTTTGTTCGTGGCACACAAACAGAGAGGAGCATTGGGTTAGTCTTCGCGTGCAGTCACTTGTGGAAACTGCTGATTCTTCTCTCCAGAACAAGGCCATGTGGCTTCCTCAGCTGGCAAGTCGATGTCCAACATAGAATCTGTGGGTCAGGCAGGAGGTGAAGGGGTGATGATTGTGGGTCCTGAGGTTCAGGGGAGGAAACACTGGAGACCTTTGCCCACGAACAGAATGTCTGGTCCCCAACTGGCCCCCTGTTTAAAACGTTTGAAGACCCCTGCTATAATAGGATAACTCTGTGGTTTTATTTTTAAATAATATTTTATTACATTCTTCCCAAGAACGCAGTGAGGCTCAGATCATGTTACTTAGTTCAGTAAGTCACTCGAATAGGTCCATGGGATTTGTGGGGATTTAGTGAGCAAGCTCCTCTGTAAGTTCCATTGATTCAGTAAGACACAACTAGAACAGGCCCATTTGCATCAATGGAATTCATGGAGGAGTTGACTCAATGCATTTTCATTGATTCAATGGCCCTGATCTAGTATGACTTACTATGCTAAGTCACATGATTTCATATATAAAGAAAGAAAGGCCCCGGTTACAGAGGGAGAGAAGAGGGATGGGGAGGTATCCTTAGGTAGCACCGATTACAAAAAGGACCAGGCGTTCCAGCGACACTTCTTTGAACATGGAAGCTCCCAACTTTCAACCCCTTTTCTGCATACAAAGCCATGTTTTATTCTCCATGAATCTGGCCAGTTCCTTTAAAAAGCAATCCAGGTTGGCAAGCCTTACTCTAGTCATATAAAAATAACTGCTGTGACCTAAAACAGCTGGCCATGGAACCAGACAAGTGGGAGGCAAATCTGGACTGAATACTCAATGGTTAGGATCCAATCCATGGTTGCCTCCCCTTTGTTTTGTTCCAGCCAGAATCAAATGTGAGGTGGGAGCAGCACTCTGCACACTAAAATGCGACAATCCCCTTGAATATAGGAATTGTACAAAATTAAATTGAAAATAAGAAATGTGTGGTTTTGCTTTTTTTAAAGGCAGGAGATGGCTCAAAATATGGTGACCCCCTGATAGGGGCTGGACTAGATGACCCATAGCATCCTTTCCAGCTCTGCAGTTCTGAGGTTACATCTGATGCTAATTCCAATAGGCAGCAGAAGAAGGCTTGCTCAGTACAAGATGGTCCACATTCCAAAAGGAGTACCAATTAAAGAAATGGAATGGACCCTTTTGATTCATAGCCAAAAAGCAAAGTGGAGGGCAGCTGTCTTCATTCCGCCCCTCCCCCCTGCTCCTACCTTACCCCAGGGTGTGCAGACATACCACAGTAGCAACACGAAGCATTTATTTCATGCTTAGCTTACTGTGTCATACATAATCTATACAGTTTCACCATATTCACAACAAGACAACCTCTAGTAATACTTTAATGTCTGTTTAGTGACCAGAACATTTCTAAAGGCCTCCTCAACAGGTCTATAACTAAGGGAGAATACGTCTTTGAAGATTCTTAGTCATCCCAGGTGAGGTAAGCTGGTGAGTCATGGCAACCGGACTTCTTTTCTTGAGAGACTGAAATGTTTCACTACTCATCCAAACAGCTTCAGCAATACAGTTGCCCTCACTTTACTTCCAGAGAACTAAAGGAGTTATTATTTTTTGATTAGTGGCCTATAAAGGTATAACCTATAGCCTAGTTTTGAATTTGTGTTTTGTGATGGCCACATGACTCACCCCTCCCCCTTTTGCTTTAAGGGAGAATGTGAAATTCAGGTTCCACCTCACATGGTCAGCCAACATAAATGAGGTTGATTCTCCCTCCTCAGACAATCATTGTCTGAAGAGAAATGCAGTAAAAGCAAGCACTGAAGGAACAAGACTAGTAGTACATACCCAGTTTTCATGTGTGCTCCCTACATTTAAATAATGTATGACTAGGTTCCAGGCAAATGTGTGTAATGTGTATTAAGGATTTAGAGCATGGCATGATGAGTTGGTGCTGAATCTTACACGTTAGGCCAATAAGAGAATTGATTCATGCATGGGTTATATGGGACAGGCAACAAGTGTGCCCCCATCATGCAGGATGCATCTGGGAGATCCTGGAAACTGCAATTTTTAAACAGTAATTCCTAGAATCCCACAGGAAATGTGGGCAGTGATATTTGAATGATCACGCGTTAAAGAAATAGTGTATTTTCTCTCTTGCAATGTTGTTGCGCTGAAAACACAGTATTTTCAATGCTATGCACCTTAGACACCAAATATTCAAACAGACTGACTGAAACTGGTCAGCAACTATCTCCCAAAAGACTGATTACAAAGCAAAGAGAGGCTATTTCAGATTGAGGCAAACACATGTTAGAATAAAGAGTTTTTCACCTTGAGGGGAAAACTAGTAGCATCTAGTTTGAGCCAGACTTGAGGTCTGCAGATCATACTGCACAGTGAGGAGCTAAGAAAAATATGGTTGGCCACAAAAGGTTATTGCCAGAACCCAAGGTAACTTGGACTTTATTTTGAATTTGGTAAAACAGAAAGCAATTCTCCCATCTTAGCTAGCTCAACAAATCACTTGGACTAGAAACTCTGGTTTTCTTATTTTTCACCCAAGCTATTCCAACAACCAAAGAGTCATAAACATTTTACAAAGCTTTCATTCATTTGTTCTAAGTAACCTGGGCTTTAAAATAGTCTCTGCAGCCAGTGCATAAAAAGATGGAAAAGCAAATTGCACACCAACTTGTCACCATCAGCTCCAAGCAGCCAGAGCCAAAATAAAATGTCCATAAATAATGGGTGGGGAGGCTCTACTATAAATGTGCCAACCTAGACTAGTTCACAAAATGTCCTACTCAAAAAACAAACAAACAAAAAACCCCCGACACATGCATGAGGTTCAAAATATGGATTCAAAATGTAGATAGATTCAAAATATGGCCCATGGTATAACTTTTTGTTATAATACCTTACACATTGGGGGTGGACTGTGCAGTCATCCTAGAGTATAGGGCAGGCAAGATATCTGGGGGTCCCAACCCCAAAGGTGACAAGGAGATGGGCCTTCTCAGTTGTCCCCCCACCCACCCATTTATGGAATCAGCTCCCACAAGGGATATGCCTGTCATCCTCACTACGAGTTTTCAAGAAACAATTTAAAACATGATTTTACAGGTTGGTCTTCCCTGGCTTTTCAAACAAAAAACAGATGATGCTATTCTTTACCACCTCATTGTGATTTCCCTCTTTTTTATTAGTTGTTACTTTATATATACAGTATATTATGTTTAGTTAGTGCATTGTTTTATTGGTTTCTCTGGTGTTTATTGAGCTTACATTTAAAATGGGAGCCTGTGACAATCTAACATCCAAAGTGGGGAGGACACACACTTTTTTCTTTATTTTGCAGGCTGTTCTATACAAGAAGAAGCAAAGGAAAACATCAGGTATTCAGAAATGCAAATGACTCATGTATAGATGCCTGATTATCCTTGTGCCACAGTGGTTAAATTGCCGTACTGCAGCTAAAATGGCGCTCACGACCTGGGGTTCAATCCCAGGTAACTGGCTCCAGGTTCACTCAGCCTTCCATCCTTCCGAGGTCAGTAAAATGAGTACTTAGCTTGCTGGGTGAGGAGGGGGCAATGTGTAGTATGAATAACTGAATTGCAAACTGGACTCAACCTTAAATATGTCTTAATTTTACGAGACTGCATATTGTCCCTCATTACTGTAAGCTGCCTTGGGTCCTTTTCCAAGGAGAAAGGCAGGGTAAAATACTATAAACAAACAAACAAACAAACAAACTGCCCAGAGAGTGCTTTAAGCACCATGGGGTGGTATATAAGCAGACCTCTTTGCTTTTTGCTTTAAATAAAATCTCCAGTAGAAGTATTCCAAGAAATGCAAATTGTAGCAGTTACTTATTCTAGGCCAGAGATGGTGAACCTTTTAGAGACCGAGTGCCCAAAATGCGATTCAGAACCCACTAATTTTTTCCAAAGTGCCGACACAGCAATTTAACCTGAATACAAACAGGGAGCTGTGAAGGGGCGATGCCGGGTGCCCACAGAAAGGGCTCCAAGTGCCACCTTTGGCACCTGTGCCATAGGTTCGCCAACACTGTTATAGGCAGATGAGCTTCAACTCCAAAACACATTGCAATACTGCTCAGGCAAGAAAACTATTTATCAGATATCTGCTCACTGCATTTTATAACATACAGGCACTGATTCAAAGTTGGGCCACTGGAGAGTTGCAATGCCAGGTTGTAATTAAAGCTATTTTCTGCCTGATGACAGTCCATAAAAGATTCAAATGTATTCAGAGATCAAAAAAAGGTTTCAGTCTGTGCTCTCAACTTGTTGACCTCAATGAGAAGGGGGTGGTGAGATACTGTCTTTGTGTAATTGCAACCAAAGACGTGACTCACATGAAAAGGCCTCTCCAGGGCCTTTAATCTACATTAAGTATCAGACCCTTTGCTTTGCAAGAATGCTCACAAAAGCATTAAGGCTAAGGGGTGGAGAATGCAGCGACCCTCCAAATATTTTAGGCTTCTGCAATCCCTCATTATTACTTATGTTGTCTAATGGGAACTTCAGTCCACTAAGTTCTGAATGGCCACCCATTTTCCCACAATCTATTTTAATTTCAAATTGATTTTCCTTTTCTATTTAGATCAAAAATTGGCTGAGAAAATAACTGCCACGGGGAGAATAATCACTCAGAGGTTTTTCATCTCTGGTGTGCCGTCCTTGAAATGACTGACCTCTCATTTTCTCAAGCCCCATCGCTCAGCCAAGCACAAAAGAGAGGCTGCTGAAAGACTGGGAAAATGTATGCAATTGTCCATATACAGTTACATAAACAAACAGCATTTTGTCCAGGGGTGTATTGTGGACTGACTATGGGGACAGTTCACCCTGACCCCATTACAAGCCATATGACTCTGGCCTTTGACTTCTCTTTACTCTTACAGTGTTGCGCCTCTGTTAAACCATTTGCTGAATGAGGTCACAGATCCATGTGTAACATAACAGTATTTGTATAAACCCTGACATGGCTGAACAACAGAAAAGGCACAGCTGTAGTGAAAGTAAAAATCTTTAAAGAATCACATCCTCTTCCAAAACTTCTATTAGCAAAAAAAAAAAAAAAAAAAGGCTGTAAAAAAAGTCTGGAACAAAGAAGACAGAAATTATTCCAAAAGGAAGGCCTTAACTGCCAAATGATGAAGTAAAGTGTGGGGAGCCATCAAGGGTTTCAGCATCCAGCCACTAACTTTAGGCAGGACCGGCACTAGAAACAGCCAGAGGACCACTGTTTCTTGGACTAAAATTTATCCTCTCCACCATTTTCTTATGTCATGAGTTCTGCACTGCTCCTGCTCAAAGATGTTGAAGTATTCCTCCTCCCTAGTTCCAGCAAAGTCCTTCAAATACACCAGGCTACTGCCAGGGGGTGGGTTAGTTAAAGGGAATACAAATACTTTCTCACACTGCACATTCACATAGTAATGTAGATAGGACTCAACCTCTGTCAATCACTGTTCCACACAAGCTCTATGTTGGGTACAATGAACACTGTGTCAACATTAAATTTAGACTTAATTTTCTATTAAAGCAGCAGTCAGCTAGAACATGTTCACATTCTAAACCAGAATAAGCACAAAGAACTGCATTTTATTTTTGACATTTCAGTCTCCCACATATACCCCCTTAGACTGACCTTAGAAACTCACATGTTTATCCCAGAGTATCCTACAGGACTCACTATTCATGAGCCATTTTAATAACATCATCTGAAATTACCATTTTAGCATCCAGTCGTAACATAGTGACTGAAATCCTATTGCTTAGCAAGAATAGACCCACTGAATTAGTGGAGATTTGCTAGTCATCTCCTCTGTGAGTTCTATAATTCAACAGGAATACTCTAAAGGTGAAATAAATACCACTTCAAAAGATGTGAAGTTATTGTTCTCTATGTGTGATACCAGATATCAGTCTCTTACATATGCTTATAGTGATATGTAAGCATAGCCCTACAATCATGCATCACAGTACACTTCCACAGTTCAGCAGTACTGAGTCTTTTTCAAGCACCAAATCAGAGCATATTCATTCACTACATAGATTTTTGATAGCCTAGATCAGCTAGCAGGTAAATCCTACCATAATTACAAATAATGCAGGGCATGAGTAAAGTGGATAGAGATAGAGGGACGCTCTTCTCCCTCTCACGAAATACCAGAACTAGGGGACGTCCACTCAAATTGAGGGTTGGGGGAATGAGAACAGACAAAAGAAAATATTTTTTTTACCCAGCGTGTTGTTAGTCTGTGGAACTCCCTGCCACAGAGATGCCATCTGGCCTGGATGCCTTCAAAAGGCGATTGGACAGATTCCTGGAGGAAAAGTCCATCACAGGTTACAAACCACGAGGGAGATGTGTAATCTACAGGCTTAAAACCGGGGCACTTCAGGGGCCAGATGCAGGGGAGTGGTATCAGGAGACAGATATCTAGTCTCATGCGCTTCCAGAGGCATCTGGTGGGGCCACTGTGAGATACAGGAAGCTGGACTCGATGGGCCTTTGGCCTGATCCAGTATAGCTCTCATAATCTGCCAACTATAGCAAATGAAACTGTTTTGCCCTGTTTATCAAGACATAAGTCTATGTTACAGAAAAGCAAGTGGAATTTTCACTCACAGATGCCATTTACTAGAAACCTGACAATCAGGAGGAGGTGGGCATATAGGAAAAAACTGGTCATGGGGGGAGGGGGAATGGGAGGAGAACACTGAAAGATGTTCGGGAGTGGGAGGAATTCTGCTTGGAAGAACTTGCACGAGGCCTTCAAGAATACAGATTGCACAACCCGTTGTAGGCAAAGTCACTGGGATCTGCTCTGACCTGGACACTGTAGTTGATGCTGATCCTGTGGGTGTGTAACTTTGGCCCCTGCTTTTCCTGTTATAATGGGTCCATTTGAACTGGTGCACCCTGAGGATGTGGATATGCGTGGTGGTTTTTACCTCTCCAAGAATCTTGTCCACAGCCTCACTCATCTGCTCCCAGGTTGTTGCATGCTCTCCCTCAGAAGGTCAAGTTGCCTCCCTCCCTTTTATCTTTACGCTGACAGCAGTGAAGACCCATCTTTTCAGGCAGGCTTTTAATAACCATGAATGTCTCCCTGAATGCTGGTTTTCAGCTGAGTAAGCGTGTTTTTAGAGTTTTAAATGGTTTTAATCATTCCATGCATTTTATATTGTTTTCATTACTGCTATATCTTAATGGTTTGTCAATGCATCATACATTGTGGTTTTATTTTATTTTCCACACTTTGAGCTGCCTTGAGTCCTCTCATCAGGGCAAAGGCAGCCTATAAATGAGACAAATAAAATAAAATGGAAATACCAAAAATAAATCCTGTGAAATATTTTATCTCCCAGAATGAGTGAAATGTTTTACTCACTCTCAGTACAAAATACGGAGATTTGTTTTTAAGATGTTCTAAAACTGGCAATTGTTATCTCTACTATATATAATAGTTAAATGCAATGTATTTAATTAACATTATATATGAAATTGTTGGCCTCTACTTTCATCTTCCAAATGTAATTTGCAGCACAAACTGAAAACTTTTCCAATCTATATTATATTAGTTCCCTATATGTACATTTACCATGAGATGAAACCCATTTAATTTAGTATGGCATATATGTGAGTAAGCGATTGAAAGAGTTATACCACATGCTCAAGACAAACAAGCACAGAATTAGCTCTTCAAAGGGCTCTATCCCACAGCCTTTAAAATCCGGATCTAATTTTCCAATAAACCAGCTCCAGAAGACCAGTATCGTATAATGCAGTATTAGAGTTATGTTTAATATAGCGTATCTGACCGACAATATTATCAAGATAATGGCCAAGATGTTGGGACATGCCTCCCCCCCCCCAGGAGTCAGTGGACTCATTGCCCGAAAAAGACATTGGAGTGAAGAGGGGGAGAACAAATTATAAATGTCTTGGGATTTTGTTGGGAATGTGGGGAAGAAGGGATAAAGGGAAGGGGGTAATTGTATGTTTTGGTTTTTTATTTCTTATTATTTGTTTATATGCACTAAACTTGGGACTGTTAAATTTGAAACTAATTGCTTATAATGGTTAAACAACTTAAGATAACATCTTGGAATGTGAAAGGCCTAGACTGTAATATAAAGAGGGCTAAAGCTCAAGCAAAATTGAACAAAACTCAGGCTGATATTGTCTTTTTACAAGAAACTCATCAGAACAAGGATGGGATGAATGAAATCAAATGTAAATGGGTTGATGTGTATGAAAAATCATTTGGCACGTCTATGTCAAGAGGGGTAGCTATATTGATTTCCAAGAGAACAGAATTTGAAATTCTTAAAGTGGATAGGGATGACCAAGGTAGGATGTTGATAATTCAAGGGAAATTAAAAGGAGAGAATTGCACCCTTGTGAACTTGTATGTGCCAAATGAAAATCAAGAATTTTTTCTGAGGAATGTCTTGGAGAAATTAGACAATATAAGGAAAGGATATGTTATAATATCAGAAGACTTCAATTTGGTTATGGATATTAGTAAAGATAGGTCCAAAAGTTGGAAAGCAGAAACAGGTGGAGTTCAAACAATAATGGATAAACTTATTAAAAAAAACAGACTTTAGAGATGTTTGGAGGGAATTAAGAGGAGATGAAAGAAAATATTCCTTTTATTCCCCTGTATATAAATCATTTTCTAGAATAGATTACATATTTGTTTCTAAAGATTTATTATCCAGAAATTGTGCCCCCACGGTCAGGGAGTTTCTGCTTAACTGGGTTTCAGTGAGTTTTTTCAAGAACCAAGGCGGAGGGTGGGTATTTTTTAATTCGGTTTGAAATGCGCATTTTTGCAAGAGGCAAAAGTTAGTGGGGGTGCAGAAAACCCGTTCCCCCCTCTTTTTGTTGTCGGTTTACTGGTTATGCGGGTCGGCAACATTCTATCTTGCTTTCATGTGCACACACAGACACACACACATTCTTGCCCGCCCGCCTCGTTTCTTGATGGTGGCAGCCTTGTCCCCCCCCCATGTTGATATTGCAGCCCTGGTTTTTATTTTGTTGCTGCCCCGCCGTGGCTTGAACTCCCATAGCACCGGAGCTTCTAAGCTCCACGCCACCAGAAGTCCCCCTCAGAGCTTCTAGATGCAGGTTAATGATGTGGGGACATATAAAATGCATTTACTTAAACTACGTCCATGGGAACATGGGAACCGCATTTTCAGTCAGGTGATGACTTCTGAAAGAGACACAGCTTTTCTTATTAACCAGCTCTTTTGCCCGTGTGATAGGGCCCAAAGAGAACATTTATCACTTCCTCAGTGTTGTTTGAAGCCTCTTTCTAAAAATGTAGTGCCTTGCGACTACCATAAGCTCAGCAACAACAAGCAGAAGCCTCTAATATTTAGAAACATTTCTAGAAGATCTCAGAACCACAGATTTATCATAGTATGGTACAGCTCCAAACATTATTGATTCTAAACTCCTTGCCAAATCAGGAAAACAGTTAAATGCATAATCAGAGTTAGGAAACATTCCTGTTTTGGATTGCATCTTCCATAATCTCCCAGTAAGCATTCATTGCTTCAGGTTTTCTACTTTCCCTGTACTGTTTGCAGGCAGCTCTGCAAAAAACAAGCTATTTTTTATTTTATTTTATTTTATTTTATTTTATTTTACAAATGCTACATTCAGAGCCTTTAGTTTGCATACCTCTGAATGAACTGTGGGGTGGCTTCACTTACTGGCTAGTAATATAGCAAGGGTTGCAGCTTCTTGTAAAGTATCTGTCCCAAAGAGGCACGTCCAGTTTTTTGCCTTGTATCACCAGATTTCCAAGAGACTTAAATAAATAAATAAATAAATAAATAAATAAATAAATAAATAAATAAATTTAGCAAGCTAAATGGACCCCAGGTAGTTTGCCTAAAATATGGGCAACTGGGGAACTCCAAATTATACAGAGCAGGTCTTACTTCTAGTGCATTTTTATATTACTGTATAACTTTGTAATCACAATAAGTATTGTAAATAGTGCAATTCTATATGTTAAAATAAACTATAAATTCCAGACTTTATGATGTTATACAGTAAGATGAATTCATGTTAGATTTTTTACAAGCAAGTGGCACATATGTCTCAATGTCTCCTGAAATTACAAAGTTACCTTCTAAATCAACAACAAAAATGTCCCCTTATGGCTGCAACATTTCTGGCTAAACAGCATTTCTACCACTTTATAAATTTGAAACAAATGAATGCTGCGAATCTGATACAGCACTTGGTAAAGCCCTGCCTTGTACTGATATGCTGCCAGTTCGGGCCAAGGCATTGGTCAGAGAATAAAGCAAGGATAAACCAGCTAATCCACTAAACATTTGTCAAGGGTAGCCAGCAGGGATTATTCTATTTGTCTTTATAAAGTATCTAAACATTTCACAAGAATGTATTACTATATTACTTTGTCAACAGAAAAGTTGCTTTAAAAAGATCATAATCTCTTTTATTAAGTACTGTATTTATTGATTTTTCACTGAACATTCATATGTTCTTGTACAATTGCCAGTTTCACATTTCTCTGCTAACATTAAGGAAAGTTAATACTTCCCTATACAGCAAGATGCTTTTGGTCTGTCACTGCTGAATTTTAACTATCAGTAAAATGTGTCAGGCTATTTAGCCATAAAGTTATTAAGCAGACTACTACTCACATAGGCTGAACAAAATTTGACTTTGTTTTCTGCGTTTAAAGCAGCCATCAGCCAGGTATGGCTCATGGTTTGCATATACAGTATGTACTCCTGCGCTTCGTGCACCTCACAGGATGTTGACCATAACGTTCCTTTAGGATCTGGGAAACAGGTACACTCAAGTACAACCCAGTACATGGAATGCTGGACCAAAGAGACTTCGGGTTTGGTCTGGTATATCTTTTGTCTCCTAGTCTCAAGTCTGTAAAACACAGATTCTAAAGTTAACATTCTCCCCCCACCCCCAGGTTAATAGACATATGTAAAATAAATAAAATATCTCTGTGAAGATTCTCAGGCATCCAGGTTAGTTTATCTGGAATTTGAGTCATGGCAACTGTACTTCTTTTTCTTGAGAGATTGAAATGTTTCACTGCTCATCCAAACAGCTTCATTAGTCTGAAGAAAGCTAGTTGCGAGTCCTCCATTTTATAGTTCACTTTGACCTCTTGTCGTCTGGTCTGAAATAGGCTCATAAGATGAAAAATGGCCTGAATAGGCTCATTAGGTAGACTACAGTCTCAATACTCTTAAGGTGAACAATGGCCTAAAGTGCTGAAACCGATAAAGATACCCATAAATAATACCCATTGGAACTCCCTGCCACAGGATGTGGTGATGGCATCTGGCTTGGATGCCTTCAAAAGGCGATTGGACAGATTCCTGGAGGAAAAGTCCATCACAGGTTACAAACCATGATGGAGATGTATAATCTCCAGGCTTAAAACCGGGGTACTTCAAGGGCCAGATGCAGGGGAGTGGTATCAGGAGACAGATATCTAGTCTCATGCGCTCCCAGACGCATCTGGTGGGGCCACTGTGAGATACAGGAAGCTGGACTAAATGGGCCTTTGGCCTGATCCAGCATGGCTCTTCTTATGTTCTTATGTTCTTAAGAAACGGATAAAGAAGTCCAGTTGTCATGACTCAACTTCCAGGTAAATAAAATAACCTATTACTAAGACCCAAAATTGTAGAGGATTTTGCATTGCACAAAACTGCTATATTCAGAAGATGGAAGCATTGGGAATTTGGAAAGCAACCTCATCTCACAAAGGTGCTTTCAAATGTTGCAGAAAGCAGAATATGTTGAAAGAATTAATTGAGGAAAACAATCTAGAGATGACAAATAACATAGCTGACGTCTTTTGAGGAACAAAGCATTCCATATCTCTTTCAGAATCTACCTATGAAGTATCACAGGATAGATGCCATCACCTGTCAATGAACTGATATAGCCCCCTTCCTCAGTCTGTGGGCTTCAGTGACTTTTTTATGGTCAGAGCAGATGTAGTAAAGAAATTGGACAATCAGGAGATACAGTACTCAGATATAAGAAGGAAAACTACACTTTGCTTATGGCCATGACAATCAAAACAAAAACTTTTAAAAAATCAGTTTCAAAAGACCATATTTAGGAGGACCCAAGTAGGTAAAGGGCAAGCTTCTGTATGAATATTCAAGGACATATCTTACTCTGGACTATGATTATACTTAATTCCACAGCAGAACACAAAAAGTGCACAATGTAATGCTTATGTAGGAAATACAGCACCCCCCGAGTCAGATTTTGAAACCTAAAACGCTAGTTGCTGTGGTTTTTGATATGTTCCAGGCTTTCATTAAGGTCCACTAAAGTCTTAAACAAGGTAGCAATGAGTAAGACCTCTAGAGAATGGAATGGTGTTGGCTTGAATGCCTACCATAGCTTTTTATAAATTGTTCTTTGTTGTTATGAATATACTGGGATAAATTATGCAAAAATATATGCATTACACAAGCAGCTTTTATTTACGTACGTATGTGTAATTCTGATTGTTGTGTTGCTGGATGGTTAGTGAGTTGATTTTCAGTATACTCAAAAGGTATGCTGAGAAGGCTTTGTGTGCACCTAAAGTATTTTGCATTATTATACGTATATTCCCCAAAATACAAAGAGTAAAACACTGTCATTATATACAACTTATATTGTGGAACTGCCATCTCCGCACGGTCCCTGCCACAAAGTCTGTTTATATTTTAGAAAACACAAAAGGCACAAAAATATTTCTGTGTGGTTGCTCTGTCTACTTCCTTGCCTTCTCTTGTGGCTGCCATGCAGTGGGCAGCATGTAGTGTCCGCTGATGTTACTTCCCTTTTGCTTTATCAAATAAAACAAGAGACAATAGTGAAACACCAATGCATCTGTCTAACATGGCACACATAATACTGCCGATGCCTCTTGTTTATTTAGAATGCATAATATTGGTCCCTGCAGAACTCTAGTTTCATATAAGGTAGTCATTATGGTTCTTAATATATCCACAACAATAAATTAGTAAAACAATATTTTTTATCATAAAATTGTGTTGGACATGTCAATTAAACTCTTTAACAGTGTACCCTAAATGCACTTGAAAGGGATTACTTTCATAACATATTTTTCTATAAAATGTTGTTTCTGCAGGACGTATCCATTCTCAGCAATGTTCCTTAACTGTCACAAT
Source organism: Phrynocephalus versicolor (assembly GCA_023846285.1). Classification (NCBI taxonomy): domain Eukaryota; kingdom Metazoa; phylum Chordata; class Lepidosauria; order Squamata; family Agamidae; genus Phrynocephalus; species Phrynocephalus versicolor. The sequence goes on along the minus strand of JAHTLZ010000015.1, from coordinate 36,614,735 downwards.
ACCATTGATTTTATTATCAGATTTAATCTTACTCCTATTAGTTGTACTCTGTGGTACACAAGCACTCTGCTAGGATTATTTGCAATAAGTACTTAAATAAAAACTGCACATAGAATTTATTTATAATGATAACAAGCTGTAGAATTTTATGCACTGTTTTTATTCTGCATTTTTGAAGTAGTAAATAAAATTACAGTCTAGCATGCATTCATGTATTGAATGGTTCAATGTTACCCAAATCAAATAGCTCAAGGGGATCTTCACCAGCTTACCTATTTCTAGAATAATTCTAGTTCTGGTATCATTTGATTTTACTTATTGAAAGCAGTGAGATTTCACTTCGCAAATTTTTTTTAAATCATCCAATAGTGGTCTAACAACTTGGGATTTATCTTAAAAGATCTAGTAACATCTCTATATTCCACGGCAGCAGAGTTCAAAAATTTAATATAGGCATATTCGATTCACCCTCTGCCAGTCCAAGAGCAGCTTGCACATGTAAGGAATTCTGCAGCAACCAAGCTGAGCTACCTCTCCATTTTCTCTAGTCTCAGTGTGGAACGATCTACTGTAATTGTGGCCTTACCTTGCTTGTTACTAAAACCCCAACAATTGAGAGAAAGTGAGACACTGTCTACAAATCTATGTAACATTGTTGACGTTGCAACCTCAAATGCTCCCCTCCCTTCTACAGAACATATTTAGTGATAAAGTTCTAAAAACATTTCAGAGGGAAAAAACTGCTTTACTTTAGAAACTTGGGTCATTCAAGAACCTTTTATTATTTTATTTATGTCTCTACAAAGGATGCCTACATTTGGTGTCATTGTCACATATGATATTCTGAGGAGCTGAAAAATTAACTGATAATAAAGACCTGCAACCGAAGACTCTTGCTGGCAGTTTCAAAATGCAGGAAGGATAAGTCTAAACATGTTCCACACGCAGTAACAATTCCTCATTTTCTTTTTCTTTTTTATCACGTTTATGTATTTGCCAAACTTTTTAAATGATTTCTTCCCTAGTATCAATGCAATCAGTTCTGCTCTGCCCCTCTATTCCTCAGATGACCTCCTGTGAGGGTTCACTCCCTCTTTTTCTCTCATTGACAGGCACACCAGAGTCTGTTTCCAGCTTCAAGCCATGGAAACTTTTATGGGGAAAGCTATTCAATTCCGCATTCACTTGTCCATAGTATCAGATTATTCGGCATAGTATCAGATTATTCTGATTTCTATGCACTAAGAGGCATAGTATCAGATTATTCTGATAGTATCAGATTATTCTGCATAGTATCAGATTATTCTGATTTCTATGCATTAAGAACAAGCAAGTCCTAGGTTACAAACTGAACTCTCCAATGCAAGAACAAGATGCATTTCTTCCTTTAGGAGGTGCTGCTATTGTCACATGAAAAAGAAAAAGGTTTCGCTTTTGTTTTTGCATGTGGGTGGGTGTGTTTGGTTCTGTTCTGTCCTTTTTTCACTAGGCCTCAAAGCACTGGGGGAAAAGTACAGAGCAACAAAAATGATTCTGATTAAATTTTATGTCCATTTATTGAAACTTAGTCCCACTTCCTTCTATACATTTACCTCCTCTTCAATTATTTCTATGAGAATGAGGTTTTTATTTTATGTTTATTTAACACTGTGAAGAGGAAACATGAATGGTTAATTCTGGATTTTTAAACATTGTTTTGTAGAGAGGTATTTTTGGTTCCACATAAACTAATAAACAGTTCAGGAGGCTGTTATTCCATTTGTTACTTACAATTACAAGTATATATTATTTAAAAAATAAATTATGTCTGTAATAATTGTTTGGATACACTATATTTTAATATGCTAGCTGTGATACTTTTATGCCAAGCCAAATTGTCCATAGTCATATTTTATGTTCCTAAAGTATCAGAGTGACTTTCAAGCTGTAAAATGGTGTGGGAAGGGCTAATATAGCATTTTTCAATTTTCCCCAAAATTTCCATTTTTTTCCGGCGGGGGGGAACGGAAAAAAATCAGGGTTTGTTTTTTCCAAGCTTCAAAATTTCTGGAAATTTGGAGAGCAAGACAAGAACTTATGGATATGGGTAGTGGTGAGGTTTTTTGAAATGTTGACTAACATGAAAGAGGGCAAGGAAACAATTTGGGCCAAAACTGCACAGAGCTTCTATGGTAGCATGACAGCATTCAACAAAGTGAAATGTCTTAATTCTCGATGAGTAACAGAAAGCCACTGTGAGGAAGACATGCAACCCAAGAGTAATCTGAGCCCAGGTTTTTACTAGCGGTTCAGTTGTTTTTGTGGTAGCACAACAGAAAATACTTTTCAAGGACTATGGGAGGATGATACCGGCAAAACCAAGCACCACAGTCTGTTTTTGTCCACCCAGTCTGATTCATCTTTGCATCTGTTCTTGAGTGGAAAGCCATGCATACTTTGAGTTTGTTTTGTTACATAAGCCCTCAAATAATGAAACAAACAACTCTTTTATTAATCAAAAGTAAACTAATTCTGTAAGAGGTTTAAGCTAATGCTGAACAGGTTTTGCAAAACAAGATGGAGGAAGGTCAAAAGGCCAGCGTTTTCCTAATAAGATTTTCTGAGATGTAACGGTTATGAATTCTTGCACCTGCTTAACGGATGCTTTAATTGCAGGGAGTCAGAGCAAGCCCAAACTGATGACCAGAGTAACTACTTTAACTTCTCAAACCACCACAGAATCTGAAGTAGTACTAGAGCTGGAGGGGAGCAAATTTCCACAGTTTATTCCATATCTTCTCTTTCATTCTCAGCCTAACTCAGAAGCAATCAGTGGCAAGTGATAAATTTACAAAAGCAAGTGACAAGCTTATTTTTAACTATGTATTCACTTATTAAGGATGTAACAATATCACACTTCAAAAATAACATAGCTAATAGAATAAAAGTCTGTTTATAGATACAATGAATAAAGATTTCTGTTTACTTTCAAACTTTATTTTAAAAAGAAATCTTGACAGGAGGTGGCCTCTAGGGCTCAGCACAGGCCTGGAACAGGCCTCTGAGGCATCTGGTGGGCCCAGGCGGAGTCCGGCATTGTCCAGAAGTGATGAACTGAATTAGCAAACAAACCCTCATCAGATTTCCACTGCTGCTGGAGAAAGAAGACAATGAATTCACAAGTTCTTTCTTCCTGTGCTAGCATGAAAGGTGTTCACAGCAACAATGGGAATCAGAGGAAACTTCTACTTCGCTTCTGTCTTGCAGTGCTGTTTTTCATTTCAAGACATTTTGCTGCTCGAAGTCAAGTAGCAAATGGTGCTACCCAGATCATGGGAGTACCTAAACCACGAACCCATGCATGACCACTGTTACACAAATAAATATTTATGTGAAGAGTTTTATTTATTTATTTATTTTAAATATTTTTTACCCTTCGTTCCCCTTTAAAAGGACCCAACATTGAAGGACAATGTACAACCCATAAACATTAAAGGAAATATTCAAGTTACGAACAATGAATCTGAAGAAGCATCTTACATCATTAAAAAGGCAATATTCAAGCTAAGAACAATAAAAGAACAATTTTAATGCCACTAAGAGAGATGGAAATCTAAAAATGGAAAACACAAGAAGTATTACAAATTCAGTCCAAGCAATAATGCATGATACTCCATCAAAAAGTCACATAGTAGGTACTCAGTGATTCAGGGAAAGCTTGCCTGAAGAGAATGATCATTGACTGTGCTGGGAAGGACAATAAACATCCAGTGGAAGGGAGTTCCAAAGTCTGACAGCAGCAACAGAGAAGGCCCTTTCATATGTTCGTATGAGACGTACCTGTGAAAGTGGTGGGATGGAGAGATAGGCCTCTCCTGATGACCTAAGCACCCGAGCTGGTTCATAATGTGAGATTCCATCTTTGAGGTATCTTAGACCCAGACCATTTTGTGCTTTGTAGGTTAAGATCAACACTTTGAATTGTGCCGGATAGCTGATTGGCAGCCAGTGGAGCGATGGCACCCAGTGAGTGGCTTTAGCAGGGGTGTGATGTGATCTCTGTAATCCACCCCAATCAGCAATCTGGCCGCTGCATTTTTGACCCATTTATGTTTCCTTGGAGTTTCCATTGGTAGCCCCACATGGAGCGCATTACAGTAGTCCAGCCAGGACACCAATAGAGGGTGCCACAGTCTTAGGAACTGGATGTAACTAGTGCACTAATTTTAATTGTGCAAATGCACTCCTGGCCACTGATGAGTCCAGGAGCACCCCTAGGCTGTGCACCTCTTTTCACATTGGAGAGATAATCCCATCCAGTACAGGTGACACCCCAATTCCTTGCTCTCCCTTTTCACTAACCAGAAGCATCTCTGTCTTGTCCACTCACCGTCTTGTTCCCAGTTCACGATCACCCATGTGCACTCTCCATTAGGAAACTCTGCAATCTATTCATTGAGGAAACAGCCTGGAACTATTTTAACTATCCAGTTGAAATGTATACCAGACTTTGTCTACTCAGAAACTGTAAGACTGAGAAACCATAAGCAGCAGTTTGCATAAACCTACTGTACTTTAAATATGAATTGCAATGATCCAATGCAATTCAGTCTATATTTAACTTTTCTCCTCTGAAGTTGCAATCACTTTCAGATAAAAATGCAGCAGACTGCGCTAGCTATTGTGGGATTAAGCTTTTGGGTTGGCATAACTGTAGCCATTTTGCCGTTTCAGAAGCAACAGCTTTTGATGGCATAGGCCTGAGTTCTTTGCAACAGCAGAACAAGTTTGTGCCAGCCCACTAGCCGTCCCTCGATCTTACCTCATTATTCCTTAGTTAAGATAGATTTCTTGTCTTCTCCTGTGACCAGTAAAGCTTGCCAAAAGTGATCTCATTGTCTTCTACCATTACTAGTTAAGTTTGCCAATTAGAGAACTGTCTCTTATCTAAAGCTTATCAATTAGAGCAATGCACATAGGTACCAATACATGTAGTAAAGCATAATAATGTAGACCTCCCATGTAACGCCTCTTTCACTATATTTGGGGAATTTATTTCTGTGACACAAAGAAAGGATGTAATCAGCTATGCTACTTACCTAGGGTAGAAGGTTAATAAAAGGAGGCCTCCCCAGAGAGGGAGGAGTTCCTCCGCTGGTTTGGATATTCATGCCCGTGTCAGTGTGTGTGTGTGTGTGTGTGTGGTTCTTCAAAGTGCTTTCCCATTACTCCAGTACCCAGCTGCCCCTGGCTGCCCCAGATTATTGCTACAGCTATGAACGACAGGTTCCTCAATTTGAATTTCTATCAGACTGCAGCCCTATTCAGTGACAAAACCTTACTGGATGCAGCAGGGATTTTTCTCCAGTAACCACATACAGGATTGAGTTTCACTTAGCCTTACACAGTCCTAAACTCCTACATGCAGGGGGGTGGTGGGGAGTGATAATAATACTTATCTCCTTTGCAAGATTGTTGTGAGGAGTCCTAGATAATCTATCTGCAGCACTTTGAAAACACCAAAGCACAGTATCATAGAATCACAGAACATTGAAGTTAGGAAGGGGTCTTCAAGGCCATCAAATCCAACCCTCTACTCCACGCAGGAATACAAATCAAAGGATATCTTGCCCGGTGGTTGTCTATATTTCTCTTGAAAGCCTCGAATGGTGGAGCACTCAACCACCTCTCAAGGCAATTGGTTCCATTGGTGTACTGCTCTAACAGCTGGGATATTTTTCCTACTATTCAGCCAAAAACTCAGCTCCCGGCAAAATTAACCCACAGTATTTTCAACAGGCTGGCAGTATTTATGGTGGCATTGCGCTTCCATCTCCTTTTTTAATTTTGTTCAGGGAACATCCACCCTACCACAAGACTTCATCATAGTCTCCCTAGCTAAAGCTTACTCCACAGCCGTCCTAGTTCACTTTTCACATGACTGAAATGCCTCCTCATAATACTTTCGTTGCCTTGTCCCTAAAGCATGGTGTAAAAGAGAGGGTGTTCCATCCCCTCCTCCAGGGTTATTGGGTGAGACTGAAATGAAGGAAAAGGAAGGTAACATTGCAGAAAGGGAGGAATTACTTAAAGAGGAAAATAAAACACCGAAAAGGTAAAAGAATGGGAAGAAAAGAAGAAGGGTGAAGAAGTTAAAACACAGGGGGTGACAACCAAGGTGATGGGATCGTGGGTGATGAAGATTAACAGAGAAGAGGAGGAGGAGGAAGTGATGGAGGTAGTAAAAGAAGACCCCCTGGACTGTGAATGGGTTACCTTTCGCTTACCATGAGAAGTGGCAGAACAAGAGTGGCGGGGAGGGGGAAAGGCAGTGAAATCACCATACTGGTGGCAGACGGCGTGGACAGAGGAACAGAAACGCGCCCAAGAGTACGTCTGTGAAGATTCTGTCATCCAGGCAAGTTTATCTGGAAGTTGAGTCATGGCTACTGGACTTCTTTTTTGAGAGATAGAAACGTGTCGCTGTTCATCCAAACAGCTTCATCAGTAAGCTGTTTGGATGAACAGCGAAATGTTTCTCTCAAAAAAGAAGTCCAGTAGCCATGACTCAACTTCCAGAGAGGCACCCAAGAGTAGTTTGAGCGGCAGGCTCGAAGGCGGGAACAACAAAGACAGCACTGCGCCAAGTGGGAAGCATGTTACGGTACCCATGGGGCAAGTCAGAAGACGGACTAAGGTCAGCAGATGACACGAAATCTTTGGGACTTGTAGCAATGGGGGAAATGGAAGGTATAGCCAGACTTAATTTAGGCCCCAGTGCGAATGTGTTACAGGGTTTTCCAGTTTCTCAATGGGTTGTTCAGACAGACATTTCTTTGGGACAGATAGAAAACCTTTGGTCGGAGGCTGAGCTGCTGCCTCCGGACAGAGCTATTGATGGAGAAGGGTCAGAGTTTGTATCCAATAAAGCTGTTTGGAAGTATTAAACATATCTGATTAGCGAGCCTGCTTCCAAAGGGCTCTCCGGGAAAGGAGAAGGCAGGGACATTCCTTACACATGGATCCTACCCTCTCTGCATCACCAAAGTAGATCCCCAAGGTCTTGACATCATGGAGTGCACCAAACAGTTCTTATTTTGTTTCCTCTGCCTCAGATGGGAACAAATTAATCAAAACAGAGCATCCCTAGATTACGAAAGAGCAGAATGTGAGATCCTGGAACTACCTTTTTCTTCGGCTCTGCTTGGCTTATACAAGCCAAGTGGAAAGTGTCACAGGAAGCAATTTTCCCTCAATGTATTTGTTTTCAGTCCCTTTCTTGATTAGAGGCATCTGGGCTGCCATTGCCTTGGTATCTGTTTACAGAAAAAGGGGAACACAGGGGCTTCAGATGTGTGGCTTCCTCCCCAGTGCAGCCCCAGTGTGCCCCTCGACCCCACCCCACCAAAATCAAGCAAAAGCTGAAGAAATTTCTGCATTCACACCAGAAGAAAGGCTTGAGCTGGCAGACATTCTAATCCAGGGTTAGACCTTCCTCTTCCATTTTAATCGCACCAATCCACTCTATCCTATAATGTCTGGGTAGTCTTCCCAGTCACACAACACACAACACACACACACACACACACACACCAGCATCAGAACATTTTGTCAACTGAGAAAAACCTAGAGCATAGTGCAAGAGAAACACAGAAATGTTCCAACAACTCTAAATAAAGAAAATAGAAATGCCAGCCAAGGAAAGAGTGCAGTACTGCCCTTTTACAATTGTGATTCTGAACATACCCTTAGCATTACCTAGTTTAGCTATCATAAAATCTCATCTAAACAAAGGTTGTTAGCTATTTGCCTATTCCAAACACATAGCTGAGAGACATATTTTGACATGAGGAGGCCCAGCTAAAATACACACTCACAACAGCCTGCTATTTAAACTAAATTTCACTTATCACTTTACATTTCTTTAAGCACATGTAAAATATTTCACAGGCCTTTGTAAAATGAATGTTGCACTGTTTCCAATCAGTGCACTGTGTGCACGTGCTCAGAGAGAGAGAGAGAGAGAGAGAGAGAGAGACGGGGGAACTAAAACTATGTAGCTCAGCAACATGAAAAACCTTCTGTTCAATTCCCCGAACCAGTGCCTATTAAAGCAATGACAACAAAAACAACAGCTTTGTCCCTTTTCTCCTTAAGGCAAAACAGAGATCAGTCAGAAAATGCCAGTCATTAACCCAAATCTATGTACATACGTCTGAAACGTACAGTATCTCTATACAGGTTGTTGCTAATCCACAACTCTTTATAATAATTGCTTGGCCATTGCAGATCAATAGGAAACTAGAGATGGGCTCCAAATAAAAATGAAACACTGTTTCATCATCTTGTTACATAATGAAACAATAGAAATTGTTTCATCACGAAATGAAACAAACTGCTTCTTTTTTGGTTCAGGAAACAAAATGGGGGAGTTTCTTCAAGCTCTTCCCTGTAAGCCACCAAAATTTAGAGAGGCTTAGGGATTCCTGTAAGGACCATTCACTGCCACCAGATCCTTAATGGCTATTCACAGATGAGGAATTTTGCTTAATTGCAGACTTTTGAGCTATTATTGTGTTACTAAACTACAACAATCTGGATTGCTTACATTTTAAAGCATTTCAATTAGCAAACACAGAGCACTAAAGGTGTTTTTAAAAGTCACAATGTGAATAGAAAAAAATAAAAATTAATTCCCACTTCTCTGGTCTGGTTTTCCACGGTTGTAAAATTATTCAATAAGTTACAAGGTTGAGAAGCTGCATTCAGATGTGACACTAAACTATATCTCTTTACTATGGGAAGAAGGCTAGACTAGCACTGGCCTCATTTACTCATCTGCAGAGAGCCATTTAAAAGCATAATTTATGAGATTCCATGTGTAGCTGACCTAGGTAATCATAACCAGAACTAACTACTGTGGCTGTTACCACAACAGTGGCAAACCATAATTAGTTTTAAAAAGAAGGAATACAACCAATCCCCTGTAGCAGCAATCTTAAAGGAGGAGACAATGGAAAGATAACCCCTTTATTTAGCATTAGATTATTATTTAAAGTCATGTCTAAAATGAGACCATAAAATTATTACATTTATAATCAGTTTAGTCACAATTGACTACCAAGCACAACTGCATTTCTTAAGGAGTCTCCTCTATGCCCTTACATTTCCTCAAAAGGATACTTTGCAGAGGAAAAATATGCCAACATCCTTAAACAACCAGCCTCTAGACCTGTGTGTTAAAGACTTCAGTTACCCAATGAAGAAGTCATTTCTGAACCAGACCCTTGCAAATGCTTTGTCAGTGAAGGGAAACAGGACAGCACATATTTACCTATCAGAACGAAGATATTTCTTAACAACTCATCATCAGTGGGACCTTATCAGGAAGGTATAATGGGAACTGTATCAGAAAATACAGCAGTGGATGAGGAACACCCTGTAGGGTACTTGTACTGCGCACTTGAATTGTGATTAACACACAACAAAATCCGTCGTACATAGCCAAGCCGTTAGATATAACCGCATCTGCTCTGACCCACAGGATAGAGACGCCAACTCGGGGATCTACAAAATGCTTTCCTCAAGTACCCACCTCACATGATTAAGGAACAAATCAACAAAGCAAGACACATGCCCAGAGATAACCTGCTACAAGACAAATCCAAAGGGCCAAATCACCACTGGTTGCCACTTACAGTCCAAAAGTGAGACGACTCACATGCATCTTAAATGATCTTCAGCCCATCCTTGACAAGAACACATCACTTTTCAAAGCTCTTGGTGGGAGACCCATACTTGCTTACAGACAACCTCCCAACCTCAAATACTTATGCACACAAGACTACAAAACAGCAACATGGACAATGGAACTAAACCTTGCCACAAACCCCAATGCCAACTCTGCCCACACATCTACTTTGGCAACACAAGCACAAGACCCAACAATGTCACACGCAGTATCAAGCAACTTCACCTGGACCTCAACCAATGTGTTCTATAACATCTTTTGCCAACAATGCCCCTCTGCACTCTACATTGGACAAACAGGACAATCTCTAAGAAAACACATCAATGGACATGTTTGACATAAGGAACCATGATACACAGAAACCCATTTCAAACCATTTCAGTTTACCCGGACACTCCTTGAAGGATTTGAAGGTCACAGTTTTGGAACAGAATCATTACAAATCAAGAATACAAAGAGAAACAGCTGAGATAAAATTCATATGCATGATGGACACACACAAGAATGGATTAAACATAAGTCAGGGTTTCCTGAGTCATTATCAAATGTAATACTACTATATTGCCACTTCAGGGATTTTTTTACAGAGCCATAAAACATCTGTCAACAAATAACCTGAGACTCTGGGCAAGTACTCCTCCCCATCATCTTTACAACCCACCACCTCCTCTTCCCCCTCCCCTATCCACTGTCTATAGGAACTTACAACTAGGCTGACATGTAAATACAGATACCAAAGCCAATGAATATTTGGTATGAAATGTATATCCCATCACATATTATATTGCATACCTCATTCTGCTGTTATATGTCTGAAGAAGTGGGCATGAAAAATATATGAAAGTTAGTATTTAAGCTGCCACATGTTTTGTGTCTTTTTTTGTTTTGTTTTGTTTTGCTTTGATTTTGCCTGGAATTCTTTTAAGAAAGAATCATTGTGTTACTTCTTCCACATTCCTTTTAACTTTTATTTATTTATTTGTTTGTTTGTTTTGCCCCAATTTCCCAGCAGGGACTCAAAATCCAAATAAATAGAAGACAATTAACAACAAACAAAAAAATAAACAGCCAAGACCTAACACTAAACACAAAATGGAATTAAAAAATCTTCAGTTCTTATTACTAGTGGGCATTAAGTTGACCCACAACATTAAGGAAATGTCCTAAAATGTTTTTTGTGAACCTTTTAGACCATTTTTGCAACAAAAATGACCATTAGGGAAGAAATTAAAAGTACTTTTCCATGAAAGCTAACAATGGAGCATATCAGTTAGCCTTGGTGCTGCCTCTACTTTTTTGGTTTCTTGTTTTATTTTGTTCTTTCTGGAGATAAATCTTGGGGGTTTTCTCAGCTAATGAAACTGATTTAATGTCCATTTAACAAAATTTTAAAGAAGTAGAACCTAAAGTGTATGACTTGTTGAAGCAAATGAAACTCACAAAGCAACTCATGATGTTCACCCACATTCTGTTATAGTAGTCATATCTATAACTGGAACGATTAATTGTTAAACTAAAAAAAAAATACTGTTCTTCTCTCATTCTACTGGCAAATCCTTAAAAAGACATTCAGGTTGTTACTCGGTTGCTCTGGTGATAAGGCAGAACAAACATTACTGCAAATAATACAGTGTGGCCTTATTTCTACAGTGTCGTGTACATCCCATGTACACACATGCATTAACTATGACATTATGACATCAGAGCTTTCGACATGACTGCACCTTGTTCCATTTCAAGTTACCTAATGATGCAGCACATCACACGCTCACAGTTTACACTACGGCCTCTGTGAACTGTGGCACTGAGATTCAGGGCTGTCTCTTTTTAAAATAAAAAATTAAAGTATTTTAAAGAGTCATTCTGATCTGCAAAATACACAGTCTGGCCAATACACTAAATATGTAGCGAGGCATTATAGAACTACAGCAGCATGACACGGCATGGAAGGGAAACATTCAATAAGTGATTAGAATGATGTGTATCAAGTCATCATTCAACCACACCGGAATGAGAAGCATGCCTGATTTGTTGACTGCTAACTTTGCAGAGGCATTTGAAGCAGGATTTGACGCCTCTACCCCCTCCCCCAAATCCCATTCATCAGCCATTGTTGAGGACTTACTGCTGCGTGTATTTGCATGGGGCTGGATACTTAGATAAAAAGATGACTGACTGAGTCACAACCTGTGCCTATAGTCGCAGCTAAATATATCAGACTCTAAATAAAACATGCAGCAATAACAGTCAAGGGGAAGCCAGAAGGGGACTGAGAGATTCACAACAGCTTTTCCCTTTCTCAAATCTTTACTAAAGAAGAAACAAATCTATTGTGAATAAGGCCATAAGCTGCAAAAGGCATCTGTTTTCCTTAAAAGAGGATAATGGGACTTAATAAGTTATTTCATCACCTTGCTATAGTGTGTGTGTGTTGTGTCATTACAGTCGTTACCGACTCTTCATGACTCTATATCCATGGAGTTTTCTTGGCAGGAATACTGGAGTGGTTTGCCAGTTCCTACTCCAGGTGCCTACAGTACCTGGTATTCCTTGGAGGTCTCCCATCCAAGTACTAACCAGGGCCGACCCTGCTTAGCTTCCGAAATCGGGCGAGATCGGATGTGCTTAGGGCATCTAGGCATGTTTGCTATAGCAGTTACATAAAGTACTGCCAATAAATGCTACTATAGCGTTGATTTTTAAAAAAATGATTATGCACCAAATCTTCGCTTCAGTCTGAGATGAACAAAACTTATTCATTTCACAAGTTAAACAAGAAAGCTTTAAAAAAAAGAGGGGGGGGAAAGGAAAAACCTGGGAAAAGATATCATCTGAAAAATGAAAAACCAGTTCTTCATTCAATGGATTAATTACACTGAGTGAAAATAATATTTCCATTTCCATTCCTTAAGGCCATTTTAAAGAGCAGGCTAACTGAATGAAACAGGGTAAGCCCAGTTATTTTCTTCCCACGAAACGTCCCCATTTAAACAAATCCCATGGTGCCTATCTATGGGAAATATCTTGCTCTCCATGGTATGTACTATTGCAAGCTCACTTTGGAGGAAACCCAATTTAACTTGATGAAGTTCATCTATATATGTTCTGCAGATTACAATTCTATGTCCAGCCAATCTGAGTAAGGCCTGTTTATTATCTCTATGGGGCTTTCTTCTAATTTACCTTGAACAGAGTCGTCTTGTCTGTGGAGCATTTTTCTACAGCTCATATAACCTCTTTCTGCAAGTATGAAGTGTTTCAACCTTGAGGAGTGACACTAATCTTCCATCATGTCTGTGTTTCAAGCATTTTAAAAAGCATGTTTGCTTTAACTCACTAGTGCATATCAAATTCATTCAAGACACCTGGTCTAGAATCATAGCAAGAGGTTCAACAGAGAGAGAGGCAGTTATGAGAGCAGCTGATTCAAAAGCAGGAATCCTGGGCAAGCAGCGCAAGACCAGCTCTGAGGGGGTTAAACCTAGGAGGAGTGTGTGTGCCTGTGTGCACATATGATGTGGGGAAAGATGGGAACCAATGAAAACGCAGAGCTATAGTTAGCCCCGGTGGAGGATAAGCTACAGAGACAATTCCAGCAAAGCTCTGCTACATGACACATGCACTTTGTCCTGAGCTGCTATTGCCTTTCTAAGCCCAAGAGGGAAGGCAGGGCCAACAATGCTGGGTGGCTTACCTGAAGTTCGCACCAGGCCACTTCCACCCAGGTCTCCGTGTCCAGACCCTTGTAGACCGTTTTGAAAGACCCTCTGCCCAGCTCAATATCGAACTTCAGAAACCTGCCATCGGGGGAGGTGGCCACGGCTTTCATGTCGGCCTCCTCCTCCTCTTCCTCCGCCTCCTCTTTAGACTTGGTCAACTTGCTCTGATCTTTGGAAGAGTCCGGCGCCTCTTTCTTCTCTGCATCCTCTTTGCCTTCCTCGCTCTCTTCCTTGGCTTCTCCAACGGCGGCCAAGGGGCTCTCCGCGGCCGGTCCCGCTTTGGCCTCGCTGGGAGCAGCGGCGGAGGAGGCGGAGGCGGCGGCAAGAGCGGCGGGGGGCGCTGGAGCAGCTGCAACCTCGGTAGCCGCCGCCGCCGCCGCCGGCTCTTCTTTCCGGAGCCGGGTCTCTTGCACCACCGGTCTCTGCCCCGCTTTCGCTCTTTCCGCGATTATCCTCCGGGTTTTGGAGATGAGGATGATCTTTTTCTGCTGCGCGGGCTCCGGCTCCGGGGGCTCGAAGGGGGGCTCCTCCTGGTCGGACTCCACCACGCTCCTCCGCAGGAAGCGCTGGTGGGCCGTTTTGGGGTCCTTGGCATAAGGCACACGGGGGAAGGGGGCGAAAGCCCCGGCTCGGCCTCCTCTCGGCATTGCAGCAGCAGGGTCCGAGCCAGCCAGGCTGGTGGCGGCGGCGGCGGCGGTGGCAGCGGCGACGCTGCCGCCTCTCCCTGGCCCATCAATATTCAAGCCCTTCCTACTATTCGCGGGAGCACAAGCTGCAGCCGCCGCCGCCGCCTTTGGGACCCCGGCGGATTCTGCAGCTCCGGCCGCGGGATCCCGGCCGCTCCCGCTCCCGCCGCTGCCGGTGCCCCCGCCTCTGGCCCGCGGAGGAGGCGCTGCTGTCCTGACATCGCCCCCCGTTTCCATCACTGCCGAAATCCCCGCCGCCGCTGGAGAAGGTGCTGTCGCTGTTCCCACCAGGGAGCCTGTCCTCCTTGCTTGGCGGGGGTCGTCACGGTGCATCCTCGTGCGGAAATGGGAGTGAGGCACCTGCGAGGCAAAACAAGACGCCCGAAGGTGTCAGAAAGAGAGAGAGAGACGCCGCTCAAGCCGGGTCTGCGGAAAGGCGGCGGCACCGGCCGAGAGCCACTTCCACGCCGCGCCACTCCCACTCCCCCGACGCGATGGGGAACTCCATCAGATCTGTCTCCCCCCTCCTTTCCCCCGTTGGTGGAGGCACACGAAACAAAAGCCCCCCCTCCCCTCCCCACCTCCGTCTTGCTTTCCTCGAGTGACAGAAGGATCGCGGGCGAAGGGAGGGAAGCGGATGCCCGCCAACGGAAGGGTCCTCCTTCCCGAAGACAAATGCCCCCCCACCCTCTTTTCTTACCCTTCCTCCAGGTCGGAGGTCCCACCCCCACCGACCTCCCGGGCAGCGTTCTCCGGCCACAAGGTGGTTCCACACGCCGCCGCCCCCCGCCATTCTCGCCTCCCCGACCGCTTCCCCCCCAACACACACCCCCCTCCAATTTCGTCCAAAGTCCCTCTCGCTCAGCCAGGTCGTCTCTGCACGCCCAGGCCGAGCGTCCTCCCACCCCCACCCCGCCATCTCTTCCTCCCCCGCACGCAACACACACACACACACACACGCACGCACACACCTCCCTACCTCCCCCCATCACCTCACGTCCCAAGACTTCAGCGCTTCCGTCTCCGTGCCTCCCCCCACCCCCAGCCCCACTGCCGCAGCTCCTGCATGGAAAGCCATATTGAGGCTGGGGAAAAGGAAGGCGTCCGAGACTGCTCCTAACGCGAAGGCGGCCACGGCTCCCCAAGCCTCCCTCACCGGGGAACCCTTGCCTTTCTCCCTCAGCTTCGTCCGCAGGGGAGAAGCGCGCCGCGGGCCTGCAACGTGAGCGAGCGAGCGAGCGCGACGCTCCGTGTGGCCCGCCCGGTGGCCCAGCTCGCTCGGCCTGGCGCTCCCACAGCCACCCCCCCCCCCAAATCGGGCCTCGTCGTCACCAAGCTGGCGGGCAGGGGCGGCCGAGCCTCCGCAAGGGGCCAGGGGAACACACACTGCCCCAGGTCCCCCAAAGGGGGAGGGGTAGGGCGGCCGCGGCAGCTGGAAGAGGAGGAGGAGGAGGAGGAGGAGGAGGAGGGGCAGGGTGGGGGCGGGGAGGAAGAGAGGCCGGGGAGCGAGCCAGCGGCAGCACGGCCCGGTGTGCTGCTGCTGCTGCTGCTGCTGCGGCGGCGGCGGCAGCAGCCAAGAGCCACACAATGGGGCGGCTTACCTGCAGCGGCAGCAGCAGCGGCAACCCGGCCGAAGCCCAGCAGCAGCAGCAGCATTAGTAGAGGCGCCCCCTGGCAACGGCAGCTACTTACGCGGAGGCGAAGGGGGCGCGGGGTGACCCATTCTCAGAGGTGCCGGAGCAAAAGGGGCTGCGGGAGGCAATGGTCCGCCGGTGGGGGTGGGGGGCACAGCCGCGGCTCCGCTCGTCCGTCTCGGCACATGGAGCCCCTTCGCCCCCGCCCGCCCCGTCCCTCCGCGGCGTTGACAGCTCCGCGCGGTCCAGACGCTCCTCAGAGGCGCAAGCAAGGAGCCTCGGCCGGTATGAAGCGCCCCCCTCTCTCCGGCGAAGGACAGCGGGCCGCCGCCTCCTCGTCCCCGCCGCCGCCCACTCCCCGGCCCGGCGAGCCGCTCGCGGAGACTCTCGGACGGCGCTCACCGCCTCCCCCCCTCTCGCCCCGCGCCCTCCCGCGGGCCGGCGCCTCGGCCCCCTCCTCGACGCTTTTGTCAATGGAAATTGCCCTCGCCCGAGTGTCCCATTTAACGGACGGACGGCAGCCACGGGCATGGCTCGGCAGCCAATGAGAAAGGCGGGAAGGAGGTGGCCCCCCGCTAGACCCGCCCCGTGTCACTGGGAAAGGAGGGCAGCGGCGCCCCCTCCCCCTCGCCGCCTCGGTTGCTATGACATCAAAGGTTGGGGGGCTTCCCCCCCCTCCGTCCCCAACGCAATTGGTTTGGTGTGGAGTGGGAGTGGGGAGGTTGGCTCGCCCGGGGACTGGCAACCTTGCGCTCCCGAGGTTCGCGCATGCCCTCTGCTCCAGCCGCAGGGGGCGCCTTCCTAGGGGCGACCTCGGGGAGACCCGGGGAAGCTGGGGTGGCTCGGAGATGGGTTCCGAAACGATCCGAGGAAGGACAAGCAGGAGGCCTTCGGGTGGGGAGGGAGGCCAGGCCAGGCAGCAAACCTCGCATCGCCAGAGATGGAGGGCGTGCGTGCGTGCGCGCCCGCACGGACGGACGGCGGATCAATGGCTCTCCTTTCAGAGAGGGTCGCGGGGGAACGAGGAGGACGCGTGCGGGTTTTTTGGCTGGCGCTCTGCTCCTCCTCTCGGCGGCGCCCTGCGGAGTGATTTCCACGGCCGCAAGCGAGCAAAGCACGTCTCCCCCCACCCCCACCCCCCAGGCCAGCACCACCACCAGGGACTTGGCTAGGCAAAGAATCATATAATTTATAACTTCCTCGGGGGAGCGTATCCTCCCCGGACTTCCCGGGGACTAATACATCTCTTCAAACCACCTGCAGCTCCTCCGGCTGTTTAGATGATGTTCTGACGCCGATTTCCCACCCACCCGCTCCGTTTGCGCCCCTGATTTGTTGCACGGGTCGCGAAGCATCGATAAGCAGGGAGGGGGCGGGGAGAGGGAGAGAGAGAGAGAGAGAGAAAGAGAAAACGCGCACGCGCGCCTGGTGCGGCACCGCGCTCGCCGGCGGGTCTGCAAAGGGAGGAGGACCGGCTTGGCACCGCCGTGTGTGGGGCTTGTACTTTTGAGGAGTGCTTTCGCCTCTCCCCCCCCCCCACACACACATACACACACGAAAAAAGGGACAGCTTGGCCCACCTGTCCCTTGAACAGCATTTAACAGAACGTACGACATCCGAAGGTCCTCGTGGGCTGACATCTTTTTTGAGGTGGGCGTGAGCATCTCTTTAAGCAGATCCGTCGTGGTTTTTCTGCTGTTAAAACAACAGCCACCCAAGGAGGGCGAAGTCTGTGAATCTTACCTTCACAATAAGAAATGGACAGCCCCAATGTCTTGTTCTTCTCCCAAGAGAGATTTGGGGATGGCAGGTGCTTTCCTGGATCTGATCAAAGGCCAGGAGTGATACCTGAGTTGTAGAAAGATATTTCTAGACACTGATTTACTGTACTTATTTATACCTGAGGCTAGAGAGAGAAACTGAAGTGCAATTCCTACAAACCTGGAAGGCAGTAATTCACTAAATATTGATGGATGGTGCAAGAGACATCCTGGAGTGCCAGACAGTATCTTGCTGGCACATGTCAGGCTCACACATGTCATCCCTGCCAGTGAGAAGCCCTTTCTGCATCTCTGTTTGGCCCCTTTTGTTCAAACCAAGGAGTGGAATTGCCCATTGAATTGCCGGTCCATGATTTCACAGTTGCAGTCAGATAACTGCCTGTGTGTTCTGAGAGGCTGAAGTCCCCAACCCCTTCCCTGTGCAGTGATCAAAAATTATCTCCTGCTCTCCGTTCCCCATCTGTAAAGTGCAATAATCTGGTCCTTATCATGTTATAATGAAGTTGTGTATATGGTCCACTGAGAATCCCGTATTTTGAACATATTCATTCATGTTGGTGATACTGACTCTTTTAGTGGATAACACCATCCATCGTAATGGGCTAAATCCAACTGTTAGGCCTTGTCTAAAGCAGAAGCACTGGATGAATAGCACTTGTTACATCAGCTCTTATGTAACTACTCTGGTTGTGACTGTTCTGCTCCTTTAGTTAAGTGCTAGCTGAGACCTCAGCATCACATATAATCTTTGTGATAATCTACCACCTGAGATGTCCCTTCCTTCTGTTAAAAAACATAAATTGTAACAATTTAGCTAAGTCAGCCTGTTTAAAACTTGGGGATGAGTTACCTACCACTCCTGGCCAGGGTACAATACCTCACAGTGACAGCAGACACATTCCTTCTCAGTGAAATAGCACCCATTGATCATCTTTCTGCCCCTCCCCAAAATATATATATGAAGAGATGTATTACCCAGGCAACTTCAGCTATTTTTAAAAGTAGCTTCTTCCTCCTCTCTACAGTGAAAAATTCACAGCGAGACCAAACAGATGGCTATCATAAACAGTGTGAAATATTCTGCTTGAGCAGTGATCGTTATTAATAGCATAAGTCAAAAAATAACCATAGGGCATTTTCTGTTGAAATCTACAGGGTTTCTTTGAATTTCTCAAAAGACGGGATGAATTAAACAAGTACAGGGGACCATACAAAAATCCCTACAAGGCCACACTGCCTCCATAGTCCCTTTGCTGGAAGGAAGAAGCAGGAGTACAAGAACAACAGGAAAGAGGAAGTGATGCATATGGCCAAAAGGAGCTAGCAACCCTAGGAGTGAATAAAGACAGAATGGTAGCAGAAAGCCATGGTCAGCACTAGGATGGATGGCGACAAGAATGTCCCCGAAGATACCTTCAGCATTGGGACATTATGGCCAGTAAAGCTGGGAGTGGTGGTAGAATAAATGCAAAAAAGTCAAGTTATTTGAGAGGAGCAAATAGCAACTTTTAAAAAAAAAAGATACCCTACCTGATCAGTAAATGATGGGATGGCTCAGACTGGCAGATCTGCCACTGTGCCTGGCTTTCCTACCCTAGCATCTTCTCTCCGGGTGGGAATGTTCAGGGAAGCGTGTCTGAGAAGCAAGGCATCCTGTCACTCATCCAAGAAACCTTCGGTTCTTGGCCCACAAATGAGGGAAGCCTGATTTTTCAGTCTAGTTAGTGGCCACGAGAGGATGAACTAGATGACTAGAAAGTGTCCACAAACGTAAGCTAGTTTTTGGCCCCACTCAAGTCTTCATCTGGCCAGGCACTCGCAGAGCTGGAGAGGGGGAGGGGGAGGTGCAGAAGAAAGATAAAGGTTCCAGGGGAAAAAAAAACATAGCCAGATGTGCAGGCTGTTTTCCTTTGCTTAAGGCAAGTCTCAAAATGGGAGCTGCAGACTCAGGTCAGAGGCTTCCGATGCCAGCTCTGGCGGTGTAGACATCTCCCCCAGTCTTGTTAAACTGAGTGGATATGTCAGGCAGAAACAAAGTGAAAATAACTGTGGCACTTCAATGGCCAAATGAAACATGTTAGCTTTCATAGAATAGCTCCACCTCTTCAGAGGATGGTGGACACATTCATTCAGTACCATCCAATCTCACGTTCGAATTGTGGGCAGGGGTCAAAAGGCTCCTTTTCCTCTTCCACCTTCCTAGAGTCATAGAGTGAACCTCAAAGAACCTCATGCTTAAGTCATTCCCATTTTAGCATGAAACCATTTTAATATGTTAATATATTCTAGGCTTTAGTATTAGGAGCTCATTAAGGTCCACTCCTTGGTAAGTGGGTATAGATTTATTGCTAAAATCTCCTTCACTCTTCAACAGGTATATTATTAAAGAATACAGTGTTTTTACTCTTTTCAGGTTCTTTCCCATCCTTGCCTACCTAAAAAAGTACATGCAGAATCCTTCCACGAAATGGTTAATGGTGACTCTGAAACTCCCATGTCGGGTTGCAATTTCATGGCCCAGCTCCACTTCAGCACCCTAACTATTATCTGTTCTGTTGTGTTTGTCCCTGAAGGCTGATTGTTATTTTAGGTTCAGTGTTAGACTCCATTTAGGGCCTTTTACTTCTGAAGTTCCGTGTCCATATTTCTCTTTTCCACGGGGACTAGGAACACACTTATATAAGATGCTAAAAATAATAGAAGGCAATAATATTACTTACTAAAATTAATTGCAGACTCAGGGATGAATCACAAAATGTTAGCATTATTCCTTTCTGCACCAAAGAGTTATTATGTGTAATAGAGAGTGGAAGGCATTGATGATGGATGTCAAATTTAATCGTTTGGATATACTATACACAACATTAGGAGATTCCTAGTGTAGTGCAATGGGTAGAGTGGTGGAGCCTGGTCTTTAATCCCTGTTGAGCCATGGAAACTCACTTGGGGATGGGGTGGGGGGGTGGAACTTGTATAACCACTCCTTAAATATTTCACTTCCCTAGAAAGTCCCATTAGGCTTGCTATGTACTGGTTCCAGCTTGATGGCACATAACATAATGTAACATATACTTCATCATCCCAGTGTGATATAGTGGATAGAATGGCATATAAAGACTCAAGAAGAGTCTTGGTTTGGGATCTCTGCTTGACCATAGAAACTCACTGGTTGTGGGGGGTGGAAGTAGTAGAAATAAATATCCCTTAAATATCTCACTTACTTTGAAAGCCCTCTTAGGATCAATATAGGTCAGTTCCAACAACATGGTGCATAGCATCAACAGGTGCACTGCAAGAGGCAGAAAAACGTTAGTTTTTCAAAAGGGTTGGGAATTTAGCTAGCTGAAAATGGATCCCAAAACTTAACTCAGTTATGTTTTAAGTTTGAAGTGGCAGAGGTTTACAAGTTAATTTTATCTTCTATTGCCCTTTAAGCTAATGGCAATTGCCACAACCACCACCCCAGATTTGAGCTTTGGAGAGAAGGGGGGGAAGCCATTTTTGTAACAACATCATATCATTGTCTTCTCCATTTTTGACTTATTGGCTTTCCAAGTGTCTCCCAGAAATAATGCCAGGTACTCAAAATTCAGTTTCCTGGTCAGATTATGACCCTTTATGTGATGACTCATGTAGAACACGCTTTATGCAAATACATTGCCACCCCCATCCAAACCATCCTTGTCAGATTAAAATCACTCGCTTTGTGAGGTTAATTAAATAGTAGAAGCTGCCATGTTTATACTCATTCATTTACATTTTGTACTTTGCACATGCAAGAACAAAAACATTTGCCTCTGATGTTCTGACTCTCAGGAAGGCTGTTCATAAGTTTGTACACAGATGCAAGCATAGGTGATAACTTTATTAGACCATTAAAAAAGAAAAACAGACAGCAACCTTCTGTGAACTTCTTCTGTCAGCAATGTTCAAATTTTCTTTCGTTCCCCCTCCCTGCTTACTTTCCCTTATTTTTCCCTGCCCACATTCTCTCTCTTTCTCCTCCCCCCCATAACTGTGACCATGATAGCAGTTGAAGCTGAGGTGGTCAGTGCTGGGGTCTCCTTCGGGAGTGTGTGCATGTGAATGCGCTGGTAACGTTGCAACAAGGGAGTGTGCAGCTGGACCAGACTGAACTCACAGTCGCTGCAGCTCAGGTAAGTGACATGGGACAGTCTCCATCCCCACACTCCTCCCGTGACTTGATCCTCTTCCCTCTCTTTCCATCTCTTTCCACCCAGTAAGGCATCTTTGTTCCTCTTTTCAACCCCCTCTCATCCTCTTCCTCCCTCAGAGGAGTGAGTCAATGAGTGACTGTCAAAGTACGCCCCTGCTGCCCCTGCTAAGCAGCATACTGAACCAGCAGCTAATGAATCCTGCCAAAAAGAATGCACACCCTACTGCTGCACCAAAAGAATGCACTACAGCTCTTAAAGGGGAAGGATGGACCAGTTTAAGTAGAAACTTAAGAAAAGAGACTGGCTTGCACTGTAATCTTACATTCATGTACCCTGGAGTAGAACTTTTTGGACATAGAATCATAGAATCATAGAGTTGGAAGAGACCACAAAGGCCATCTAGTCCATCCCCCTGCCATGCAGGAACCACCATCACAGTACTATTGACAGATGGGCCATCCAGCCTCTGTTTAAAAACCTCCAAAGAAGGAGACTCCACCACCCTCAGTGGCAGCAAATTCGACTGCTGAACAGCTCTAACTGTCACAAAGTTCTTCATGTTGGACTTCTGAATAAACATGCACAGGGTTGTATTGATGGATTTTCTTTGAGAAAGAGAAAAGCCAGCTCTGTTACATGAACTGCTGCACAAGCCATAGCAAATACTTAAATTGGAATTTGAACTATAATTGCACATTAAATAATGGACACATATTACCCCTTTACCATCGCACCTAAGAGAGATCCAGTTAATGGCAGGGCAGACTCTTATGAATCAGATATTTTGGAGTTGGCACATTGGGCTTGACATTTTCTGAGCTGGAAAATAGCCCTTGTTTCCTTTAATGGCCATGGTCAATTATCTTTCTCTCACTCACACACTCCTGTAGATGCCCCACACACAAAAAGCAAAGTGTTCTGTTTGTATAGTGAACCCTCGTATAACAAACAGTTTGTATAACATAAAATCTGTACAACATAAAAAAGTCCGGAGATAGGGGAAATTTGCATCACAGAATCGCCTATGGGGTGAATCTGTACAACATAAAAGCCATCACATTTAGGGATTACTCTGTTTTCAATGCATTCCTATGGGAAATTTGTATAAAGGAAAATTTCCTTAACAAAATTTCATTTGGAATGAATTAGTTCCTTTATACAAGGTACCACTGTATAAAGCAAAGTGTTCTGCTTATATACCACCCCATACCACTTTAAGTAGTCTCTGGGCGGTTTACAGTTTGAATTACAGTGTGCAGGCTACACATTGCCCCCCCCCCAGCAATTTTACCGACCTCGGAAGGATGGAAGGCTGAGTGAATGTTGAGCCTGCTACCTGGGATTGAACCCTAGGTCGTGAGCACAGTTTTACCTGCAGTACAGGCATTTAACCACTGCGCCACGAGGCTCCATACTGCCCCATAACACTTCAAGTAGTCTCTGGGCAGTTTACAGTTTCATTATAGTATGCAGGCTAAACATTGCCTCTGCCCCCAGCAAGCTGGGTACTCATTTTACCGGCCTCGGAAGGATGGAAGGCTGTGTCAACCATGAGCCTGCTACCTGGGATTGAACCCCAGGGCACAGTTTTAACTGCAGTACACACATTTAACCACTGCACCATGGGGCTCCTTCATTCATTCATTCATGGAGGAAATGCTTCATGACAACCTTTGAGCACAAGTTTTAATTCTTAACAGAAGTGCCCTTACTCCCTCCATCTGGAAAAACCTCATCACTAATGTGTAATGCTGTTTGTAGTAGCAGTAGCAGCAATTGTGGTTTTCACATTGCTGACAGGATGGTGATGTAGGCCCTTGCCTCCCAAAGGCAGGGCTTCACCTGTGCTCAATATTCATATGTGTATTTTCCATGTCAAAACTGAGGCCAAAATGGTTTTGCTGAGAATGAGCGACCTTTTCATAAGCAATAATGTGCACATCCATCTTCCTGCTCCTTTTTCCAGGTTTGTTAAATTCTGAAATGGAGACGGGAGGCTGTTTCAGATCAGTTCCTCTAAACTAAAGTGACAATTCGATTCCTTATTTTATTACTCCTGGATTATGGCAAGAAGGGTTATGTTCCTGAAATCCTTCTCTCTCTCTCTCCAAGAAAAATCATTCCTTCCTTCAACACCTTAGCTTCAAATTATCATTTATTTTATCTTATATTGTAAGCCACCTTAAGGACTTATTGGAAAGGTGGGTTATAAATTTCCTGTGAGCAATTGCTTCTAGTTATTTTCATGACGTGTTTTGCTGTTTTACTGGTATTCTACTTCTCAATCTATTTACTTTGATGCACTGGGGGCTCGGATTTAGTTTTGTTTTTCAGTACTGCAAACCATGTTGTAAAGCATTATTTTTCTAGAATGATAAGTACTATAAAATGTCATTTTTTTAAAAAAAACCAATGAGGTCTATCTATTAATAGATGAAGTCTGATCATGTAAAGATAAAAGAGTACTTACATTTTTAACCGGGAGCATGAGGTGCACAGCTAAAATTTAAACTAGTCTCATTAGGCATCAGTGAATAGACGTTTAACACCTTCTAAGGCAGTTTTTCTTATAAATGCCTTTATGGATCACAACTACCATCCTGAAATAGATGGAGTTTGCCGGAAGACATATTCCTGGTATCTGTCTAGAACCAGCAAACGTTAAATTCTGTTAGTGGACATTAGGCTTATAAGTGAATAATAACTCATTTAATATTTGGGTAATTCATGTTACAATTACTCTGGTGCAGACTCATAAAGATGCCTAAAACATTTCCTAACATTTGTGACATTTGCTCAGAGTATGGTTAGACCCTAGTCTGCGGAAATTGGTCCTCTGTTAAGAAACCGTTGATCATTTTAAATTAAAAAATAAACTTTTAATCAAATTGGTAGTGTAGGCAAGTATGAAGAGCAATTACTTAAATTTAAGTACTGCAGCTCAATAAATTAATTTATAATTAGTAGATCTATAAATAATTAGCAGATCGACAAATAATTGTGCCATATGATGATGGAACTATATGATTAAATATCCAGTCAAAGGATCAGACAGTTCTTACACTAGTGTTTCGCACAAAACCTTTTCCCCTGCATTACCTAGAGCTGCAACCTCTATTTAAATGAACGTGTGTGTTTTCTGACTGTGAGAAGCTTTTCCAAAATCTAGTCTGAGGCATCTGCTTGTAGTACAGCATGGTCTGGAAACTCGTAATGTCTCATCATATTCAATGGTGTACTTTGCTGATCAAAATGGATTATGTTATATAAAGGAACAGATATAACCTTGAACATGTTCCATGTCTTTTGAAAATGTCATTTAAAAATATACAGCTCATTGTCAGAAATAGTCTACCATCTATGCTCTTATAATGTTGCACAAGACAAGAATACAGTACACTGCCCACCTTGCTCCCACCCACAATTTCCTTCATCAAAATAAAGCATCAAAACAAAACATAGTATTTGAATGACACAATCCATTAATGAGACCTCTGGTCCTTTCTCAACAGCAGATCATATGCTTTATCCTCAGTCGCTGGTATTTCAAAATATAACAGAGGCAGCAAACAGCCCTTGAGATACATTGGCAGGGGGATTTGGAAAACTGAGTCTGACAAAAGTAGGTGAAAGAGCTTTGACTTACCTTTGTGGGCCTGTGTGTTAGCAATTTCTTTTGGTTGTTTTGGCATACTAAAAAAAAACATTTGGCATATTAAAAAAAAACATGCTGCCAAAGGGATTCAAAATGTAAAATGAAATCTGACTGTATTCTATCTGTTCCATTTCAGATCTGATGCAGAAGTTGAACAAATCACAAATAAACTTTGAGCAACAATCTGATGATAAAATCTGAAATGCTTTCTAAAACCTGCCATTCTATTTTCCTGGGTGATTTGCTTCATTATGCAACTCTTTCTGAAACAAATGGCAAACATTATTCAGTGAGATACACAAGGCATTGTACAGGATACAGAAACATATGTTTGAAAAGTAATTTGTTACATGCACCTCTAAAAAAGTATCTTGCTTTTCTCCAAAGAGTTGGAACTGGTGGGGCGGGGACCCTTAAAAACACAAGAATGGCAGCACATTCTCTTAGCAAGATTTTAGGAATAATGGTCAAATGTTGCCTTAGTAAGATAAATAGGAATGATATCACTTATCATTGCATAATTTTAGGAATGGAAGATTGTTATTAACAAGAAAAGCCATGCATTTCACGTGATGCCTTTCATTATAATACATTCCTTCCAAGCTTTATTGTGCACAGAATAAGCAGAAATAAGGGCAACAAAGAACAAAAGACACACAAACTGGCTGAAATCTTCTAAACTAGTCCTGCTAATGAAAGGCAAAGGACATGACATTTGGAAGTGAATTGCTTCAAAATAAAAAAATTGCTGCAGTCATTTATCTCTTACTTACTCCAAAAGTGGTGCCTTTTCATTAGCTACTCAAGAGGATTTTTGGCTACTAATTTAATTTGTTTAATTCCTGGACCACACAGTACTGAGAAAAGGAAGACACAAATAAGCAACAACTTACATTATAGCTGTTGTGAGTTTTTTGGGGTATTTGGCTGTGTTCTGGGAACATTCCAGAATCCGGCCAAATAGCCCGAAAAACTCACAACAGCTATCAGATCCCGGCCATGAAAGCCTCAGAGAATAATTTACATTATCTTAACCGAACATAGCATAGCAATACAAGATTTTTTAAAAACATCCTGAAGCAATTCACTTCCTAGAATTATGCCATTTGTCAGCATAGACTAGGACTCGGGGCAATGGTTTCAAAGTACAGGAAAAGAGATTCCATTTGAACATTCAGAAGAACTTCATTATGGTTAGAGCTGTTCGGCAGTAGAATATGCTGCCACAGAGGGTGGAGTTTCCTTCTTTGGAGGTTTTAAGCAGAGGCTGGATGGCCATCTGTCGGAAATACTGTGATGGGGTTCCTGCATGGCAGGGGGTTGGACTGGGTGACCCTTGAGATCTCTTCCATCTCTATGATTCTATGATTCTATGATTTCAACTAGAAAAGGAGCAATAATAATCAATGCCATGCAGTTAGCTGCTGATAACTGTTGCGAATTTATGCCAGGGCAAATCTACCAGTATAAGGTTTAGGAGCAAATCATTGCAAATTAAGAAATCAAGCTAGGTATCAGTGTCTGCTACAGAACAGCAAGTCACAGAATTGGTGCATGATAACAAATGCTGATATTGACTTCTGAACTTGCTGCAATTCATCGCTGTAAATTATGCTAGCAACTCTGGTCACTAATTTCGTAGTCTGTTTGGTTTAGTTTGCAGAATTACATCTAAAAACACATTGACCTTCTGCCTAATTTTAATATGTCACCTCTCCCTCCGTATTTAGAGTAACAGCTTGTTCGAGTGGCTTGGGAAAGCTACCAATATTGGCTGAATGAGCTTCTCTTTAACCTCTTGATACAATCACCATATGTGACAGTATTTCAATGTTCCCAGAGCTGCAGGAATATAATCCTCCATGTCATCCTTCCAACAATTGAAACTGAACCACCTTAAACCTTCCTAGTATAAAGCCTACATGATCCTTCAATGAGAGTCAGAGATCTAGAGATAACTAGCACTTTGCATAAAATCAGAACTTGTTAACTACTGAGATCCAGTGGGTGAGCAGACACAGTTTGCTTGTATGACTCCATTAGCCTGGAGATGAGCAGGGCTGTTCCTTACCCCAGGGGTAAATTTAGGGCCATCTTGAATTGAATCTGCTGCTAAGTGTCAGGAAAATAAAGACAACACCTCTGACACCTTTCACTTCCCTTGCCTTGAAAGCATCACATCTATCTTTGTTTTCTTACTCCCCCCCCATCCCCCACCACCACAAAGGGAGCTCACACTCATGGTGGAGTAGGCATAAGACTCTACTGCTTGCCCAAGTTGTAAAATGTCCAGTTATGCCTTGGTAAATTATTATTTCCCCACCAACATAGAGTTGACTCAAACACTGGCATCCTGGTACAAGGACTGCCCTTTGAACTGTACAGTGGAAATGAAACAAGTGAAGTACAAAGAATTCCACTTGATAGTACAGTGGTACCTTGTATAAAGGATTTAATTCATTCCAAATGAAATTCTGTTAAGCAAATTTTCCTGTATATAAATTTCCCATAGGAATGCATTGAAAACGGAGTAATCCCTAATCGCGGATTCACCCCATAGGCGATTCTGTTAGGCAAATTTCCCCTATCTCTGGAACGTTTTATGTTGTATAGATTTTATGTTATACAAACCCTTTGTTATACAAGGGTCCACTGTATTCCTTTTACTAGAACAGTAGATGTTAACAGAACTCCACAAGAGATGCAAACAACTGCAACCATATACAGTACTCTATTTATATGCCCATTTGTTGTGGTGGTGGTTGTGGTTGTTTGTTGCTGTTGCTGCTGCTAACTGGAGAACAAATTCCTTTGGGATCAGCAGGATATTCCAAAAAATAGGCATTTGATTGTCTTGTCTTATCCAAAGACTATCAATTTTAACTTTTGGGTGGGGGTTGCATCCCTCAGAATCCTCCAGAGAGCTGGCTGTGGAACTGAAGAATTCTGTTTTAAAATATGACCTTTGTAATCGCTCATTGCCAGCAGATCCATCAATGTGCTTCTGAAAAGATACCCCCCCACACACACACGACTGAATCACAAAGAATATAAGGAATTTTCTGGAAAGTTCATTTTCATATCAATCAATTTAAAATGCTGAGGATTCACTGAAGGCATTGACAGCCCCAGCCCTGGATCTAGAGCCCGTAAACACCAGGAATTCCACTGTCCCATTCCCTGCCCAAGTGACATACACACT
>JAHTLZ010000015.1:36563955-36574608 GCA_023846285.1 Phrynocephalus versicolor | reverse complement strand
AACAACAACAACAACAACAACAACAACAACAACAACAACAACAACAACAACAACAACAACAACAACAACAACAGGCATCATAGCTGATAGAGTCCAGGATTATTTGGAAGCAAATAACATCATGCCAGTAGAGCAGAAAGGGAACAAACAGGGAAGTAGAAGCAGAAAAGATCAGTTACTCATTGATAATTGTAAAGCCCGGAAAACTAATTTATATATTACTTGGATTGACTATAAAAAAGCCTTTGATTTAGTACCGCATAGTTGGATTATTACATAAGAACATAAGAACATAAGAAGAGCCATGCTGGATCAGGCCAAAGGCCCATCTAGGCCAGCTTCCTGTATCTCACAGCGGCCCCACCAGATGTGTTTGGGAGCGCATGAGACTAGATATCTGTCTCCTGTTACCACTCTCCTGCATCTGGCCCTTGAAGTACCCTGGTTTAAAGCCTGGAGATTACACATCTCCATCATGGTTTGTAACCTGTGATGGACTTTTCCTCCAGGAATCTGTCCAATCCCCTTTTGAAGGCATCCAGGTCAGATGCCATCACCATAGACTTACAACGTGCTGGGTGAAAAAATATTTTCTTTTGTCAGTTTTTTACTCTCCCAGCCCTCAATTTGAGTGTATGTCCCCTAGTTCTGGTATTTTGGGAGAGGGAGAAGAGCTTCCCTCTATCCACTTTACTCATTATTTTGTATTATTTTGTATGTCTCAATCATATCCCCCCTCAAGCGCCTTTTTTCCAGACTAAAGAGGCCCAAATGTTTTAGCCTTTCTTCATAAGGGAGGTGCCCCAGCCCAGTAATCATTTTAGTCACTCTCTTCTGCACTTTTTCCAGTTCCACTATGTCTTTCTTGAGATGCGGTGACCAGAATTGTACACAATACTCCAGGTGGGGCCTTACTATTGTTTTGTATAATGGCATTATAATGTTGGCTGTTTTATTTTCAATCCCCTTTTTGATAATCCCTAGCATGGAATTGGCCTTCTTCACAGCTGCCACACATTGGGGAGACACCTTCATGGAGCTGTCCACCAACACACCAAGATCTCTTTATTAAGTGCCTGAATGCCATTGGAATATGTAAAGGTATTAGTACCCTAACTGAAAATGTGATGAAGAACGGGGAGAACAGAATTGTTTTTCAGGGTCGAAATCTTTTTTTTAATATAATTTTTTATTTAATTTTGTACTACATACAAACAAAATAACAAATAACAATTAACAATACAAGTGTACCCCCACCCCCCCGGGACCATCCATGAGTTCTTCTTTGTTACTCCGTCTTCTGTTGTTCTAGTATTCTTCTTAAAGTCCTCTTCTCCAGAACTGTCTTGAAGTGTTGGTCGACTCTTTCCCCTTTCCTTCAACTAATACAAAGTCTATAAATTTTCCCCAAATGTCATAAAAACGTCTTTTTTCATTTCTCCTCATTTAACTTTTAGGCTACAAGACAATATATCGTTTATGGCTATATCCCAAAGTTCGTTATACCAATCTTCCATCTTGAGATCTAGTTTAGATTTCCAGTTTCTTGCTATAATTAATCTAGCAGCTGTCATAAGATTTGATATTAGCTCCTTTGTTGTAGCATCATAATCTTTACTAGTTAACAATGATAATAGTGCTATCTCTGGATTGCAATCAATATCTAGCTTAATCATGTCACTTAGCTCTAAAAAAACCCTTTTCCAAAACTTTTGAACTATTTCACATTCCCACCAGAGATGCATATATGTACCTATCTTTTTTTCACATTTCCAGCACATCTTAGAGTATTCAGCATTCATTCTATTCAGCCTAATTGGTGTTAAATACCATCTAGAAACCAGTTTAAAATTTATCCTAACCAATAATGATCTCAAGATTCTCATATTCCAAATTTTCACCCAGTCTTCTTTCTTTATCTCTACATTAAGATCTTGATTCCAGAGCTCTCTCAGAGAATCTAACTCTTTCACTTCCGACGAATCCCCTTTTATATATTTTACGTACTATTCCTTTCTCTATATTATCCTGGTCAGATTCCAGTGATAGTAAAAACTGTTCAAACTTTGTACATTCTCTAATTTGACTGTTTCTTCTGACCCAGTCCTTTGTCCATTTTCCTAACTGAATGTAGTTTATCCATATTAAATCACTGGATTGCAGGATATTTTTTATGTCGTGATTTGATCTAATTTTGGCCATCCAATCTTTTAATCTAGCTATTTTCTTAGCTTTAAATAACTCTAAATAATGCTTCAAATTTGTAGGAATATTTTCCAAGTCTGTTACTAAACATAGTGGGGAGCCCTTCAGTGACAAAATTTTTCTATATGTTCTCCATGTGGTCATTAAACCATTCAAAAGGGGATTCTCAATCTTTACTTTGTTTTTAAAATCAGTAAACAAGAATTTATTTATTTCCACCTTTATATCCAATGACTCTTGCTCCCACCATATTAACTTCTCCGGTTTGAATAAAATTTCCCCCAAACAACTGATTTGATTAGCTATACAGTAATTTCTTAAATTGGGTGTACCCAATCCTCCTTCTTTTTGGGATCTATACCACAAACTTTTATTTATTCTTGATTTTTTTCCCCATTGCAATACCTATTTATCATGTCTTGGAGAATTTTAAGTTCCTTTTCTAGAAACTGAATGGGTAACATTCTGAAGATAAAATTGATTTTGGGGAGTATTTTCATTTTTACCAATGCTATTCTACCAAACCAAGATAAATTCAGTTTCATCTCTTCTTTTAATTTTGAAATATTTTTTCTTTAGTTTTAGTAAAGTCTTTATAGAATTCTAAGCCTAGATACTTTTTCCGGATTTCAGTCCAAAGTTTTCAATTATCTTAAGGTCTTCTCTTCCATAATTAAACAATAAACTTTCTGATTTTTGCCAATTTACACATAATCCGGTTATTTCCCCAAATTCTTCTAGATGGGTTTTTACTCTTTGAATACTCTCTATTGGGTCTAAAATTGTCAATAGAGCATCATCCGCAAATAGACTAATTTTAATTACCCCATCTTTCCCAATAACTTTAATGGATTCGTCATCCCTTATAGCATTTGCCGGGAGTTCTATAACGATACAAAAGAGGAGAAAGAGGACATCCTTGTCTAGTTCCCCGGCGTAGGGTAATTTGTTCAGTCATTCCATCATTAACTATTATTGAGGAAGTACCCTCTGAGTATAATTGATTTATTACTCCTAAAAAAAAGTTTCCCAAATCCCCATTTTTCTAGCAGAATTTTTAATGTAGACCATTGAACACAGTCAAAGGCTTTAAAAAGATCTAGAGATAACATGCCTGCTTTAATAGTACTTTTTCCCATTTCATAAAGAACATTCAAATTTCTTCTTATAATGTTTGCCATTTGTCTTCCTTTGATAAAACCACATTGATCATCTTTAATATATTTAGGTACAAATTTATTCATTCTTTTAGCCAGGATTGCAGTAAAAATTGGTCTATATGACCCAATGTCTATTAAGTTTTTATTGGGTTTAGGTATTAAAATGGTTAGGGAGTGGGTCCAGGATCTCGGGAATTGTTCTCCTTCCAATATTTTATTGTATAGCATTAAACGAGGGTTTTTTTCAAGGTGATTCTCCGTCACCTCTCCTATTTACTATTGCCCAAAAAATATCTCAATAATTTTGCAGAAGACAAATTTAGGGTACCAAACTGCTAGACATTCAGGGAAAATGTCTCATCTATTGTATATGGATGACTTAAAGTTTTATGGAAAATCAGAAATTGAAATATACTCACTGACCAACACAGCCCGAATTTTCAGTAGTGATGTTAGTATTGAGTTTGGACTAAACAAATGTGCCACAGTGGCACTGAGAAAAGGAAAAATCATGGAGAGTGAAGGAATTGAAATGCCAAATGGACAAGCTATTAAGTATCATCAGTCTGAAGCCTATAAATATCTGGACATACTGCAATTAGATAATATCAATCATGGGCAAGTGAAAAATGTGGTCAGTAAAGAATATATCCAAAGGGTTAGAAAAGTATTAAAAAGTAAGCTGAATGGTGGTAACACCATCAGGGCCATTAATAGCTGGGCCATACTGGTCATCAGGTATACCGCTAGCCATTATAAATTGGACTCAGATGGAGCTAGATAGTCTGGATAGGAAAACAAGAAATCTTATGACCATTCACTATGCATTACCATGCAGTGATGTTGACATAATGTATTTACCTAGAAAATTAGGTGGTAGAGGTCTTCTGCAAGTGAAGCAGACAGTTGAAGAAGAGAAAGATGCATTGGCAGATTATGTAAAAAATAGTACAGAGCCAGCATTATTGGAGGTTAAGAACAGGGAGGTGTTTAAAGTAAAGCAAACAAAGGGTCAATACAGGAAAACAACAATGCAAATACGAGCTGATAGCTGGCATAAGAAAGCACTGCATGGGTAATTCCTCAATAAAAAAAATCAAAGGAAAAGTAGATGAGGAAAAGACCTGGTTATGGCTCACCAATAGAACACTGAAAAAGAGACAGAAGCCCTGGTTTTTGCAGCTCAAGGACAAGCTATCAGAACAAATGCAGTTAAGTCTAGAATAAAAAAAATCAGCTGGGTCCCCACATGTAGACTCTGTAAAGAGGCAGATGAAACTATTGACCATATATTGAGCTGTTGCAAGAAAATGGCTCAGACTGATTACAAACAGCGTCATAATGTACAAACAGGCTCAAATGGTCCACTGAAATTTGTGTCAAAACTATCATCTGCCCGTAGCAAAGAACTGGTGGGATCATAAGCCTGAAAAAGCGACTGAAAATGAGCATGCAAAATTACTTCCGAATACAGACAGACAGGATTTTGGAGCATAATACCCTGGATATTGTGAATATGGAAAAGAAAAAAGTGTGGATCATTGATGTTGCTATACCACCAGGAATCAACTTGAAAAAATTACCCGATATCAGGATCTGAAAACTGAACTTCAGAGACTCTGACATAAACCGGTACAGGTGGTCCCAGTGGTAATTGGCACACTGGGTGCGGTGCTGCCGTTTACCACTGGGACCACCTGTACTGGTTTATGCCAGAGTTTCTGACGTTCAATTTTCAGATCCTGATATCGGGTAATTTTTTCAAGTTGGTTCTCTGTGACGCTACTATCACCTGGTATAGCAATATCAATGATCCACACTTTTTTCTTCTGGAGTATTATGCTCCAAAACCCTCTCTGTCTGTGTTTGAAAGTCCCA
Organism: Phrynocephalus versicolor; assembly: GCA_023846285.1. Taxonomy (NCBI): domain Eukaryota; kingdom Metazoa; phylum Chordata; class Lepidosauria; order Squamata; family Agamidae; genus Phrynocephalus; species Phrynocephalus versicolor. The sequence goes on along the minus strand of JAHTLZ010000015.1, from coordinate 36,569,365 downwards.
AAGTAATTTTGCGTGCTCATTTTCAATCACTCTTTCAGGCTTCAGTCTGTGGTCCCCTTGAAATGTGCCAGACCCTACCCTCCAGGGGCCATATGGCCATATGTATGCATGGCATTCATGCATGTATATGTATCACCTGGCACAGCCATTCCCAATGGGAGTCAGATGGCCTCCCTCTGGTAGTGGTGGGGAGCTGGCACATTTGAAGGGAGGCATAGACAGAAAATGTGAGGCGTAACTGAAAAATATCTGTTGATGTTGTATCTTTGCTCGACAAAGGGCCCTGAAACCTCAGAAGAGCACTAAAGAGTTTGAGAACCAAGTGCAGGTGGTGTTTCCAGTGTGGCCTGGAAGCAGCTGTCACAGAAGCCCTCAGAAGGAGAGAGATGACTTGCTCATGGGTTTGTTTAAAGTGAGGAACCCTTAGGGCAGCATGGGCTTCACTCTCTCCTCCCAGTACCCCCTTAGGGGCAAGGCTGAGTCAAGACAACTGAATAAGGGGCTGGACATTGTGAATAAGGGGTGTTGTGCAACTCATGTCAGGAGCAAAAGTCCTCTATTCCTAATGAGCGAGCTGGCTGATGTCAATGATTTGTGGATGAGAGAAAGTGTCTAGGAATTCAATCTCTGTCTTTTGTGACAGGGCCAATTGGGCTGCTCTGCCTTGTTGCACATGAAAGGGAACTGAAATGCATTGTGCCCGAAGGGAGGGCGGGGGAGGAAGCTCTCCTAGTGCTGACACAGTTGAACATCAAAGAGAGAAGAGCACAGTGTTTTATTTGTGTGTCCAGAATCAAGAGCAATTGGTGTTAAGATTTTGGTATAAATATAGGCACCAGAAGGGCTTCTTCTTCTTCTTCTTTTGTTTGTCGATTTAACAATTTGTTGTTGTTTTGAAGCACTTCGGTGTACTGGATGGCTGGTAAGAAGCAACAGAGCTTGGACTTGCTTATGTTAGATGTTGCCATAAGGAGGACATCTCTTACAACAGCAGAATCAACAGGCCAGTCCTATAAGGCTGATTATAGTAACCAGCTTTAAATGAATATGATGGTTTTCCATAGCTGACTGCAATGCCATGTAGGACAAAACAAAACAAAATGACAATAACAAATATAACTAACTGATGTGCTTTGGATGTCAGCCTCAGAAGTCCTCCTGAAGCAGACCATGCCTGAAGCGGAACCTCACGGAGACCCCTGCCTTAAGTGGCCCATGGAAGACTATCACTAGGATAAGAAAAAGAAGAAAAGAAGGAGGTCTGGAAATTGAGTCATGGCTACTGGACTTCTCTTTTGAGAGATAGAAACGTTTTGCTGTTCATCCAAACAGCTTCATCGGTCTGAAGCTGTTTGGATGAGATTGGCGCAGGCGCACTCACTGAGGGTGGCCACAGCCAGAGAGGCGCGGAAATCGCATACGCGAGACCGCGCCTTCTCTGTGGTGGGCCCCTCTCTCTGGAATCATCTCCCCAGTGAGCTGCACCTGCTGGACTCCCTGTCCGCCTTTAAGAAGGCCTTGAAGACCCTCTTTTTCAGAGAGGCCTTTGGCGACCTTGTTAGTTAGTTTTGCTAGTTTGCATTTTTTTCCTTCCCCTCCCTCCCATCGCTCGGGCTCGCCACCATCTTGCCCTCTGTTGTCTGAGTTTTATTTCTGTTTTATTTGTTTTATCGCTGTTAGCCGCCCAGAGTTCCCTCTGGGAAGATGGGCGGGATATAAGTTCAACAAATAAATAAATAAAGTTCAACAAATGAATACAGCTAGTGCAAGTACTCCATTTTATAGTCAGCTTTGACCTCTTGGCACCCTGGTCTGAATTAGGCTCATAAGATGAACAATGGCCTGAATAGGCTCGTTAGGGAGACAATAGTATCCATAGCCTTAAGGTGAACAATGGCCTAAGGTGCTGAAACCCATCAAGAATGGGTCATTAGCTATGGCCTTGGTGGCAAAGGATTTTTTATTTGTCTGGGTACTTTGGAAAGCACAGCCTGATAAGTAGCAGATAGACTATGCCGGAGCCCACCACCTCTGTTGAGTGAGGGGTTTTCAATGCTCACTCAACAGAGGTGGCCTTAAGGTGAACCATGCTGTTCTGCAAGGCCTTTGGTGACAAAGCTTAGTTTCTTTTTCCTTTCTCTCCCGCCATGTGTTAGTTAGTTTAACTGACGAGACGCTCTGATGCTCGAGCTTCATATGTTTTTACCAAGGGTGCTATTGTATTGTTTTATCCTAATATTGTTTTTTATCTGTTTGTTTGTTGCATTGTATTTCGCTGATTTGATCAGCCACTGTAAGCCGCCCAGAGTTCCCTCAGGAAGATGGGTGGGGTATAAATAAATAAATAAATAAATAAATATGTTTTGGCTTTCATGGAGTTCCTTCCTGGAGACAGCAGCCTCCCTCTCATCAGACTGTCCATTTGCATGATTTATGCGGCAACAAAGGGAACAGGTCTAAGCAAGGTTCCCTCAACATCTGCCTCTACCACATGATATCAGTGTGACCAAATAGGGCTCCTGTTCCTGTATGTCCAAGTGATTTACTTGCCAATCAGTACCCTGGGCTAAGAGGCCTACCGTACACAAAACTATGCCCCACCCAGCAAGAGTTGGTGGCCAGACAATGCACAGAGCAAAGTCGTTTTGGCAGGGAAGGCAGCTTTCCAAAACAACCTACCCATAATGCCTTACTCCAGGACCTTTGTAGCCCAGCATGACACTCAAAGTAGAAAGAGGTAAGTCTGTACAACACAGCTGGGCTCCAGAGAAGGGAATCTATGTAACTGATAAGCATACCTGTCTGATTTCTTCATCACCTCACCACCATGACTGTCACCACCACAGCTGTCACCCCTGCAGTATTCCTTTTTTCATTTGGAGAGGCCACTGTGCCGCTGTTTCTTCTGCTTGCTCCGTTTGTGTCAGGTCCGCTCTCAGAGGCAGGCGCCTCCACAACGACCTGCTCCTCTTCTTCCTTTATGGAGGATGTTGATGCTTGTATCGCGCTTACTGGGCACAGCATTCCACGGCCTGTGGGAAAGCTGGGGCAGATCAATGAGACTCTCCCCCTCCCCTGCATAAATTCCACCAACACCATAAAAGAAGTCCTCTTTACTCCTGCTGCCAGGAGAGAGAACTAGAACTGGGGGAAATGCCATGATATATTATGTTGACCTCCCTTTCCTAAAATGCTGGGATCTCACTATGTTTGGACATTGAAGCTGCCAAGGCACAGAACTCCACCTCTTTCTTTTTGTCTGTGAAGATTCTCAATCATCCAGGTGAGTTTATCTGGAAATTGAGTCATGGCTACTGGACTTCTTTTTTGAGAGATAGAAACATTTAGCTGTTCATCCAAACAGCTTCATCGGTCTGAATACAGCTAGTGCAAGTACTCCATCTTATAGTCAGCTTTGACCTCTTGTCACCCTGGTCTGAATTAGGCTCATAAGATGAACAGTGGCCTGAATAGGCTCATTAGGGAGACAATAGTATCCATAGCCTTAAGGTGAACCATGGTTTGGGAGTCAACTCCTCAGCTTATATGCACAGGTGAACATATACACGCAAATGAGAATCCAGATTAACTGAAGATCCAAAACATTTACTCCACATGACAACTCTGGGGCATTTCTATTACTGCATGCAGCCAAAGCTCAACCAAATAGGGTATTGCTTAGGATAGTGAGCCTTAGGTGCAGCTGTTAAACAGATTTACATTTGTATGTTAATAATGAGCATGGCATTTCCTGGTGATCTTCTTTCTTCTATGATGCCTTGGCTACTTTGAGGCTATGGAACTCCCTTCCATAGGAGACCAGGCAAACTCATTCCTGGTTGTTCTCCCACCAGCAGATAAAAGATCTTTCTTTTCAGGCAGGCTTTCAATTTAACCACTGTGCACAAAGAACTGTGGTAAGTTTCCAAACACTCTTCAAAGGCCACCCCGTGTAGAGGGGATTGCAGTAATCCAAATGGGATGGAATGGAAGCATGTGTCAACCTGGACATATCTGACCTCTCAAGGAATGGATGCAGCTGGTGCACAGCTGTAATTGTGAAAACGCACACCCTGGCCGCTGCTGAAACCTGTGCATATAAGCTGAGGAGTTGACTCCCAAGCCATGGACCTGAGTTTTCAGGGAAGTGTAACACCACCTGGTGCAGCCTGAATCCCTATCCCTTAATTTACCATGTGATTGACTAGGAACAGTTCTGCTAATTCAATGTAAAATTCACAAAACAATTGTATATCCATTGGGTACCAGTGGAGAGTAGTAGCTCCACCATAAGTGGGATGGCAAATCCACTTTGGGTGTTGATCTAAACATGAACAGAGCCATCCAAGGTGCTAAGTCTTGTTCCTTAAACAGGTTCAGAACCTTGGACAGATCTTTTGCTGTTTGGAATAAAACACAGAGCAAATTCCCTCACCTCCCGTGGAAGACACTGCAATAAGCTGAATAAATGTATGTAATTTTACTTGGATTCCTGTGCTATTCTGTACAGTTTCTAATTTTATGCACAAACAAATATGTGGTGCATATTTATACAGAATTATTTCCTGCCTTTTAACTTCATATTCTTTAAAATTATTGCTCTGCTCTTTCTTAGTAGGTTCTGAAAAAAGCCATACAAACATGTTCTGACACATGTCAAACTATCATAAGGTTTTCTAAGACTATGTATAAGAATAAACATTTTCTTCTTCTCTGAGACCTTTCCTGTCTTTGGCACTGGGTCATACGCAACCTTCCCCACTATAATAAGGTACTGCTATTTAGATTAAACCCAATCCCCATCTGCAACTACCCACGAGATCCTCATATCATAGTGCTTAAGCTGCAGTACTACAGCCAAACCTCTGCTCATGACCCGGGTTCAGTCCTAGAAAGTTAACTTGAGGCAGGCTCAGTCCTCCCTCAGTCCTCCCTCGGGAAGGCTGGAAGGCTGGGAGAGATGTGCAGCAATGTGCAGCCTGCATAATTAAATTGCAAACCACCCAGAGAGTGTTTTTAAGCACTGCGGGGTGGTCTATAAGCAGCACCCTTTATGCACATTATTTGCAAATGATTGGATGCTGATGCATTTCATTCTCAAGAGTGCTAAGCTGTTCGTCAACCTCACTCTCCCTAGGCAGCCACCTGCTGTTCCATTCTCAGCTGCCAAAAGCTCTTCTCCTGAGTCCTGTAACCTAATAGCAGAGGGAGGTGCAGGGCATGGTCCTATGGAGGCAGCTCTTAAATGCAATTGGGTCCTCAGGGTTGTTTGGGAACATACTAACCTTTTATTTAGTTGCCCCTTCAGTCCTATACATGGCTTCTCTGTCACCCAAAAACATAGCCTCTCACAGAAGATTTGTAAACAAACAAACAAACAAACAAACAAACAAACAAACAAACAAACAAA
>JAHTLZ010000015.1:36551110-36563945 GCA_023846285.1 Phrynocephalus versicolor | reverse complement strand
AAACAAACAAACAAACAAACAAACAAACAAACAAACAAACAAACAAATGTCTAGCAATGATGCTGGGCCCAGTCCGACCCTGAAATGGCATGGAATTCCCCACACCACATAATACATTCAGGACAGCACAGGACAGTATATTTTAAGGCCAGAAGAAGTAGGGTATTTCTCTCCAAGCTGTTCTTCTTAAAAGCCCTTACCCTGAACAGCTCTTGTTGGCTTGCCTTTATCTATACTCACATGGCCGCTTTTGTTCTGTTCATGACATTAATTAGTGACTAGTCTCGGTGGAGAGTTTATAATTTGAAGCACATTATCTTTACTACAAAATGTTTCCAGGCATTTATTCCATTTGGGAGGAATGTAATAAATGTCGGTAATAAACATTCAGCTGAAATTAATAATATTTAGTTGTTTTTAATCTAACATTTATGCTACATAGTGATCTATGATACCAAACTATTTATGAGTAACTTTTTATTATGGAAAATGACTTTACAGGATAAATGAAACAATGGGGACATAGTAGACATACAGTCAGATAGGCAATGTTTTACATTATTTTGAATAGGAAAGGGGAAAAGAGTTTTTTTTTTCATTACAGCTGCCAGTACTATATAGTGTGTTTTTTTTAGAAATTGTGTACACAATTTCACTAATTGCAGAGGCTTTTTCATCTTATTCAAGCAAATAATTATTGAAAGCCCATTGAAATGTATCTCCTTTCTCCTCTCCTCAGCCTTCCCTTTGTCCTTATTTGTCCTCTTCTTTTATCCTCCCATTTCTGATTCCAATGTGCCTCATTTCCTCTTTGTTCTCATTCCTACACCATGTTTGCAGCTTCTACCATGTTACATGCTGCCTGCAGTTTGTTTGACCAGGAAGGACCTTTTCTGGGCTAGGGTGACTGTCAGTCTACCCAGCATTAATTGGTCATTCCTTCCTACCTCAGAATTTAAAGAGTCCCAACCCAGCTCACTGCTGAATGTTTTATTTCTCTCTCTTCAGTCACTTGAAGTCAACTGGCCTGTTTGTTTTATTTGCTGTTAGCTGCTCACAACTGTAAGAAATGAAATATTTTTCTTCTTTCCATCTCTCATGTCTTCGAGTGAGCTGTTGAGATTGTAAGTGCCAACAGTTAAGGAAAAAAGAGTGGACTACCTCAGAAATTGAAGCTGTTCTTTGCTGTGAGTCTTTGTACTTCTGATTAAGCTGGTTTATTTTTGGTAGTTTAATTTTGTTTGTTGTCAATAATAATGTTTCATTATAGCTATTTTTGCATTATGCTTTATATAATTTCATATTAGTTTTGTCTTTATTGTTACTCTTTGTTGTTCATAATCTGCACTTTTTCTGCATTGTAAACCTACCAGAGTAGACTTTAGACGAGATGGTGCAATATAAAAATCTAATAAATAAATAATGAATGAATTCTGCTGTGTATTAAAAGGCGAATTTTAACCCCAGATTTCAAAACTCTACAATATCATGTTCTCATCATGACCCCAGCCTCTAAATACCACATGCTGTCAAAACAATTCCAATCTGTGGTGACCCTTCTCAGGGTCTTCCAGATATAAAGAACCTGGAAGTGGTGTAGCAGTCCATCCTTCTGGGGGCATATTGGGACCAAGTCACTTGCCCCAAGCCAAAACATCTTGGCTTTGCTCCCAGGAGGCAAAACAGGAAATCAAACCATTCCCCCACCCCCACCCCCAATTTGGCAGATATGGATATGGATATAGAAGCTTTCCATTGGATGCAGTAGCTCAGGAGTGGAGAGGGCGTAGCCCTTGGGCAATCGAGTACCCCTGGGGCCTTTCCATACCAACACGCTCCGGAAAAATAGGAAAGCAAAATCAAAAACCGAAAGGCTCCAAAAGTCCCTCTGTGTCCACTTTCCCCTTACTGGAACTCTGAACATTGGCAGTTCAGAGCACGGCTCCTCTTGTAGAACAAGGAGGAGCCACTTGGACCTTCCTGTCGGCCCCCCTGTATGGTCTTCTCAACCTATGGAAGGGATCAGGAGTGGGGCAGTCTCCGCATGCCCCCCTGGCCACCTGCATCCTGTGGTTTGCCATTGGCACTGGATGGGGAAAGATGCTTGCCCAGGTACAGTATCTGTGTCTTTCAACACCTTAGAACAGAGCGTAAAAAGGAGCCGATAAAGTTGGCAGGCCTGCTTCATCTGGGAAAGCCCTCAGCTGCTTTCTCCATCCTGCCCTTGAGCGCATCCCACCAGTGTTGTCAAAGCTGTGCTCAGAAAAACCCACTTCCCCTTCAGGTGTTCCACCATGTTCTCTTCTGTGTTTTACCTTCAGCTCCTTGGCCGTGTGATGTGCTCTGCCGATAAATCCTGCCCCTAAATCTCTCTAATATCCTTTGCCCTGTTGCCACCAAAGGACCTCCACTGTGGTTCTTTGACTTCTTCTTATTTCTTCCTTGTCCTCCCTGGCATTGACCTTGCCTTTCGCACACTCCGTCATGTCATCTGTCCTCCTGAGGGTTCCTCTACGGAGCAGTTTTATGGATCTAATAAGAGCTCCGAGAGGTAGACATGCAGCTACATGAGAGGAAACAGAGGAAATGAAGGGCTTGGGTGTGGCTGGGCAATTGCTGAGCACTTTGATCCCTTTTTAACAAGGAGAAAGGCATTTCATGGGCTCAAGCTGAAGGCGCCACTGGTGTGCATGATGGGGGTGGGATGGAGAGAGAAAGGAATTGGCCGAGGCCCAGTAAAGCTTAGTAATTGTTGCCAGTGATGGCAAACCTTTTAGAGACTGAGTGCCCAAACTGCAATTCAAAACCCACTTTTTTTTTTTTGCAAAGTGCCAATACAGTAATTTAACCTGAATACAGGTGGCTATGAAGGGGCGATATCAGGTGCCCACAGAAAGGGCTCTGAGTGCCACCTTTGGCACCCGTGCCATAGGTTCGCCATCACTGCCATAGGCAAAAGGGGTCATCTTCTTCAGTGACAGACCTAGGGCAATGCTGGTGGCCAGAAAGGAAAAATGAAGACAGGAAGGCAAACCTAAGCTAAGTAAGCAGAGAGTTTGAGGTGCCCTGCATTCACCCAGCAGCCCAGGGGAATCATTCTGAGTGTGGAGAGCCAAGGTTCAGTGTATTCTTCCTGGACAAAACAAATGCTCAGTGGGTGGCCTTGGCAAATCTCCTGCTTAAGCAACCTTTCAGATTTATTGGGAGAATGGAATGAGGACATTCCATGCCCATGAGGGAAGAGGAGCATATAAAGGGAAGACAGGTAGCACCGCTGAGTGATGCAATTGCACAGATCGTGCCCGTGCCCTGCTCCGGCACGAAGGCACGCCTTTCCCAGTTGCTTGTTGCAGAGCTCCCAAGCTGTTTTTTCTTTGAAGCTGCATGTTGAAATTCTTTACAAGACAAACCAGGCCGTAAAGTGATTCCGTGTGAACAGCAAGTGGGATATTTCACAAGGGGCTGGTGGAAGAGCCAAGAGAGGACGAGGCTGCGTCTGTTGGCCTAGAGGCGCCTTGTCGGTCTCAGCTGTGAGCAGGTTTCTTTGTGGCCCTGGGTTTGGTTGCAGTTGTCTGCTGCACTCTGAGCACACGGTGCTAGAAAAGGGCTTATGGGGAGAGGACATTAATATTGAGAAATAGGTCACCAATGGGTGTGGGAGGAGTGAGTGGATACCAGGTCTATAGTTGCACTCAGAGTCCCAGGGAGCTCATGAGCAGACATTCCTGGAGAGGGGCATTTGCACAGATATTATTAATGAACTAAGGAGTTTGAAGGAGATACAAAAAGTGTTGGTTCACTATTTGCATAGGACAGGAGAAGGGGACATCTAAGGAACAACTGGAGTGACCTGCAGCATCTGTGACATGTTTGGCTTTCTACTTGATGATGTAGACATTCTCAGCTGCAGCAAGTGAAGTCAGATGCCCTGATGGACGAGACAGTGCTGGGGCATGAGGCCTACTATTCATACTGCACACATTGACAACAGAGAGTTCAGGGTGGTGGGTTCTACAGGTGGAAGGATTCCTGCCACTTCCCAAAGGAGGAAATGTGTGGGGCTCATCAGCAAAGGCAGCAGCTTGAGCAGTTGCCACGAAGTCTCAGGCACGATGCTGTCCCCCTGGTGTGAAGATCCAGGATGTGACAGAAAGCTTGTCAAGACTCATTAAGGCCGTGGGCCATCCTGCATTCCATCTCATCCGTGTCACAACAAATAATGCTGCCGGTTTTTCCACCCGTACAGGTACGCATACGGACGCCAGACGTGAACAGCTGGATGCACAGTCAGCGTTGTCAAGAAAGGTTTGGCTTCTTCAGCAACAATCTGGGCATCCAGGAAGAGAGAGTCTTAGCAAGTGATAGTTTGTGTAATATTCATCTAGGGAAGAATGTGTTTGCTGGGAATCTGGCATAGCTAATCAGGAGTAAACTGGATTCTCTGGTGGAGAGATCCAGGGGGATCAGAGGGTGAGCAGTGTGCCAGAAACAAAGACAGAAGCCATTGATACGTTCTAGAACAGTTAATTACATACTTTGAGCACTGGTGCCTCCGAGTTCTCTTTCTCAAAAAGAAGTCATGCCTGACTAGTCTTATCGCTATTTCTAATAGAACTCCAATCTTGGTCTACAAGGAGCAAAATCCAAAGTATATCTTGGCTTCAGCAAGTTTTTAAACAATAAAAATAAAAAAAATCAGATATCTTTTCATGGTATGATGGACAAGCTGGTGCAATGCAGGCTAGGGACAATGCTACTGTTGGGTGCCTTCATAATAGGTTGTTGCTTTGCACTCAGTGGTTTCCTATAATTCTGGTGTGAAGTGACAAGTGATTAATAAACCAAGCCCCTGGCCCAGACATGAAGGAGGGAGAGGAGGAGGAGGCAGCAATATCAACACCCATTGGACAGCTAGTTTTCTTTCAAAGGACAAGTCTATCTAGGATTCAAGATTATGTTCAATCCATTTCGGAGGACCAATCTCAACTTATTAACTTATATGATCTCCCACCCACCCCCATACACACATATGCATTTGATTTGATTTTACGTAGCTCTGATAATGCTGTGGTCCCCTGAGGAGGAAAGGAGATGCTGACAAGATGTTCAGTGCTCTAATTACTTCTTGTGCATTCTTGTGTGCAGTATTATAATCAGATGGTGTGATTTGGGGACACGTGCTGCTTGCCAAATTGTCTAGTTATGCCTTTTCTCCCCCATGTCTTCTACAGTTTACAAATTGGCTTTGGCATGGCTTTGCAAGTATAATTTTTCAGGCATATAGGAATCATGTACTGTATTCGGAACACCAAATAATATATGAGGGATATGTAGTTAATTATGCTCTTATTTGTATTATTTGCTATTTTACTATGATTTTTATATTATTATATATTATATATTGCTTGTTTTATGCTGTAAATCACCCAGAGTGGTGTCGTGTCAGATGGGCAGTATATAAATCGAATAAATAATAATAACCAACATATAAGCTTTTAATGTCACCCTGCCTGTAACATAATTTGACCTCTGAGTGATAATGAAGACTCTCCCCTCTCTTCCACCTTGGAGGGTGGAGATTTGAAGTGGCTCTTTCTTTTATGGATAATGGCAGCTACTGCCCAACCACAAGGATCAGTTTGGGAGACAGTCTGGAAGTTGAGTCATGGCTACTGGACTTCTTTTTCTTGAGAGATAGAAACTGATGAAGCTGTTTGGATGAGCAGCGAAACATTTCTATCTCTCAAGAAAAAGGAAGTCCAGTAGCCATGACTCAACTTCCAGATAAACTCACCTGGATGACCGAGAATCTTCACAGACACTTGGGAGACCATGTTTAGTGCTGCAACCCCAGCCAACTTGTAGTCCCTAGCAAACGTTCATAGTTGTGATCTGCTAACGCCAGGCCTCCCTTTGGTCCCATGTTCTCTAAATCTGTTCCAGATTATTAGGAGGTCCATTTACAAGTCATTGCTAAAAGCATGTCTGTGAAGATTCTCAGTCATCCAGGTGAGTTTATCTGGAAGTTGAGTCATGGCTACTGGACTTCTTTTTGAGAGACAGAAATGTTTTGCTGCTCATCCAAACAGCTTCATCAGTCTTCATCAGACTATCTCTCAAAAAGAAGTCCAGTAGCCATGATTCAACTTCCAGATTGCTAAAAGCAATATAAAATTCTTCACTTCTTCTCCTGCCCTTATAGAAAAGCGGAAGGAAGGCATAATTACACAAAAATGCACATTCTCACAAACCTGAATTATTAAGCTGCTACTGTGTAATGCATAGATTAGGGTTTAAGTTTGTTTGCTTGTTTAATCTTGCCTTGCTTTCTTTCTATCAAGCTAAACATCTGAAATGTCAAAGGTCTTCTGCACTTGCCTTCGAACAACAGATGATAACAACTGTGTCACAAGCCAATTAAGATGTGCTAAAGATCCTTATCTGAGACCTAGAGCCATTTTTTTCCTAATTATCCAAAGAAGGGATGCAGTTCTTTATGTGTCTTTTTGTGTGTATGCCTGTGTGGGTGTTTTAAGAAGTCTGTTCAAATCATCAAGGAGAGATTAGATAAATAAATTGAAAGATGAATTGCTGCCGGGTTGCATTTCACCCCTTGCTATTTAATGAATTATTAATCTTAATAATAGGAGATCCGAAGGTCTATTTGGCAGCTTGTACTCGGAGGTGTTGCAAGTCTAATCATTCAACAGTAGCTTCTGGCCGTAAGTTGTACTTGGGATAAAAAAAAGTTGAAAGTTCAGATTGTAGGTGGAAAAAACAGCATTGTGGCTTTCCTTCATAGGCATAATTTTTAATCTTAGGAATGGGGGCATAAAGATATTCAATCAGATAACCAATTCATTTCACTTCCAGACATGTCAATGGGTCTTTTATATTCAAGTGAGTTATCACTTGTGCACAGGTTACAGTTAATGTTTTTTACACCATACACATGCATCTTTCTTAATTATTTCAGTGTGATTAGTACATTCCATTCCCACTGGATTGCACCCAGACATGGTGGGCTGGAAACCATGAAGTATAGCAGAACCTACTTTGAATATGCTCAGACATCTTCAGACATACTTTCCTATGGGAAAGTATATGGGAAATGCTGTGCTTTACTTCATCAGCCACTCTGTAAGTGGGGCTGGGTCAAATGAGCAGGAAAGGGACACCTGGAATGTTTATCTGCTTCTCCTCCTCATTGGGTACAAGAATGTGTTCCAAAATGCCTTTCCTATAAACAAGAATTGACGTAAACATTATGGCTATTTGTAAAGCTTCCAAGAAATGAAGCCTTTAAGTGAAGTGAAGGCGGGTGTAGGGAAGGTTCACCCACAGGCTGGTTAGCTTCCCTTCCCATCAGATATAACCAATGATGAAAGATGATGGGATTGGCAAAGTATCTATCCCTTCTCTAGGACAGGTTTGCTGCTCATCCAGACTAACCACATGCACGGGCTGAAAGCTAAGACGTGGCTAACATCAGAGGTATATATTGATGCAAAACCTTCACTGCCCAGAAGTCATCCATAAGAGCCAGCATGGCCTAGTCCTTAGCAGACTGGACCACGACCAGAAAGAATGACGTCTGAATCTCCACTTGGCCGTGATGACACTCCACTGCGTGTTCTTACAGCTGGTGTTTCGGCCTAAAATATTTCACAAGCTCTGAGGATCAAGGACATTCCATCACACATACCCATTCAGCTCCTCAAAAGAAACAAAATATAAATAAATAATGAAAATATTTTATACAACCAAATGATCAACACAGCACTAGCCTTCGTTACACAGATATATTTACTGTCCTGGGCCATCTAAATACAGCCAGTCTAACCTATCAAGCTGGTTTACAGTGTGGTAGAGATCAGGATGAACTGAGAAGGAAGAATCCCCCCCCCACTTTGTTTGCCACCAAACCCTCTTCACTTACTCTTCTCCGTTTACACAGCAAGCAATCCTTTGCCAGCAGCCCAAATGACATAACTGACAACAGTGCCAACAAATTCCCTGCTTGTGAGAGCTGCAGGCTGTTCTCTGTGCAACCGGCTCTCAAGGTTCAGAGCACTAGAATAAAGGGAGAGTCCATCGGATGGACACAGGAGAGTCCCCTCTACGCTCCAATGAACCTAACTAAGGATGATGGAGAAGACAGCTTGATTCTGTCAAGTCCTCCGGTGTGGTGGGCACCGAGCCAGTTAATCTGGTTTGTGTGTATCCTCTTATTCGGCCTTTGCAGAGTGAATTCCTTTTTAAGAAATTGCACGCGCACACAAGTGTTGGTTTTGCCATGGCTGGGACATTGCAAACACTGCTGTGCCACCCTGCTTGCCGATTGTTTTTTTTTTTAAAGTGGCTGTGAATGTGCATTTACTGTGCCAAAGGTTTCTCCGTCCTTTTTTCCTCCCTGTTAACCCATCTTTAATATATAAATACATGCCTAAGGGAGATGCAGTCCACAGTCTGTTTGCTGAATGCAAAATATCCTCTTCTGCTTTGCCCAAATGTAGAGCCGGCCTGATTTAACTTGGGTCCCAATAACCCAAGATTTAGAAACCTGAAAGTTTATGCCTCCCATTGAGTATCACTAGAAACATTGTGTTGCTCTAACTCCACCCCTCCCACCATGTGCACTACTGCACTCTCTTTAAATGGAGACATTTTGCAAGTGTAGCAGCAGTTTTTAGGAGGTTATTAACACCACAAAAGTGGCAGCAAACAGGTACATTGCTCTTGTATGCCTTTAAAGTATAACTTGTTAGAAGCAACTTCAAATAGCTTATTTCTTGGCCGAATTGTAACAGATAGGAAGATAGCTGTCTCTTCTGAGTAAAGCAAGGCTCCCTGGGTCAGATGAACTGGTGCAGGATTTTTTTGTGCAAAAGCAACCTTTCTGTCTAAAGAACACACACACAGAGAGATCATAGAATCATATAATCATAGAGATGGAAGAGACCTCAAGGGCCATCTAGTCCAACCCCTGCCATGTAGGAACCCCATCACAATATTTTCGACAGACAGCTATCCGGCCTCTGCTTAAAAACCTCCAAAGAAGGAGACTCCACCACCCTTTGTGGCAGCATATTCCACTGCCGAACAGCTCTAACTGTCATGAAGTTCTTCCTAATGTTCAGATGGAATCTCTTTTCCTGTACTTTGAAACCATTGCCCCAAGTCCTAGTCTCTGAAGCCATGGAAAACAAACCTGTTCCCTCTTCAATATGACATCTTTTCAAATATTTAAACATAGCTATCATATCCCCCTCAGCCTTCATTTAGAGAGGCTAAACATTCCCAGTTCCCTAAGCCGTTCCTCATAAGACATTTCCTCCAGACCCTCAACCATCCTGGTCGCCCTCCTCTGCACCAGCTCAAGGTTGTCAACATCCTTTTTAAACTGAGGCGCACAGAACTGGACACAATACTCCAGGTGGGGTCTGACCAGAGCAGAATAGAGTGGTACTATCACTTCCCTAGACACTGTGGTTCTGTTGATGCAACCAAGAATTGCATTGACTTTCCTGGCTGCCGCACCACACTGCTGACTCATGTTCAATTTATGGTCCACCAAGACTCCCAGATCCCTTTCACAGGTACCATTCTCCAGCCAAGTGTCCCCCATCCTATATCTGTGCAATTCATTCTTTTTACCTAGATGTAGCACCCTACATTTCCCTCTGTTGAAATCCATTCCGTTAGCTTTGGCCCAGCATTCTAATCTGTCAAGGTGCTTTTGGATTTTCATCCTATCCTCTAGGGAATTAGCAACCCCTCCCAATTTGGTATCATCTGCAAATTTAATTAGCATACTCTCTATTCCTTCCTCCAAGTCATTAATAAAGATATTGAACAGCACTGGACCCAGAAGAGAACCCTGGGGCACCCCACTGGTCATGTCTCTCTAAGCTGAAGAGAGGCCATTTATGATCACCCTTTGGGTGCGATCAGTCAACCAATTACAAATCCACCTAACAGTAGCACTATCTATCCCACTTTCTAACTTCTTAGCAAGAATACCATGGGGAACCTTATCGAATGCCTTACTAAAGTCCAGATGAGCAATATCCACAGCCTTCCCCTCATCCACCAGGCCTGTAATTCTATCAAAGAAAGAGATCAAATTAATCTGGCATGACTTGTTTTTAAGAAACCTGTGTTGACTTCTTGTAATGATAGCATTGTTAAATAATTGCAGACTGACTGTTTTATAATCTGCTCTAGGATCTTTCCAGGAACTGAAGTCAAGCTGACTGGGTGGTAATTATTTGGGTCCTCTTTCCCCCCCCTTTTTGAAGATGGGGACAACATTAGCCCTCCTCCAATTGATGGGGACTTCCCCTGTTCTCCAGGACTTCTCAAAGATTATTGCCAATGGTTCTGAAATTACTTCTGCCAGTTCTTTTAATATCCTTCGGTGTAATTCATCTGGCCCCGGAGACTTAAATTCATTAAATGTTTCCAGGTGTTCCTGTACTACCTCTCTACCTATTCTGTGTAGCAAGTCCCATCCTACCTCATCTACTCTTTGTTCCAGCAGATCTCTTTCTTCCTTTTTGGAGAAAACAGAGGCAAATAAGGTGCTTAATAGTTCTGCCTTTTCTTTGTCTCCTGTTAGTAACTGGTTATCCTCGCCATGCAGAGAGCATATCATTTCCTTATTTTTCCTTTTGCTGTGGACATAACTAAAGAAACCTTTTTTACTATCTTTAAGCCCTCTGGCAAGTCTAAGTTCGTTTGCGCTTTAGCTTTTTTTACTTTCCCCCTGCATATATTAGCTGTTTCCTTATAATCCTCTTTGGTGCATTTCCCATTTTTCCATTCCTTGTATTTGTTTTTCTTTATAGTTAGCTGAGTTGAAAGTTCTTTAGTAAACCATTGCATTTTCTTTAGACCTCTCCCATTTTTTCTTCTTGTTGGAACAGTTTTAAATTGTGCCTTTAACATCTCGCTTTTAAGGAACTCCCATCCATCTTGGACTCCCTTCTCTTTCAGTGTTTCAGTCCATGGAATCACAGCCAATAATTCCCTAAGTTTACAAAAATTGGCTTTCTTAAAGTCCAGGATTCTTGTCTGACTATGCTTAGCTTCACCTTCCAACTGTATAACAAATTCCAAAAGGGCATGGTCACTTTTACCTAATGATCCCACCACTTCAACCCAATTTACAAGGTCCTCCTTATTGGTTAAGACCAGATCTAAAATGGTTTTGCCTCTTGTTGCCTCCTCTATCTTCTGGACCATGCAATTGTCTGCAAGGGCAGTAAGGAATTTGTTAGACCTTGCATTCCTAGCTGAGTAGGACTGCCAGCATATATCAGGACATTTAAAATCTCCCATTAGTACTATATCTCTCCCTTTTGACTGTGTGGCTCACAGAAGGCATCATCCCACTCCTCCAGCTTGCTTGGGGGGGTCTATAATATACCCCCACAGTGACATCCCTCCTAGTTTTTTCACCCCTGATTTTAACCCAAATATTCTCAATATGGTTCCCCTGCTGTTTATCTTGTATTTCTTCAGCAGTATAAATGTCCTTAATATATAAAGCTACACCGCCTCCTTTCTTACTCGGCCTGTTTCTTTGAAACAGGTTATACCCTCCAATGACTACATTCAATCACACATCTCATCCCACCATGTTTCAGTGATGCCAATTATGTCATATTTATTTTGCAGTATTAGGAGTTCCAGCTCCTCTTGTTTGTTCCCCATGCTCTGTGCATTGGTGTAGAGACATTTTAGGCTGTGTGGGCTTCTTACATGTCCTTTGCTTAACCTGTTTTTCCTTGCACTGATGGTCTGCACTTCTTCTTGTCCTGTTCCTATTTCAACATTTGGGCTAGTCCTCACAACCCCTTCTGGATCTCTACCGTTAATAAAATTTTCTCCCTCCCCCTGCAAACTCAGTTTAATGCTTATCCCGCTGCCCCCCAACACACATAGCAAACCTTCATCAGAGAATGATGCAATGGCTTGTACGGACAGGGAATCTTAAAGCTTTTTGGAGGGCCCACTCCCCAAACTTGTAGTTTAGTTTAGTTTAGTTTAGTTTAGTTTACGTGACTGGCATGAAAATGACAACCAACACACAAGTGAACTGAGGTAACAAGTCTGCACAATAACAAGGTAGTTATGACATCTGAAACCTACTAGAAAATGTTTATATGGTGTAGCAAAATAGCTATGGAAAGACAGATGTCTCTCACACTAATCTTTGCCCCCGCTCATCACATACGTATAGTACTTCCATCCTGCCATAGCTGTCATTCTCTGCCTAGCCTTCCACACACAAAAATGAGCCATGTGAGGCAGGAACCAAGCATCATTACTTGGGTAGTTTCAATCCTTCTGCCACTCCTCCATTACACAAAATGGAAGGAAGCTGGAAGTTTTAGCAAAATCAGCATCCTTTCCCAAAAACACCACAATGTGTTCCAAGATCACACGGTAGGTCTGTTCGTTGTGCAGTCTGTCTCCCTTGTCTCCACCCTTCCGAAGCACAAATTCTACCCAAAGAGGGTCCTGCTTCATAGGGAAACACATTTCATTTTCAACAGTACCAAAACTGATAGAAAGAGGCCTGCCTCTACTCAGACTTTAGGCTTTGTTAATATCCATTGTGAGAACTACAGAACAGGAGGAGGACATCTTTAGCTACTGAAAATCCCTGCCACCAGATAGCATTTCTGGCAGGGATTTTCTTTAATGAATACCTTATTGTGTACCCCAGCTCCCATGCAATGAAAGGAATTGCATTGGAAATTGGAAAAGCTACAGGAAGAGAAGCAAGAATTTTTTATTTTTCCAGTATATTTCTGGTGGTGGAATC
>JAHTLZ010000015.1:36493196-36534191 GCA_023846285.1 Phrynocephalus versicolor | reverse complement strand
ACACACACACACACACACACACACACACACACTTATAGCACATTGTCTTCCAAGAAACAACAACCCAGTTGGAGTTTTGAAGTCTTCAGGCATCTAGTAAATTCTTTTTTAAAAGAATCACTATCATTGTGGATGCCTCTGGACAACCTCTGGGTTGGAGAGAGAGGCAGGATATCTCTCAATGCCATTTGTGGGGAATCATAAGCAGGTGAAGACATCTGTTTGGGAATACCCTGAAGCAAATGGTGAGCAACTGTGTGAGACAAAATGTTGGACTGGATGGGCTGTGGCCTGTTCCAGCAAGGCCGTTCTTATGTTCTTATGTTCTAAATCCAATCCCTGTTTAAAGTAAGCCTGACTATATAATAACCACATTCCCGGCCAAAGACATTAGGCTGCAATTGTTGCTTTTCAGAGTATTTTCTGTGGTAATACAAAAGGGAAGAAGAAGAAGAAGAATGTGGGAGTGGGAGCATTACCAAAAAAAAAAGATTGTTCATCTCCCTCACTGTTGTTAGGTATCCTCAAGTGAGAACTGATCTATGGAGACTCTGGCAATGCAAGTAAAGTATTTAAAGGTCAGAATTCCATTTCCACATCCAGAAAACTTCCATGGCAGAGCTGGGTGATTGAACCCAGGTCTCCTGAGTCCTAATCTATTACTCTACCCACTACACCACACTGACTAACCTCATCTCCTTCCTCCCATCCCATCCCCAAAATGAGTTCTGCCCCAATATAGTAGTATCCAGCTAAAATCCATTATATTTCCTCCTGAATGATGTGTGAGCAACTGAGGAAATACACCGGACCCAGGGCTCTCTCTAGGGCAGTGATGGCGAACCTTTTTAGAGACCGAGTGCCCAAAGTGTGATTCAAAACCCATCAATTTTTCGCAAAGTGCCAATACAGCCATTTAACCTGAATACAGGTGGCTGTGAAGGGATGATGTCAGGTGCCCACAGAAAGGGCTCCGAGTGCCATCCTGGGCAACCATGACAATGGTTCGCCAACACTGCTCTAGGGTGTGGCAAAGGGGTCTTTGCCCTGGGACATTAATCTTAGCAGCTACCATAATCTAGAGATGAATCTACAGGTGAGTGAAAATAAACAACAGCACCTGATCCTAACCCCATTCTTTAAAAGAAAAAAACTCAGTAGAAAGGTTCTCTTTCTTTTTGGCTGTACCAGGTTCCCTTAATGTACCTTATCCTATCTAACATGTATAGGTTTGACAGAACTATGCATACTAGCAGACATCCTCTGACTTTCTTTCTCTGTCAGATGGGAGGGAAGCTTTCTATCTTTCTCCATTACAATATATGGTAAAATAAAATACTATAAAGCCTAAGAACAAGGCCCACTGGGCACAGAGTTTCAAGCAGGGAAAACCAGTGAGTACTGGTTGGAATAAAATGTAATTTATTTATTTATTTCCAGAAGATTATGGCTCTGGAAACACTCAGCAGCAGCCAGTCTTCACATCTTTCCGTGAGCTCTTTGTATAATTGGACTCAACACAGCTCTAAACGGAAATCATTTTTCAGCCGTTCTTCCTATTTAAACTAACACATCTCGCTCTGCTTTTGGTTTAGCAAAGGTCAAGGCCAGAACACACTGCCACATCCTCTCCTTTTCTGAGCCCTGAAAGAATAAAATTGTGCTTCCAGATGAACAAGAAAGCTTTGGAAGGGGTGGGGAGGGGTGGGGAGGATTCTATGCTCTGCTATCAAGCAAGGAATCTATTTCCTTGCAGATAGACGATCACAAGGAAATAGATTCCTTGCTTGATAGCAGAGCATAGAATCCTAGAATCATAGAGCTGGAAGAGACCTCAAGGGGCATCCAGTCCAACCCCCTGGCAAAGAAGGAGACTCCACCACCTTGCATGACAGCATATTCCACTGCCGAACAGCTCTAACTGTCATGAAGTTCTTCTTAATGTTCAAATGGAATCTCTTTTCCTGCAGTTTCAAACCATTGCCCCACGTCCTAGTCTCTGAAGCCATAGAAAACAAACCAGTCCCTTTCAAATATTTAAACATAGCTGTCCTATCCCCTCTCAGAGCATATTAAACTCTTATTGGCCGTTACTTCACGAGCCGCTCGCTTCGCGGCAAGCCGTCATTTCTGTGCAAACCGATCGCTTCAGTCCGCACGCTCCTCCTTTTTGGCTGCGACGTCACCCCGACCACGCCCTCTTTACCGTGCTCCAACCGGGGTGAGTGATTCCCCTGCCATGGGCCGGGAATCTTTTCGCTTTGCATCTCACTTCGCTCCCAACGTCACGTGTGGTCTCGGTTTTTGGCTTTTATTTCAAATTTTTTTAAAAAATATTCAAATAGGGATATCGATGCATCGCTATATTGTTTCATCGCTTTGCGCTGTTACTTCCTCGCTCGAGTAGCGGTGGCGGCGGCGGCGGCGGCGGCGGCAGGAACAGGAGGCACCCGGGGCAGGCAGCGTGCAAGCGGCGGAGGGCGGGCGGCTGTGCCACGCGGGGCTCCCCCCGAGTAGCGGCGGCAGCGGCGGCGGGGGGCTGCCAATGATGCCAGGAAACAAAACACAGGATCGTACAGTAACCACGCTCTGTCGTGAATGACAGCCAAGCATTGATGCATCGATAAGCCGAGTAATTTTTAAAAAAAAAATAAAAGGAGAGTGGAACCGGATGTTGCAAATCAGCTTTCTAATGCGAAGGGAGCACGTGAGGTAGTAATCGATTCGGTCCCAAAAATGCCCCACGTGAGTACAGAGAAACGGGGGTGGGAGCGAAGAGAGACCACGTGACCACCACGTGACCGCCTCCGAATTCAAATCGAAGGCAAGGTGAATTCGAAGCGAGGCACCTCGTGAAGTAACGGCCATAAAGTCCATGCAGGTCTGGCAAGATGGCCAAATACACAATGTTATGCTGATGACTAATGAAGAGAGGATCTGTGGAGAGCGTTGAGTTCCAATTTAGCCCTCAAGGCCATAAGCACTTTGGCCCCCTCCTGTTATTTCAATCATTAAATGCCATACTACTGCATCCCCAAGAAGCTTTTAGGGCGGGCATGTCCAAACTTCGGCTCTCCAGATGTTTTGGACTACAACTCCCACAGTCCTTTGTCATTGGCAATACAGGCTTGGAATTCTGGGAGTTGTGGTCCAAATCATCAGGAGGGCTGAAGTTTGGACATGCCTGCTTTAGGGATATGGTCAGTTATTTTGACACAATTGTGGTCTCAAGGCCTCAAGGCCCCCCTCACAGTCAAGTGATATGAACTTCAGCCCCAAAAAGGGAGTGGGGGAGGGGGAAGAATCATATTCCCAGGTGCTTCTGATGATGCAACAGATCATTTTAACAGCCAAAATAAGGTGGTGTGTGTGTGTGTGTGTGTGTGTGTGTGTGTACAGAGTAGAAGGAAATGGTCAATGAAGGCAAAGTGTAGTCATGGGGTTCTTGGAAGCTGAAATGGGGTGAATGTGGCCCCTGTATGTTGTTCACTTTTGCTATAAGCAACCAAATAGGAATAAAATGCAAATACAGAGATAGGCAATATTATCTCACTCTACTACATGCCAGAAGGCTGAAAAGTTTCTGTTTCTGGGGTCTGGAGGGCAGGGAGGAAAGACATGCCTGGTTCTGAGCATTTGATAAAATCAGAGGAATAAGTATTACAAAATAAGTGATACAGCACCAAACCAATCAGAGCTCCTGCAAATGCCTCTCTCCATTGGTTAAACTGACCCAGCCCACAGGATCTGTGGTGGTACCAGGATGATTCTGCAGTGTGTCTGCAGGGCAACTCACATTCTGCTCGGTGGACTGAAGGACCTTCTCCCCAGTGCCAACAATTGGAGGGATACTCTTCTGACATCTTGTTTTCTGAATGTTAATGTTGGCTGTACTAGGAGTGGGCAGACTGCCTGTGAAAGCAGTAGGGGCTGCTGCAGGCTCTCAAGGTGGTCTGGAATGTGCCAAATTGGCTGCAAATTCCTGTCTACGACCAACCACTAGAATGGACCATTGTCCAAATTATCTGGCAGGGCATCAAAAACAATGGCATGAGCACCAGCTGAAACTGAACCCGGTTGGTTTTGATGAGAATACAGTCTTTATGGACTGATATAACAGCCAGTGCTGTATAGTGGATAGAATGTTGGACTAGGAGGCTGGGGTTCAAATTCAGCCCTGTAGGAGTTGTAATGGTAAATTATGCCTTGAATGTCTCCCATGCCTTGAGCACCTGATTAGGATTGTCCCAAGTTGGAAGCAACTTCACAGCGCACAGCTACAACAAATAGCCTTGTATAGCTGGCTGGGTAGCTCAATGGCTTGGAGGTTGGAGCATCTGGTTGGAGATCCTGGGTCAGGACTCATCCCTGTGCTTCTGGAGAGAAGAGACAGCCTGTGAAGCCTTGGGCAGGCAGCATGGGCCCAGGCCGCCAGCAGAAGACTCCCTTTAATTGGTAAACCTCTTTCATGTATTTTGTATTGCTAGAAAAATGTGGAAGAAAGTCACAGTATGTGGGAATAGACTTTCTGGTACTACTACTACTACTACTACTACTACTACTACTACTACTACTACTACTACTACTACATCATCATCATCATCATCATCATCATCAAATTCATTTCAAAAGGCCAGCAAAATCCTTATACAGTATTGTTTATTAACAACTGTAGAACCAGAGGCTTGGTGTTCGAGCTCCCACTGTGTCTTCCAGGAAGGGGTGAGTCAAGATCATGTGCCTGATGGGATTACATGCCTTACTACCTGCAGAGGGCTGGGCAAGCTGGATAGTCAAAGAGCGCAACCACCAGGGGAGACTAGTAAACGTGCTTCTGGGTAGCTGGTACCTAGAAAACCTTGGGAAAGCAGGAATTGACTTTGTGACACAGAACTATTTTATTATAAGTGTTAATTCCATATGCAATTAACACTGCATGACGGGAAGAGTGGGGCCAGGATGTCATCACCTGTGTGCTGGGAGGTGAAAGAGGGAAGTGTTTCCTCTGTCACAGAGGATCTGTCATGATGTAGAAATGTGTGTGTGATCCACACAGCCCTGCTCTATGTTTCATGACAAGAACAGATGATAAAGCCTTATTATCAATGTTATGAATGTCATTGTATTATATAGTCATCTTGCAATGCAGATAGTATGTACAATATCCCAAAATACAATTCAGTATTAAAGGAATTAATTCGTTCCCAATAAAATTATGTTAAGCAAATTTTCCTTTATACAAATTTCCCATAGGAATGCATTGAAAACAGAGTGATCCCATTTTTATGTTGTACAGATTCGCCCCACAGGCAATTCTGTTAAGCAAATTTCCCCTATCTCCAGAATTTTTTATGTTGTACACATTTTATGTTATACAAACCGTTTGTTATACAAGGGCCCACTGTATTAAATTTTATCTAGGTTTGTAAATTACAAACACACATTCCTTCCCTGATTTGACGTACAGTCTTTCTCCAGTTCAGATTCACCGAGTCACCAAGAAAAACAACAGTGGAGCTCATTTGTGCCTTTGCCTAGCAACCAGCCTTCCCATCAGGGCTTCTGAAGAATGACACTTTCATTAACAACAGGATAACAAAAGTATTTTTTTCCCCTTTTTCTTCTCCTTAGGGTTCCTTTTTCTTTTTTCTTGTTCCATCACTACTCTGCATGACAGTAGGGGGAATCGGATGCTGCCGGCATTCATAGAGGAGATCATAGGAAGTTCATGGCACACTTTTTATTGCTGCTGGAACAGCTAAATCTTGATGCCTTGCTAATGATCTAATCCTATGAAGTCATCAACCGTTTCAAAAACCTGATACTATTTTTGTTCCCTTGCATCATTTTGAAACAAATTTGTATAACAGCAAACTTACAGAAAAAGTCAAACTTTGAGATGTCTTGCATTTAGAAATAACATTTGAAGTCTGTATGAAAATTGCAGTCTATGAAGATGACATAACCTCCTAACAATTATTTCTGAGTTTTTAAAGGACATATTAGCACCTGAACCAGCTATCTTTTGACTCCATAGCATGTACTCAAGAAATGAGCTTCAACTGTCCTCCTTGATTCATTGCAAAATTCAGACTAGATGTAGGCCTATGCAGGGAATAATAGGAACAGAAGCAATGGGTACAATAATAATATGCAGCAGTAAACAGTTGCAGCAGAGGATGGATGCATCAGACTAATGTCGATGGACATTAATTTTCCCCATCAGTTTGCAATCTTTAAAATTATCCCTCAAATTTGTCTTTCCTTTCCTACACAATTTCTCCAGGTAAAGGCTTTTTGTCTGCAATTTCTGCCCATGCATGCAGTTTTCTATGGCATACAAGTTTAGTAGGCACAGTTTGAATTGAGACCCATCTAAAAGTCATGAAAAGAACACAGACCAAAGGATAACTGCACTCCAATCTGCAAGTTAGCATGGAAAGCACAACTTCTATTTGCTGAAAAAAGTGCAAACACAATTCTTAAGACATTCACCACCCAGAGTTCCTTCGGAAAAGTCGAGCGGTATATAAATGGAAAGAATAAATAAATAAATAAATAAATTCCCATTTGATGACAAGTTAACTTATTTTGGATCTGTGTTTTCTTTCAAGCTGCAAAGTAACACAGCTTGGAAGAGTTAATTGACTATGCTGATGTGCATAGCCCTATCTGCCTTTTCTTTTTCTTTCTTTCTTTCTTTCTTTCTTTCTTTCTTTCTTTCTTTCTTTCTTTCTTCCTTCCTTCCTTCCTTCCTTCCTTCCTTCCTTTCTTCCTTTCCTTCTTTCTTTCTCAGTTACAGATTACTGGCCATGCTGGCTATTGGATCCTAGCAGATGTAGTCATAAAAACTCCACATTTCCCACTTCTGGTTCACACTTGCTTTTGTCTAACTGCTCCTTGGGTTCTGTTCAGATCCTTTCCCTAATTGGCAAGGAGAAGGAACCAGCATAGGACGCCCACCCTGCAATGCCTCCGCCTGTCTGTCTTCTTCATGTCTGCCAAGATGGTTACTGAGAGAGGTGGGGCTGAGAAAAGATCTGTCAACTATATGTCAAAGCTCAGAGAGGTTCATTTGACCTGATTCTAGAGTCCAAGGCTATAGGCTACATGAAGGTTTTAGAAACTGAGTCTTCGCTTATTTCACAACAGAAAATTGAATGGGAGAAATTTTTTTTACAAAATGTGTTCTATAATTTTCCAGAGGGGAAGGGTTTCAATTTGAAATGTAGGCCCAACCTACCTATTGCCTCCAGATTGCCTTGGCCTACCATGAAACAAAGACCCCTTTCCTCAGCTCTTGGGTGGACCTCTGCTCACTAAGAAAGGACCCCATGCCGCCGCCGCCACCCCACCCCCTGCATACAGGCCTTTTGGAAAGACTTAATATGATATAATATTGACATCATGGATAACAAGTGCAAGTTGTTTAATTTCGTGGTTTCTTAGTAGCTTATAATAGGTAGCAGCTTGGGTGTGGTTTTTTTAAAAGCAACATGAAGTAAGAATATCAAAGCTTTTTATGTTTTACCAAAAACTACATAAAGTCTTGAAACTCTTGAAGGAGTAACTAGTCTATTTTGCTGTAGCTTTGGGGACTGTGGTCCCTTTATCCAGATGCCACAAACATCTATGATAAATAAGGCATGCTAGTCTTCAAGGTGTCAGAAGACTCTTCTGTTGCTGCTGCTGCTGTTATTGTTTGACAACAGACTGACATTGCTCTCCCTTGGGAAACTGAATACTCAAACAAAGTTAAGGGACTTTCAAAATGACAACAACATCATGAACACAGGTAGTAATGACATTCCAAGGGGAATTTCACTATGGCTGGCACTCTGAACTGGAGGCCTTGGTAGAGTTGTTGCTGTGGAAACCAAGGAGTGGCTGCCATCTTTTTTTACATCCTGTGCTTTTCAAAGTCGTGCATTATCTTCTTCCTCTTATGACACATGCTGTTGTGGGAACATAGAATTCCTCTGTGAAGTCCTGTGGATGGGCTGAACTAATGTGACTTGCATTTTCCTGGAGTGGGGTGAGGGGAAATAGCATAATTCTTATAATATTTTGCCGTGGTATTACAAGATCAAAAAAATTAAACAAATAATTTAGTTCATGATAGACAACCGTAATGTTCTTCAAAAAGGCCTAATCTCTATTTTTACAGGCTTTGGTATCAGATATGTTTCAGTTCCTTCTGGTTGACATTTTAAAACCATTTTGTTAAAAGTGTGGAGATTGTCTTCTCCCTAACAAAAGTTCTTTAAATGCACGCCTTCTCAATTTAATCTTGATTACACCAAGGAACAGGCTTTCAAACTTTACAGAGAGGTTTAGCCAGCTGTTGCCATTTCTCACCATCCTCCTCAACATATGTCTTTGTCTAAATGTATACAAAATTTGAAGCAGCAGGTAAAGAGAAAGGAGGGCCAGGTCTTATATATTAAAATACACTGTAGTGAATCTCTTGACAGCAAAGCTGTTTTTGCCTTAAGGAGTACATGAAGCCTTCAAAAACAGGTCATGATATACTTTTTTCCTCCAGCCTCACATAACTGTGTACACACTGCATAAAACTGATATTCCATCCATTTCAAGAAGAGGATTCTAATCCAAAAGAGGGCACACTGGGGGGGGGGGATCTACCAGTCTTAAAGGTGCCGCAGCACTTTTTGCTTTATTCTTCACGCACACAGTTTTGAAACACCATGGACCTCTTGCAAATGGTTAAAAGTTGCATTTCTTCTTGCAGTGAGCCTGGTGAGACCATTTTGTCAAGACCACAGAATTTTCCCCACCCTCCAAAAAAAACCCTTTTTTTCTATCCCTAATCAGAACTCAAGTAGATTTTATTGTTCAAGCTGGGCTCAGCCAGAAAAGGAAGTCTTGGCACTCCATATGTTTTGGACCACAACACCTACAGTTCTTTACCATTGATAATAGAAGCTGGAGATTCTGAGAGCTGAAGGCCAAAACTAATGAAGTGGTTTCTATCGCTGGCTTGTATTTTGTAATTATATACTATTCCAGAACAGCCAATAGCCATTATTCAATGTGATAAAATGATGAGAAAAGGTTGTGTTTGATTGCACCAGAAAGTGCCATTTTGTTGCAAGCACTCTCACTTACATTCTCCCTTCCTGCCATGCAAAAATTGCTCTAGTGTCTAGCCCAACCCCAGCCACCACCACCCCAAACGAAAAGAGTAGCTCTACTGTTGAAACGTCAAGTTCTGGCTTGGGCAAGGGTCAGGGTCTGGTTGGTTCACAATTGCCAAAATGTTGTGCAGTTGCCAAGAAAGAGCTCACACTGGACCTTGCCACAACTAGTGTGAGACACAAGACATTTTCCCATTTGATTGTTTTAGCAGGTTTGAGGATTATTTTTATTTATTATGTTTGAGGTGTGGTGGAAGGTGGTTAGGGTTTATACTATTTTGTAATGACCACCCAGGATAGTGGTCCCACTAAGTCAGGTAGGAGATAAGTGTATCAAACAAACAAATAAATAAATAAATAAATCCCGCCTTCCTCTTTAAGAGGACCTAAGGCAGCTTACGTCTTTAAAAATGGTAGCCTAAACTAACCAACGAACATTGTATTCCTAACAAGGAATTCTTGGACCACCTTCTCACAATATGCTTTTAAGCAGAGATGGGAACTTTTTCTGTTTTTGACTACCCAGCATCTTTCATCCATCATTTTCAAAGAGGTATTTGGAGAACGGTCTCAGGTATCTGTCTTTAGATGTGTACGGAAAACTGGTGGCTGTAGAAACGGGGGGGGAGGGTGCCTTTTGTCATAGGCAGTACTTTTGCAAGTTCCATCTTTGCCCTTTCCATTTTTAAAGAAGCAGCCGTGGAAAAGGTGCAAAACAGAGAAACAAAGCATGAGAAGCACGAGCTACCCTCTGACATCAGACGGGCAGCAAACTTCACAGTAACACAGCAGGTTCATTGACTCTTTGAATACTTTTGAATCAGGCTAATTGCGTAGTTGGAATCTCTACACAATTATTCCAGGGTGCTTTGTGTGTGTGTGTGTGTTACAGCCTTTGTTCTCCTGCAGCAGCTGTGCAGTTTTATACCTGACCCTGAAATCAATGGAAAAACACAAAGTGAACAATGATCAAATAGGGTCTAAACAAGCATCTGTCATAGTCTGCCTCAATGTCTGGGTAAAAGGACAGGAAAGAAGAAAAGGTAAAGAGTAAAACATTGTAGCATTTTAGGGATGAATAAAATATTTTTGCCTTTTCCCCACCACCTCTTTTCGTTTGTCAAAATGACCAGGCAGGATCGATGCCTAGGTTGCAATTTTTGTTGAGAACATTACCCATTCATCCACACCTGATTTTTGATGTTGAGAAAGTCTAATTCTGTAGCTGCATTTCCCAGACTGCCAAATGATTTCTTCCAAATACGACTTCTGCCTGGGAATTGTCTCTTGTACAACATCCATACTAGGTACAGTAAGTGAAAGTGGGCAGCTGCGTTGCAGAAGGCTACAATGGTCATTTCGGCAAAAATGCTGTGAGTGCCTTCCCGTCAAGCATCAGATAAGCTTCTCTTTCATCTGAATATGAACTTTTTTTTTAACAGCTTCAATCAGTATTCTGAATATGATATACCTGTTGGCAGCGGTGTTTGCCTTCCTTGACTAAGACAGCTTTGATTCTCCTATTTAGTACAATAGTCCCTTTTTCATGGTTTATGCAAAAATACAATTAACTGCTGTTTTATTATTCTTCAAAAAGGCATTTGATGCGCTGTTTGGCATCTTTAAGGTTAGGGCCAATGTTGACCTCAAGCTATCTGTACGAAAACAGGCTTCTATATTTCTCTGATTCAAGGATTGTTACCTTTGAAAAGCCAAGTACCTTTGTGAGCAATGAGCTGGTTTTGTTCATTAAGAAGGAGCAAAGGTGTGTGTGTGTGTGTGTGTGTGTGTGTGTAAGTGAGTGTCCAAACACACACATATATAGACACACACACAGAGAGAAGCATAATGGAGAAACAGAAACATATACATCTAGACTGCTGCAGCATTGATCCCTCTCCATAGAAACAATAGCTATGAAACAGGCAACAAAGGATCACAGGCTTATTAGCACACCGGAAACAAAAGTAATGGAACAATGGAGCATCCAAAACAATGCTGAGCAGGACCATAATCACAGACGGCTAGACGGGGGCAGCTCACAAGCCTGATCATATTGCCATAAAGATAGACTAATGAGCTGGAGGATTTAGATCTCTTTCTCTGTCCTCTGAGCTCAGAAGTTCTACTTGGCTGGACTACAGCTCCCCGAATAGCCCAGCCAACACAGCCTCAGCATGCTGTCTGGAGGATGGTGAGGTGTTGTGGTCCAGAAAATATGTTTTCCTAGTAATGTCTCCTTCCCTATCCCTCCAGAAGCACCCTCCTCATCTCAAGGGGATCTGCATGGCCAAGCAGGGCACACAATAGGACCTTTACCAATCAGGCCAATGTGTGTTTAATTCCCACCATGTTGAATGACACTACTAATTACAAGTGCAGCAACACAGGACAGGCTTATTTTTAACCTGACTGCTATGTTCTAGCATAAAGAGATATTGGTAGAGATCCAATAGAAAGTTACCGTTAGGGTACATGCACTGATCAATGGAACCTACAGTGGAATTGACTCACTCAAATCCCCACTAACTCAGTGGGCCTACTCTAGTCAGGACTTACGACTGGATTTCAGACATTGTTCTCACATGATGTCTTGGCAATACCTGGCTTATTTAGGAATATACTGTATAGGCAGAACCCAATGAAAGAATTCAAACGGAGGCAACACAAAGGCTGATTTGGTAGCAAGTTTAACGGTGGTAGCCACGCCCCTCTGCATAGTATGGACAATACATTTCCCTCTGGCTGCTTCCATATCAGCTGGTCCTGGCACTGTCCCTCAAAATCCCTTGTATACAGTAGATGTCCCATCTTTTCCTCCCTGGCCGGAAAGGGAAGAGGTAAGACAAGGTCAGAGAGAAAACACTGGAAGGTTGTCAAATGGAATATGTTGCCCTCAAGCTCACCCAGCCAGCCAGCCAACCACGATTCCTTCCACTTTCTGTGAATGAGCCAGGATGATTGCACAATTAAGGCTTGGGCTGGAGGCATTGTCAGTTTAAATCCCCTGCTGGCTGTTCCACAAACACTGATGGAAGTCAGATTTGTATCCTATGTTTTGGTCTAACTGTAATCTGAAAGCACTAGGTATTAGGGATGGGCACGAAATGGAAAAATAACTTTTCGTTTTGTTTCGTTTTGTGTCCACCCCCGTTTTGCTTCATTTTGTTTCTTATGATTTTTTTTAAATTGTATGAAATGAAATGAAATGAAACAAAATGGCTCCCCTGGATCCTAGAGGCACCAGATTTGGTGCCCAGGAACCATTTTTAAAGGGCTCCTGCCAAGATGTTATCACCAGGGGATTCCCTTGGTGCCAACTGGGCCAGCTTTAAAGGGGTCCAGCCCATGACAGCTTGGCAGGAACCCTCTGAAAATGGCTCCCTGGCACCAAATCCCCTGCCTCTAGGACCCGGAGGAGTCTCTCTCTCACACACACACCACCTCCCAACTGAGAGGAGGCCGGAAGCCGAGCTGAGAGGAGGCGGGGGTGCCAGAATGGCTGTGGCGACCCATCTCCTCCTCTTCCCTCTCCTGGGCTTCAGTGTTGGCAGCCACCCTGCAGGTAAGGGACCCCTTTTACAGACGGAATGGAACGGTTCATTTCAATGGAAAAAATGACCATTTTGTTTAATCTGTAACAAAATGCTGCTTCCTTGTTTTGTTTTGTTTCGTTTTGTTACATAATGAAATTACGAAACAGCATTTCATTTTTTGCTTCGTGCCCATCCCTATTAGGTATCTATTGGAGGTGGCCACCTACACATTGCATGGAGATGGAGGAGGTGGAATGTATAGTATTACCAAAACAAGAAGACAAAACAGGGGTCATGTCCACATGAAACTTCATAAGCTATTTTATAGAGATGCAAATGTGGAAATAGTGACTATAATTTAAAAAGAGACTCAGTACATCTCAACACACAGTTTGAGGCCTGTGCAGCTTATTTTCCACCTATGGATGAGCTACTCCTCCCCGTGTCTCTCGCCTTCTGTTCAAACCTTTGTCTTTAAAACAGCCTTGGACTAGGCCAGGGGTGCCCAAACCTTTTGTAAGGGGGGCCAGATTTGGTGGCTGAGAATGTGTCAGGGGCCGGTTGCTCCCCAACCCTGCCACCCCACTGCAAGCCCCACCCACTTTCTTTAAAAAAAACATGGGGTGAAGGAGGGGGAGGGAGGGGCAGGCCAGCCAGCTGTGGGCCACTCAGAATGGCCTGATGGGCCGGATTTGGCCCCCGGGCCAGACTTTGGGCAGGCCTGGACTAGGCCATCTTGAAATACATGAGGGCCGTCTTGTATGCCCCCTTTCTTTCAGGAAGCTCATGAGGGCCATACAAGGCTCTTCTCCTGCTCACTCCTCCTGCTGGCCCCATCGTTGTGAGGAAGGCCAGGCTGTGAGAGAGAGTTAACTGCCCAGGGTCACCTAGGGAAGATGAAGCCTGAGTGAGGATCAGCTCCTGGGTTTACTATATGTCACCACTGACAGCACTTCAGGGAACTCGAGAGCAGTCATCACCCTAGGTTGCATGTCCTCTTCCCAGTATTCACTGTATTGAGGGTCTTCTTTTCTTTTCTTTTCTTTTTTTGCTTCTCCCTTTTCTCCTAGGGATGAGGAGATGAAAGTACAGACATCTCATTTCACCACAGCTGCAGCCTCTGTATCAGAGTGTCAGGGTGTATCAGATAACCTGGGCCTCACAACACTTCTTTGTGCTTGTTCCTCCTATCCATCTGAAGTCAGCATGCACACAACAGACCCTGTGGTAAACTTAGCTCTCTGTGGCGTCTCTTGTTCCTTGCTTCCCTCCTTCAAAGCAGGCGAGCGGGGCTTTGACTGAACACCTGATCCTCTTTTCATGGTAGCTGCAGCACTTGTCCCCTGCCCCCAGTTTTTCAGTCTGTGCCAAATAACTCTTTGGGTGTGCACCTGGTAGACTCCCAGTGCCGTAAACCTCATTAATGCGAAAGGAAAGTGCATGGAGCATGGCTGGGGAATCACTTGGATTCATGATCCATTCAAAGATTCTGCAGCATGAGAAGAGGCCTTGAAATCATTTGGAGCAATGCAACAGGAGTTCCTTGTGCTATTCTCATTTACTGTATGTTGCTTGCCCCCACCACCCCAATCCCACTCACCAGGGGGTGTGTCTTTCCCCTCTGTCCCCTCTCAATTGGCTTATTCTGAGTTGCAGGCATTTTAAGAATATGATATGGACTTCAAATGCCTCATCCTGTATCTGCCTCCACAAAGCAAAATAAAATGCCCATTTCATAGAAGGTAAACTGGTGAGGTGAAAGAAAGAAGCTTATAGGCAAATCTTTTGTCAACACATCACATTTGCCCTTTTTAAAATATTGATTATATTTATGATAAATTTTAAAATAATTTTACAGGCAAATCATGCACAGAGAAAACATGAAAGAATCTGGCTAATACACACAGAAAATGAGAGATGGGAAAGTTATTTGTTTTTTCTTTAAAAAAACTGCCTTTCCAGATCGTTCAAACAACATGGCCACTGGGTATGCTGTCTAGGATATTATAGGAATAAATGGGGGTGGGGAGCAAAAACATTTCAGGCCAAAACAAAGCAACCAACGAATGCAAAGCCACATACCAACACTATTACAACATCACAATAAAAAGGATAAAGCCTATATATAGTGTACACAAAACGCCCCTCTCACTCCCTACTAGACTCTCTTCTGCACTCTTCTAAGGCTGATATTTCACCTCCCTCTCGCTGCAGTTCACGGCCCCGCTGGAGACCGGTTCGAAGGAACG
Source organism: Phrynocephalus versicolor (assembly GCA_023846285.1). Lineage (NCBI taxonomy): Eukaryota > Metazoa > Chordata > Lepidosauria > Squamata > Agamidae > Phrynocephalus > Phrynocephalus versicolor. The sequence continues at coordinate 36,519,248 of JAHTLZ010000015.1, read as the reverse complement.
GAACCTTACATCCTTAGGGGGTCAATCCGAGTTCGAAAGAACGGAACCTCACGTCCTTGTGGGGTCAATCTGAGTTCAGCCCGAACTCAGGAATCTTTTCAATCCGCTTCTCGATCCTCCCCCCCAGGAGACGTGCGGTTCCTCTTAACCCGCATCAAGAAAATACTTAGTGCGATTACTTTTTTTTGGTTGAGAAGGGGGGAGGAATATCGGGATTTCGATGTATCGAACAACAGGAATTATAACTCCTTCTTATGAATCTATTTCCCCCGCTTATCGACCAAGATTCTACCTTGAACTGTTCATCCTGGTTTGTGTTTGTTCCTTACCGCCAGGTAAGGATCAAGGACGTGCAGTTAAAGTACTGCCGGTTTCAATCAGCATGCCTGTCAGTACAGAGAAACAGGGGCAGAACCAGCATTAGGTCACGTGACTAAAACCAATTTCAACACGGAGGCAAGTTCACCTCGGCTCGAGGAAGGACGTGAAGTAACCATCTTAGATACAGTACCTCCTCTCCTTCTTTCCGGTCCCTCCCACCCCCTCCTGGATGGCCAGGAGTGCTTCAACGCAGACCATCTGAAGATGCTGGAGCCCAGCATTTCACTTCCTCCCGGTTTAGAAGTGTCTCAAAAGTAATCTACATTTCTAAAACAACAGCAACAACAAAACAGTATGGCCAAGGTACATAATGGAGGAAGGATACCACCTTGCAGACACTATAATCCTAGGGTTGTTCTGCTAGAGTTTTATTTACAAACCCGCTTGCTGTCTTTATTTCGAAGTCGGTGGCCATTCTGGCCTGAAGTAATTTCCTATCTATCCATTTCCGATCTATTCCTCTCAGATTTGGAATTCAAAAAAGCACCACCTCTTTCTTGAGTATTTCCCTGCCATACTTTCCAGAGTTGGTGACAGATGTTTGTTTGCTGTTGATCTGTTGAGTGGGTTGCTAAGTATACAGTAAGGAAGGCAGTACTGTCTAAACAAGTCTGTAATTTCAATCAACTATAGTAATTAAATAATATTTGTATTCTTTCGCCTACAAATTTCTTAGAGCGAGCTATTGAGACTTTAAGTGTCAGTTAATGAGAAAGACATAGATTCTGGGGATCCTTTAGCTATTCTGCACTGTGGATCTCTGCATTTCTAACTGTGTAGCAAAAGAGAATTTTGCTAGCAACTTGTGTACTTGTAAATAAAGCAGAGTGGTTGTATAAAACCGCTAAGTCTCCCATGCCATCCTTGCAAAAGGGAACAAATCTAAGGGGCTACTGCTGCAGACTTGAACGTCTCACAGTTTGGAAAGTGAGATGGACCTAAGCTAACTTTCCTTGTCACTCGCCTGTGCAAAGAACAAGGCCCCACTTCCGGCCTCTGTTCCCTTTTGCCTGGAGTATGTCCCCTTTCCCCTCTGCTGATTCTTAAACCTGTTTTTAATCCACCCCCACTTAATCTACTTTGGCCCAGGTTGTTCATTTCCGTAAGCTCTTGGAAAGGAAACTGTAACAATCCTTTGGAAACACATAATTAAATTACTCACACTGAGCACCTTTATCAGCTGATTTCAAATCCCACAAAAAATGTGAATATACCGAAGGCGCCTGCGATATTCTCCGTTATGCCGCTTTCCCTCCCTCTTGCTGGGTTATTAGGCCAATTCAACCCTCGTGATAATCTCTTCTATATTACTCCGTTAATCAATTTCACAGGCACGGCTAGCCTAAGGAGGGAGCAATTGTCACTGCAACATGAAGATAAGCCCGGAAGCACACCTTCTGTAAAAGGGCCCGGGGCTTGTGCTGGTTTCAGTCATGCTTTTCAAGCAAGGGTTACGTCAGGCTGCCAGAATTCTTGGGGAGACGGCTACACCCTGGCAGGATAGCTGTCAGAGCCTGACTGCCCTGTCTGATGGAAACCAGGAGTCTTTGGTCTGCATCCCATTGCTGCTTCCAAGGGCAGGGCGTCATTTCTTCCTATGAAGACTGCACTGTGGTTATCTAGGCGGAAGTGGCGGTGAGAAGGTTCAGTCAGCAAAGGTGAAGCAGGCGGTGCCCTCTCCCTATCAACTTTGCAGACCTTCCATCACAGATCTGTTGGGTCCAATTCCCATATCAATGTGTGCATTCTTTTTTGTTGAGAAAGTGTGTGTGTGGGGGGTGCATGCGTGCCTGTGCACACACATGCTCACTTAATGCAACATATTTAATTTTTACCCAGTTTTACTAACTACACACATTTTTTAAAATATGCAGCCCTCTTGGAGCTGAGAAATGGCGTCATAAAATGCAGGTAAGTGTGCAATTTGAGGGGGACATGGGTTGCAATCCAAGTCTTAGAAGTGTAAAGTAGGACAGCCTGCTTAAAAATCAGGACAGCATGAAATTCCCACCCCTTCCTGTGCGATGAATGCATTCTAGCCTATTTCTGCTGCCTGGTGATTGTCTGCACTGGGAGTTTTCCCTGCTTCTTCCATTTATTTTGAGTAATTCCTGAGGTCAAAGCTCTTGACAATCCACCTCCCAGACCTGGAATCTCTGCACTGTTCTAGAAGCAGACTGCTTGGATGGAAGCTGTTGCTGCCAATTTTAAAACACCTGGGCTCTCTGGAAATGCAGTGATCGTGCCCGAGAGACAGATAAACCAGCCCTACAAAGCATTGTTGGATCCATTTGGTCATAGGGCACTAAGAACACTTTGTGAAAGAGTCCCTTGGAGGCAATCAGAGTGGTCTAGAAATGCAAAACTAAAGAAATAATAAATGAATGCTGCTGTTTGGAGGTTAATAGTTCTGACTATACAAGGGTGGACTTGTCACAGATATTGCAAGGGTGTCCCTCTCCCTTCCCTTGTTCCCAGATATAAAATCTAGAGATGGGCACGACTAGGGAAAATGACGCTTTCGAGTTGTCGTGTGTCGGAGGCGGCCCGTGTCGGCTCGTTTCCGTTTTTCGCGAAAATTCGCAAAAAATAGTTGTTTCGTTTTTCGTTTTTTCGTCTGTCATTAAACTGGTTTGGGGGGGTAGCGGGCTCCTGGAGGCACCTCTTTTTTGGGGGGTGGGTGCCTCCGCTGGCCCGCTATAAAGGGAAGCGGGCTCCTGGAGGCACCCGTGGGTGCCTCCTATCCTCACCCGGTAGGAAGGGAAAGCAGGCTCCTGGAGACCCCTCATGGCATGGGGGTCTCCTCTCCTCACCTGCTGCTGCAAAAAGGCATGCACATCCATATGGATATGCATACCAGTTGCAGACTAGTGAGACCAGTGCACTGGTGCATGACGACCGTCCATCCAGGAGAACCCTGAGTAAAGACTGGGTCGCACCCGCTGTGTCTCACAAAGAAGGGAATCGTACTTGCGTGTAGTGCAATGCAAGTAGATCTGGCTTAGGGGACAGCAGCTTAGCACAAGGGCTAGGGTTAGGCTAGTTACTGGTGAGATTAGGGTGACTATTGGGGTGCACCTCTGGGTGCCTCTCTGACCCACTAAGAGGACAGTGTACTGTGGCGTATGGGTAAGGAATCAAGGATTAGGGTTAGGGTTAGGGGGCTAGGGCAGGGTTTAGTGGGCTTCTTGGCACATCCCAGAAGTCTCAGTGGCCAAGTGGCCATGATGGCTCCAAAAATTTGCATGGTCACTCCCACATGGCCACTTGGCCAGCCCATCATTGCGCAGGTGTAAATAAAATAAAATAAAATAAAATCAATGGAGACTGAGAGTGAGAGAGGACAGGGGAGGAGACATTTTGTTGCAAGAAAAACCCACTGCTACTGTAAAAATTCTGGCAGTTTTATAATAGCAATTTTCGCATGTTTCTGTGGTGCTTGTTGTGTGTTTTTGGACCACGATTTCAATAAAAATATTGCGGTTGCTGCCCCATTTTGGATCCCCCGCCCGCACCGCATGTCATGGCGACTCGAGTCCGGCTGCCCAGGACAGGAGGGGGGGAGGCCGCAGGGACCCCCCTCCAGAAACCACCCCTCTGGTAGTTGCCCTGAGCCCTCACTCAGGCAGGCATATTTTTGCCGGCTTTCTGGCCCGGGATGGGGGGGGGAGTTTTAAAACTTTTTTTGTGTGCCGCTTCCACTTTAATTGCGGCAGCCGGCGGCCGGCGGGGACTTTGGCGGGACGACGAGGATACATTGCCCGGCCCGCCCCCAGCGCAGCCCAGGGCCAGGAGGGACAGGAGGAGAGGGGGGAGGCCGCCGGGACCCCCCCCCTCCAGAAACCACCCCTCTGGTAGGTGCCCTGAGCCCTCACTCAGGCAGGCATATTTTCGCCGGCTTTTTGGCCCGGGATGGGGGGGGGGAGTTTTAAAACTTTTTTTCTGTGCCGCTTCCGCTTAAATTGCGGCAAGCAAGCCGGCGACTTTGGCGGGATGACGAGGATGCCCGCCCCCAGCGCAGCCCAGGGCCAGAGGGACAGGAGGAGAGGGGGGAGGCCGGGGACCCCCCCCAGACACCACCCCTCTCTCTGGTAGGTGCCCTTAGGCAGGCATATTTCCGCCTGCTTTTTGGCCGGGAACCTTTTTTTTTAACTTTTAAAAACTTTTTTTCTGTGCCGCTTGGCATCGCGGGATCGCTGCGATGCCAGGAACAACCACGACAAATCAGACCCATTTATTCGTTCGTCGGTTCGAGTTCGAGTTCTGGCGGAGTAATTCCCGTTACCGTTTCCGTTGAGTAACGGAAACGAGTAACGGAAACGGAAATGGGAATTCCGCTAAGTCGTGCCCATCTCTAATAAAATCTAATATAGACTGTGAATAGTTTGCTAGACTGGGAGAGTAAAGTAACTATTCATCCCAACAAGAGCAGACCTGTTGTTGTAGGAATCAGTCTTATTAAGTCTGCACTTAACATGAGTGAGTACCATTCATTCGGTCAGTCTCTTCTCATTGGGACCTTACAATTAAATTTAGAATCTGGTGCTCAGGTTACCAGTCATTCACAGAAAAGGCAGACCTGAACTGAAACGGTTCGAGCTTGGTGCAGTTCCACTACTACAGCATTTCTGTTCTCCAAAATCCATCTGTCAAAAGAGGGTTTCAAAAGGTGAGCAGGTGTTTCAAAAAGCAAGAAGCTAAATGAGCAGCCTGACCTTCCCTAATGAACAAAGGCCATTTCCTTCCTCTGTCAGTGATCGTCTCAGCAGAACCCATAGACACAGTTACGATGTCTTCCATGAATTTCATCATGTCCTTTAAGTTATTGTTCAGCTGCTCAGATGCGACAGTTCTGCTTGCATGTTAATGCCCTCCAGATGCTCAGGGGAGGCTGTTATGTGGGCTCTAGGTCTTGCTGGGCTTCAGGTGATCACTCTTACAGGTGATGTTTACCTCCCATCCATCCTAGAAAGCAGGGCCAAAGGTCAGACATGCCTGCAACTACTGCTGTTACTGGAGTTGTCATCCAACAATGCCTTGAAGAACAGAGATTCTCCTCACTCTCGTTTCACAGCAAAGATGGGCAAGACAACACTCCAGCTGTTGTTGTGCTGCAACTCCCAGCTTTCTTCACCCTGGCCAGCCTGGGATGCTAGCCATGGAAAGGAACAGGTATGCACAATATGAACAAATGTGACTCTTCTAGATCTACAGCCACTTCAGTTTCACTGAAGTTCTAGCACAATATATGTACGGAAGGAACAGTTTTCCATTGTGGGTTATCTCCATGCCATTCATAATTTCTTAAAATGTGTGTTGCATGTTCTATTTGCCTAAGCTTAATAAGACCCAAGCAGCTTTGTGGTGAAAGGAGAGAGCTATGGCATAAGTACGAATAATTTTGCACGCAGAGAGGAGCGTGTCACCTCTATGTTGTACATTTGGGCACTCTTGTAAGGGATGCACTGACCTTGCAAAGAACAGAGGAAGTCACATGTTGAGTTTTGCTGAAGGTTTTCTTTACTTGTGCTGTGAGATGCTTCCACATCAAATTAATAATGCACCAGGCAGGCTAGAGGGCGCTCAACTCTTGGAAGTGTTCTGGGAGCAGAGCAAAAGATGGTTATGAAAGAGAACTACGCACAGTTTTTTATTTTATTTTTCTGGGGTTTCTTTGTCTTATAAAGAAAATTGTAAGAGGAATTTTCTTCCTAATTTCAGGAGGACGATGAGGCTCTGAGAAGCCGTTCAAAATTTCTCATGAACTGCCAACCCGATTCTGAGCCTATCACGAATATTGGCAGAGCACAATCTTTTCACACTCATGGGAAATGTAAAAAGCACTATAGGCATTCTGAATGTCTGGACTGCATACAACAAGCACACAAGAATGCAGTGCTGCACAGCCTTGCAATAAATTATATAAAGAGTTCCTTTAAAAAATAGCTTTCCAAGTTCTAGGCTACACTGTTTATGGCTGGTGGGAAGAAGGGACCAAGAATTTGTACAGATCATGAGCACCAACTAGTGGTGTAAGAGACTGTAAACTTGGCCGGGGATCTTATTTTTTTAGCCTGGAGCCTATTCCACTTTTGGCTCTGTTTCTAGTGGACAGGGCAAGTTGTGTATATTGAACTTTTGCCTGTGTAATAAGCCTTTGCTATACCAAGTGGTAGAATCAGTCTATATAATAAGACAAAGTCCCACCCCTCCCATCGCCTTCTCCAGAACCACAGTTGAGTTAGATGGGATCCCAAGCCTATTCCAACCAGGGTGATGTGAAATCCAGATGACCTATAAATTGGAGGCCTTGCTACTAACTTTCCTCTGACTGACAAAGCTGCTTGGATGAGTAGCAAAATGTTTGGATCTCTCAAGAAATCTGTCTGTGAAGATTCTCAGTCATCCAGGTGAGTTTATCTGGAAGTTGAGTCATGGCAAATGAACTTCTTTTTCTTGGGAGAATGAAATGCTTCACTGCTCATCCAAACAGCCCCATCAGTCCGAAGAAAGCCAGCTGTGAGTCCCGCATTCATAGTTCACCTGACCTCCTGTCACCTTGCTCACATGAGTGGCTTCCCCAACCCCTCTCTCAAACCATCCACCCTCCCCATCCAATACATGCACACCCTCATTTCTGAGTGAGTGCCCCGCAACCCTGGCCCCGAGCTGCCGCCCCTCCCATGTTGGTCAGGGAAGTCACTCATGTGAGCATTGAAAACCCCTCTCTCAGCAGAGGTCGGGGGGGGGGGGACTCAGGCACAGTCTGTCTGCCGCTTATCAGGTGGTGGTTTCAACAATGCCTGGACAAATCAGGGATACATCTGGCCTTTGCCACCAAGGCCATGGCTGGCGACCCATACTTTGTCGGTTTCAGCACCCTAGGCCATGGTTCACCTTGAGGCTGTTGAGACTGTTGTCTACTTGGTGAGACTGTTCAGGTCATGGTTCATCTTGTGGGCCTGTTTTGGACCAGGCTGACAGGAGGTCAGGTGAGCTATGAATGGGGGACTCGTGGCTGGCTTTCTTCCGACTGACGGGGCTGTTTGGATGAGCAGCAAAGTGTTTCAATCTCTCAAGAAAAAGAAGTCCAGTTGCCATGACTCAACTTTCAGATCTCTCAAGAAAAGAAGTCCAGTTGCCATGACTCAACTTCCAGATAACCTCACCTGACTGGGAATCTTCACAGACATGGGATGCCAAGATAAAACCTACCCCTCCTGCCCCAAACCCACCCCCTTCAGGCATCTCACTGATTATTACAGAGTGATCAAGCTGCCTCCCTGATCTTCCTGTACTACTACCTGTCTCTAGAACCCCAAAAGCATCATTACTACTACAGATTAGAGATGGGCACGACTTAGCGGAATTCCCGTTTCCGTTTCCGTTACTCGTTTCCGTTGCGGAACGGAAGCGGTAACGGGAATTACTCTGCCAGAACTCGAACTCGAACCGACTAAAGAATAATTGGGTCTGATTTGTCGTGGTCGTTCCTGGCATCGCGGCGATCCCGCGATGTCGCGAAGCGGCACAGAAAAAAAGTTTTTAAAAGTTAAAGCAACGGCGGGGGGGGAGTCTCGCCGCCGGCCGCCGCAAAAGCGGAAGCGGCACAGAAAAAGTTTTAAACTCCCCCCCCCATTCCCGGCCAAAAAAAAAGCAGATGGAAAGCCTGTGCATGTGCAGTAGTGCACCTACCAGAGGGGTGGTTTCTGGGGGGGGGGGGTCCCGGCCTCCCCCCCTCTCCTCCTGTCCTGTCCTGGGTTGCTCTGTGGGACTCGCCGCTGCCACAGGTTCGCACCAGCAACGGCGGGGGGGGGGAGTCTCGCCGCCGGCCGCCGCAAAAACAGAAGCGTGCACCTACCAGAGGGGTGGTTTCTGGGGGGGGGTCCCGGCCTCCCCCCCTCTCCTGTCCTGGGCAGCCGGACTCGAGTCGCCATGCCATGCCATGCGGTGCGGGCGGTGGATCCAAAATGGGGCGGCAACCGCAATATTTCTTTTGAAATCGTGGAGTGGTCCAAAAACACACAAGCACCAGAGAAACATGCGAAAATTGCTATGCTGCTGCCAGAATTTTTACAGTAGCAGTGGGTTTTTCTTGCAACAAAATGTCTCCTCCGGCTCCCCTGTCCATTGATTTTATTTTATTTATTTATTTTACACCTGCGCAATGATGGGCTGGCCAAGTGGCCATGTGGGAGTGGACCATGCAAATTTTTGGAGCCATCCCACCAATCGCATGGCCACTTGGCCACTGAGACTTCTGGGATGTGCCAAAAAGCCCACTAAACCCTGCCCTAGCCCCCTAACCCTAACCCTAATCCTTGATTCCTTACCCATATGCCACAGTACACTGTCCTCTTAGTGGGTCAGAGAGGCAACCAGAGGTGCACCCCAATACTCACCCTAACCTCACCAGTAACTAGCCTAACCCTAGCCCTTGCGCTAACCCTGTTGCCTAAGCCAGATCTGTACTTGCATTGCACTACACGCAAGTACAATTCCCTTCTTAGTGAGACACAGCGGGTGCAGAGAGTCTGCCAGTCCACCACTTGTGGCTCTGGCTGACTCCTCCTGCAGCAGCAGTGCCATGCAAACCATGCCCTCGAGTGCTGCTTGTGTCTCACCGTCACCGACTGTTGCAGGGAAGGCACCCCAAAAAGAGGGGTGCCTCTGCCAGTCTGCTGTGTCTCTGCGTGCAACTTGGTATGCATATCCATATGGCTATGCATGCCCTTTTGCAGCAGCAGGTGAGAAGAGGAGACCCCCATGCCATGAGGGGTCTCCTGGAGCCTGCTTTCCCTTCCTAGTGGGTGAGGAGAGGAGGCACCCCCCAAAAAAAGAGGTGCCTCCAGGAGCCCGCTTCCCCTACAGCGGGCCAGAGGAGGCACCCACCCCAGAGAGGTGCCTCCAGGAGCCCGCTTCCCCCCCCAAACCAGTTTAACGACAGATGAAAAAACAAAAAACGAAACAACTATTTTTTGCGAAGTTTCGCGAAAAATGGAAACGAGCCGACACGGGCCGCCTCCGACACACGACAACTCGAAAACGTCATTTTCCCTAGTCGTGTCGATCTCTACTACAGATGTCTAGAATTTATGGGAGTTATGGTCCAAAAATCAGGAAGGCACCAGGTTGTTTGTCCCTGAATGACTCTTACAGGTGATGTTTAGTGCCAACTCACGCCAGCCCTAAACATCATGGGCAGCTGATGTGAATGATGGGTGTTGTAGGCCACTGACACCTGGAGGGCCATGAGTTCTCCTTTCCTGCTCTAGTATAAACAGGCAACAAGCCTAGACTTGTACTATGTCTTGTATATATTATTCCTCTCTTGAGGAACATGAGATAGAGGGTGAAGTCGCACTTATTTCCTGTCCTGCTGTCCGATGAAGTGGACTTGCCCTGAAATATAGATAAATTAATCTTTCAGATGACACATATTTGCCTTTTCCCCCTTATGTTTTCACCTATAATTATTTCCTGCCGGTAGACTAGACAACATCTAGTTAGCCACTGGGCCAGGGAAGCGTTCAGCCGGATCCACAAGGGATTGTTTTACATGTTTTACGTTGTTAGCTTCTTAAGAGTGTGAACAGTTTGTAAATTGGGTGATGCAATTATGAGGAAGAGAAAAACTGTATCCCAGCCATGAGATCTTCAGTGACAGCTTCCCCCACCTCACTGTTCTCCTTTTACTTGCATTATTTAAATGCATGTCTGCCATCTGTTCCTATCAGGAAAAACACATTTCTTCACTTCCGGACAGAGAGGAAATGGGGATAAAGCTTCACCCGGCTCCTGCTGCAAGGAAAACCGCAGGGCACTTGCGTTGTTTCTCTCTTAGTGCTTCCAGCAGATAAAGCTTACCTTCGTACATAGCTGTGATGCCAACTGGCAAATAAGTAGCCCATCACAGACAAATCACTTACTAGAGAGTGCACAGATGCCCTAGTTTGCCTTCTCTGGCGAACATGTTTCTCTCCTCCCTAACAGTTTGTTGACAGAGAGTAGCTCTTGGCAGGGTTCTGAAAGAGACCTTTTTCTGTGAAACTAATGATAACATGGATGGGCGGGCACTGCTCTCCCCCTTCCAAAGAGAGAGAAAAGACCGGGTCGTCTCTCTCTCTCTCTCTCTCTCTCTCTTTCTCTTTCTCTCTCTCTCTCTGCTGAAACCATGCCTGTGTTCCACGGTGGGGTGGCAGAGCCACGCTTTTCCCCCTCTCCCAAGTACCTTTTTTGGTCATCAAATCTTCCTCTGTTAAAAAAATATGTAGAGCAGTCAAAAAGGCTGGTGCGGATGGATGGCTATTTTTATATGTGCACTATCAACATGATGACTGCTACAGAAACATGCTCCTGATAAGAGGAGAGCAAACCCGGGGGGGGAGGGGGGAAGCAGAGCAGTGAAGCAAGCAGTGATGTTGGCAAGAGTGCAAGTTCACACAAGGACAGCTTTCTTCTGGCGAGGGCTGCTTTCTCTCCCTCCCTCCCTCTTTTTTTTTTTTATTCTCTCTCTTTGACTGGCTCGGAGAAAGGGCTGCATTATGCTGTCCGCTTAAATAAATCAGAAAGAGAAGATCACCAAGATGAAATCCTCGCATTCATCAGCTTTTGTCACACGTGCTTCACTACAGGGCAGTTCATCTTGATTGGCAAGGACAACGTCTGGCTTATAAATCAAGCAACACTATTTGCTTCTGCGTGGATTGCTCTGTGTAGGTGGCATTGGTCCAAGACCAACAGAGAGATTAATATTACAAGAGGTATTATAGAAAGGTGGGGGGGGAGGAAACCAAGACTTTTCAGCTAGATCTATATACACAAAGGGAGGATGAAACCATCATCATTACTTCTTTTGGAAAAACGGACTGTTACATAATAAAATATCTGGATATTTTTGAAATGTAGCCCCCCTCCCTTTCTCTTCTTTTAAAAGGGACAGTAAGTTTGCAAAATGGGACAGAAATCAAAACTGAAACAATCCATTCCATACTATCCAGACACTGTCTTGTGCCTTGGACAATTGTGAATGATGTTCAGCCTGCTTTGCAAGTCTGTGGGTCAACTCAGGATTCAAACTCTCTGTTACTGATGGTATGCCTGACATTAAAAGCTGAAAACTATTATATGTTCCAGAGATTCCACAAGATCTCCATGACTGAGCCATCATACTGACAAGGGATCAGAACACAAAGCACACTACTTCACAATTTGAAATACTCCCATAGTGACAACCAGGGGTCCCACAGCAGTTAAGGAAGTCCCTCTTCTTGTTGTGACAAGCTGTTTTTAACGTATGGTTTATTTAGACGTTATCGGTAGCAGATCATTGGAAGATGAAAGTAAGTTGATTAAAGAGGTATTTGACAGTGGAATGGACAACCTTTGAGGGTGGAGGGCTCGCCTTCATGGGCTGGGTGTCCATCTGTCAGGAGTGTCTCATGGGCTATTTGCTGGATTGGCAGTGGATAGTTCAGATAGCCCTCAATGCATCTTCCAGCTCTACAGTTCTATGATTTACAAGGCTGATGCTCTGCATGTCCATGTGTAAGAAAGGAAGGAATTTGTTCTTCACTCCCATATTTATTGGTTTGCAGTTAGCCACAGCTCATCTCTTAGCAGGGTATACATATACAGTGGTATTTATTTATTTATTGCATTTTTATACTGCACCAATTTATACCTTCTCACTAGCAGATCATTGTATACCTCTTAAGACAAATGCCTCATGGAAAGAAAAGAATTTTCAGGAATAGGTATGTTTTGCATGACAAAAAATTCCCTATGGATGCTTTGCAAGACAAAAAAAAAACATTCCGCATGTACCCAGTTAGAAAAAAAATGGTTATATTTGTTTTTGTTTTTCTAGCCTCTGGAACAGATTAATCCATTCCCAATGCATTCCTATAGGAAACCACGTTTCGTAAGACAAAATGTTCTTAAAACAAATTGGGCCGTAGAATGAATTAAATTGGTTTTATGAGGTACCACTGTATCACCATTGTCTGTTACTCTGATAATTGTTGGGGGCAGAGGGACAAAGTCTCATGAGGTTTCTGGTCACGGTCATTTATTTCCGGGGAGGGGGAAATGTTTGCTCCCTCTCTCTGTTTCTCTCTGTACCATCTGTACAGGATTCATATTTCTGTAGTAACCGTTTCAAATAGCCTAATAGCAGAGAGAGAAAAAACAAAGCCTTACGGAAGTTTATCTTAAGCAAGAGCAGGCAAAAAAGAAAGTGTCTGGAAAAGAAAGAAAAAAAGGGGGGCAGTTAGTTACCCAACGTGAACTTTGATAGTAACTGTCGCGTTGTATGCATCCTGAAGCCAACCTACAAACACGCTACCCTATAATGTCCCAAACTAATCTAACCACGCAAAGGCACAACAGGAGCAAAGTAGTTTGCGTTTACGTCCATCTGGCTTGAAAAAAATACTGAGCAGCTGCAATAAATTTCAGGAAAGGCGAAAGATGGCATCTCCTACTGACACCAAGGGCTGGGTTTGTACCCTGTGTTCCCATGTGAATCCATGCCTCCTCCATCTCCCGTGTAAATCTTTTGCTTTGTTTCTGTCATGCATGAATGAATCAATGGCATGGGCTTCGTTTAGTGAAAAGGAACACTGTATCTCCCCACATTTGTTTAGACTTGTGCACTTGCTAGGGATCACTGGCTTGCATAACATTCTTTTGCAATGGCCACAAAATATAAGCCAAAATGCAATAAAACCCCCACTCTCTTTTTTTTCTTTTAGTTTGGGGATGTCTTTAAACGCTTCCTTGCAGCCAGAAGCAATGGTAATTAAATTTAAAACTAAATTTAAAAAAATCACTGGGTGAGAAGGTTGTATTTTTGAAAACGGCAGCTTTAAAAGTCTGCTAATGCAGAGCAGAACCTTTTATGATATGAAATGATGACAATTGCTGCTTTCTGTCCCAATGGAATTTGTTTCTGTATAAAAACCTGACATGAGGCAAGTATCAGTTTATCACAGGATGGGAAGGGAAATCAAAAGGTTATAATTTCTACACATTCCTCTTATAGCTACAACTCATTATTGCTGCTTCAAGTGACACTTCAGGCTGGTGGCCACACTCAGAGAACAGTTCCGTGAACAGCAGGAAAGGAGAGATGTCTCCTGCATGGAAACTGTGGTAAGCAGCTTGAAGAGAGGCTGGGACCCAGATATGCATCCTCGTTTGTGCCCCTCAGCTCCCCCCCACCCGGAAAAAAAAATTCACAGTCTAAACAAATTATTTTTAAAAGCCTCCTCATGCCCTCTAGTGGCAAGTCTCTTTAAAAATGGGATTCCTGGTCCTGATGTGTGTGTGTGTGGGGGGGGGGGGGAGATGACAAATTTACCCTCAAAGACAACACTTTTTCAAACAAAAGGGAAGAGAATAAAAACTGTAATGTTAAAAAAGGGGGTGCTTGGAGCTGCATTTGGGTCCTTGAGATGCCACAACCTGCATTTTTCTCTAAAAAAAAAAAAGGATATAGCATCTTGGTATTTGAAAGAGTTGTTACATCGTAATCCCATAGAGGACTACTGTACTGAGAAGTCAATCTTTTTGGACTAGACAGAACTGGCTCTCAAATAAATGTCTGAGGAAGCAGGCATGTTCCACAAAAGTTTGCACCTAAATATAGCAGTTAGTCCTTTTCCAAGGAGAAAGGCGGGGTAAAAATACTCTCTAAAATAAAAATAAAAATAAATGGTTTTTAAAGTGGTGTGGTGTTTTTGTTTGGCTTTGTGTTTCTTCTTGAAATGTATGCACAGACTAACACAGGAACAACTTTGAAAACTTTAAGAAAAGGAGTCTAGCCTGGAAGGTTAAAAAGAAAACAAGAAGGCTACCTCATTAAGCCTCACAAAATATCTGGTAGAAATGAACACGTGTATAATCTGAAGCAAACCATCTAGCTTTTCCTCTTTAGCATCTCAATCTGTATGCATTTACACCCACCCAGGCCATTTAAAGCACCTGGGGGGAAAGGAAAGTTATTGACCACCAACTGGGTGAGGGGAGATAGAGTGTGACATGAAGTCTGTTAGTTGATCGGCAAGCCGAAAACATCTTATCAATGGTTTGTTTTGTTTTGTTCTACATTTTGACCATTCTTTTATTTAGCCTTACTGAGAATGCTGAGTTCACATAAGGAAATTAGTACAAATGCGATAAGAAGATTACCCACTGCTGTCATCATCAAGGCTGTTTGTTTTATTCCCTAACATAAGCTGGAAGTTGAGTCATGGTGACTGGACTTCTTTTTCTTGAGAGATAGAAACGTTTTGCTGCTCGTCCAAACAGCTTTGTCAGTTTGGATGAGCAGTGAAATGTTTCAATCTCTCAAGAAAAAGAAGTCCAGTTGCCAAGATTCAACTTCCAGATAAACTCACCTGGATGACTGAAAATCTTCACAGACATAATTCCCTAACAGAAGTAAACATCTGTCCTTTAGCATGATATTCCCCTACCTAAAACTTGCAGTCTAAAACTTCCAAGCAGACTGGCTGGGGAAATTAGAAACAATCATTCATTATTATCACCATCAAAATAAAGTCTGTTTTTCTTATGAATATACTCTATTGCATATTCCCCAGCTTATTTGACATTATCTTTGTTCCAATAAACTATTTATAAGTAGTTTTTTACACAGAATAAAACAGCTATTCTTTAACTGTTAGAGATGCAGGATAAAACAAAACAAAATATTATTGTTCCAAGTTAAATTATTCAAGATGCTTTTTATTGGACATAATGGCATGTTTATAAAATGGGGAAAATACAAAAATACAAATGTCCTAGGCCTTTCTGCTGATTTGCTAAATGATGAGTTCTCTTTTTATTGCTTTATATGAGTCCAGAATGCAACCATGGCTGGAATACTGTGTACAGTTTTTGGTCACTGCACCTCACTGCAGAATTAGAAAAGCTTTAGAAAAAGACAACAATGATCAAGACTGGAGCAATGGCTCTGCCGGTAAAGGTAACAATTTTGGGGCATGCTCAGAAAAACAGTAAAATCAGATTATAGGGATACATAAAACTAGGGATAGTGAGGAGTACGTTAATGGGGAAATGCATTGGTCACTCTTAAGAACGAGAACCTGTGGTCAATGGTAGAAACTGAGGGGAAGGGGGAAGTTCCAAGGGAGATAAAAAGAAACACCTTTGTCTTACCACAAGTTCATCCTCCTGCACAGGATGTAGTAATGACTGGCAACATGGATGGCTTCAAAAAGGGGATTGGGTGAATTCCTCAACAGCTACTAGGCAAGAGGCCCTATAGATCATCTTGAGTTACAGAGTCAGGATGCTTCTGCATATCAGTTATGGGGGGAACGTGGGATAAAAAGTCCAGAACTACTCATGTCCTGCTAGTGGCCTTTTCCCCAGATAGCTGATTAATCAGTGTGTCAACAGACAATGGTACTAGATAGGACCTCACTCTGATCTAGCAAGAAACACCTTATGTCCCCACATATGGGAGAAAGAGGAAGATATGCCTACTGTAAATATAGAAGCCACACACACACACACACACTAAGGGCAACTGTCCTGTGTAGGGTCTTAATTTGTTCTTTAGCTCCCATCTCCCCTTTTGACTGAGCCAGGAGAATTTGAGACCCCCAGCTCCCCAAGAGACAGGGGAGATGCCCTCTAGGCTGGCAGGCCTGAGGCCGGTGAGTCTAGAACCCCCACTGACATCCCTGGGGAGGTGATACTAGCAGAAGACATGGACAAAGGGGAATGACCAGTATGGAGAGGGGAGTGCAACTGGCCGCTGGGATCTAAGAAAAACAAAAGTGGAACAGGTGATACCTTTAGGCTACTATAAAAATAACAAAACATTGCTAATATTTTGAGGGCAAGCCTCCTCGATAGATTTGCCAGGAATTATTTCTTAGGTGTTGAGTCCATGGCAAGATGGAAAAAAACCAGGCAGTTTACTTCAGGCTTGGAGCTTTGATGTTCTCTGGGCTGCCTTCGAAGTGTGGGGAGGGAGGGAGGGAGATGCCTTTATTGTCCCAGTCATTCCAAAGACATGTCACGGACAAAGCAAGCTTTGGAGATGGAAAGGAAGACCAGGAGAAGAGCAAGACAGAGAGCAAGCAAAGCAGATAAGAGAATGCTCCGCAGTCATAATCGTGGAAGAGGTTGAAGAGGAAGGGTATTTGGGGACAGGCCTTTTAGATGAACTAGGGGTAGAACCCCAGAAAACAAAAAAAGAAACCCCCAGTAACTGAGAGTATGTGTACAAAGAAGGCCCTTGGACTGGGTTTGTTGTACAACTAAGAGAACACCAAGGAAGAGGTGGAGACACCAAATCCCTAAGCCTCTTTCCAAGCCCAGTTACTGGGCAAAAAGGGAACACGGAAGCAGAGACGACAGGCTGCCTGGACTTCAGAGGGAAAAGAAAAGAACTGAAAGGCCAATGGGACAGCCAAGGGACAAGGATCTGCCAGTCAGACCTAGACCTGCCATTGCTTCCTTCAGTGTGGGATGGTGACCCTGCTGCAGATGTTGAGATAATTGATACCAGACCTGTTGAGAAGGAAAAAAGAGACTGAAGCAGTGGCAGTAACTTAATAGAATCGAATAGAAACTTTATTGTCATTCTACATAGTACAATGAAATTGAAAGCTATCTCAGGTGTGAAAAAACAAAAAACAAAAAAAATAGAAAGAAAAAATACATTTAAAAGGTAAAAAGCACAGGTGTGTGTGTGTGCGCGCGCGCGCACACATGTGCGTGCACTTTTGAACTCTTAAAGGCCACTCATGGGAAGTGTGGGGAACTGTTCCCAAAGGATCTCCTTTGTGCTGTATGTGTTTTCTCTGCCCCGTTGGCTTGATGACTCTTCAGCTCCTTCCAGATCTCCAATTCTGTGCTTGAAAGGCTGCTTCTCCCAATCCCATCTATACCTGCCTGGCCATGAAAATCTGGGGGAGTGGGGAGTTCCCCCTGTGTACCACCATCAAAAGCAGCATACATTGTGCAGCTGCAAGAGAGAGCTTTCCCAACTATAATGCCTAGTTGTGGAACTCTTTGGAGACTCAACATTGACTTTATTCCAAGACCAAATGAATGACTGGCCATTTGTCTAAAAGCATTTGGGAAATAGAGAAATCACAGCCTTCAGTCCTTCTGTTTGCTGGGTTTTGTTACAACTGTTTTAATTTATACATTGTTTTCAAGTGTTTTAAAAGGTCTGTTAGTTTGTTACATTTATATCCTACCAGCCAGCTCAGGGTAGCTAGAAGTCTGTGCTCCTCCTCCCTTTACCTTCCTAAGAACTTTATTTTACCAAGGTATGGTCCTTGAGGGGAAAGGGTGAATAGCTAAAAAAAAGTGATTTAGCCAGAAATACTACATTGGTAACTCTGGATAATTGGAATTTATTTTCCTGCTTTACAGAGTTGGCCTGAAATTTCAAAGCGCACACCCAAGTTCACCTTTTTTCTTGGAAAGTAAGACAGATGGGAAGCTAGGTTCAGAAGAGTCCCACTGGCACTTCAGGTATACATCCTCCAGGGTCTTACTTAGCTTGAGGTTCAAGAGTGGCACTCTTGGGGAGTGTGGCAGGAAAGCTTTACTCACTAATCTGGTAACCAGTGCAGGGATCAGGTTCTCTTACAACTTGCAAAGCCCTTCATGGCTTGGGTCCAAGCTACCTGCAAGACTGTATCACCTCCTGTGAGCTTTCACCGCTTTTGAGATCTTGAAGGGAGGCCCTTCCCTTTTTACAGATTTTAAAGAGGGCATTTTTGATTATACTGTACTGTACTTATTTTTAATGATTTTATAGTTGAATTCCCCCCCCCCTTATTTATCATATCTTATGCTGATTGTAAGCTGCTTTGATCACTACTACTACTGATAGCCAGGGCAGCTGTGAATGGGGTCATGAGCACCTAAGAGAAAGAAACTACTGTATTTCACATACATTAATAATAATACATTATTCTCCACCACTTGTCTGAAAACTGCCTGAAAGACAGGTGGAGAGTATATATATTGTACTCCTTTTGTTTTAGACTTGTCCCCCTCAAGGGACTGGGCACAACTTAACTCGGGACTCCTCTTGAGAACCCGAAGGTGGGATCCACACGATCTAAATTGAGATTCTCCCTATTGCTGTGCCAGGCTGCGTGTGGCATTGAGGAGAGCCCCGCGGGCTACCCATGAGGGAAAGGGAGACTTTGGACGGCAGAGCTTCCAGAGGGTGCTGAGAAAAAGCCCCGAAGGTTTCTCCCGACGAAGGCAAGGGAATCAAGGGAAGCGGGTGGTCGTCGTTCCCGCGTGAGGGAAAGCCGGGCCTGTGGTGTTGCCTTCGCCCCTTCCCCTGATCCGAGCAATCGTCATATAGGCCCGAATCATAGGCTTAGCCCGCTCGCCAACTTGGCAGGGAACACAAGCTCTCGTTCTTGACGTGGCCCGCCTTGCCCTCGTCTTCCCCAGCCCGGAGCGCCATGCACTGGGCCCCAGTTGAGAAGCGGGAGAAGAAGCCCGCCCTCTTGGCAGACACAACACGACTCGCCCGCCCGTCTGCCTGCCCGTCCCAGGCTGAAAGGGAACCAGCCTGGGGGCCCCGCTAGGCTCTGGGCGGCCTCCTCCTCCTCCGTCTAAGGCGGGACCGGGGCTTCCCTTGCCAAGCGTGAAACCGCCCTGGCAGGCCGGGAAAGGGGGAAAGCCCCGCGATCTCTCCTCCTCCTCCCTCCTCCTGGCCCTCAAAGCGGCGGCGCGGTCCCCGAGAGC
This sequence comes from Phrynocephalus versicolor, assembly GCA_023846285.1. NCBI lineage: Eukaryota > Metazoa > Chordata > Lepidosauria > Squamata > Agamidae > Phrynocephalus > Phrynocephalus versicolor. Next base: position 36,500,102 of record JAHTLZ010000015.1, on the reverse strand, counting down.
CAGGGCTCTCCTTTCTCGGCCTACGCTCGCCCTGAGGCTTCCCCCGCTCGCCCGCCCTCCTGCCGGCCAGAACACGGGGGCTCCTCCGCTCGGGCGGCCGCGGCGCCATGGACTCGGCCACCGCCGAAGATGCCCACGAGATGAACGGGCTGACGGCGGGCAGCAGCGGCAACGGCGACGCGGCGCCTCCGGCCGAGGTAAGGAGCCAGGAGCCGCCCGCGCCGGACGGAGACCCTCCAACGCCGCCGCCTTCCCTCCTTCCAGCCCCTCCACAAGAAGCAGGGAGTCTCTCGCCGACCCCATGGCGCGTTTTCTCCGGCGGGCGAGTTGCCCCCCTCGGGCGGTGGCCCGGCGCGGCTCCCTAGCTCCTTGGGAGGCGAGCTCAGCGCAGAAGGCTCGGGGCAATGGATTCAGAGCGCGGGCGGGTGATACGGGCGCAACTTGAGGGGAGGCGCGGGGCGCCGCTCTCCGTAGGGCTCCGGGGGGGGCGCCCGCGGCCACCCTCGCCGCCGTGGTGGGCTTGTTTTGCCTTGTGGAAAAACGGCGGCATTCGCTTCGTGGCCGCCCGGCTTCTTCTGGGCGGGGATTCCTAGCCCCGCTCGGCCTTGAAGGGAGTGGGAAGCGTGAAAAGCGGCTTTCTGGGTGCCTGGTAGAGAACGGTGTCCCTCAGCCAGGTCGTACCTGTGCCCCCCCGCCCCCTTGGCGTGTTTACACAGCTGTTTCAGACCAACACCAGAAGGGTGTTCCCGTGTTACACCCATCCATTCTGCCTGGACGCTGGTCCAGAAGGAGACCAGTCTCTCTCTCTCTCTCTCTCTCTCTCTCTCTCTCTCTCTCTCTCTCTCTCTCTCTGAAGTGTCCTCAAGGGCCAGGCTTTCTTGACATCCAGGGTGCAGAGAAAGCGAAGGTCTGAAGAGTGGTGGTTCTCCTCATTTTTCTACAATTCTTTATTCTTTATTATTCTTCATAGATACTGGCTGTAATCCCATTGAGTAGTCTAGTAAGTCCCGTTAGAGTCAGCTCACTGGCAATTTAGTGAGTGGCCTCCTTTGTAGGTTCCACTGATTCAAATGGGACTACTCTAGTTGCAGCTTACTATACTAAGCAACCAGAGTAGATCCATTTGGATCTGTGGAATTTCACTCCCAGTACAAAACCTAGAATTTGGTTTGTTGGCAAGAAAACAGACCAGATGATAAAACAGATTCTTCAGGCCTGGTCTGATACTGATTCCTGTTTTTACTTTTGAATAAGGAGAACAAAGTGTAGCTGCTCTCTTCATCATTAATGCATACTTGGGTGAGAGGCAAAATGTCACAAAAGCATTCAAGAACTGTTTAGAGATATCAGCTTCCTTCCTGTTTAGAGATACCAGTTTCCTTCCCCCTACCCCACCTTCTTAGGGCCCCTTGGGGTCTCTTTGATCTTGGGGAAGCCTTTGGTGACAGAAGGATGAGACTGGTAGCCTCAAATGTCTAAAAATAACCCCCACCATCTTGCTGTTTCCAGAGGCTTCCCTAGGATCAAAAGGATTGTTGTAACTGCAATTATTAGTGTTTTGCTGATTATACATTTTATTAAATATCTAAAGTTGTTTTCCTGTATTGGAAAAGTGGTGTTTGCTAAATAACTTGGATTTTTCATTCTAATCTCTCTAAAGTTTTCATTTCCAGGATTATTGGGTATGTTTCCCTGCTGGGAAATTTCTCTTAGGGGAAGTCAAATAAAAATGTAGAAGTTGCCTTTTGCCTGGGAATATCCTTTCATGTGACATTTGGCAATCTAGAGTGAAATGTGGGTTTTCCCTGGCAGCCTGAAGCCTTGGGCTTCCAAGGTGCTATTTGATGCAGTACTAGTAGCAGTTTTTAATGACTGGGCTGTGCAGTGACAAACAAATGTTTTATCACCATGTGTATTTCTTGCCCGTTTCTGGCTTCATGTGAGAGGTGAGGTAGTAAATCCAACTCTTGTCATGAACATAGGCGAGAAGCCATTCACAGAAGAGAGGTGGTTTATAGAAGTTGAGAAAACCAGTCCAAAAATATTATTGTACAGTAACCCCCAGAAAAACAGGATACTTGCAGAACCTCTGTGAAAAGCAATATGTGCATCAGAAAATAACCAAAGTACTTTGGTCCTTTGAGAAAGAACATATAACACTGTGGCATCTTTGGAGCAAAAGGAGAAAAAGCTGATTTATACAAAACATTGGTATTTCCCAAATTTGAATTTTGTTTCTTAATATTATAATTTATTTCATTGTATTTCAATATAATTTACATATTTGTGTTTTAACATAAAGCATGCCGAGTTCTTCACCCATACATTTTTGAATACAGCTGAACAAGATTTGTTATTGTCTAACGTTTTATAATCTAAATCTTTTACACATGTTTCATTTACATTGTGATTTTAATATACAGTATATTTGTCCACCCATAATGGATAAGATGAATTAAACAGTTAAATAAATTAACCTAGGCACAAGATGCTCTGTTTTTGCATGCTTACTATGCCTATGCATTCTGGAGAGTGCAGCAGTAGGAACTTAACGGGAAGAGTACAACTTTGAATAGTATAGCTTTTTGTGCAGAATTAACCACCGAGGCATGCTTGCTAAGCTTCAGGTTTTGTTCTATAAATCCTGGAAAGAGTTGAGCACAGTTGGGTGATTCTCAATTGTAGGAAAACAGTTACAGAGCAGAAATAAAAAGGGTTTGGGGATTCTGTGCTAATTAGTCTGCAGCAAGCCTGAAGATAATAGAAAATGTGTGTCATACATTAACCACATGATTCAAATCCTTGTTGATCTTCTCCTCTCAACCCAATGTGAAGATCCATGTGCAGGCATGAGTGTAACAGGTATGCCTACAAGCCTCAGCAGGAATTCTCTTGCAGGACGTGGCTTTTTGGAATATCTTCCAAGATAATATTCCCATGTAAATAAAGACATTTAAACCCCATGGTATCTGAAATTACCTTCAGACAGTGGCCACAGTCCTTAGAACAAATGATCTGCATAAGGAAATTGTCTTTATAATAGAGGTGGACTCAGAATTCTATTGGACTTGAGGCCAGAACACCTACTTCCAGCAGTCTTATCACAATCTATTTATTAACTCTTGGGACAATACCTTCAAGAGTACTGTTTTTTTCTATTAGTTCATATCAACAGGATGAAGCTACATAAAATATGTTCTAAATTACATATTTTGTAGGTAGATTTATGACAGGGATGTTTTCTTTTTAAAAAAAATGGAATTATTGGAATTATTTACCATCAATGGATTGGTGGTAAATATATCCAATCCCAGCCCAAAGTGGATGGAATTAAATGTGTCACCTTATGTCATAGAGTCATAGTATACAACGGAGAGCTTGACGCCCAGGCACGGTCATGTCGTGAACATACTGTATTTGCTGCTGACACTGTCCTGAAGCAGGGCTGTGGCCCACTATATGACCTAAATCCAACAGAGGCTTTTGGCACGCTTACGCTTGTTGATTTCAATGAGCTCAAGCATGGCTAAGTTCTTCACAGGACTTAACCCTGTTATCATTGTACCGATAAAGATTCTGGAAATGTCATTCACGTGATGAATTCGTTAGGTAATAAATGCCATATTTAAATAGAAGGCAAGCGAGAGATAGCTTGAAGCTTCACATTATGAAGAGTTTCAAAATAGAAAACAATTATGAAATATCAAGATTTACTCAGCTGATAAAATACAACAAGGGTGAGAATTAATATTATGTAACCTCTTACCGCTGAGATAGCTTACAGCCTACTTGTAATGTGCACAACCAACCATTATATAGCCATTTTTCCTTGTACATGTGTTGGCAACAGCCCACTGTGAAGCAGTGAGCATATAAAACCCCCATGCTCTATGAAACAATCGCATGACACAGCTTGTGTTTCAAGTTATGCTACTGGTGTTGAGTCTTGACAGCTCATTCTACAGAATCCTCTTCTCCCTTTGTGATGAAGGGGTTCTGGAGGCGAACTGTCAGAGTTGGCTTTGTATAATTTAACAGTTTGTTGTTGTAGCCAGGATGTCTTACAGAATAGGTTCTCTTCAAGGTTGAAGGCTGAAGACACTCGAAGGCATTCTTTAGATTAGATGCTGGTCAAATCTTTTAATGAGATTTTTAGAGTAATGGAACGTTTGTTCACTGTGGAACTTCAGTCATGCTTGGCGCATAGGCTTAACGGCTACTCTCATGCTATTTTTTGACAGGAGCCTTACTTATTAGTGTAGTACGTAAAAATAACTAAACGGAAAGTGGATATTAAAGGACTTATGTGCTGGGAAGCTGTTCAGCGTGGTGATTAAATGACTGACATTTCCACTTGAAATTGCTTTTCAACTAATCCTAATAAATGTGTGTTTTATCTCTTTTGGGTGCTTATAATGAAGGGATCATTTCTCTCTTTGTCAAAACCTCCACCCACCCAGCTTTCCTCAAGCATTCTTCTTGCAAAAGGACATTTGGTTCTACTAACAACCAAAGCCCCCCAGCTACACTTAAGATGAACAATTTAAAAGCCTTTTGGTCATGCTCTTGACTTGTATTTAAAGGAAGCTCCTTCTGCTACTCCACAGCAGGCATTTTAGTGTCAGGCAGCCCTCCTTGTCTTAGAAGCATGATGTCACAGAAATCAGGAGAAAGCGAATAAGAAGCAGATTGGTTTAAGATTAATTAAACACTGCTTTCCTCCTAGTCACTGACCAAATGAACAAGTCTCTCTGTGTGTCTTAGCTTGAAGCGATCCACCCATCTGAAGGTGTTAGATAAACAGGTCTCTTACAAACCCTTTGCTTCTTGACCAGTGTTAAAAAGAATTTTCCTGGCACTTGTCTTGTGGAAGATGTGTGGGATTATGGAAACATTGAGAAAGAGTGACCTTTAAAGGAGGGAGGGGGGAAACCTCCTCTCGGTAAGCCAAAATCTTGACCCTCCAATTCACGACGTGTCTCATTTATTCATATTTGTTGTAATTAAACTTATCTGGAAAGCTACAGGCTGTTGGTCATAGAAATCATCCCATGAATAACTGCATATATTGCTGTGAATGACTCGAGTGAATTAATTTCATGTCAGCTTGTGAAGAACCAGACTCTGATTTTATGGGATTAATGTATTTTAATTCTATCCTTTTAAAAAGGACATACAGTTGGTTGAAAACTGCGGGTAAGGTGCTAACCAGAACAATGCCCTCACATTTTAACAAGATTAAAATGCTTTCTTAGCACAAACCCATTTGTGAAACTTTTTGAAGGATAACAGAATTAACAAGAGGACAAACAACACAGTACTAATATGATAATTTGGAAACCCAGTTAATTTTTAAAATGTTGTTCATGAGCCAATAGTACATTAAATGGCATAGGTCATAGTCTTAGTTCCTAGTTTTAGGATTATCATTGTGAATGCCAGACATTCCCCAAATTATTTCATGGAAAAAAGATTTTATTCCACTCAAAATAAGCTGATGCACTGAAGGTAAGGGAACGTCCTTCCTTCCTCACTGGAAAGACACTTGACCCCTGTTTCAGCAGCCCTGATGAAAATAAAACTAGACCAGAAAAATATATTTACCTGGTCTAGGAAATATGTTGAAGGAAGATGCCTGTGAAGATTCTCAGTCATCCAGGTGAGGCCACCCAGAAGTTGAGTCATGGCAACTGGACTTCTTTTCTCATGAGGTTGAAACATCTCACTACTCATCCAAGTAGCTTCTTCAGTCTGAAGAAGTTTGGTAGGAGACCTCCAGTTTATGTTCCACATTGGTTTCACTTCATCTTGGTTTGAATAGCTCTTTAGATGAACAGTGCCTGGAGAGAGGGGGTGTTTGAAACACACCTCTGCAGCCTCTCCCAAGGAAGATGTCTATTACCTTGTTCTGTTGGTAATGTTATTCTTTATGTATAACTATTATTCCTTTCAGAGAATGAGCTGGGTTTTTAAGAGAGACGAAATTGCACCTGCCTATCCAATAGTATACTAGAAGCTATAGTATAGAAAGAGAAGGAAGAGGGGCATTAGGTTGGAAACCATCACTTCATTTTGAACTCTTGAATGCCATAGTTGTGCCTCTCTATATGAATAAATCCGTCCTTGTTTCTTTGTGGATTTCCTGCACTTCAGATCTGTTGGTTGTCCCCACATTCTCTTTGAGCGTCCTTTTTCTGTCCCATTTCAAGCTTCATATTATCCTTTCTAAGGTGCTGTGACTTGAACTGGACACAATATGCCAAGGATATTCTTAACCTCGAATTGTATAAAGGCATTGCCATAGATGAAATTTTGCTTCCTATTTCTTTTCTAATAATCCCAAATATAGAATTGGAATTTTTTTAAAAAACAGTGGTTGTATACTGGGTTGAATTCCATTAAGGTATCAACCACAACCCTAAATCATTTTGTTGTTTTGTTTTCGTCAGCCCTCTCAGACCCAGTCACCATATGTATACAAGATGTCACAGAGTACCACAGAAAGAATGGGTGTTATTTACACAGAAAATCAGTGGGGAAAGATTCCAGCTTGGGAGAAGAGAGGGATAGTACCAGAATGTACTGACATCATAAGAAAATGGTTTAATACTAACAAGAATTCTCGTATCTCCTGCTGGTACATCAAAAACAATTATTCTCCCCCCTCCCCAGAAAGTTAAAGGCAGCATGATAAAATCTTTATAACCTGAAATAATAATGGGCCAAGAAGGTTTATTTATGAATTTCTATGTGTTATATCTCATTCACAATCATGGTGGATAAAAACCAATGATTTTAAAATTAAAATAATATAGATAGATAGATAGATAGATAGATAGATAGATAGATAGATAGATAGATAGATAGATAGATAGATAGATAGATAGATAGATAGATAGATAGATA
>JAHTLZ010000015.1:36441291-36486953 GCA_023846285.1 Phrynocephalus versicolor | reverse complement strand
CACACACACACACACACACACACACACACACACACACACACACACACCATCATCCTGCCACCAGTGTGGAGAGTGGTTGCCCAGAAGCACACGTACGTGCATGCACACACACACACACACACCATCATCCTGCCACCAGTGTGAGAGTGGTTGCACAGAAGCATTTTCTCCAAGCTCTGGGAAAGTTGTTTTTCTTTTATGTAGATCAGGCATGTCCAAACTTCGGCCCTCCAGATGTTTTGGACTGCAACTGGCAAAGTCCTTTGCCATTGGAATTCTAAGCTTAGAATTCTGGGAGTTGTGGTCCAAAACATCAAGAGGGCTGAAGTTTGGACATGCCTGATGTAGATACATACTCTTACACATCCACAAACGTTTGTACTCAAAATTAAGACAACTGAGTTCACTGGAGTGCACTTCTAGGTAAGTACATATCAAACTGCATCCTAAACATATTAAGCTTCTGGAAAACTCACATTTTCTGTTTCTTATATTGTGAGAAACAAGTAAGAAATGACAGAATCTTTGTTTGTGAGGAGCAATTTTTAGCTCAGGAAGTATATAGAAAGGGCTTGTTCAACCCTAGAATTTGCAGGCTTTGTTATACTTTTTCTAATAGCAGGAAGGTCATACTGAGTATTTTAACTACTCTGTCATTTTCAAAGTAGTCTTTTGGGTCATAGGTTTGAAAATAACAACAGTACTATATTCTTAATGGGAAATCAAATAAACAATTTGGAAAGTAAAACATCCAAGAATTGGAACGAGAAGGGTTGATAAAACACTAGCTTTATATATAGAAAGAGCCCTTCGTCATCCTACTTATTTTGTAGCTTTAATTTTCAGTTTTCTATAACTCTGTTTCAAGACACTCCTGAAAGTAATAGTTAAGTGGTATGTCTGCTTCGGCAGATGCCAATCTGTTCCAGCATCTCCATGTCCATCTCTTCCGATAGTGCGAAAGTGAGACAGACCTATCTTGCTACAGTTGATCAATTTCAGAAGAAGAGCGGCAGCTTAATTCATAGCCCCTTGGCTGGCCTAGCGGTCCACTGGTATGAAAGAGGCTGTGCTTCTCAAACATCTGCAAACACTATATGGAAAGACAGGACAGCTCCACCTGCCAGAACCCCAGGTTTAGTGTCAACAAACTTCCTTTGCAGCGTGCCTCTGTCTGGGACAAGCTCATTCCTACTCAGAGGAAGAGAAAGAGCACAGAGTTGAGAGAACCTTTAAGTCCCAGCACCCCTGCTGGCAGCTTCCCTGTCACTTGTGCAGGAGCTTAGCAAACAGTCAGGGCAATTGTTGCATCTAAATGATCAGTCGCTCGCTCTTTTGAGGGGCCTTCGGTGCCGTGTGCTAGCTCCTGTCACTTGGCCAGGGGACAGTGGTTTGTTCAAAGGTCTGCAAATGTTACAGAAGGAAGGAAGCGGTCAGGTCAGCAACCAGAACCCTGTTGTAATCCTTGGGCTTTGCCATTCCGAGTGGCTTCCTGTTAACACAGATGCCCAGCGTGTGTTTTTTCACTCCTTCGCATGCTGTTTTGTCCCTTTAAATAGTTTAAATCGTAGTTTAAATCTCCAAGTCCTCCTCCATCTTGTCTTAGTGTGCTGTGATAGCATCTTGTTCTGTTCAGAAACAGCTTGTTTTTCTTGTACCAAACTGAATTGGGAAGTGAGTTCAGATGAACCGTTAACCTCCTGTCCAGTCTGGAATATTACGAGAAAGGAAAACGGAGGTGAAGGGAACATAATGAACTATTTCAGTTGTACACATATGGAAAGTAATATCTTCCATATATTATCCTATAAAATACCTCTCTTATTAAGCATAAGAAGGGTATTCATTTCTTTCTTGGAGAGTGAAAAAGAAAGGAATAGACTATCCAAAATGATGGTGGGATTGAATTACTATAATAAAATGCTCAACAACCTCTGTACTTATGAGTGGCTTCAGGTTCAGTTCCTTTGCCTAGTGCTATAAGAATGACATAGGATTACTGTAATTCTCTGGAAAACTGAGAGGAACTTGCTTTGTTCAAGCAAGACAAAGTCCATGCCTCCAGCACTGGGAAAGCACTGCACATGTCAACTCTACAATTTGAATGAGGCCTGAAGACCTAAATCGCAGAGCTGCTGACTAAGCCAGTAATGGTTACCGCAGCATACCTTTGGAGAAAATGCCCCTGTGTTGTAATCTAACCATTACTCCAATTTGTGCACACGGCATTGTGACACATTGTGATAGAGGGGAAAACTCAGGATTGTCCACATTGCTCAGAATCTTGCTTTCATTTTCTAGTTGTAGTAAAGGAGGAAGGTCATGTGACCAAGATTTGTGGAACCAGGCTGACATGCTAATTGGGTATTAGAAAGAGATTTCCTGCAATGATCAGCTTTCTATGTCACATAAAAGATACCTTTGACACTTGAAAGTGTTGACAGAGCAATTAAGTCTTCAAATCTCAATCCTCTTCAGCCCAAATCTTATTATTTTATTTACTATTTGTAACTTTACGTTATTTCCAAATACTTTTTTCACATAATTGGATCAGTTCTTGTGCATTTTAAAGCAATACTTGCAACATAGAGTAATACCTTTGTTTAAGAGTACCTTGGTTTAAGCAAGTTTTGCAAGACAAGCAAACATTTCTTCTAAATTTTGCCTTGATCAACAAGCATTGTCTTGTAGGGATGGGCTATTGTTGCATCTGACCATCACCTGGGCTCATACGAGTGGGTTCCGAAATGACCCACACAAGCCCAGGTGGTGTTCAGAAGCCTCCGATACACAAGCAGCCAATTACTTACCTTGTTCCATGCCCGCACAGAGCTCAGCTCCAACAAGGAAGCAGGTTGTCTTTGGTTCTCCATGGTACGGGCCAATCAGGAGCTGTGCAGGTATAGGCATCATCCCACCTCCCTGTCTGATTGGCCATCACCACGGAGAAGCAAAGAGGATGTCAGAGCCTGCTTCCTTTTTGGAGCTCAGCTCTGTGCGGGCACAGAACAAGGGAAATGATTCGCTGCTTGTGTGTCAGAGGCTTCCAAACACCACCTGGGCTCACGCAGGTCATTTCAGAACCAGTAGGTTTCAATATTAATGGCCCATCCCTAATGTCTTGCAATACAAGCACTGAAGCAGGTCACATGATCCCAAGTGAGCCAATGGTGGCTCTCTCTCTCCCCCTGCTGGATTGTGGGAGATTGTCTGGAATGTTCCATCTCGGGCAGCCTCCAAAGCAGAGGGAGGAGAAAGGAAGCGAGGTCTCCTTTGCACCAGCCAGGAACGTTTTCAAAGGGGTCAGGGTTTTATTTTTCTTTATATTTATATTTTATTTAATTTGCTTTCAAAATTCTTTCTTGTATTTCAAACCATTTCTTGTCATGGGGCAGCTAGTTAAATGTACATATGCTACATATTGCACTTTGTTATTGTCACATTAAAAACACTGACTAAAATCCAGTTGTTAGTCCCAATAGATTCCACAGCCAGGTACCTAAACCATGCTGTGGACATGGACTTCTAGCCAACTTCTTTTGTGAGCTTTGACATTTTATGTTTACAGTGTGTGGTCTATGGGAGCCCAGAACGAATCATCTGAGTTTCCATAATTTCTTGTGGGGAAATTTGCTTTGATATACAGTAGGACCCCAGTATCCGCTGGGGATTGGTTCCAAGCCTTCCTGTGGATAATGAAAACCGTGGATAAGCGAGAACGCCTGCCCACCCACCCCCAAACTGCTGTTTCCTGACAGTAGCTTGCTTTATGACTGCTTTCCTGACAGTAGCTTGCTTTATGACTGCTGTTTTGAGATAGTAGCTTGCTTTATGGCCCCTGTTTGTGACAGTAGCTTGCTTTACGTAAACTATTTGTGACAATAGATTGCTTTACAGCTGCTGTTTGTGACAACAGCTTGCTTTACAGCTTGCTTTGTGGCTGCTCAATTGTTTAATTTTTTTCTTCTGCCAACCGTGGATAACTGAATCAGTGGATAATGAATCAGTGGATACGGGGGTCCTACTGTACAAGTATTTTGGTTTACAAGCATGTTTCTGGAACAGATTAATACTATATAAAGGTTCTATGTGGTAGCAACTCTTAAAGCTTTTACTCCTCCTCCCTTATTTTATACAATGTGTGAGACAAATAAAGATAAAGATTGACTATGGAGATATGCCTTTATTCATGGCAGTTTCTCTCCCTCATGTCTTCACAGTCATGATTTTGTGGATAGAGTAGAAATCCGACAGTGGCTTTTGTGCCAGATTTCTGTATTTTCATGATGGGAAATACAACAAAACAGAAGTATCTTCAACTCGTAATATTTGTCCAAGCCTTCCCCCTGCCTTGCAGCCGGAGTGCCTCCAGAAGGTCTTGTGAGGAGAAAATGAAGGGAGCGAAATGTGGAACAGTTTCCTCAGACCTCATGCTATTCTGGATGAAGGCATGCATATTTAATATAACCCATTTATACATTTTTCAAGATGGAGGGAGTTAAAAATAACCCGATGAGAGCTTCAGCTCTTTTCATCCAACTCCCTTTTCTTTTTAGTGATTCAGGCAAGACAAAAAAGGCAAGAAAATGGTTATACAGGCAGAAGTTATGAGTAAGACAAAGGGTGCAATGTGACCACACAATGAAGCAAATGCAAATCAATTGTTGCTTGCGACTATTTGACCAGTACCGTTTGATTAAAATGCACAATTTAAAGGGGGGGGGGAGGTTGAAAACATTGGAAAGGAGTACCCATCAGTAATCTGATTTGGAATTCAAAGGGAGAGAGAAATGGGAGGAATAGGTGGTAAAGGTGTTTTAATAATAAAAAGCTATGTTTCAATATACCATTCAAATTGGGAAAAGTTGGAGTTTTGGCTGTTTGATTCTCCACTGTGATTCCAGTGAAGCAGAGCCAGCCTCTGTTGTTTTGGGCAAGCTACACTGTCCCCAGAAGCACCCATAAGAAAGGGATGGAAACTTCTGAGTACCGTCTAGCTAGAAAACCCTGAAAAGGATTGCCATAAGTTAGAATTGACTTGATGGATGATGCTGATGGCAATGATGACACTTTATGGAAACAAAGAATGGTGAACTTGGAAGGAGCCTATAAGGCCATTGGTTCCCAACCCCCCTGCTCAAGGCAGAAATAGAAATCATTGGATATCTGCCAGGTGGTTGTCTAAATTTCTCTTGAATGCTTCCAGGGTTGAGCTCTTACCACCTTTCAAGGTCATTGGTTCTATTGTCTTACTGCTCTAACAGGCATTTGCTCCTGATATTCAACTGAAACCAGACTTTTTGTAACTTGAGCCCTTTGTTACGTGTCCCACACTCAGGGATGACAGAGAACAGATCTTGTCCTTCACCTGTATGACAATCTTTCAGGTATTTGAAAAGCGCTATTATATCTCCCCCTCAATCTTCTTTTCTCAAGACTAAATATGCCTAATTCTTACAAGTATTGCTTTAAAATGCACATTTGACGAAATTATAGGGAAAAGGCTATTTGTCTGTATAATTACAGTATCTTTTCCTTATTAAAAATATCTTCTTATACAAGTTTCATGGCTGCCTAGTGCATGGACTTGTGTTTGTAAATATTTATCAAGATTTTGGACTTGTGTTTGTACATCTTTATCAAGGAAGCCAGTGAGAAGCCTTTCATGGTGCAGTGGTTAAATGCCTGTACCGCAGGTAAAACTATGTTCACAACCTGGGGTTCACCAATCCCAAGTAGCAGGCTCATGGTTGACTCAGTCTTCCATCCTTCCGAGGTCAGTAAATTGAGTGCCCAGCTTGCTGAGGGTGCAATGTGTAGACTGTAGACTGTAATTAAAAACTGTAAACTTCCCAGAGACTACTTGAAGTGGTGTGGGGCAGTATATAAGCAGGCCACTTTGCTTTTTTATTCTTTAGAATACAACCAGCCTTACTAAATCTGTTGCCTTTCACATACTTTGGATTTCAGCTTCTGTCCACCCCAGAGAACATGGCCAATGGAAGAACCATTGAATTTGATGTCCAAAACTCTTCCCCAATTTGGGGACACAAAGTTTTGGAAGGATGAAGCAAATAATTAAGTGTCCTTTACTATATGAGATATGTTGGGACGTGCTTTCAAAATATTTCCCTTGCTTATAGGAAGCTGTTACTATGGAATATGAACAATAATAAAGCTCTACTGTATGTATATATAATTTCTCCCCCATGGGACAATTTTCATTTACACTCATTTCTTTTGCTCTTGCAGTGAAATATGACCTCAATAACCCTGCAAAGCATGCTAAGCTGGACTTCCTCAATAACCTTGCAACAGGACTGGTGTTTATTATTGTTGTTGTGAATATCTTTATTACTGCCTTTGGAGTACAGAAACCAGCAGCATCAATCAGTAAGTGAAAGGTGAGTTGAAATTCACAATATGGTTTCATGGAACAGGACTATGTTTCCTCTGTTATGTGGGAAGCCTGGGTAGTTCTACTCTTAACCATTTTTTTCATGTATGGAAGGGCTGGATGGAAGCACTTGATTTGTCTGTACCATACAGTGCTGACAGTTTATAATATTTTTATTTTGTGTAATACTTTAGCATCACATACACAAACTAGTCACAGCCTCCATCACATCTCCAGCACATCCATGAGAATGAAAGGAAGAGATTCTCCTTATATTTCAGATATTCATGATTCTCTGTTATGCATGTGAGGCTGGACAAACTGGTCTTACAGTATTTCTGATTTGGGGGGGGTGTCGAAAATGGCACATTATAAACAGAGGGGGGTGAAGTTGATGTTTCAACAAGGGGGTCTCGGCCACTTTGAGCTTGCTGTCTAACTGTTCCCCTTAGACACAGTTTGTCCAGGTTTGCTCATGCGAATAAATGTTGGTTAGTTGGCTTGGATGATGATATCTGAGGCTCTTTCCAACTCCACAGTTCTATTATTCTACTTGAAACAAAAGCAAAATCTTTTGATACTTTCAGTACAACTGCACCAGAAGAGGCAAGTGGAAATGTCATGGATTCAAAGCCTACTCATTAACAATGGTTTACTAAATACATTAGATGCCTTTATGCTTGATGTGTTATATCATTCTTAATGGCTTTCCATTGCTTTTGCATTTTAAAAATAATTTCATAGTATATATGCATATACTAATATTACCATGTTTAACAGCTTTTTGTACAACTGTTTGCTTTCATGGTGTTGGGAGCTGTCTTGAGTGCCTTTATTGGAAGAATGGCAACATACAAACGCAGCTACAGATGAACAAAAATACAAACTGGAACTAATAAATTATGATGTGGGGAAAATTTTGGAAAACCAAAGAGAATAATACATTGTGGTCCTTCTGCTTGGTATTTCCTCAAGAAGAAAAACATTTTACTTCATTTTCCCCTGTATTCTTTTCCGCTATTTTAAAATGGCTTCTCAGTTTGTTGCAGTTTTAACTTAAATCATATAGCTATTATAGTCATTTCACACCTCATGTGCATTGTACAAAATCTGAAGCAACTTTATATGCCCAAGATATGTGCAAGGGTTTTATACTAGACTTCATTTCATCCCACCCTACAGGAAATCTGACCTAGAAAATTCTGACCTACAATTTGCAGTGGTATTTTTGGAAACATAGAACTACTGGGCTTTTGTCCCATATTATAACAGTTTAAATAGATGGTAAACTCCGAAGCAGGATTTTTGGTGCTTTTAACATCCGTGAGTTGACAACCTTGATCTTAATTTACTCCCAAGAAGAATGTTGATTTACTACCAGTTTCACATTTTATCCTTCAGAGAGCGAGATAGAGGGGCAGGGTTGGCAGAGGGCTGTGCTAGCTACCATGGATGCTAAAGGATGCCAAAGGAAACGAATAAGCAAGCACTAGAAAAGCCAGGATAACCTAGAATCTTGTGTTGCGCCAATGTTTCACTCAGAATGATGACCCTTCTCCCAAATAAGAACACCCACTGACTATCGCTGCTGGATCACAGACTAATTGGGGAGTAGGCAATGTGGTGGGTAAAACTCCTTAGAAAATATTGGCTGGGCCTCAACATTTCAGAAGAGATAAGACAGTCAAATCAGAGGAAGGCAACCATGTAATAGCTCACAGAGCCACTCAAACAAAGAGCACAAGGAAGGGGAGGCAAGGCACCTGCCTTCCAGTTCTCCTCTTACATAACAAGGGAGGGCAAGGAACGGCACTGGAGCTTATGAAAGGTGGAATCTAAACTGACTTTCAAGGGTGTGTCCATTAAAACTGGATCATGCATCTCGGTGAGAAAAACTTTGCTCCTGGAAGCTACCTCAAATGCCACCTATATGAGAATGTACAGTTTTTTATTTTCTGTTTTTTTTCCTTAAAATAGAAAATAAAATAAAATTTAAAAATTGTATTTTTCATAACAAGTAGCTTTGTCTTGATACCCTCACCTTGATTATTATGATCATTTTGTGGTCTGGAACAGAGCTTAGAAAAATTACTTTAGAGAACTCTACGTCTCAGAATTCCTCAGCAGAGGTCACCAGTCATGTGGTTTATTCATTTACTTATTTATTTATATTTTATTTAGATTAATTTTACCCCTCCTTTCTCATTGGAAAAGGACCCAAGGCGGCTTACAGTAATAAGGGACAATATACAGTCCAATACAATTAAGACATGTTCAAGTTTGAGAACAGGGAATTGAGGGACATCTTTACAGCATTAGAAAGCAATGTTAAAGCTACAAGGGAACATGAGCAGTTAAAGAGAGAGTAAAAATTCCATGTAAAAGTTATGAGTGATGGAAACGAACATTGAAAACATAGTGTCAGTGCAATCACACAAGGTTATAAGTGGTTATAAACACAAAGTCTCTGTGATCATGTATGGTAGATTCATATAAAAGACATGTTAGATAGTACCTCATTCAGGGAAAGCTGTGACCTGGACATCCAAGCTCAGGGATGAGTCCAAGAGCACCCCCAAGCTGCATACCTCATTTTTCAATTGGAGGTTGACCCCATCCAGTACAGGTAAACTCCGATGCATCCCTATCCCTTGTTCTCCCTTTCCACTGACCAGGAGCATCTCTGTCTTATCTGGGTTTAGTTTCAATTTGTTCATCCTCATTCAGTTCATTACTATAGCTAAACACTCATGTAAAGTTGTGATAGTAACTCCCTTAGAATCTGGTGGTGACAAGAGGTAGAGCTGGGTGTCATTGGCAACTGGTTGCACCTCACCCCAAAAGTCCTGATAATCTCCCTTAGTGGTTTTATATAGATGTTAAATAACATAGGAGAGAAAACAGAACCCTGGGGGACTCCACGGTGGCCGTGGTGTCAAACATGAATCACCTAACACCAATTTTCTTTGTTCTTTCCTGCAGGAAGGACTGGAGTCATTTTAATGGAGTCCCCCTCAAATTCCATTTCAGAGATATGAGTCAGGAGGATACCATGGTCTATAGTGTCAAAAGCAGCTGAGAGGTCTAGTAAAACCAAAAGGGACACAGATCCCCTATCCATTTCCCTGAGTGAGACATCTACCAATGCAACCTGTGCCGTCTCAGGCCCATAGCCAGGCCTGAAGCCAGATTGAAATGTATCCAGGTAGTTTATCTCATCCAGAAACCTCTGGATTTATCTGGAAGCGGTGGTTCAAAAAGTCACTTTTCTAAGCATTGTTGTACCTTGGTCCCCACAAGTAAACACAGTGGGGCTTATTTCTGAGTACCCTTCCCTTGTTGAGTCACTGTTATCTAGACAACTCTATAGCACCAAGATGACTGCAGTAAAGTTTAGCTTGCAGGCAGATACCTGTGCTGTTGTACACTGTGTTTGTTCTTTTATGGTTCAGTGAAGAGGTTGTGGTGGATAATGTAATAGACTAGTTGTCTAGGTCACAGCTTAAGCGAGTGAAGATCAGCAGTTTCATATAGTTGTTTCCCCTCCGTTTTGACACAGTCCAGAAAATGATAGGTATCAAAAAGACTCTCATCAGGTTGTCCTGAATGGAAAGCTTGAAACGGAATGTTTGTTTTAAAATATCGTCAACACGAATGCATCCTCAAGGTTTCTCATTACCTTTATCTTTCTTTTTCCTCAGAGACCTGAGCTATTGAACTCTGTAGATAGTTTCTGCATCTTCAATCAGAGTCTCTCGGATGGTAGACATGAAGAACCTGAAGCAATTCAAACAATTTCGTCCTCTCATTGAATGACCAAAAAGGATATTTTATAACACCTTTTGGCTACACAAAAATGGTGGATGGCAGAATTTTTAGAAAACGGGATTACATTTTGTCATGCAGGAGATTCAACTCAAGGATACTAGCCTCAGGATTTCCTATTGAGAAGATACAGTATTTATCCAGAGACGGCTTCCCAATGACTGAGAACCGGTGGTCAGCTATGAGGCCCTTCATTTCTCCCTCTTGTTTACATGCCTCTCAGGCAAGGACTATCTCTGTGAAATACATCAGGGATTCAAAGTCTTCCATGACTCTGTCAGAGCTCATAATTCTTTCCTCTATGTGCCTTTCCTGAGATGTTTCGAAAAGAGAAGGCACATTAGTTATGTGTTTGGGAGGGCAGGCTTAACACAGAGCAGCAATGGCTCTTATAAATTTCAGGTAAAGAAGGGCAGCGTTGTCGGCTGAAGTTCTCAAAATCAAGTGAACCCGGCGTTTTTATCCAGTTTAGATCCAATGTTTTCTTTATCTGTATAATTCTAGAAGAAGAATGTACCTCATCTTAGGAGACTGTTCTTGCATCCTATGTAATGGGTGCACTGGAGCAGTCAAATGTCGATGCCCACAAAGGCCATTTAACTCTATCTCAGGTTGTTCTGAGTTTTCCAAAGAGACTATTTTAAAGGGTTTTTTTTTCTGGTTCCTGTTATTTTGAATTTATTGGGGCCATAGGTGTTTGGAAGAATTGGCAGAAACCGGGAGGTGTGTCTTAAAATGCATCCCACAGTGTATTTAAAAACCTAGGCACTCTGCTGAATGAACGCAACGTTTCTGTTCCCAAACCAGAATGCTGGCTAAGAGGCCCTAAGTGCAGTCTAAATAAGAAAAGCTCAGCTTTCTTGCTCCTCTTTGAGTATTACTTCATTTACCTCTGTAGCACCCGGAACACATTGCAAAAGTCATGATGCATTTTCTCTGCAGTAATAAACCCCAAACTATTACAATAGGCCTTCTTCATTAACAAAAACAGAGGCCCCCACGATCTAAACCTCACTTACTATGACAGTGAAATGGGACACAACAGAGCCCTTCCAGTGTTGTCAAACCAAAACTGAACTACTGGTAGTGATGACCCAGACTGGTGGAAGTTTCAGGCACGAACATTTGGAGGGTTACACATTTCTTATCCCTGCCCAACTGGAATCAAAATGGACTTGACAGTGCAAACAGGCCTAATCAGAAGTAAGCCCAGTTGAGTTCAGTAAAGCTTAGCCTAAATAAATATGCATAGAATTGCAGCCTAAGGGCATTTAACTGGTGCTTCTCTAGCATGGCATCTGAATGTATGTGTGTGTCTGATTCCATCTTCCTATCTGTTTTTCTTCTGCAACATTCAGTAAGATTTTTTTTCAAAGAAAAATATCTCTAATGAACACAAATGAGTCAAGAATTAAATTATTCGATGTACACTTGTTTTCTCTGAGAAACTACATTAAACATGTTAGTCGTAATTTATCATCTAATAAACAAGCTGCCTTCCATTTTAACAGGCATTTAATATAGCTTTAGAATTGTTGGCTTAAATCCAGTGGAGGTGGGACTTGCTAAAACAAATACTTCCATAAGCGGAATCAGAAGGGAACAATTGTTCCCTCTCCATTGCAGCATGTCCCTGGTGCCTACCTCCCTGCCCTCCAATTCCAAAAGCTAAAATGCTGGAATTGGTTTTCAGGTAGCACTCAGCACTGCAGGAGGAAGAAGCGGACAAGATGTTTCAGTTGCTCTGGATCTCTAGGCTATTGTATATATATGTACAGTATTCATTTTCACTAGTTAAAGAAATGTTAAGAGTACACAATGCACTAAAGTAAGGAGATGTAGCATTCTCATTTACTATTTCAGTTGCTAAATTCTTCTCCCACTCAGTATAGCAACGATTTAGAAACTTTTCCCCTGGTTTCTTAGGAGAGAAATCGAGAAGAAGAAGAAGAGCACAGAAAAGGGCTGAGAAGAAATTCTATTTCATTTAAAACTATGGCATTATATACATCTGATCTCGCCTGATCTTGGAAGCTAAGCAGGGTTGGGCCTGCCTAGTACTTGGATGGGAGACCACCAGGGAATACGAGGTGCTGTAGGCGCCTGGAGTAGGAACTGGCAAGGCGCTCCAGTATTCCTGCCAAGAAAAACTCCATGGACATGGAGTCACGAAGAGTCGGTCACGACTGTAACAACGCAACACATTGACTAGTAGAGTTCCTCGTGGCATAGTGGTTAAACCACTGTACTGCAGCTATAACTGTGCTCACAACCTGGGGTTCCATTCCCAGTAGCAGGCTCAGCCTTACATCCTTTTGCGGTCAGTAAAATGAGTACACAGCTTGCTGCAGGGGCAATGCGCAGCCTGAATAATTACTTGCAAGCCACCCAGAGAATGTCTTACGCACTATGGGGCAATATATAAGCAGCATGCTTTTTGCTTTATTTCCAATAAATTTATTACATTAGTAATGTAGTCTTACATTAATAATTACTAACTCGAATCCCGTTGATTCCTAACTAAACTCCCATTGATTACTAACTTAAATCACATTGATTTAAATGTGTGTTTGCTCAAAGATAAGCAGAAATTATTTATTGTTTGTAAATATTAACATGTCTGCAGAATTAATGGACTGGTGAGTTGTTGGTTAATCACAGCTGCAAATATCATGTAATGCAGCATTCATCTAGTCCTTCACAAACCTCATTGAATTAGGTTTGAACTCTTTGTCACAAATTGTGATTTAAAAGATGATTAAAATAACTTTCTCACTTAACCTACAAGATATAATATTCTAGAGTGACCAGGAAGAGATTATACAAGTTGAAAAGTCAATTGCTAGAATGAAATATATAATTTGGCCATTCTGGGAATTGCAGTCCAATGGTGCAGTATTTTCAAACTCTGTCTGTGACAATCACAAAACCCTCAATATCATGATACAGATACTAATGGAGGACAGGAAGAATTGTACGATCATAGTAAATTATTGCTGTTTGAGCAACAAGGAGATCACATAATCCCCAAACACAAGTCCTGCCAACAAGGAGAATGTCCTGTTCCTTCCAAACAATAATGAGTAACAGATCTGGATTTGCTGTAGTGACGTTCTGGAAAGATGTTCTGTCACAACAGGAATAGACATTTATATCTGACTCGATATTTACATCACGAGTGCCTCATCACAAACTTCTCTATAGCCTTCTGTAAAAATCCATTGCTGGAGGTAGCATCTGTAGTCGTTCTGATCCTTCTACTCAGGTTGGGATTTTCTTCTCTGGTTTTATATTGCAGCTGTGTTATATTTGCATTTTATTTACAAAGTTGACTTTTCTGCCTGTTAATGAATAAATGTTTTTTTGTTAGTCATATGTGATTTTTTTTTCATTACACCCTTGCTTTCTGATTCATTAAAGCCTTTCAAACAAATGTGTGAACGAGCCATAGGGCCCTGCACCCAGATCCCTTCTGCTCCATTTGTCACAGTCCAACAAATATCTGCACTTTCGCTGCAAATGCTACTGTTTTACTGGAGTCCCTAGAGCTGACTTTGTTCTAGCCAGAGATCAACTAGGCACCTGGGATGGGCTGCTCCTTCCTTCTTTTGTATTTCATTATAGTTACTTGACAGGAGAATGTGAACAGAATGTTCATCCATGAAACACTGACACAAGAATAAATAATTTTATTTATTTATTTATTTATATCTAAACCGCACTGACTTTCCCACAGGAACTCTGGGCAGTTAACCAACAAATAAGCAAACAACAATTTAAAATCAATAAACAGGTTAATGACAAAACAATTTAAAAACAAAACAAAACAGACCAGCCAGAGGCATCAAGGCAGAAAAATAGAAAAAGCAACAAAACACAGGGGAAACAAACAGAGACATTAATGGCATTAATTTATGGCATAGAACTGATGAAAAAGCCTCTCACATGTCTGTGATTCTATATATAAGAGCAGTAGTGATCAAGCCTAATAAAAGTGCTCCTGAATGAAGTCACCCTGAGCATATAAGTATGATAATTACCCTTTTTGTTTGACCCATCTTTTTTACCCATTTTGTTTACTCAGCTCAAACTTATTAGTTCCCACATTTGTTTCATGATTTCTCACTTTGCGTGTCTCTTCTGTTCAGCTCACTTTCCTGTTCTATTGGCCAGTTTCCCATTCAGTTCTTTCCATTTCCTTTGTCTGTTCACAACAGCACAAATAAGAGGAAATGGCTAGTTTACTAAGAAGAAGTAATCGAGTTCAGACAGAGTCCACGGACTCTGTTATTTATTTATTTATTTTACCATTTAAATTGCTACTCATTCTCTTGATGAATTCTGTTACTGGCTTCTTTCCTTAGAAATCCCCAACGTTTCAAAAACTGTCTGGGAGAAGGAAAAGCTGACATTTAGGACTCTTCAGCATTCAGAAGGAATTATGGGGTTCTTTTGGGTCTTGCCACAAAAATTTTCGATGTTTCTGTTATTTGGGGTCGAAGTCGGTGAAGCCGCAAGGGACCATGTAAGGAGGCCCAAGGGAGAAAATGTCAATGGAGCACTAGTGTCATAATGTCCTTACGTGTTCGCACATCTTGTCTGCGAAAGTTTTGCTGTGGCCCAGTGAGTTTTTCTCCCCTTCTGGCAGTAACTGGGGTGGGGTGGAGGTGGGGGAAAAAACATCTCCCCGTCTCCTTCCCACATAGTATCAGGTAGGTGCAGCACTTGCAACCATTTTGGGGAAGTCTTGGGGGAAGCCAGCCTCCTATAGATGCCACCATGATGACATCCTGGCCCTAAGACTTGTGTGGGAGATACAAAGTGAGAGGGCTCAAAGGCTTCTAAACCCTGTGATGCTTTCAGGTCAGCTCCCTTTTTGTCCATAGTTTTGTTTCTTTCTTTTTTAAATTATTTTAAAATTACATAAACACAATATAAAAATAAAAGAACATAAGCACAAAACAAATAAACAACCACAATTATATATATATATATTTAAAAACCCTGTGCAACCCACCTCCCACTTGGGACTTATTCCATGCTTCAAAGATACTGATCTTCCCATTTCCCTCCAGAAATACATTGAATCATCTCCCAGTGTGTAGCCTTTTCCCTTTGGAAATAGCAACAATTCATCCCATACTAAATTAAAATCATTACTTTTTTCCAGCAATGAAAATTCTAATTTTGATTTCATGGGTTAGTTAATCATTCATAGACTTAGTCTGTAACTCCATTCCTCTAATCTTATTTTGTTGTTGGTTTTTCAGTTTTTAGCAGAACTAACCCTTGCCACGGTCATCATTGTTGTTATTAACTCCACATCCTCTTTCTTCAGTTGTTGGTTTTCAACCACATTCAACATTACAGCCTCAAGGGACATTTGAACCCTTTCCCTCATTATTCTTTGAATGCCCTTAAAATCAATGTCACGGAGGGTTGGGGTTCTCCCACTTGGATCCCAACTTCTGAAGTGAACCTGGGACCAGGGGGTCTCCGCCGGGGTGTACGTAAGGGGTAGTCAGGTCTCTTGGTCAGGTCCTCCCTGGGATCCAGCGTCCCGGCCTCGATTTTCTTCCAGATCTTTATCAGCCATTCGTCTAACTCAATCTCCTTGTGGATCTCCTTACGTTTCCGATTATACTCTCTGTATTCCCTCTCTCCCCAATAAGAGCACTTCTGGCGGTGAGCTCTGCGTCTGAAGCTTTCAGCCTCTTTGTGGGGCATCATCATTTGTTCCCAGTCTCCCGTCCATGGGTTCTCCATCCATACCCATCCTTCTGGAAGCTCCCGTTTCGCTCCCTTTTTACAAGTCCCAAACCCCACCTCCACAGGAGTGGATTGGTGAGCCTTTCCCGCCAAGTCTTTCTTTCTACTTCCGGTTTGCCCCGGGTTCTCTTCCTTCTCCTTCTCCTTATGCTGCTCAATAATCTTTAGGGCATCATAGTATCTCTTCAGCATCATAAACCTCTCCACAGGTGTCACTGTCATTAGTTTCTCTGGCTCCCCTGGTTTCTCCATCCTTTCGGCTGGATGTGCAGGGGTCCCTCTCTTCCCATCAGAGAAGTTTCCCTCACATGGACTAACTCTTTTAACCTTTTTCCTACACACCGACAAATACAGCTCACTGCTGGGCAAATCTTTCAATGGGCGGGGGGCCGGAATGAACTCATGAATAATGCAGCATCTGGAGTTTTTTATGGGCCACCTCATAACCACAGATCATTAGCCTGCCTCACTCTGCTTTGTAGGGGTGGGTAATTTGAGCACAAGGCAGCTATTGCTCAATACTTCTCTGTTTATTAACCCTGAGCCTAAGTGGGCTTTAATCCCCTTAAGCAAATGGCATGTTGGGCTTTACTGGAAATAAAAAGGCATTTTATGGCTAGAGATACTTAAGATCTGCTATTAACTTGGAACTGAGAGTGCTATAAATTAGAGACTGGTCTAATGAATGAGGTTCAGGTCAAAAGTTGCCTATAGTTTGGAAGAACTGTTGTGGAAGAAAACGACTCAAACAACTGACTATACTTGTACTAGAGGGCTAATTTGGCTCAGATGCCTCTCTTGGGGGCTCTATCCCACGGTCTTTAAAATCCGGATCTAATTTTCCAATAAAACAGCTCCCAAAATTGTGCCCCCACAGTCAGCTGGTTTTTTAAAAACAAAAACAAAAAAACAAAACAAACCGGTAACGCCCACTTAACCGGGTTTCAGTGAGTTTTCCAGGACCCAAGGCAGAGGGTGGGTATATTTTAATCTGGTTCGAAATGCTCGTTTTTACAACCTATTTTCCCCCTTTTTGTTGTCGGTTTACCAGTTATGCAGGTCAGCAACATTCTATCTTGCTGTTCCCCCTGATTGCTGTCTCTCTGATATTTTGCTTGGGATACTGCCAGCCAAGTCGGGGCAAGGAGGAGGAGGAGGAGGCTCACTTGTGGGACAAGGATGAAAAGGACAAGTAGCCTCTTCTGAGGCCAACCGGTGGCAGCCAGGGGCTCCCAGCAAGGGCGTGGGTTGGCCCCTGTGATGGGCCTCCCTTTCCGAAGGTGCCCAGGCGAAATCCTTCCTAGCCAGGGACTCCGTCACCATGCCCAGGGAGGGAGAGGGGTGTATGCGGGGGGGGGGGGGGTCTGGCCATGACTAAAGAAGAGGGAATTCACTTCTCGTTGAAGGAGTGAAAGGGAATCCTGAGGCTGGTGAGTGAGCGAGGGACTGACAGGCAGCCTAGAATGGCAAAAGTCAGGCATTGGTGGATTTTCCCTCGAGGGCCGTTAACGAGGAAGCCCCTCGTTGGTGGCTGCCTCAGGCAAGGCTGAGGGGGGCGTGGCGGCAGCAGTAGCAGGTTGAGAACTGGCATGGAAGCGAAGGGCAGGGCAACTGGCACATGCTCCTGCCAGCGCTGACATTTCTTTATTCTCTCATTCTCTCGCACACACATACACACTCCATTGTGTGTGCATGCACACACACACTCTCACCCACTGGCCCACATTGTTTCTCAAGAGTGGCAGCCACCTCATGTTGACATTGTGGCCCCAATCTTTATTGCATTGTCACTCCACTGTGGCTTGTGCTCCCGTAGCACTGGAGCTTCTAAGCGCCACACAGCCGGAAGTACCCCTCAGAGCTTCTGCATGTGTGTTGTGTCATTACAGTCGTTACCAACTCTTAGTGACTTATCCATGGAGTTTTCTTGGCAGGAATACTGGAGTGGTTTGCCATTCCTCCTCCAGGCGCCTACAGCACCTGGTATTCCTTGGAGGTCTCCCACCCAAGTACTAACCAGGGCCAACCCTGCTTAGCTTCCAAAATCATGCAAGATTGGAAGTGCTTAGGGCATCTAGGCAGCTCCCTCAGAGCTTCTAGATGCAGGTTAATGACGTTACTTAAACCACGTCCATAGGAACACAGGAACCTCATTTTCAGTCATATGATGACTTCACAAAGAAATATGGCTTTTATTATTAACCGCCTCTTTCGCCTGTGTGATAGGGCGCTCTCCTCTGTCACAAAATGGCTACCCTCCTAAGTTGATGCAGTACATTAGACTGGGGTGTGTGTGTGCCACAAGAAGGCAAAGTGGCCCAGGAAGCAAATTACATGTGGATTCAAATACCTACTAGAGAAGAAGGGCCTAAGTGTCTCCTGTGATGATGTACTAATTGCCTCCCATATGTTGAGGGCAATTAATTTCAAGATGATTGGCTCACTCTCAGGAGAGACTGCCGAAGCACAATGGCACAATGCTCAGGTCACGCCCTCTGGATCAGCATATGTTTCACTAGCTACTTCTGCAGTTCCATCTGTAATTGCCCAAGTTTCACCCAGAGAGTATGAACTGGGGGTTATAGGAGAAGAACAGTACGGAAGTTCCAAAAATAAACAGTTGAAAAAAATGGAAATAGCAGAAAATATTAGGAGTACTTTCCCCATTTCATTGAACTAACACGGAAGAGTAGTACAGGGTCTATGGGACTCTGTTCTTCATCATTTAAACTGGTACCTCTTAAACTCAGTGTCTTGATGAATTCTATTTTTTAGAAATCCCCTGTGTTTCAAACATTTTTTTTAATGGGAAAGGGAACTGTTTATCTTCAAGCAACAGGTCTCTTCAGCATGGGGAAGGAGTTGTAAGCTTCTTTAGCTCCTGCCCCCCCCCAAAATCACCTTTAATGTTTCTGTTATTTGAGGCCAAAATCAGTGAAGCCACCAGATACCATGTAAGTAAGGGCACCATAGTTTTCAACCATTGCAGTATTTGTTCTAAAGCAATTATGAAATAAGATACCTTCTCAGCAGAGGTTGCTCTCTTATGGTGCACCTCTAGCTCTGGGAGTCTGATTAACTTTCCACTCCCCCATTTAAGATGGGGGAAGGCAAAGACCCAGATTATGCAGAGGCCAAACATCACCATGGAGACATGTATCGTATAATATACCTGCAGCATGAGAAATATGTGTCACTCCAGATCTTGCTGAAAGGCAACTCCTGTTGTCTGCCCTAGCCAGCATGACCAGTGATGTAGCATCATAAGAGATCCAGTCCAAGGTCTAGAGAGCCATATGTTCTCCCTCCCAGAGCTAGTATGAGTCCTTCACCACTTGCAGATCATTCATTTCAAATTCAGTGCTTCTTCTGGTATTCTAATTTCGCCGGCTCAAACACGCCTACAAGTCATTTCTTAGGTCCTTGCCTAAACCACTGCACAGGACTTATGATTTATTTAGCATTCCTGGTGCTGTTGATGCTAGATCTTCAACTAGTCACTAGTGGTTATACAACTGCTAGTCCACTAATCATATCTCTTGGATTTCCACTTGATGAACATTGGACATGGGACTGACAAATATTGTTAATGATGAAAGCCAATTGGACAAATGTCATGCACAGAACTCCCAATTTTGTAATATTCTCATTGAAAATCTGGAGAAGCCATCACGTGCAAGATAGGTTGTAGCACAGCTATAGGAATTTGAGGCAATCCTGGACAATTCATAGATAGTTGGCAACACTGGGAATTCACAACATAGTGGGACAAAGACTGTGTCCTGTTAAACAGCAATGTGTGATATAAAAAGGCCTTATCTCTGAAAACCAAATAGACCTCCAAAATAAATAGTTCAGTGTCTTGTATTTTGATGTCAAGAGAAATGGGACTGTAAATTTGTGCTTGGGTTAAAAGGATACAAAAGCAGATGTGAAACAAAACAATAATTTTCAAGAAAGTAAAAAAAAAACCCTGATCAGGGGATGGTAAGAAATAATATTGGTCGTATAGGATCCCATCACTCATTCTTTCATCTGTTTTTCTGCCGTTTTATTTCACCTTTCTTTGTAGCGCAATGTATTCCTCATCTAAAAGTCAGCTTCAAGTTGGCAGCCCCTGAAAATCACTGTAACCATTACATCTGGTAGGAAAGAAGCAATAACATATCATGTCAGACCTGCTCAGATTCTTTGTGGAAAGCACCTGCTGTTTAAATGTTGAGTTTCCCATGGAAAGCATCCAACAGCATTTTCAATTTTCTTCAGAGGGAAATTTGTTTCAGGAACAGGAACAGGTGTGATAATGTTTGCCTTTGTACTGGAACTATGTTATTCAAATCCTCCACCTCTTTTTAATTCATAGCAAAAAGGGAATGAATACAAGCAGAGATCAGCAGCTTTTATTTGCAAAAAGAGTGTGATTGGCAGCCACTGTAAAGGACTCATTATGCTTTCATTAGCACTCCTTGTGCCATTGGCCTAGCTCTTGCCATCTGTTTATGAAAGCAGAGTGCATAAAAAAGCTTTTCCAAGGTCTAAGGTACAACCCTCCAGAGTTGTCCCCTGCCCTCTGCCATTAACCCTCCCCACTGATTTCCAGACAGATTTAGGCAAAGCTTTCTTGTATGTCTGTCATTTGGGGGGGGGATGCAGCAAAGAAATGAGGAGTAGCATTTGTGCACATATATGTGACCATGTGTTCATGTACACATGCATGATTCTCAAAAACCAAGCTAAAAAAATGCAGTGCACTTCTGTATTACAAATCGATTTTTATTGCATCCAACTATGGCATGAGATGCTAAAAACAAAAGAAAGGAAAAACCTCCAACAAAAATCACTGAAGCATCACAAACAAACGGACGGGCAAGAAACAGTGTCCAGAGATGGCTTTCCAAGGATTGCTTCCTTCCCAAATACAAAATGGAGGCACAACCAATAACAAATAATGACACCCCAACCCCAGTATTTGAGGTGAGAGTCTGCCATCCATACACTGTGCCAGGGCTTCCAGCCTGCTGGTTAGAATTGAGATTTAACTCAGATTTAGCCTGTCAATGTTAAAATGGCAACTTCATTGTCAAACAAGAGGAAGGGACTTAACCATAAGAAAACAATGTTGTTTAGAAAATGTTACTTACAAGCATTATTCTCTAGAATATGCATTTAGAAACATAATATTTAGAAGCATTATTTTCTAGGTTCATCCCCCATGTGATGCAAAAATAACAATTTTAATGCCAATATGTTAAACAGGCATGGTATTTCAAAACTCTATTTCAGGAGCCAAAAGACCACTGTTTCTTCCAATTTGCTCCTAAAAGAAAGAGTGCAATGTGATAAGTAAACTATGTGTGATGGATACTATGCAATTCAAAACTGCATCCTATTAGTGATCCAGAGGTATGATCATTGCAGATCTTTGTGCTTGAGCAATCAGACTTGCAAACAATACAGTACTGTATTTCAAATCCAAAGAGGCATTCACTCACAGGCACTAGTGGGAACTGATCCCAACTCCTGATGTTGCTTTTAAAAATGCATTTTAGGTACACGAGCTCTCTCAGCATCTGGAAGTTGGAGCGTTGATCATGGGGAGACCTCTCTCACACACACTGAAAAGCTACTGCTTCTCTCTCTTTTTTTTTGGGGGGGGGCTGAAAAAAGCAAAATGATCCAAACATCTTTGTCATGAGCCTGGTAAGAAAGAACTGCCCAGATGCACCAGGAGAAGTAGATTTAGTGATTTAGGGGAGACAGATTCCTTTTCCCCAACAAAAAGGGGTGAAAGGGACACAAGTTGATCTCTTGATTATGGAGCCTGAAAACACTGTCCATCAAAGAGCTACTCTTCTAACAAACAAACAGCTGCAGCATCCTTCTGTATTATGCATTCAAAGCCCATAGATTCGGCCCCTATTCCACATGCTTGCTGTTTGTCTGGGGGGGGGATGCCCCCTTTTGGATCCCATTTGCTGCCCCCAGGAGAAAGACAAGTCTTAAGACAGCCATGGCAGTGGTGCTGCCATCACTGGTGCTGCTGGTGCTGTCACTGCCATTAGAGTTTGGCCAAGATGGCTCAGACTGAGGGCTGAAAGGATCCTGTAGGCCGGAGAACTTCCAAAAGGGAATATGAGCAGGCAGCACCAGAGTTGAACCACAGCTTGGGTGGGAGGGTGGGAACACCTTGCGGGGTCTGTAAATCACCAAGAGGCCGTGTGGCGTAACAGATAGAGTGACAGACCAGGACTCAGGAAACCTGGGTTCAAATCCCTACTCAGCCACTGAAACTAAAACCCCTCTTTAGGTTTCTCATGTACCTGTACTTTGAGAGCCCTATTAGGTATGCAACATCACATTTCTGGCTAATAGATGGGAATGTGTGTTGGGTAGTGGTGGTGGTGGTGGTTCTCAGCTCCAGATGTTCCTGACTGACACAGATTGTCTAGATCTATTTCAAAGTGGCTTCAGGCCTAATCATGGAATGGAGACAGCGTTGGCCCCCTTTGTGAATGACCTACCTACATCAGCAACTGGAAAGGGGAAGGATGGCTTTTCTGGTGGCTTTCCATCCCATTGACTGAGGCCTCCTTTTCGGTCTTCTTTCTGGGATGCATCTTGGAGATACTGTGCCATTTTAAATGACCATGAGCTCTGTACAAAACAAATACAAAGAAAATAAATAGCTGGCATTCAAACTGGTGTTGGGGCATGTATGGAGCTGGCACTGCTTCCCTTCTTTGGATTTTTACAGGGCACAATATTCCATCACTTAAGAAGAAGAAACACACAAAACACAGGCCAATTCCACTCTCTCTGCCCCCATAATTTAGAAGTTAGTAGCAAATTCACACGTTGTTCATACTGGTGTGGTACAGACAGAGCTGTTTGACCCAAGAGATTATCTACTCTTAGCACAATTACTTTCATTGGTTTGGTGTTCCCTGTGTTTGTTTCTATAGCCTAAAAAGAACAGCCACCTTCCCACTTGTCTGTGAAGATTCTCAGTCATCCAGGTGAGTTTATCTGGAAGTTGAGTCATGGCAACTGGACTTCTTTTTCTTGAGAGACTGAAACATTTCCCTGCTCATCCAAACAGCTTCGTCAGTAACAGCTTCATCAGTCTGAAGACCATAATGCCAATTAATGCTTTACTGGGAAGAAGAAAGCTATTTGTGAGTCTTCCATTGTATAGTTCACTTTGACCTCTTGTCACCCTGGTCTAAAATAGGCTCCTAAGATCAACAATGGTCTGAACTGGCTTGTTAGGTGGACAATAGTCTCAATAGGCTATTAGGTGAATAATGGCCTAAGGTGCTGAAACCCATAAAGTATGGGTCATTAGTTATATATTTGCATCAGATTCAGTTTGGAGGGTAATGCTGAACTCAGAGTTAATGGTCAAATACAAAGAGGACACCACTGCAAAGAGGAGCAGAAGTATGGGATATATATTTGGCTTTCTTCTGGATCGTGTTGTCCTCTGGCTGTGATGTAAAATCCACAGTGCCTCAAGATGGGGAGACCTGCCAGTTTTGTCTTTGCCTTGGCTGAATTCCCAGAAGATCAAAGGATAGCTCATGTCCAGATTTGAAAGAATCACCTTCTGGAAGACCAGCAGAAACATCTTCTTGAAGTAGAGATGGGCACGACTCAAAAAAAAAAAAAAGGTTTTTCGTTTTTCGTTGAGGGGGTTCGTTTCAGTTCATTTTCGTTGGGTTTTCCCACAAATTTTTCGTTTTCGTTTCATTACCTAATGAAAACGAAAAACGAAAATGAAAAATTTCTGTTTCGTTAACATTCTTTTCAGTTCAATGTGTTTGCCGCAATGAAAACGAAAAACACAGCAAAATTTTTCGTGTCATTTCCGTTTCCGTTTTGTTTTTGAAAAATTTTCGTTTTCGTTTCGTTACCTAACAAAAACGAAAAAACAAAAACGGAAACGAAAATTTCACTGAGTCGTGCCCATCTCTATCTTGAAGCATAGGAGAAAGCTCTTGCAGTTTCTCATCCTTGTGCAGAAGGACATGATATCCTATGTCCTTATATCCTTATATCCTATGCTTTCATGGATTGTATGCTCTTATCAATTGCTTTTGTTTCATATACGTTTGTATAGTTGATTTGTATGGATTCTTTTGTTGTGAAGCGCCCAGAGTTCCTCTGGAAAGTTGGGCGGTATATAAATATAAATAAATAAATAAATGCTTTTACTCCTAGCAAGATGCTTTAAATCAGGAGACTCCGTCCAGTTTCAACAGAGAATTTTTATTTCATTTTTTCCTTAATATTACATAATTGTGTCCATTACATATTTAAAAAACAACATCCTGACTATTATGGCATAGCACATGAGCAAAACTTTCTGTCTTTCCCTTCATTCATACTGGTCATACACTTGACAAGAGTACTATATTAGAGATAGCAAGTTCTCAGAATGTCAAATGCCTTAATTCTTTTTCTGGATAGTCATACATGCTATTATACATACGCGACTGGGGAAACTGCATGTGAAATACTTATAACTGAATGTTTTCCTTTTCTATCAACAAAACCCAGAAAATTTACAGTACTAAGTGGAACCTGATCCTAAAATCAAGTCAAATGATGCAGGAAGAGGTGCCAATTTCCTGAGTGAATAAGAACATGCATGAAAGTACACATGTCCCACGATGGTCATGTCAAATGAGCCTGCATCCTGCAAGCATCCAGATGCATTGAACTTCAAAACCCATCACCCTCATCCAGCCGCCATGTTGCCCAACGCATCTGGACCCACGAAGAAAACTTTTCTCAAGCCCAGCTTTCTGGGAAGGTTTGGGGCTGTGCAAACATGAAACGGAAGCTGACAAGCCAGCACTTGTGGTGTTACCACAAGCATGTTCCAATTTGCACCACTTATTGTACAAAAAAATAAATAAACAGGAAACCAGAGAGTAGAAAATGCACACAGCAAATATAGAGTATAATATAATAAATAGAGCCAAAGGATGTGGCTGTGTCAGTTTGTTGCAGCAGAAAGAAATGGTATCCTGTGTCACCTTACAGGCCTAAAATACAGAAAAATTGTAACACAAAAATCACTTATATGTTGCAGTTTACATCGTCCTGTGCAGCATCTTCTGCCATCCAAAATTTTAGGGGGTGATCAGCTATCATTGCAAGTGGAGGCAGAAGCAAAACATGTTTACCAAAATGTTAGCTCTTTTCAATAGAAACAAGGAAACTGGCACAAACCATTCTGGGTGTTAACTCTCCGCAGATCCATTAACTATAGGCTAGAGATGTAAAATGTTCAGATATTTTGGGAAAAAACAGGGGAGGAAAACCTGTTTTTTGTCCTTTTTTTTTTTCATTTTTCCAGTCCTGTCCTCCACCCCCAGCTTGATAATTTATGGAAATTTCACATTTCTACTACAGAGTTGAAACATTTCTTCAAGCCAAAACCAAGAAAGAGTCAAAGGTCATTTCCCCTCCATGTGACTGTAGAGTCAGAGATTACATGATCCTCCCAGCTGTTCAGTTCTAAGATGGTTTTATTACTAGGTCTGTTTTCAAACATTAATAGTTAGTATTTACTTTTATTTTATTTTATTGTCAATTTATGTAGTTATGCTTTGTTTATATTATGTTGTTTGTATTTTGGTTGTTTACAGTAAATGTGTAACTTTGCTGTTCTGCGATTTTATGTTGTAAACCACCCAGAGTAGCCCTAGGGTTAGATGGGTTGTATAAAAGTTGAATGAATGAATACATAAATAAAATAGTATTACCATATTCAAACATAGTAGCAAAACTAGGGCTGGGGAGGGTCTCTTCAAATGCCCCCCTTGTGAATTCCTGGCCAACCTAGAAATGTCTTGGGGCCTATGATGGCCTTTTCTGCAACTTCTCATCTTCCATTTCCTTTTCACAGTATGGGGACTGGGTAGGTAGGCATTCATGCAGTTGCATAGCCTCTCTTTAAACTTAACATGAACAGAGAAGCCAAAGCCAACTTGGTTTCCTTTCTTTCCCAATAGTTCTGTGGCTTAGGTGAGCTGGTAACAGGGAAATGCATAATTAGAGATGGGCACGACTCAGGAAAAAAACTTCGTTTTCGTTTTCTTTTTCGGCTAGGGTCCGAGTCATTTCGTTTCCGTTTTCGCGAAAAATCGGAAAAAATTAGTCGTTTCGTTTTTCGTTTTTTTCGTTATCGTTATACTGGTTTTTTTTGGGGGGTAGCGGGCTCCTGGAGGCACCTCTGTGGGGTGGGTGCCTCCGCCGGCCCGCTATAAAGGAAGGGACAGCAGCAGCAGGCTCCAAGAGACCCCTCAACATGGGGGTCTCCCATCCTCACCTGCTGCTGCTGCAAAATGGCATGCACAACCATATGGTTATGCATACCATTTGCAGGCAGAGTGAGACCTGCTCGAGTACTTGATACCCTGGTACGAGCGTGTCGCCAGCCATTTGCAGGCCAGGCAGTGCCACTGCACCTGCTCAAGCACCTTGTCCCACGAGCGGGTCGCACCTGCCATGTCCCACAAAGAAGGGAGTCGTACTTGCGTGTGTAGTGCAATGCAAGTCGATCTGGCTATGGGCTAAGGTGGATTAGGGTTAGGGCTAGGGTTAGGCTAATGACGGGTAAGGTTATGGTGGGCTATTGGGTTGCACCTCTGGGTGCCTCTCTGACCCACTAAGAAGACAGTCTGTGACGTATGGGTAAGGAGTCAAGGATTAGGGTTAGCGGGTTAGGGGGCTAGGGCAAGTTTTAGGGGGCTTTTTGGCACATCCCAGAAGTCTCAGTGGCCAAGTGGCCATGCAATTGGTGAGATGGCTCCAAAAATTTGCATGGTCGTCCCCTCCCACATGGCTGGCCAGGCCACTGGGCCAGCCCATCATTGCACACTGCGCAGATGTAAAATAAAATAAAATAAAATAAAATCAATGGAGGACACAGGAGGAGAGGAGAGACATTTTGTTGCAAGAAAAAACCCACTGCTACTGTGAAAAATCTGGCAGTTCATACATTTCCGCGTGTTTCTGTTGTGCTTGTGTGTTTTTGGACCACGATTTCAAAAACAATATTGCATTCGCCGCCCCATTTTCGATCCCCCGCCCGCACCGCATGGCATGGCGACGAGGCGACTCGAGTCCGGCTGCCCAGGACGGGGGAAGCCGGGACACCCCCCTCCAGACCAGAAACCCCCCCTCCGGTAGGTGCCCTACTGAGTGAGTGCCCTTAGTCAAGCGGGCATTTTCCGCCTGCTTTTTGGCCCGGGAATGGGTGGGGGGGAGACCCGGGGGAGAGTTTAAAAAAGTTTTTTCCTGCGCCGTCCGTGCCGCTTGTGTTTGCGGCGGCCGTCGGCGTCTCGGCGAGAGTGGGCTTTTTGCGAGCCTGCGGCGAGTCCCACCAGACCAGAGCAGCCCAGGACGGAGGGGGGGGAAGCCGGGACACCCCCCCTCCAGACCAGAAACCCCCCTCCGGTAGGTGCCCTACTGAGTGAGTGCCCTTAGTCAAGCGGGCATTTTCCGCCTGCTTTTTGGCCCGGGAATGGGTGGGGGGGAGACCCGGGGGAGAGTTTAAAAAAGTTTTTTCCTGTGCCGCCCGTGCCGCTTGGTTGCGCTTTGGCGGCCGGCGGCGAGACTGGGCTTTTTGCGGCGGGCGAGTCCCACCACCACACCAGAGCATCCCAGGACGGAGGAGGGGGGGAGGCCGGGCGGGGACCTCCAGAAACCACCCCTCTGGTAGGTGCCCTGAGGCACGGCAGGCATTTTTCCGCCTGCTTTTTGGCCGGGAACCGGGCTTTTTAACTTTTAAAAACTTTTTTTTCTGTGCCGCTTGGCATCGCGCGCGATCGCGCAATGCAAGTAACGAGCACGACAAATCAGACCAAATTGTTCGTTCGTCGGTTTGAGCTCGAAGTCTGGCGGAGTAATTCCCGTTTCCGTTTCCGTAG
Source organism: Phrynocephalus versicolor (assembly GCA_023846285.1). NCBI lineage: Eukaryota > Metazoa > Chordata > Lepidosauria > Squamata > Agamidae > Phrynocephalus > Phrynocephalus versicolor. Next base: position 36,459,020 of record JAHTLZ010000015.1, on the reverse strand, counting down.
AGTAACGGAAACGAGTAATGGAAACGGAAACGGAAATACCGCTAAGTCGTGCCCATCTCTATGCATAATACACCCCAAGTTGTGCCTTAATTACCTTTCAAATTCTGGGCTGGACAGGGAATGGTGCTCCAAAGAGGCACAATTTCTGAGCTGCGCTACAAATTCACCTTCCGCCTACTGTGGTGGAAGCAACGACGGATTTGGGGGCAGGCGGGCGATGACATCTTGCTCCAACTGTTGGGGAATGACAGAGCCTGCTGCCAACATGAGCAGCTTAATGGCACTGTTAAGAGATGACAGGGTGAGGGACCCTTTGTCTACCACATGTGACAGATTGCTGGCTTTTGGCAGTTTAATGTCCATGGAGAATGTAGAGTGTTCCAGAGGCTAGTGGGCCCCTTTCCTTCTTCTCTGCTGCAATTAGGAGTGGGGGGAGTAAAACCTTTTGTAACTCCCACCTCTCGAGGAGGGGAATGCAATTTCTCTTTCGAGAATGCCTCTAGCATGGCGATGTGAGACTTAGGAGTAAGGCTGATGTATTGACTGAATAGCCAGTGTTTCAGTTCAAAGCTGCTGCCACATTTGACTGCAGCAATAACAACTTACATTTCCAACCTGACTTATTTGCCCTTAGCTTTGATCTTATGAGGGAGCTTTGAAACTAGTCAAGGTTTCCAAGAGTTTTTAGGTATATGCTGGCCTAATTACAGGATTCCTTGAAGTGAAAAATAAACAAGTTATTCAATCCTAGAACTGATTGATTTATATCAACAGAGTTGTGGCTAAACAACCACACCCTCTTTTGTGAAGAAATATGTCTCAACCTGATTTAAAGAACATTATTTTAAAAATAAGTGGGGCCAATTTAATAGGAACATCCAGGTTTATTCTATGTTGTTCTCCAAATAAATGTGTATGATAATGTATGTACTATTTTTGGTCACGGTACAAAACAGTATGTTTTAATAAAGGAAACTGCAAAATAGACAAAATCACAAGGAGGATGTGTGTGGAGTTAGAACTGCAAGAGTATGTGGAGGATTCATTTGCATGGAGTATAAGCAGATTGGTTCTAAATTTTTCTGCACAAAAATGTCTAAGTCCGAAGTAGTTCAGGAGTTCACCTGAGATTTTGTTCTTGTATTATATGGGTTATTAAGGAAATAACAGGAATTAAACACAAATAAAAATAAAAGAGGGAGCTCTCTTTAATAACTAGACAATATAAACTAATATAAACTGAAGTTTTTCAAAGCTGAGGAAATGACCAGAACACTACCATTTGCAGTGCTGATTCTTTGTTGCTTAAAAAAATACACTGGACTGGACTGGAGTGTGTGCGTGTGCATGTGTGTGTGTGTGCGTGTGTGTGCGCGCGCACGCGCGTGTGTGTACGTGCATGCGTGGCTTTGCCCACACCAGCTTTATAATGTTTTCTCACAATTACATGTAGGTGCCAAGACCAAAAGCCTCAGCATTTTTTCTGTATACTGCAGTCAAATGTAGAATTTAAGTTTAGTAAAAGTACAGTGTATTTAATTATGACTCCTGAGTGTAGACATAATATTTTCCTCAGAAGGCAAGTTAGAAGCTAGACTGAGTTGATTGCTAAATTAATCCACTGTGCAACGTGGATTAAATAAATCTCCAAGAAATGATGTGGCTGAATAAGATAGCTATCTTCCTATATCGTGCACCAGTTATGGTGCATGTTCCCCATCTTGTGGTGAGTCTAGGAAGCATGTGCAATTTCATTTCTACTAGTAGTAACTTCAACCTTTTTTTTAATCAGCCTTTTAGATGACAATGGCAACCTCCAATTCCGTGCATCTCTATAGCTTCTGATAATAGGTTATTTCGCTAAACGAAAGTCACAGTTCTGCTCTTAGCTGCAAAGCAAGGCAGGTGGTCTCCGATCAAATAAACTCTCTGCAGGGCAAACAAATAAAAGACCCCATGAAGTTTTGATTTCCCCATTTTCCAACTACAGGCATACCTTGGCTTGGGAAATTAATGTGTTCTCCAGGACATTTCGTATTGCGGAAAATTCGTAAACCGGAAACGCACAGAGACGCAATGCATCCTGGGTACTTTTTCCACAATGCATTACCAAAAAAATCATAAACCGAGGTTTTGGTGGGGGTGGGGAATCATAAACCAAGGCATTTTTAAATGGATTTCCTTTCGTGAACCGAAGATTATGTTAACAGAGGCATTCGTAAAACAAGATATGCCTATAGAGGGTATTTGTAGAAGGGTATGCCCCAAATAACTTTTCGGATACACACACAAAGTATAGAAATGGGTAGAATGTTGTTTGCACCTCAGCGCTGTGTTCCAAACTGCTTTATTAGCAAATCGTGAAAGGCCCATTGCATGCGCGGCCATTCTGCAGCTTCCCCAATTACCCACATGAACAAGCCCTGGGGTTCGTGGGCACCCCCGTCCCCGGGTATAGTTGTGCTGAAGGTGGAAAACATCCTTTCCCATTTTTAACAAATGGTGGTTTGCTATCTGTTTTTGAACCCAGCCCATTGTGGTTCTTCTTAGTGATGGTTTAATGGAACAAGCCAATGTCTGACTGCGACGGACTGCAATCAGCTTGTTTCCTTAATCCAAAGTTACATTTTCATGAATTTATCAGATTTCTCATGCCCTGGTTCGTGAAATTGTATGCTAAAGCAAATCAGCTTGCCTTTAATTTGCATTAAAATCCTTTGCTGTGTTTGCTGCAACAGACTAACAGAGCTGCATCGGTGGAATTTTAAACAAACAGTAGTCCTCAAAAGCCAACTCAAAGAGGAAGAACACTGCAGGAATTAGGAAGAAGGATGGACTATCTGAAACATTCAAATATGGGTGGACCTATGGATAGTAGCTTCAGAGTCTCCCGAGTATTAAGACACTTTTTAGGTTGTATTATATGAGTGACATTTTTACCAATGTGAAATGAACCAATGCAACAGCTACCCAGGCTCAAGGCACACATTCATTTGATTCCAAAAATAAAGGCCACAATTTCTTTTTCTTTTTATTAGTAACACTGTTGCAGACACCCTGAGGTACAGAAAAGAACAGTTTTAAAAGATGCCATTCACTTTGCCCTAATTTAATCCCAAACATATAAACAAGACAACGTGTTGGACCCTGATACATTCTTTTTAATGCATCAAAATGGCGCCTGTGGTACCTGGGCTTAAAGAGAAGACCCGAAATACTGTACAGTTGGATTAGCAAACTGTTATACGGCTGTTTTCTTTTGCATGAGGTAATTGTATCACGCTGAGCTTGCAGAGAATGCCAGGAAACAGAAAGAATCCACAGTCGGGACACTTGAAAGTAAAACCACCACAACTCTGTGCTTTAATAAAGCCTTGGGTCAATTTGTTTCATGTGGTTCTCCAAACAGGTTTGTTGCCTAAACCAGAATGTGTTCCTCATTGGCGCTGAGGACCTTCCCTCACTGCAAAGGGAGGAGCTCACGCACAACGCCTGGTGTCGGCAGCCTGCAAAGGCCGCACCAGTCATGCACAAGCCACACATACAAAACGTTCTTGAAGCAGAACTCTGACTAATATATACATGTAGGGAAATGGAGAGATGGGCCAGCCCCCTCTTATCCACCCTTTTCACTTGGGCAGTCTGGCTCCTCTTTTGAAGCAGCTCAGAAAATCTGACTTTCCAATATTGCAAAGTATTTTGAGAAAAGGCTCCAAAGTCTATTTTCGGAAGCTTTCCTTCTTCCTCACAGAGGGTGACAGCAATGCTTCTGAAGGGGACACAGCCAGGCAGATTCCCGCACACCCTTGCAGGATTCCTTCAACATGCTTCTATAGCACCTACACAGAGCTACAAGCTATGCTTGTATCGTGGAATTCTGTTTGATCCCCACTATGGAGAGTAGTACAGGAGCCCTCCCTGGTTGTTTGCATGAACAGCTCCACCCAGTTCCCCGGGAGAGATGCCAGAGACCCAAGGGCAGGCACAAATTTCAGCAACAACAGAGCCCTTTCAGGGCTAGCAGCCTCTCTTGTGTGCCCTTTTAAACCTCAATCAACCTTGAGTGCACTTGATAGGTATTTTAAGACTTGGCAACAACACAGAGCTTGCGAAAACGCTTGCATTAAAAAGCATATATTATCAAAGTGATAAATAGTTTAAAATAACCTTGTATAAAATTAATGGAACCAATCTCACAAGGAAAAGGCACATATAGTAAGCCCTCTGAAAGCCTTTTGAAGCAGAAAAGATAAATGGTTAAAGCCAGTTCCAGTGCAGTCCGACACCGCCATGTCTGCTACTCAGACTTAAGCCCAGTGGGACTGACCACCAGGTAATCATAAGTGGTTTTGGCAGAGGACGGCTGACTTCACTGTTTCTTTGGTTTAAGAAAGCAGCACACCAGATTGCAGCCCAGCCTTTCCATGGCATGGGCCTTTGATGCTGGACTGCAGGGGTCCCTCCGTTCTTACTGTTTCCTTGATGAGTCTTCCATGTATAACATACAAATATTCCTAACGTGTCTTCCTATGATGATCGGAGAAAAGCCCAGCACCTTTTTTGTGCTTCCCAGAACTTTTGAATCTAGAACAAAGCAAAAGAAAAAATAGGGATGGGATAGAAAGGAAAAAAGTTGGAGCGAGACACATCTGTGGCCAGAATAGGTTTTGTTTCAATGCCCAATATTCCATGCACCAATATCTTACTTCCCCAACTAAAAGTTCTCCAGGTGTGCTGAATAAAAATTTCTAGAACACTGTATTCTCGAAGGCTTTCACAGCCGGGATCTGATAGCTATTGTGAGTTTTTCGGGCTGTTTGGCCGTGTTCTTCCAGAACACGGCCAAACAGCCAGAAAAACTCACAACAGCTATACTTTCTAGAACTCCTACCCAGAATACGTGTTGCTGGACACATCCTTAAGGCACAAGGTTGGGGACAGCTCCTATAGCCACCGCCTTGTAAATTTAAAATTCTACTATTGAATTCTACTATTTCTAACTTCTCAGGTCCCCCTGGGAGACTAACCCAACTTCTGTTAGCTCATCAATAACCTAATCTGACTGATCGTGTAGCTAAATACCTAGCTATTGTGATATGTAAGGATGACTTCGTATGAAGAACCTTGGTGTAATCTGATTGTGCTTATTTTATATTATCAGGAATTTATATGTGTAGTTTAATGCCAATAAAAGTTGATTGATTGTAAACTTAAACCACACAAAGGTCTGCCATTTACAGAGAAAACTTCTTCACCTACCAACTGAGCCATGGATTATTTTTTGTACAAATAGAATATTCACTCAAAAATCACCTCTACTATTTAGATGTCAGTGAAGTAGATTACCAAATCACCTATGATTACAGTACGGTTGTCCCCCGCTCTTTCGCAGTTCATATACTGCGGTCCCGGTATATCGCAGGTTCGACAGTACAGTGGACCCTTGTATAACAAACAGCTTGTATAACATAAAATTTGTACAACATAAAAAATTCCGTAGACAAGGGAAATTTGCTTAATATAATCGCCTATGGGGGAAATCCATACAACATAAAAATGGGATTACTCCATTTTCAATGCATTCCTATGGGGATTTGTATAAAGGAAATTTTGCTTAACATAATTTCATTTGGAACAAATTAATTCCTTTATACAAGGTACCACTGTATATGAAAAAAGGCCCCCTGGGGTAAGGAGGAAAGGCCTTCCCAGGCCAGTCGGAGGTCCCAAAAGTGCTTCCCCGCAAACCAGAAGTGACTTACGGTAAACCAGAAGTGACCTCCAGATGACTAGAAAGCACTTTTGGGGCATCTGGGGGACTGGAAAGCTCCTTGCAGGCCTGTTCGGGGCAGCACCAGGCTTGGGTTAAGTACAAGATCCCCCAGAGAGCCCGCCCAGTCCCGAACTGACCCAGCACCCACATATTGCGGGTTTACTTTAATCCCCTGCCTATCACGAGGGTTAGGGACCCAACCTACGATAATGGAAAATACATGATATGCAGATGCTGGGTCGGGTAGGGATCGGGAGGCCTATCCGAGGCCTCCCACACTTACCTGAGGTATGGCGCTGCGATGAACACGCCTCTGATGGGCTTCATGGGCCTGTCGGAGGCCCCAGAAGTGGTTTCCAGCAATCTGGAAGTGACTTCTGAAAAAAAACACTTCTGGTGCCTCCGACAGGCCCAGGAAGTCCATTGGAGGCCCGTTCAGGGCAGCACCAGACCTCAGGTAAGTGCAAGAAGCCTCAAATGGGCCCAAGCAGCTTGCCCCAGGGGGCCTTGCGTTTCATATATTGCGGTCACACAATATATTGGGACTGCAGTATATGAGCCGCAAAATGTCGGGGGACGACTGTACTAAAATGTCAGATGCAATCCCTAGTGACTTTTCCTATATTTCTCATTGATTTTACTTTCTACCTTGGACATAAAAACTGACCCATTTTAATAATGCCCAACGCAAAAAGATGATCCCCAAGACTGTTGAAATATGAAGCACTTGCAGCAACACGCCAAAATAGTCAATAGGCTGCAGGATATAAAAACCAATCCTTCTGGACAACAGTGACTAAAGAATCCACAGGAAGAGCATGCCAGTAATTCTAGACCTTCCAAAGAGGCACCCAGCCCAACATAATGTCATCCGAGAAAGGCATGAGTTGACCTGATGCCTACCAGGTGAATTATGCAGCTGCAAGGAAACACTCTTTGGAAAAAAAGAAACCTCCTCAAGAGTAGGTAGCCTCCTTGAAGGTAAGCTCATATTCCCAGGGAAACCAGAAAGCCAAATCTGGCAGCTGAGTTCCTTTTCAAGTTGGCTAAATGTCTTTAGCTTTAGTTGTGGCTCTAGCAATCCAGCTATTTCAACTTTATTCAGGGGCAGAATCCATTTACTCTCTCCAGACCATGCACACCATGTATCTGATTTTGGACTGCCTTGACTATGCATCTCAGATTCTCCCCATTTCTTTTCTGCTGTAACTGGATCAGGAGCCTCGTGGTGCAGTGGTTAAATGCCTGTACTGCAGGTAAAACTGTGCTCACGGCCTGGGGCTCGATCCCGTAGCAGGCTCACGGTTGACTCAGCCTTCCAGCCTTCCAAGGTCGGTAAAATGAGCACCCAGCTCATGGGGGGGGGGGAGCAATGTGTAGCCTGCATACTGTAATTTAAAAACTGTAAACTACCCAGAAGTGGTATGGGGTGGTATATAAGCAGAACACTTTTAATTCTGGACTGGTTTTGAACTTTGCCTTTGGATCTCTGGTAGGATTCCACTTGTTAGGTCTCTGTCCTACATTTATCCTAATTCGGGACTCTCCTAGCTGGAGTTATTCTAAGGTACAGTCTGCCAAGATACTGGTGGCTGTCTGCCTTGCAGCAGCACAGTGTGCTTCCTCTTCTATGAACCTAAGTTTCTGCGTCTGATCTGTAGGATGCTTCCTCACTCAGTTTATATTTCCAGCCTCCAGGTGGCCTACAAAGAACACATTAGTCTAACTAAAATGTATAGTCATGAGTAGAATAGATCCTCCGAGACACCCTTTCTTGATCCATGTAATTCCAAAATATGACAATAAAACATGACAACATGATGACCTGCCTTTAAAACAGACTTAGAAATCACGATCACAAACTAATACCTGGGTTCCAGTACATGAAGAAGGCGAGCCCGGCGGCAACACTGAAGCAAGCAAGAAAGAATGTTGGACCTAGATAGAGAAGAAGACACATTAGCTATTTATTTAAAATGGCTGAGGAAGCAAAAGGTTACATGTTCAAATCAATGATCGTTGGTTGTTACTCCTATTCCATGCATGACTACACTAATTTGAAGTTAAATGGCATTACTGTACTTCTGCTGTGCTTCATGTATTATGATACAGGATCACAATTTCTCAGAGCGAATATTTTGTGTTACAGTTATCTTCATTATGATCGTGAATGTCTTTATTCCTCGTAGCTTGCTAATCTTCCTATAAGCTTGCAAGAGAAGCTGGAAACTGGAAGTCTTTTCCGTATGATCAGGGTCCACTTGCTATCCCTAAGCCTTCCCTGGAATGCAGTCTTGGTGCATGCATCTCCCTGCTTGTAGGCCCCTGCACATATCATCCAGCATCTCCTTTTCTGGCATCCTGGATAATGTGTACAAGAGCGTCTGTGCATGTAGGCAGGCTCCATGAGAACTGGATCCTTGAACACATGCTGGTCAAGGCAGGTCCAGGTACCCTCACTGTACCCCCACATTAACATGTCTTAAAACAACAAGAGCTTGTGCCTCTTAGAGCCCAAAGGGAAGTGCTGGTGTGGCCTTCAGGTGATAATTGCTACTTTAATAATGAGCTGCATAACGTAACACAGACACTTGGATTCCTTTCCTGGTATCTGGCATTAAAAGTGTCCAAGAGGAGATCAAAGGAGGAACCAGAGTAGGGTGAAGGGCACAGCTCAGCTGAATGGATTGGATTAGGTTGCAGTGTTGTTTTGAGCTTATCTTACACACATATTTCAAAAACCATACGCTCTGCAAACCAGCCTCAGAAGCTGCACTGAGAATAATCATGGATCACAAGAAACAGAAAATTGCCCCTTAAAAGTGCAAAAACTATTTAAAAAACTATGCCAACTGTTCAGCTATGCCAGCATATGTACAGCTCATCATTCCAAATGTTGCTTGAGATTTGGTCATGCTGGGTCCCTTGGTAGTTATCCTCTGGGCATATTAGTAGTGGCATACTCTTACACACTCCTTATTAATTGCTGCTCTCTCTTCAACCCCTGGAGAAACTTGGATTTCATCATACCTGATTATCAGTTTGAACAATTTAGAAATAACTACAAAAAGGAGAAAATCTCACTTATGCTTATGTAAGTAGTGCACAGCAAATCAATTTATAATTAATGTCATATAAATAAACTGCAATAAAAACATTTTTTCTCCTTAGTTAACATTAATTAGCTGATATTGACTTAGCCGACAATATTTTATGCATGTTATTTACCCCTGTCATTTAGCATATATTTCTCCTTCTCAGGGTTTATCCCTGTGGGGTCTGAGGTTTCTAGAAACAAAAGCAACATACCAAGAGTTAGTGTCATATTCAGTCCAGCGCACACACATCGGAAGCAAATCATGCCAAGCTGAGGGAAATTACTCATCGTCACAGTAAAATAAGAAACTGAAAGAGTCCACTAATCCCCGCCTCTTCCATGCCAGGGCTCAAAGCAGAAGAGAAAGGTGGGTGGACTTCCATTTTGATCCCTTCCAGTCAATTTTTTTTCTAGCCAATCCATTCTCTCCCACCAGGAGCTTTCTAAAACTGGCAGCTAAGTAAGCTATTGCAAATCATAGACGGTTACTTCACGTCCTTCCTCATTCTAAGATGTCGTTTGTTGCATGATAACCTCATTCACAGTCATGTGGTCTTGTCCCGGTTCTGTCCCTGTTTCTGTGTACCAACGGGCATGATTGATAGTATTGTGATGACTATTACTGCACGCCCTAATTTCGTGATAACATCTGGACTTCCCTGCCTTTGTTTGCCCTTTTTTTTTTTGGCCCGACCTTCCGTTTTTTGATATTTCGAATCTCCGTAAACTTTGCCTTCCATGCGTTAAAAAGCAAAGTTTGAGGTTTTATGTCTTTTTATCTCTCTGCACTGCATTGCTAACACCACAGGGAATGTAATAGCGAATGGCACTTCACACTCCTGACACTAGATAGAGAATGCGTTCGTTCCGCGACAAGCCTTACTTCACTGGCTCTCATCTTGAAACAAGAACTGAGACAAGGAGATTCCCGAGGTCAGGGAAAGGTATGGCTCATCACGCTTAAATCCCAGTTCAGGGGGTGTGGTCAGGACGAACTCCTGTCATCACGCAATGGACGTACAGTAACATTTCTTCATACCGGTCCCAAGCGGGACGGCGAACAATGATGAGAGGGACGTGAAGTAACTGCCATAGGCGGCCTTGTTGTTACAGGCACCACGCTACAGCCTGCTCACAGCTTTGTGGGAATGTGGGAGACAAAATCCAGAATATAGCAGAGCTGCATTCAGAATATGTCTAACCATGTTGATATGAGAAAGAGGCAATTAGCAGATGCATATGTGTCTGTGAAGTGTCTGTGAAGATTCTCAGTTATCCAGGTGAGTTTATCTGGAAGCTGAGTCATGTTTGGATGAGCAGCGAAACGTTTCAATCTCTCAAGAAAAAGAAGTCCAGTGGCCATGACTCAACTTCCGGAATAATTCAGTGGTTTCAAAACATCCCATATTTTGGGAGCTCACTCCACGCTGGCTGATCTGCCAACAAGGTCCTGTACATCTACTGTGGAACCAACCCAGTAAGTGGCTGCAGGCAGAGAGGACAGAGTAATGCTAGAAGGCCACCCTGTTTCTACAAGGATGGAGTGAGGCCCACTAGGGTTTGTGTGAGCCACAACACCAGCATCCCCCCTGTAGCTCTGCGTTGTTAAGGAGAGCCCAGCAATGGTGAAGACTGTGCCCACCGCTACTGATTTTCCCATCTGACAAACCCCAGCAAGCTTGTGAGGCATTGCAGAGCTCCACGAGTATAGTCTATGCAAAACTGACACAATTAGTTCCACGGACAGATGAGCTAAAACTAGTGGGAATACTGATGGGTTTAATGATGTGTGCAGGTCACACAGCTCTATAGGGCCAAGCCAATCAGGTGCCGGTCTTGATAGAGGACAGTGCACCAAGCAGAGGCTACAGAGAACCAGGGTGTGGTGGGGAACCTTTCATCAGGCTAGGCTGAGAGCCAAAAGTCTGTTTAGCTTGCCAGGTTGGGAAGGTTTCCATTACAGAGCGAATCAATGCTAAAACAGGTAATGGCTGCCTCCCACAACCAGTCCCCTGCCTTTCGTTTTTGATCTCTAGCCAGTTCACCACTTAGGTCCTTTTCCATGCCACATTCTCATTCTGGATTGTAGCTGCAGAAGAACCATCCAGAGCCACTGGAGTGCTGCCTCCTGCCTAGTACATGGGGGGGGAGGGGGTCTCCCTTTCTGAAAATGAGGCCAAAAGGACCCTTTGCCTCTGAACCAACCTTTCAGCCAAGATCAGTAGTCATGAGGAATGCAGGCGGAGATGTAAACATTTACAAAAACCCAAGGGGGAGGGGGGTTTCGGGGGTTAGGTTCAAAGTTTTTTCCCCCCACGGCTTCAAAATCTCCAGAAATTTTACATCTCTAGATTGTGTGTTACTTTGTACAACAAATATTAATTCATTTGCCATGTGTGTGTGTGTGTGTGTGTGTGTGTGTGTAAGTCTGTGTGTGTCTGTGTGTGTCTCTCTCTGTGTGTGTGTCTGTGTGCGTGTGTGTGTAAAAGCCTCTTTTCCTTCCACTGTCAGCCAACTCATGGAAAATATCAGGCCCCACATATATACAGTCTAAGGCAACTCAAACCAGTTGTTGAAAATAGATGACAGAACACATGCCTGTGTTGGAATCAACCTGTATATGCTTCATGTTCTCTTAACAGGAACAATTTTCCTGGCACTGTAACCTAATACTGAACTTTGGTTTTTGAACAAAGCTGGAACAGGCTTCTTGTGCATTTCTCTAGCTTGTACTAGCTCATTCCCACTTCTTCCCCCGACAACCTGCATGGCTAAGGTTACCATAGAGGGGTTTCAGGACCATGTTAAAAAAGGTCAGTATCCACTACCAAGGATAAAAAGAACTGGCAGAGGAAGAGGGAGAGCATTAAAGGGAATGTAACTAATGAAGGGAAGATGGGTCACCTTGACCTTTCGGACGAACTCTTCTTAGATGCAGATTCCCTCTCCCTCTCATCTGCAAGGCATTCTGGAACCAAAAAGGAGTCCTTGGAATGTGGATACATGCCGCTGGTCTGGAACAAGCAGCTCCTCTCAACAGGCCATGTGAAGATACAGTTATTGAACACAAATGGCAAAAAGCCAACTGTTTGGATTTAGAACAAAGCACCTTCAACTTTAACGCCTGAAGTTATCTCTGGTTGACTGATCCTTTTGCCTTCTCAACTAATCAAAAGTTCAGATAGAATATGTTAACTTTTGTGTTCTTACTAAGACTAAAGAATAGACACTTTCCTGTCACACATTGTTATAAAGCTTTGAAAGAAGACTTCTGGTGGATGTACACAGGCAGGGTTTTGAAGTCCCTCACGTACACTCCAACTCTTTCAACAACATGGAATATCCACTGTGGCTACCATGGAAGGAGTACATCCATCAGCCATTGACAATGGCCTTCTATGAGTTAAAATGTATTGATTTAAATTAGCATATATTATCTAGCCTATGATATATAATGGGCCTTCTGTGCTAAACCTGTTGCTAACTCTTGAATAAATGTTTTCCACGACACAATAAAACTAGAGATGTAAAATTTCCAGAAATTTTGATGCTTGCAGGGGAAAAAACGGAAATTTTCAGAAAACTTGAAAACAATGCTACATTACCACTGTCCACCCCTCTTACAGCTTGAAAGTCATTTTGTTACATTAGGAACATAAAATATGACTATGGACAATTTGACTTGGCATAAAATTATCACAACTAGCATATTAAAATTTAGTGTATCCAAACAATTATTACAAACACAATTTACTTTTAAAATAATATTTATTTGTTATTGTAAGGAACAAATGGAGTAGCAATCTCCTGAACTGTTTACTAGTTTATGGGGAACAAAAAAAAAACCCTCTGCAAATCAATGTTTAAAATTCTAGAATTCATAATTCCTCTCCACAGTATTAAATAAAAATAAAATAAAAACTTCATTCTGGTAAAAAGATTTGAAGAGGGGAAAATATATAGAAGGAAGTGGGACTTAATTTTAATGAATGGGCATGAAATTTAAGCAGGATCATTTTTGTTTCTCTGTATTTTCTTCCACTGCTTTGAGACCTAGTAAAGAGGACAGAACAGAACCAAACACATCCACCAACGTGCAAAAACAAAAGTGAAACCTTTTCCGTTTCCTTGTGACAATAGTAGGACCTCCTACTATTTCCTACCTAAAGGAAGAAATGCATCTTGTTCTTGCATTGGATAGTTCAGTTGGTATCCTAGGTCAGTGATGGCCATGAACCTTTTGGAGATCGAGTGCCCAAACTGCAATTCAAAACCCACTAATTTTTTTTTTTTTTTGCAAAGTGTCAATACAGCAATGTAACTTGCATACAGGTGGCTGTGAAGGGGCGATGTCGGGTGCCCACAGAAAGGGCTCCGAGTGTCATCTTTGGCACCCGTGCCATAGGTTCGCCATCACTGTCCTAGGACTTGCTTGTCTTCAGTGCACAGAAATTAGAATAATCTGATAATATGAATATTTTTAGAAATGATTTGGAAAATATTAGAACACCATGTCTTAAAATGTTTCACTCATCATGTTAAAATAAAACATTCCATAATCATTTTTCTTTTTTTAATTTTTCCATTTTTTAAAAACAAAACAAAAACCAAAAGGCTTTTTTCCCCCTATATATGATGACATAGTACATTCCACTGAGTTCATGGAACATATCCTTGGCCAAATAAGGCGCTTATGCAGACTAACTGAGAGATCTTCCCACAGCATTCAACGGGGCTTGCTGCCAAGTAAATATCAGCAGGATCACTGCCCTATAACACCACCCATGATGCTCTATTAATTAGACAACAAAAACAACACCAGGATCAGTAACAACAAGCAAGGGCAATTGCATCTCCAGTACTCCATGGAGTCACTAGTAATACTTGTCTAGCAACCTGATGCCTTCCAGATTTCTTTCTCTGATTCCCTGCCTTGGGCTTTGCAATTACTGTATGACTTTGAAAGTAATTTGTCCCATTACTTCTTTTCCTGGGGAAAGCATGACTCAATCCATGACTCATCCTTCACACAACCTGAGAGGCCATCCTGGCTAAGGAATTCGGGGAGCTATAGTACAACAAAGTAATTTTTTCAAAGCTTTTTATAATGAAACCCAGCTACACAACCCTTGGCAGCTATACAAGCCCCTGTCTCCTCCACTGTGGCAACTGTGTGTGTGTGTGTATTGTGTCATTACAGTCGTGACCGACTCTTTGTGACCCCATGTCCATGGAGTTTTCTTGGCAGGAGTACTGGAGTGGCTTGCCAGTTCCTACTCCAGGCGCCTACAGCACCTGGTATTCCCTGGTGGTCTCCCATCCAAGTACTAACCAGGGCTGACCCTGCTTAGCTTCTGAAATCAGGCGAGATCTACTTCTGCATAATATATCAGAAAGTGCATGAATTAGATGGAGGGACTTTTCTACTGCCCTGGTGGCAGCTCAGAAAGAAAGGCCAGACAGTACAGTACTTGAGGTTCTTTCAGTTAAGACGATATGCAGTGAGTTAAATCTCTGTGTGGTTTCAACCTGAGGACTCCACCCCACTAGGACTGAGATGATGCCTACACTGAGGCAAATATACTCCCTGGACACAACCCTCTCAAATTATAAGGAGAGAGCAGTCCACCCGTGAATCGTCTCTGGTGGCTGTGGTGTGTTTATTAGAAGAACCTTACCTTGAAACCAGAGTGCATTTTCCTCTCAGTACACATAAACGGCACACAGTGAAATGAGAAACCTGACTAACAGTAATGTTCTCTCCTCAGGCCACAACTATAAAAGGACACCACCAACACCATCGCCCCTCCACAGCCGTCAAATGCAACTGGGATTTGGAACCGGCTTGCAAACCTTACTCGGGAAACAACCTACTGGCAGACACCGTTCCTGATCCCTGTTAGGTGAAGGGTGGTGGAAAGTGGCACTGGACAACTGAATGGCTGTAGGAGAAGTGTGTATGCAGTGTGATGGCCCACCTCCAGGTCTTCATCTGCGCCTCTGAGCTTTAGTTAAGAGACTGAAGTAATTATGTTTGGTCATTTTGCCCAGACCTTAAAATTTGAAATGTTGTAGTCATTTGGAAATAATGAAGTCCATCTCACCACATCGGTCACACTCGTCGAGGCAATGTACTCATTTGTGGCTGCACAACCACAAGCTGGATAGCAGACGATGGCGCCGTTCTAGGCACTTAAAAAAAACACGCCTAAAATCTACGAGGAAAATCTATGCACAAAGGGAACCTCTCCATGAGTTATGTTAAGTATATAGTGGCTGAAATCCTCTTCTATGGTAATGCAAAAGGCATCGCGTTTAGAGGCAAAATGCCGTAAGTTATGAAATCTCGATACCACTGATGGTGAACCTTTTAGGGACCGAGCGCCCAAACTGTGATTTGAAACCCATTAATTATTCACAAACTGCCAATACAGCAATTAAATGTGAATACAGGTGGTTGTGAAAGGGCGATGTCGGGTGCCTACAGAAAGGGCTCCGAGTGCCACCTTGGGCACCTGTGCCATAGGTTTGCCAATGCTGCTCTTTAGGTACTATTTGTTGACTTTCTAATTTCCATGCTTCACTGAATAACTCAGCTATTCAATAAAGACTCAGCATGTGTGTATGAGAGAAATGTGTATTTTCTTGTTTTATCAGGTATGAACCTCTTTCCTCTACAGGTTTTCCTCCAATAAATTTTAAATTTCAAGAGCTGCAAGAGAAGTGGATTTTCTCAGGAATAGTATGTTGCCTAGTATATGGGCCATTTGGCATAGTTACTAAGTGAAGTATGAATTCAGAGCCCTGGATTCATTAATCTGAGTCACAGCTACCCAGGAGAACCACTTCTGCCAAGGTAACTACTACTTCTAGTCAAGTGCAACAGTTACAGTCTCACGATCAGATATAAAAGAAGGCATTCTGAAGTGTATTACAAGGTTATCTATCATGTGCAGGCTCTCTATCATTCTTCCATGCAATTCCACCATAAGTGAAGTAAACAAAAACTATGGTTCAGTACAATAGCTGTTTCAAGAGTTCAAACCTTAATACTTACAATAAATGCTATGAAAATGCCAATCTTTTCATGCTACACAAGAGACTTGTAAAAATAAACAATTCCTGGCCTAATCTAGGCATACCTGGAGTCACTCTGCCTCTAATGTGGAAGTAGGAAACCATGTGCTTTCCAGACTGCAACTTGAATAAATCTCAGCCAGCACAGCCAATGGTCAGGGATTTTATAGACAGCCTTAAACATCTGGAAGCCATAGGCCTGGTCTACAACTATTTATCCTATTTGCTCAGGGATGAAGGGGACGCTTATCTACCTTAGCTTTCCAATCAAGCAGTTTGGAAACAACAGTTTCCAAACTGACTGACCAAGCTGCTTGGATGAGCTGCGAAATATTTCAGTCTCTCAAGAAAAAGAAGTCCAGTTGCCACGACTCAACTTCCAGATAAACTCACCTGGATGACTGAGAATCTTCACAGACTTTGGAAACAAGAGATGCCCAAGACGGTGTATTCAACTATAACTGGCAATTGCCAACACCTCTCATGGATACGAACTGTTTGTAACTGGAGATCAAATGTTTTTCACATAAACCTTCCAATTTTCTGAAGCCTGTTGTGTAGTTACTCTAGTGGAGCAAACTTAATGTAACTCACAATGGGGAATGGCCGCTCACTAACTGGTCTCCATTTGATTCTTTACTGTGCACTAGTCAGAGTGCACAAGACTGGGAATCCTTATTCAATTACTGTAGCAGCAATTTTCTCCTGTGGGCTACACCACAGAGTTTTGGCCAGTACATAAACAGAGGATTATATGAATCAATGTTATTATATATTTTGTATTTTCTTCCATTACAAGAAGCATTACCAGAGGCAGAACTAAGACTCTCAGAAAGAGCTGAACTTATCCTTAATGGATGAAAAGCTTGCCCTTATTTTAATATTTTAATACATCATCAACTCAGAACCAAATGTGCACTCAAAGCTACATTCCAATCTTGTGTAATAGAGAAAGAATGATCTTAGAAGTCAACACAAGAGAATGGATATATTTCTCTGGGCCATCTTGCCTGTCTTTTACAGTGTATAAATGAAACACTAGAAACATCTGTAAAGCGTCAAAAGCAGTCAGATCATTCATTGTCAAATCCGTCTATGATACAACAGCAACAAACGCAAATAAACATTTGACCGCCCGTTCACTGAAACAGTTTTTTGGCATTTCTATGAAATAGCACATAAGAAGTTTGGTTTAATTTTGCATCCACGTTGAGTTTTGTTCTGAACTTTACAGGAGTTCTCCAAGGTGCTCGTAACCCTAGCCTCCAAATAGGCTCAGCATCCTGGACAGGACCTGTCAAGTCCTGACTACAACCTGAAGTGGACCCATTGCTCTCATGGAATCGGAATCGGCAGCCCCCAGGGACTCAGACCACGTGAAGAGGCAGCCCTGACCAGGGACTGACAGAAGAAAGCTACCTGCACTTCGACTCACTTAGGACTCTCCTGCTTGGCAAGTTGTTATACACCTGTTCGGCATTGATCTGCAAAGCACGGTAAAACTCTTGACACGGTTTGTCGCCTTTCTTCTGCAAGTGGGCTATGAGACTTGACAACCGACTGTGAAGAGAAGCCTTGGGATTTCGAAACTGCAGAGGAAAGGCACAGGTTAGAGCGGAGCTAGAAATAGGATTTCAAAACTGCAAACAGAATGTTGAAGCTACTTTTCTGTCACTTTTTTGGCACATGAAAGAGCACAACACTGGCCTTGTAGTTGATTTAAGCACGCCTGCACTGTGTGTGTGTGTGTGTGTGTGTGTGTGTGTGTGTGTGTGTGTGTGT
>JAHTLZ010000015.1:36414955-36439955 GCA_023846285.1 Phrynocephalus versicolor | reverse complement strand
AGGCATTGCCTCCTTAGAGTAGCTTATGCTCATAAAAGAATAATAGCACTAATGCCAGCAAACGCTAGGCATCTGCCCAGTGCATTTCATGGATTCAGATCACTTCACGCACACTTGATCTTAGCTAAAAGGACAACAAACAAGGAGTCAAAGGTGATGTGTTGCAGTTCTCTTAGAAAGCTGCTCGGTCTCATGCACTGCATTTGAGGCTTTCAGTACCTTTTTGGAGTTGTGTGTTAAGAAGCACTCTGGCTTACGTCAGGTAGCCCATTATCTTGATGATTTTTTATTCTCAGGTAGAGCAGGCACGAACCACTGCCACACACTGCTTTCCGCCTTTGTTCATGTAGCTCAAGACCTCGGGGTGCCCCTAGCTGAAGAAAAATCTGAGGGCCCAACCACCACTCTGACCTTTCTGGGGATCGAGCTAGATAACATATGTCAGACTAATCGCCTGCCCGTTGATAAATTGGCTGCCTTGCAGAACCGCATTGTGGCCCTTCTGGCCCAGCACAAGGTGTCACTTAAGCAGCTACAAGAAATATTTGGGCACCTAAACTTTGCTTGTTGAGTGATTGCTCCTGGCAGGGCCTTCCTCAGACACGTCTGCATGGCCACTGTCGGCCTTAAGAAACCACATCATAGAATGAGACTCTCCGCCTCCATGAAGGAGGACCTTCGGGTCTGGTTGGCTTTCTTACACGATTTCAATGGGGTTTCTTTCTGGAGGTCTGAGGTCCACCTGCACGCTGACTTTCAGGTTCACACTGACGCTGCCGGCACACAGGGCTTTGGTATCTTTTGGCGAGGCAAATGGTGCGCCAGTACATGACCAAGGCACTGGGCATCCAAGGGTGTCACCAAAGACCTCAACTTTTTGGAACTCTTCCCCATTGTAGGAGCCGTTTGGCTGTGGTCGCCCACCTGGGCTAATTCCACAGTACTATTCTGGTGCAATAACTTAGCAGTGGTCTATGTAGTCAACACCTTGACCTCTAAATCGCCCAGGGTTATGAAACTGGTGTGGGCCTTTACCCTGAGCTGCTTGAAGTACAATATTGTCATTCATGCTAAGCATGTGCCGAGCCTAAACAATGATATCGCTGACGCCCTCTCCCGTCAACAGATGGCTCGCTTCAGAGAGTTGGCTCCAGATGCTCGGGTGCTTCCCGAAGTCCTGCCAGAGGAGGTATGGCGCATTGGCGATTAGAAGAGAACAGATCCCTGGCACTGGCACTAGCCACCAGCACCAGGAAAAACTATGTGGCCGCCGTTGCAGAATACAATGCTTTTGGCACCAGTGCAGGCTTCCAGCCCTTATGGCCCCCAACTAGTGATCAACTTGCTCAATTTGTGGTGCATCTGCATGACTTAGGCTTAGCACCCAGGTTCATCCAGGGAAGAATAGCCGCTATGTCTTTTTATGCGAGGGCACATGGCTGCCCCCCCCCTTCTTCTGACTTTCGAGTGATGAAAATGATTGAAGGGTGGTCCAGGGAGAGGGGCAGGCTGCCAGACACAAGAGCCCCACTCACTCCCGAACTTTTGAAGCGGCTCTATGTCATGTGGCCAGATATTTGTTCCTCTGATTTTGAAGTGGGCCTCTTCAGGGCTGCCTCCTTGACTGCCTTCTTTGCTGCCCTTCGAATAAGCCAGCTGGTGGCTAAATCAAAAACTGATTTGTCAGGACCCTTTCTGCATAGGGCCGATGTCGTGCTGTCTGCACAAGCGGTGACCCTTACGCTGTGCAGGTCGAAAACCAACCAAAAAGGCAGGGGGCAGCACGTGCTCCTGGGGCAATGAAGTGACCCCACACTTTGCCCGGTGAGAGCCCTTGAGCAATACCTTGCAGACATGGGTGACGGACATGGTCCCCTGTTCACTCACCAGGACAACTCCCAGTTGACTAAATACCAGTTTTGGCGGGTCACCAGCTCAGCACTGCCCAAGGCAGGGGCCTCTGGCTATAATTTTGGCACCCATTCATTTCGAATTGGCTCTGAATCCACGGCAGCTGCAATGGGCTTTGGTGCACAGGACATCCAGGTTGTCGGCCGATGGAGATCGCAAAAGTACCGGGCTTACTTCAGGCCTCTCTCCACCTTTTAGAGTGTGCCCTATGCATGGGCTGATTCCTTGCTAGTTGCATGCCTCTTCCTGTGTTACAGTCTTTTTCTCTTTGCAGCAGTGTCGCCGCTCATGCGGGCACGAGTGCTGCTCGTGGGCCACAGCCACATCTTCTGGGCAGCTGCCTATGCACGGCATTCAAGTTGGGGGCAAGACCTTGGGTTGGGAGCGTGGGTGACACTCAACTGGAGGAGGTCCTGCGGAATGAGATGGCATGCATTCATGGAGTCCGCCTCCCAAGCTTTAAGCTCCGCACCCACTGCAATGGTGCTGATTCACCTTGGTGGTAATGACCTCCCACGTCTCCTGGGCAAGTCCCTCATATTGCGCAACAAAGCTGACTTATTGTGTTTATTCAGGTCCTATCCCCAAGTGTGAGTCCTGTGGTCTGAGATGCTACCCCGCCTAGTATGGAAAGGAGTCCAAGATCCTAAAAGAATCAACCGGGCTTGGAAATGTGTCAACAGGGAGGTAGGCAACTTTGTTCGCCTCCACGGGGGCTCAGTGATCCCGCACCACGCAATCCGGTATGGCAGGCCCCACCTTTACCAGGCTGATGGTGTGCATCTATCTGACCTGGGCCTGGAGCTCTTCCTGTCAGACATCTATGGGAGGATCTGTGTTGAGTTCCTCGGCTGGGCGGGCGGGGGGAGGGGGCATACTACATAGCCCCACTTCCAGTGGCAGTAAGGGCAAGTGGCGGTTAGTCCCTTAGGGAAATAGGACGAAATACGGCTTAATACGAGGGCAGCCCTTACATTCCCACATTATAATTAGAAATAGAAAGGACAGTAAATATTGATTTATGACCATTGACGTAAAGATCGGCAAAGGGCTGCCCGTAACTCTATTGCTGGGGGGATCTGCCCCACCAGGTAATACCAGAGTTTGGTTATGGGGAAATCCCCCAGTGCCACTTGCTCCTTTCAGGTTCCCCCTTTAAAGACTAAACAGTAGGATAAATAGTACAATGAAATATTAATAAAGTGTGGCCCATGTTTAATCCCAAAACATCTCTTGTCTCTTTAGTTCGGGCTGGGTGGACAAAGATATTCCCACCAGTCAGCCTGTCATCAAATTGAGAAAAAAATATGCATGGGCAATAGTGGAATGCAAAAGATAAACACACCACACAACCTCAAGCTATGCCAGGGACTTCAATTCTATATGATCTAAAGAGAAACAAAACAGTAGAACGTGTTTCATGACAAAACAAAATTAACCACCATTTAAAGTTTCCTCTCCTTAAAAAAAATTAAAAAGCACTTTTCTCATTACAAATGAATTCTTGGGGGGCAAACCATTTTGGAGATGAATAACTCAGCCCCTTGAACTCAAAAGCTCTCCAAATTTGGGGGGATTACAGGGAAGAGCTTGAGGAAGCTCCACTGTAATTTTCATGCTGCTGTATGCCTGGGATCACTATTTTCGGGCACATAACTTTCCAGTTATAAATGATTTTTTTCCCGGGGGGGGGGACCCACTTTGCAGTTGAATAACTCGGCCTCCTAAACCCTAAAGCTCTCCAAATGGGGCAGGGGGTTACAGGGAAGAGCTTAAGGAAGTGTAAACACATTACCTGACTACAGCCACCATTGGTCTGATCCAGGAGGGCTTTTAAAAATGCTCAACTTGTTTTTTTAAATCTCTGTCAAAGCTCAAAAACTCAGCATATCTACTCTAGAGAGCACAGTGGGACTTCTTTCAGACAGGCAGCACTGGCAAACAAAGGAAGTTGAGGCAGTCTTTCACTCTGTTTGCTGTCTCAGCATCTCCTGCTCCAAAGTCACAGGTGCCGCATACAATAACATACTGGCAATGAAAAGAAAGGTTGCATCAATTTACGCTGCCTGAATTAGCATTTCAGGAAGCCGGCGCTGTGCCTACAAGGGCAGCTTTCTAAATTATGCTTCCCAACAACTTCTATCATTATCTAAAGCTTTGTGCTGACCCATTTTAAAATCCTGTACTTTGTGCGGCAAAGATAATTATGGCAATGTAAGCATCTCTGGGATTTCAGATAAGATTCCTTTTTTAAAAAAAATTTCTTCAGTAAATAGCCAATGCGAGACAGCGTTATGCACAGGATGGGAACACCACCACCACCCCAGGCAGTACATACCAAGTTGTAAGCTCAGGCAAATCAAAACCCCGACAAGCATAATTAAAAAGTCCTTAATTTTATTCTTACAAAGAGCTGGCTTGGCTACTTGTGGGAAAGATACAATAAAAGCCATGCACTAAGATAAAGAATATTAGGTTCCGACCCAATTGATGTTTACAGCAGCAATGGGGTACCTACAACTCCTGTCTATCCTAGCCAGCACTGTAAGTGATGATGACTGATGGGAATTGTGGGTGAATATCTGGAGGGGCACTGTTGTCCAAAAGTTGTAACTTAATATTTTTATTTTAATGGAATCCCATTCATTTTTGATGCTTCCACTGGCACTTTTAACGGTGATGCCATCAACATCTACTCTTTCGCATCTCCTCACTGACTACTGTAGTGCTAACATTTATCTTGGTCTCCCAAAAATGTTGCCCTTAAGATCCTGCCAACACATCCATTTGAATATGGTCCAGATAAAGGTCCGACATTGTTACACTTCACACCATCCTTCATCTGGAAAGCAGCCAACTGTGTGTGGGTTTTGTCCTCCTCGAACCCTGGGTGGCAGGTTCAGCCGGGAGGTCACAAAGGGAACATAAGGACATGAGGCAAACAGAAATAGCTCTGCCCAGTCCTGCTCTGACGCTCTAAGGGACATAACCTTGAACCATTCCAGACAACTGGGGAGGAAACTAGCAAGGAAGGGGTTAATCATTCCATGGGCGAAAGCATGTCCCTTCTAATTAGCCAGCCGATATCCCATAATAGGAAGTTCTTGTCAGTAGCCTTGGAAAGGCAAGTAGGGTTGTGAGGGGCCAAGTCTCCTTGAATTCACATGACACACAAATTGGTCACAGCTGTGCATGCAGATGAGTCACTCTTGCTTAAATATGTAACCCAAGCATGTTTCTCTGATGAACTGGGTACGTCCTACAACCATGTGTCTTCTTAACTACTGAACCAGAGACTTAGTTTTCCTATTTTTGTTGGGGTTGAAGGCTAGCTGTCCAAGTCTCTGGATGAGTTTTGTTTTCCGTTCACCATAGATCTGCTTCATGTTATCCTTTGTTTGGAATTGTTGAGCTTATAAATCTGCATGTGCTTTGGAAATTCTTTGAATAGAAAAAAAAATACAATGTGACAGCTGTGCTTTCACTCAGACAGATCAAGGAGTTGGAGGCAGGAAAAAAAAAAGGTTTTTTTGCGTCCTAGGTGAGGGGTGGTGGGTGGTGGGGCACGGCAGGGGGTAGGCGGGAGGGTGGCAGCAGGGGGGCGGGAAGGCAGGGGGCGGCGGATGGCGGGGGACGGCGATGGGTATGGGCGGGGGACGGCGACGGGCAGGGAGGTGGGCGGCGATGGGTGCGGGGGGGCGGAGGGCGGACAGATGGCGGTGGCCAGCGGCGGGGGTGGCGGCAGGGGGGTCAGCAGGCTGGCCAGCGCCCTCTGTCCATTTTGGTGCCCTAGGCAAATGCCTAGTTCGCCTTAATGGACGCGCCGGCCCTGGTTGGAGGTACTGTGCTAAAAGGAAAGTGCTTGGCATTTTATACCTTGCAAGGTTGGTTTGTTACCACGTGCTACAACCTTTCTTCCTAGAGCAATGCAGGAGCAAGTTGGCTCAAGGGTGTCAGGAGAAAGGCTCATGGGAAGGGTTTTTTTTTTTTTTTTGGACAACTGTTCTGCCTACATCAAGATTGACAAAATAATTTCTAAAGCCTTTTGCCTATTAAGTCATCCCTAACTTTATTCTTTTATGAGACAGTGACTGTGTTAGATTTCATAGACTCTGAAATCACTAGTTGCTAAAAGGAATTGACTGCCCGTCAGAACGTATATATGTAAAGCGGACGAGAGGTGCTGCAGTGAAACCGGGAGAGAAAGGTATTATTAACACATTGATATTCTCTTACATTAATAGGGCGCATTTCATTTCAAAATAAATACTGTGGGAAGAAATGAATAGAGATCTTAATGTTTTGATGGAACCAAGATGCATCAAACCTGCTGTGTTTCATATGCCAGGATCATTTGTAATGTAAATGCTTTACTTAAGGGAGTGGTATCAACAAGGCCTCAAAAATAGCAGAGGAGAGAAGAGACCCAAAATGCAAGGGAGAAAGGGAAAGATACAGAAAATTGAATGCAGACTTCCAAAGAATAGCGAGGCGAGACAGGATGGCCTTCTTGAACAAACAGTGCAAAGAAATAGAGGAAAACAACAGAAAAGGAAAAACCAGAGATATGTTCAAGGAAACTGGAGGCATTAAAGGGACATTTTGTGCAAAGATGAATATGATAAAGGACAAAATGGTAAGGACTCAGCAGAAGCAGAAGACATGAAGAAGACATGGCAAGAATACATAGAGGAATTATTCCAGAAAGATCTGGATGTCATTCATTACAAGATAATGTGGCTGCTGACCTTGAGCCAAACATCCTGGAATGTGAAGTCAAGTGGATAGAGGGAAGCTCTTCTTCCTCTCACAAAATACCAGAACTAGGGGACATACACTCAAATTGAGGGCTGGGAGAGTAAGAACTGACAAAAGAAAATATTTTTTCACCCAGCGCGTTGTTAGTCTGTGGAACTCCCTGCCACAGGATGTGGTGATGGCATCTGGCCTGGACGCCTTCAAAAGGGGATTGGACAGATTCCTGGAGGAAAAGTCCATCACAGGTTACAAACCATGATGGAGATGTGTAATCTCCAGACTTAAAACTGGGGTACTTCAAGGGCCAGATACAGGGGAGTGGTATCAGGAGACAGATATCTAGTCTCGTGCACTCCCAGACGCATCTGGTGGGGCATCTGGTGGGGCCCCTGTGAGATACAGGGAGCTGGGCTAGATAGGCTGTTGGCCTGATCCAGCATGGCTCTTCTTATGTTCTTATGTTCTTATGTTCTTAAGTGGGCCTTAGAAAGTGCTGCAAACAACAAGGCTAGTGGAGGTGACAGCATTCCAGTTGAGCTCTTTAAAATCTTAAAAGAGGATGCTGTAAAGTTGCTACATGCAATATGCCAGCAAATTTGGAAAACTCAGCAGTGGCCAGAGGACTGGAAAAGATCGGTTTACATCCCAATCCCAAAGAAGGGCAATGCCAAAGAATGCTCCAACTATCGTACAATTGCACTCATTTCACACACTAGCAAGGTTATGCTCAAAATTCTACGAGGGAGGCTTCAGCAGGAAGTGGACAGAGAATTCCTAGAACAGCAAGCTGGATTTTGAAGGGACATAAGAACTAGACATTAAATTGCCAAAATGTGCAGATTATGGAGAAGGTCAGAGAGTTCCAGAAAAACATCTATTTCTGCTTCATCGACTATACCAAAGCCTTTGACTGTGTGGACCACAACAAACTATTGCAAGTTCTTAAAGGAATGGGAGTGCCTGACCAGCTTATCTGTCTCCTAAGAAATAACAACAACCTCAGATACACAGATGATACTACTTTGATAGCAGAAAGTAAGGAGGAATTAAAGAATCTCTTAATGAGGGTGAAAGAGGAGAGAGAGAGAGAGAGAAATGGGCTGAAGCTCAACATCAAAAAAACTAAGATCATGGCCATTGGTCAAATCACCTCCTGACAATTAGAGGGGGAAGAAATGGAGGCAATGACAGAGTTTACTTTCTTTGATTCATTGATCACTGCAGATGGTGACAGCAGCAACAAAATTAAAAGACACCTGCTTCTTGGGAGGAAAGCGATGGCAAACCTAGGGAGCATCTTAAAAAGCAGAGACATCACTTTGCTGACAAAAGCCCGAATAGTCAAAGCTATGGTTTTCCCAGTAGTGATGTACGGAAGTGAGAGCTGGACCATAAAGAAGGCCGATCGCTGGAGAATTGATGCTTTTGAGCTGTGGTGCTGGAGGAGATTCTTGAGAGTCCCCTGGACTGCAAGGAGATCAAACCTATCCATCCTGAAACAAACCAACCAAGAATGTTCACTGCAAGGACAAATTTTGAAGCTGAGGCTCCAGTACTTTGGCCACCTCATGAAGAGAGAGGACTCTTTGGAAAAGCCCCTGATGTTGGGAAAGAATGAAAGCAAAAGGAAAAGGGAACAGCAGAGAATGAGATGGTTGGACGGCGTCATCGATGCAACCTACATGGATTTGACGAATCTCTGGGAGGTAGTGGAAGACAGGAGGGCCTGGCGAGCTCTGGTCCATGGGGTCACAAAGAGTCGGACACAACTTAAAGACTGAATAACAACTACAACAAATCAATAAGAATTCCATCCATCTGGTTGGTTTGGAAGCTGAAGTTGAAGATTGTGTAGGATGCAACACTTAGTCTACTTGGCCGAGCTTCATATCATATACACGATTCCTACACACATATAACAAATGAAATAATGCAGCACCAAACCTTTTCACTTCATATACACCCAACCTCTAAAGCAGTGGTTCTCAACCTGTGGATCCCCAGGTGTTCCTGGATGCAACTCCCAGAAGCCTCCACCACTCGCTATGTTGGAAGGGGTTTCTGGGAGTTGCAGTCCAGGAACATCTGGGGACCCACAGGTTGAGAACCACTGCTCTAAAGAATTGTCACAATTGATGAAAAGTTTTCTGCAACAGCTTAAACTCTAAATACTAATCTAGAAGAGTCTAGACTAAATCAATGGACTACAAAAAGAACACACCTTGTTGAATGGATAAATGCTGAAAAATGTCTCCAATAAGGACAAGACTCAGCAGGTCCATCTGGAAGTTACTTCATAGACTTTGACATGAAGTAGGGAGATCAAAGAAGAATCAAGTATAATAGGGCTACTTGGATACAGGACAAATTTCCTGTGCTGCAGTGAAATTCAATCAGTGCACTTATGTGCATGCAATATGTTCCCTATCAACATATCCAAAAGAAGATCTAGCAAACAGCTGAGATAATGCTACTGAACTATTGTGCTAATTATCTTTGTTTTAATTTGTTTTTAATGATGCTTATATTTCCATAGACACCCATTATTTTAAATTGTGCAACATTCTGACATGAAAAAGAAAATAAGACTGATTAATGAAAATCCTACAGGAAAAAGAATCACCCTTGCCACTCCAGATTGCACTCCCAAGCAAGCATGCAAGATGGAAAACCGTCAAGCAGGTATTTGAGTGTCCTGCACAACAAGGCTAACAAAGCCAAAAAGTTCATCCTTTTGGCCTCCCAGCAATTCACAGAATGACAGAACGTTATTCTTCCCGCTAAGCAGGCAGTTATAATACTAACAGTCCTTGCAGAATGACCCAGTCATTATGATAACTGCAGATGGTTTAAGCTCTCCTTCCCCACCCACTACACTCATTCAAGTCTTGGAAAAAATCAAACAAATCCATATAGTTTGTTGCAGGGTTACTGTGAATCTGACTGCTGTTGGCAGAAAAGCATAAGCCGGCATCATTACACAGGCATCATTATAGAAAAGAAAGAAGTTAAAAAGCTATTCAGATCAGGCTATTCTCTGGATATTGATTTGAAGGGGGAAAGTCTTCCCCCCTTTTATTTTCCTTCATTTCTGTCCCTTGATGACACACATAATTGTGGAAGAGGCGTATATATGCTTCTTTTTAATTTTTATTTATTTATTTATTTGCTCACAATCTTTTTTTCAACAGACAGTAGAGGCTAGTGCTGGGGACAAGGCGGGTAGACTTCTATGGGCTCCCAACTGACTGCTGCTGGAAGAATGAACGCTGCTTGGATTGAACAGACATGTGGTCTAGTCCAGCAAAGGTAGCTCTTATTTTCAGAAAATAAGACACAGAGGCTTTCGGGTCAAGAAGCAATGTGAAGCTATTTCACCTATGGAAACTGGAATGGAATAAACTGACAGTGTCACAGTTTAGTATTAATTATTATCAAGGTTCAAGTATGTTTTGGAATCAAGGTGCTAGTGCTGACCAACCAAGACCTAAAACAGTTCAGGGCCACATTTATTCGTAACCCCTGCCGGCTCTTGGGCAGCAGACTTGAGCCAGAACTTGTGATGAGAGTCAACTGGCATGCCAGCTATCAGCACATTTCTGCACCCGCAAGCCACCTCGAGAGACCTCACATCCTCTTGTTTTCCTGAATAGATTTCCTGGAGCATTAAGTACCAGCTACCAGTTTTGATACTTAGCAGTACAACTCCACTTTCCTTCCCGGCTGCATTCTACTAAGCTAAAGCATTCCTTTTCTCCCTGTGAGTATACAAGGCAGGGCTTTTGCGGCGGCTGCAACATGATGGTGGCAGTTGGGAGGGACAAGTCTTATTTATTTATTTATTTATTTATTACACTTGTATCCCGCCCATCTTCCAGATCGGAACTCTGGACGGCTAACAATAAAACAAGGCAAAAGAAAACCAAACCACAAATTCCAATAAAATTCCAATAAAAGGAGGGGAGGCAAAATGTTTGGAGTACAGTATATTTTATTATACACTACTTGAGGGCAGCCTGCTGGATAGAAAAGCAGTCAATAGACAGGTGAAGTGCACAGGTGGTGTGTGGGCACATTCAATGAAGAGAGCTCAAACAATCCTGGATTCTGACCTGGCACCCTCCTGATATGTCAGACCCAAACTCCCATCATTCTCAACCCATGGGTGGAATATGGCAAGTTGTGAAGGACTGGCATTGCCGTAGCTGCTGGAGCATACAATGTGAAGCTGGCGTGTGTGTGTGTGTGTGTCTTTAAATATACCACCAGGGACTTCCTTGAGGTATTAGGGAGGAAGCAAAAACTTCTATCTGACACTCCACCACGCAACAAGCAAACTAAGAATGCTGTGTAAACACCCCGGGGGGAAACAATTCCTGCCCAACCTACATGGTCTCCTTTGCCTTCCTGACACAAGAGGCTTCCCTCCCCCCTTTTTAATGACAAACATCTCTCCTCAGAGAAACAGTGCAAGACCCAAGAACTGTTCCACGTCAAGAAACAGCTGGCAAATGCTGATAAAGTGTTTAGTAGTCCCCCAAGATCTGGAATTGGCCTCTAAAAAGGTTACTTCACGTCCAGAGCGTGACAGCAGAATCTCGTCCCGACCACGCCCCCTGAACCAGGAACCAGAGCGTGACGAGCCGTACCTGCCCCTGGGCTGGGGAATTCTGTTGTCACGCTTTGTTCTCGGTTCCTGTTCTGAGACAAGGGACATGAAATAAGGGCATAAGTGAAAGGCTGCAGATCAGGCAACCAGGCACATGAATTACTGGGGAATTCACTCAGGAAATAGCAGCTCTAAAACCCAGTGATTGGGGGGGTGGGAGTGGGGGAGAGAAACCTATTCTATACTGTATGAGTAGCAGAAATCATTTCTACATAGGGCAGAAGTTGTTTAGGCAGGACTGGGAATGTCATTTGTCAGCACAACTGTGAATGAGTGGTGGAGTCTCCTTCTTTGGAGGCTTTTAAGCAGAGGCTGGATGGCCATCTGTCAATAGTACTGTGATGGTGGTTCCTGCATGGCAGGGGTTGGACTGGATGGCCCTTGAGGTCTCTTCCAACTCTATGATTCTATGAATCCTCTGACCAGCATGGGTAGTTGTCCATGGGAGCACAGAGATTCTGAGAGCCCACAGCACAAAAGAGAAACTTTTCCAAACTCTGCTTCAGGAAAACATTAAAAAGCACCCAATACTCTTATTCACTGTACTAATCTGTTGCCTTATTTATGGTAACTTTTGTATCACCTCCACACTCCTGTTAAAATAAATGTTCCTATTTGAAGCATCTGCCTCTCCTTGCATACAGCAACTCAAATGCCACTGCTATATTAGGAAAGTAATTCAGATATAGTCCATTAAATTAACTTGGTTATTCAGCCAGTGTTGCATAGTACACAGATATTGAATATCAGACAGACAGAGTTTAGAACTGTATACACGCACTGTACAGTGCTCTTTCAGTGCTAGTTTCAAGATGGAGAATGCTGGGAATCACAGTCAGTGGGCTAGGACTTGGTAAGATCTAGGGTACTTTGCCCACTCCTAGAGTAAACCAAAAAGCTGCCGTCAATTTTCTTCCAATTGAGATAACTGCCAGCCTTGCTCTTGGGGAAGAGAAAGAGTGTGGAGCTGAAGTGCAGTCTCCTTGCACATATTTCAGTAGCATCAACAGGATCTATGTTGCAGTGACTCCCGTACTATCCGCGTAGCACAGTCAGGGCCCAAAGTTTGCCAGATGCAGGGATGAGGTTAACTAAACACCTACATCTTGACATCTGTTTTTTCCTGCTCTGCCTAGGTTTTAGGCTCATGGAGAGGTGATGTTTAAGCTCTTTAGCTTGTTGTTTTCAAACTAGTTATAGCCCACCCATCATTAGAAGCTGAGATAATTCAACATTTCAGACACTTCAGAGATGTGACTGCCACTGGTGAGTGAGCAATCACACTTACAAAGGAAGCCCATGTTTACATTTCAAGGCTCATATACAAAGCAAATTCAGCTCATTTGCAAACAGTATACCCTTTGGGGGGTGATGTTGTTCTTTTCCCTTCTTTGCATGGTGGGATGGATTCTTCTCACCAAACCACCAGATTTTTTTGTACATAGATGCAAGGATCATCCCAAGAGACATACTGTACTGTACTTCAAAATGACCATGTTTATGACAATACAGCTGGGGGCAGAAAGAAAATACAACATGTAGCAGGGAAAGAGAAAAGGTTAAGTGAGAAAGATTCTGAGAGTGATGTTGGAAGAGAAAGTAGTGAGGGAAGTGAGGGGGGGGGAGTTAATGAGCCCATAGAATTACAAGTGTACCCAAACTGCTTTTCTGTGGGGAACCCAGTCCTCTTGAGTTAACAGAATTAGAATCAACTTTAGAGCAACAGTTAGGCACAACTATTGGTCAGATATATAAATCAAACATATGTTGAAGTTCATTCTTGGGGGGGGGGTGTTAAAACAAAAGGACTTATTCCACCGGTACAGAAATAACACTAACTCAAGGACCAAGAGCGTAAGACATCTTTTAAATCTGTCCAGGGCAAGCGCCTTTTGTTGCAGTGCCAAAGCAATTGGTATTTAAATATACCGAGTTCCTCCAAGCAGTATTTACCAAAAATATTGCACCGCCCGTCGTGGACTCGATGACTAACGCTGATGACTCATGCACGTGGACTGCCTCAGTACCGACCAAACATACCGGGGACCGCCCAACACGATCCCAAATACTGCGGTAGGCACTTAAGGACCCGCGCGCCTTGAAAACCAGGGCGGCGTGCACGGGACATCTCCCTTGCGCGTCTGCCAAGGATCGCACTGCCCGATCAAGTAAACACATGCAGGCTTGCGGTCCTACGCGCACCCTCTGGGAGTAAGTCCCATCAAACTGAGCGAGACAAAAAGGACAAGATCGGACCGCGCACTAAGAGACGCCCAACTCCACTCCACGGCATACACACAAGAAGCCCACAACGACACCTCACGTAAACAGTAACACACAAGAAGCTCCGACACTAGGCAGCGGTGACACTCGGCGCCCCCTGCAGCCCAGGCTTGGTGCGGCCCGCCGTCCCTTCCCTCCTGGTGTCCCGCGGGGAGGGGATCGTACCAACCTGGCATAATGGCGGCTAGCGGGTGATCCCTGATGTTTGAGAATTGTCTTGTGCGGCCGCGGCGGCTGGGCCCGCCCTCGCCAGCTCGGAGGGCGGCACGTCTTGCTCCTGGCCGGGAGGCACAAGGCGGAAGCGACGGCCCGCCCGCTCCCCTGCGGCGTGGCTCCGGTTACAAGCTCGGCCCTCGCCCGATCGACTTCTCTGGCAAGTCGGCCGAGAAGGCGCTGTCACGCCAGGGAGAGGCGTTGCTTTTGCAACTTGCCTAAAAGTTGCGCGCACAGGCCATCCTTCCATGTTAGTCTTTTCAAGAATTCCGGGCAAAAATTAAAAGAAAAATAAAACAAAACAAAAGATACAAAAGACACAATCCACGTGGCACCTTAAGGACTAACTTTTATATTTTAACGTAACGTTTTGTGGACATGTCCATTTTTTCCAGACATATAGCAGCAGAATTATTTTTATTTGATTTTTGCCTAAGTTTAGAAACTGCCCTTTTCCCTGTAAGCTCAAGACAATCTCTTTCTGGCAGCTTTTATAAACCAGGAAGGGCAAGGGCCCAGCGGGCACATGGCTGCCTTCACTTCCCCCAAGGATCCTCCTGACCACATCATCCAGTTGCAGAAGCTGAAACTCATCTGTTAACACAAGGCAAACAGTGGCCACAATCTGATTTATAGGACCTGGATTAACTACAATATTCAAGTCAGAATAGATCTGAGCAATTTTGTTTGCCAATAGTGTTCTGCTAGTAGTAAAGGTCACTTTTATCCAGTGTACATGAGATAAATTTATGCACACATTAAATCATACAATGCACAAACAAGTGCTTTGCATCTTAGAGATGTTTGCTTTAAATGATATAAAACTTTCTTTCTTTCTTTCTTTCTTTCATGTTAACCCCCTTTTCTTCTTAAGAAGCGCCCAAGGTGACTTACAGCATTCAAAGACAGTACTGTATTTAAAACACGGTGGGTATTAAAAAGGATCAAACAAATGCCAGTTGTCAAAAGACAACAGGAAAAGCACATTTCAACCAGCACTGCCTAGTCATCCCAGTTTTAAAGAAATCCACTCAGGCAGGCAGCCATTAATGGAAAGCTATCCTGAAGTGAAAGGTTTTCTTGTCTGCAGAAAGACTGCCAAGGTGGGGCCAGTCTGGCCTCCTGTGGGAGGGCGTTCCACAGTCCGGGAGAAGTAACAGTGAAGGCCCTCTCCTGTGTCCACCACCACCAGCACCACCAAGTGCACCAAACTAGCAACAACCCTTTGAGGGTGGTCAACCTTAAAATACTATGACTGCTGGGCTAGGGTCACCTAGGGACCTTTTCACACGACCCCTAAGATCCGCTGGCCACTTAAATTCGGACCAGAGATCTTGGGGGTTCGTTGCTCTTCCTGCGTCCTCACCCCTCCACACTTCCTTGCTCCTGTCTGCGTGAGGGGAGGGAGGAAAAAAGAGAGGAAAAAATGCAGGCTCACCTCTGAAGCCACCTGGAGCCCCGTCGTCATCCTGATTCCTTCTCTTAAAGGGGCGGGAGGCAAAAACAACAACAAACAGAAGCGAGGAGAGCCCGGCACACTAGGTTACATCCGGATCTGGGGATTTTCACCCTCCAAGAGCAGGTACATGAAAAGTGTGCTGGGACGCGCGTAGGTGGGCATGGTCGCACTTAATTTTCTGCAAACTCCGGAGCTGGTGGGGAAACAATTGGAAGCTCCAGAGCTGGCAGCCATTTGCGGCGGAGTTTAGGGGTCATGTACAAATTTCATGGCTAAGTGAGGGTTTGAACCCTAGTCTCCCCCAAGATATTCTAAACACCTTTTTAAAAAACTTCATTCCACAACAGACTTGGAGATACTGTAACTAGATTGGAAGTGCTGTTGTTGAGATTTTCCCAGAGCAGACAGTTTGACACTGTTGCAGTTCCTGGGCTTATTTTTCCAAAGCAGTGAAGTTTGTTTTATTATTTTATTTTAGAGTATTTTTACCCCACCTTTCTCCTTGGAAAAAGGACCCAAGGCGGCTTACAGTAATGTGGGATAATATGCAGTCCAGTACAATTAAGACATGTTCAAGTATTTGAGAACAAGGAATTGAGGGACATCTTACAGCACTAAAAAGGCATAATTTAAAAACAACATCCTATTTTACTGACCTGCGTTGTATAAACTATGAAGAACTGTCTGTTAAAGAGATTCAAACCTATCATGTATTGTATTATGTTCCTCCCTCCCCCTTCTCCACACCCACAGAAATTAACTGCCTTCTCTCTCTTTTTTAACTCATATAACATAACTGAGAGGGGAGCTAAAACATGCAACAACTTCTCAAGCCATGGACCCATGAAGTAAAGAAAAAGGTACTTGCACTGCAATCCAGAACTCTCAGAAATGCATGTTTGCCTCAGTAATGGACCCCAAATGCCAAAGCAACTGTTAGGGGCTGAGCGGAGCCACATGTTTCCTGGTAGTTTTCAGGTTCTGCTGGAATTGTTCATGGTGATCACAGTTTTGAAGTAATTAGTAACTAGTAACTAACTGCAATTCCTTTTTCCAATAAAATGTTATGACGGCATGACAATATAGTTGCAACTCAAATGGACAATTTTATACTGCCAAGTCATGGCTAACTTGTGGCAACACTAATCAGGGTTTCAAGGTATGTAAGATGTATACGGAGTTGTTTTTCTGCTACCAACCAATTATTTGGCATAGTTATTAAACTTTACTAGATGTCAAAATGATAGAAGTGTTAGTTTTGTACAAGGAAAACTGCATTTCCTACACTCAAGACAGTTGCAAAGTGCTGCATGCCTGATGTCTCAGCAGATTTAGTTTAGTTTTTGCCATCCCAGGAGCTGAAAAAAACATGGCAATAGGAAGTACTGATTTTGTGATAAGTAAATTGTAACATTTTGACAAACTAGTCTTGTTTCGACTATGACTGCCTCCACTGAACTAGGATGGGTATCCTTAGAAGCAGAAGTAAACCTTAAGCAATTAAGGCTCCTGCTTATGCTCTCCTCATGAAGATGGGAGCATGCCATAAATAATTATCCTCTGGAAGAAATGCTGTTTGTCTATACTATGCCATGTAAGGTTTTACTGAATAAAATAATGTAATGAGTGTATTTCTTTCCTCTATTCCTCCATTTTGTCCCCACTGGGAAAAATGAAAATCTGTCTTTTGTCCTTCCCGGAGGAAGGAGAAAAACTGCTTTGTTTTAAAAAAATACTCCATGAAGCTGGAGTCAAGGACACAGTGAGAATTATTTCAAGTCTTACTCGCTCAGCTGTATATCACATGATAGCCTACTTACTTTTCTCTACACAGAAACCAATTGGAGCCATTTAGATAAGTTCCACTTCTCCATCCTTTTCGAGTAAGATTAAATATTGGGAATTTACATATAAAATAGTTATGGAAAGCCCAACTTTGACCAGAAAATGGAGTTTTCTGCTTTTGCAATAGAGCTAATCGTGCACTATGCAGATTCTTATAAGATGACCCTGCTGGGATCATCTCACCTTTTCTGCCTGCTATGTTTCTTACTCCATCCTCAGTCATCCATCAAGGTCAGTTACATTCTGTTTTCACTTTCTTGTTTGTTCACCATAACCTAGCACAGTATTACTTGGACTGCAGTTCTTTGTAAAATATAGGATCCATGTTTATCAGGTCTCACTGACTTTAATGGAGTTGCTTCTAACTGGACGGATATTCAAAGGCCTGAACATTAAAGTACATTTGCTGTAGTCATGATATTTCTTTTTTTTTTTAATTTTTCAAACTCTCATCATTGAGACTATACAGCGCTAAATTTGCAAAGCAATTGATCTGACAAATTTAGTCATATTGTTCAATATTGCTTCTATAAGCACTTACAACTGGTCATGTGAGTTTTTGATATAATAATTTTAGATAAGTGCATCCAATAAAAATATCTGCATTTTTCCTGATTTGCATATATAATATATTACTTGCATGCACTGTTTACTTTATAATGTAGTTATAAATATGACTTCATCCATCTGTGTGCAACTATAAAAGATTTTTGACATGCAATTTTTTGCAGTCTTAAAAAAGAGGACCAACCTAAGATTTCAGACTCTGATCTGTAGGATGCCTATTTTCAAACAAACTCTATCAGAATCAATATTACACTGGAATAAATGTATCGGTGATCAAAGCATTGCACATTCCTCACCACAATATACTGGTACTCTTTCGACAAGGAGCAGCGCTTCTGTGGGGCCCTCGCCGTGTTTGGAGAATCTATTGCTCTTGGTCCTAAAAAACTTTTGATGGTTGTTAAGGACAACTGGAATTGTAGTCCAATATTCCTCACCCTTGCCATGCTGTACATACTCAAAGGCTGGCCAAGGAGGTAGGGATGTGTGACCTATCGTTCTTTATTAGAAGATAACATTGACCTGTTATTTGCATGATTTACATAACCCGGACCGGAGTTCAGGCCTGTGAAAGCCAACATTGGGATGATTTAAAAAAATCTGGCTGGAGTCACAGAGGCAGCATTTTTACACTCCTTCGCCTCACTGTCTCCGTGAACTCAATGAGGCTTACTTTATGATAGACCTATATAGGGCTGCAGTGCAAGACTGTGAAAAGCTATAGCAATATTGCTTTTTCCAATATACTTACTCACCTATAAACCAAAAATCATGTAATGTGGATAGTATATTTGCATGCCTTTTAGGCAATATACTTCTAACTAAATTTGGTTTAACCTTTTGTTATTCTTTTAAGAAATTTGTAAGCCGCCATGAGCACTGTTTTTCGTAATAGGAAGGTGACGTGAGGTAGAAATGTAATTGATGATTATATGGGTTGTATGCATACCTGTATGCAAGTGCTCATCATTTATGGTCATCTTCAAATTCCAAGATGAGTCCTTTGAGCCAACCAGCAAGGACTGCCCTCTCTCTCTCTCTCTCTTTCTCTCCCTCCCTCCCCCCCTCTTTCTCTGTGTGTGTATGTGTGTGTGTGTGTGTTAATCAGAGGAAAAACCCCTTCAAGCTATAAACAGCCTGAAAGCCTACTAGCCTTCTTGCTGAATATGATGGCAATCACAGTTCAACCCATGGGGAAGGCTGAGCCAGGCCATCCCATCACAGAAGGACGTGCCACTGCTCGGAGGGGTTCCAGCAGCTCATCTGAAATCCCAATCTATGTGAGCCAGGCAAATTGCATGAGCCAATTCTTCGACCAGCACAACCAGGGATTCTGTAGATGGAAGTCCTCTTTTATGAATACAATGTGGTTCTCCAAGTGGCTATTTGTGATTGACAGATCAAGCTGTGCAACTGAGACTCAGCCAGTATAACATTAGTATACAAAAACCTGACATCAAGCTGGTAGTTAGACCTACATGTTGGCAGGTCAGCACGTGCTACCAGTTTTATCATATAGCTCTTCGGTGTTGATCTCCAATCTGTGCTCTGCCTGCATGTACAGTATATCCTGACCAGGATTCCAAGGAAGAGTTCCAGGTAACCTTGATGTCAGTGATCAGGTGAACAATGGCAGGTTTTATTATCTGAAATTGAGGATATTCCTCTGTTGGTGGTGCTGGTTAAACTAAGCCAGGCACATTTCCCAGCCTTGCACCATCCCTGTGCTGGTATCTCAATGGCATGGATGCACCAAAAAGTGGAAGGAAGCACAGGGACATGCTTCCATTTCCAAACCACTAGACACAGGGATCTTCATTGACCGCTACATTGAAGGGCTTGTACAGTAGGACCCCGGTATTCACTGGGGATTGATTTATGGTTATGTTTTATGACAGCAGTTTGCTTTACAGCTGCTGCCTGCAACAGTAGCTTGCGTTCCAGCTGCTGAATTGTTTATTTATTTTTTTCTGCAAACTGTGGATAACTGAATCACTGGATAATGAATCAGTGGATATGGGGGTCCTACTGTACTTTCCAAATTTCTTCCTCCCAGCGACATAAGTGCAATGGCAAGTGAAAATATCCCTCCTTTTTTCCTAGTTGTCTTCACTCCTTTTCCTTTGAAAACGGGGGGCGGGGAAGAGAAGTGGGCACCCACTGATCTCAATACTGCAACTTTGAAAATCATTCCACACTCACCCTATCCCAGGCTTTTTTTTATGGCATCAGCTGCTGTAACAGTTCTGGAGAGAGAGTGTGTTTGTTGGCAAATCTATTAACTGCCATGTTTCACCACTCAGCATATTGTTTCAGTTCATGTCATGGCTTATATACAGTATAGGTTTCAAATTGTGCTAACAGACCCAGCCTTCAAAGTGTGAAAGCTTTACACTGTCAGATGAGTCCCCAGATAGGATTACTTTGTAGTGAAAAGTAGTGGTAAATCTTAAGGCTGCTGCCTCGCCCCTCCTCCTTGCAACACGGGTGCATTTCTTTGTTGGATATTATAAACAGGAAGCGTGAAAGGCACTAGCAACAAGAAGGCAAAGCCGAGTCACAAAACAGAGTGTCTATGGATGAATCAAACTAGGCGGCACTCCCTCTACCCACCCTCAAAGCCATCCGCAGCTTTTCTTGTTCTTTACACAAAGCTTAACGTGTTGCTTTAAAAAAAAGAACAAGCCGCCGCGAAGTTCAGTTTGCGAACGTTTAGGTTTACACTTACATTTTCTGAAGAACATGGTTGGGCGAGGGGGCGAGACAGCTTTTTCCTGCTATGGTTGAAAGAACCCCATGCGGTCTGGACAGTTGGAAATTCTCCGTGAAGGAAGACCAGCTGTTATTAGGAAGGAAGCTTAGCAGCGTGGAGTTGATGGGAAAGTGAAAGCAAACTCGGAGCGCCAACTCAAAGGCTAAAGCCAGCAGAGGTCTTGTGCCCTTGGGATCTAAGCCAATGCCCTGCCCACCCCATCCGCCAAGGGAGACGAAAAAGTCAATGTCACCCTGTTGTGTTTCTGTGTCCCTTCAGGCTGGAGGAGGAGAGACCTTTAAAATCCTTGCAGTGATCCTATTGTGTGTGTGTGTGTATATAGTCCTTTTTAAAGTTTTCCCTTACTGATGAAATCTTTGTTCCACAGGAGCATACATGTTCTTTTTTTTAATGACTTAAGTTCTTATAATCAAATATAGCTGTGCCCACAATGAGATTTTGACTTCCTGCTAAAAATGGGTTTTTTAACATGTTGAGGCACTCAGTATTTGTAATATTACAATGCATTTAGATTGAGAGCAAGGCTGCAGTGTTTAAAGTACTGAGTCAGATATATAACTGAATTTTAAAACTTTTAACCAATCAAAAATTTCGCCTAATGAATGTTTTAATATAAAAATCAGACATTTTAGTACAAATACTTAATGGAATTACAGGTTATTTTTTAAAAAAATATTAAAATGTTTCTCTCACATTGCAGGAAAGTCTCTACTATACAGTATCAATGAGAGCGAGGCTGTCAGGAGGCCAGACTTGTAGCTAGAATGACCCCAGACTAAGATGTACCCACCCTCTTAAAGGCAGCTACTGACTGAGCAATATTGGTAGCTGAAAGTGACACTGATGGAGGAGATCATGGTAATGACAATCAAACTAACTTTTGTCACTACTATGTAGTAGATGGCATGGTTAACCGCCACTATACAGTGTGCCCTCATATAACAAACAGTTTGTATAACATAAAATCTGTACAACATAAAAAATTCCAGAGATAGGGAAAATTTGCTTAACAGAATCGTCGATGGGGCAAATCCATACAATTTAAAAATAATCGCAATTAGGGATTACTCTTTTTTCAATTCATTCCTATGGGAAATTTGTATAAAGGAAAATTTGCTTAACATAATTTCATTTGGAATGAAT
Organism: Phrynocephalus versicolor; assembly: GCA_023846285.1. Classification (NCBI taxonomy): domain Eukaryota; kingdom Metazoa; phylum Chordata; class Lepidosauria; order Squamata; family Agamidae; genus Phrynocephalus; species Phrynocephalus versicolor. Next base: position 36,418,334 of record JAHTLZ010000015.1, on the reverse strand, counting down.
TAATTCCTTTATACAAGGTACCACTGTGCCTTTGTTGCTATGAGAACCCTATGCTGAGAGAGTTCAAAATGAAATAATAGATAGTGCTGAAAGATGAGACTCCCAGGTCAGAAAGTACAGTAGTACCTCGGTTTAAGTAATTAATTCATTCTCTGGGCCATTTTGTATTATAAAAAATTCTTAAACCGAAATCCAGTTTCCTATAGGAATGCATTGAAAACCAATTAATCTATTATAGAAGTCAGAAAAAAGGCAGGTCACCCACCACATGCCTTCCCACATTCATGGGCGGGAAGGCCTTTGGTGCCAAATATGGTGCCCCCAGATGCTGCACCCAGGGACAGATGTCCCCCTTGCCCCTCCCCCCAGCTACGCCACTGCTGTCACTAATGTGAAGTAGATGGCAATGGTAAATCCATGCTGAACCTTTCTTACTATGAAACTCCTATAATAAGACAGTCCAAAATGAAACAAGAGATAGTACTGGAAGATGAGACTCTCGGGTCAGAAGTACTCAGTCAGCTACCAGGGAAGAGTAAAGGACAAGCTTTGTCACTATCCTGAACTATGTTAAGGATAAGGCTTTACCTTTTGGGGCTGTGGACAAACGGCTTGCCTGTGCATGTTCACTTTGTGACCGCTTGCAGAGTGACCGACAGGGGTAAAATGTCCCTGCTAGCCATCCTCGATTTCTCATTGGCCATTGATGTAGTCAGCCATGTTCTCTGGGTTGGGGATTGTTGGCCAGGTTTTGGCCTGGCTCTGATCCTTCCTAGAGAATCATCCTGAAATAGTCCATCTTAGTGAGTGACCCAATCCAGTATACGTTGCATTCCTATCCCTTATTCTCCCTTTCAACTGACCAGAAGCACTATGTCTTGTCTGGGTTTAGTTTCATTTTGTTCATTCTCATCCAGCTCATTACTGCAGCTAAACACTCATGTAAAGTTGAGATAGTAGCTTCCTTAGAATCTGGAGGTGACACGAGATAGAACTGGGTGTCATTGGCACACAGGTGGCACTTAACCCCAAAAGTCCTGATAATCCCTCCAGTGGATATACAGTAGATGTTAAATAACATAGGAGACATAACAGAACCCTGGAGGACTCCACAGATCAGTAATCATGGTGTCGAACATGAATTACCTGTCACTACTTTCTGCGTTCTTTCCTGCAGGAAGGACTGGAGACGCTTAGATGTAGTACCCCAAATTCCCATTTCAGAGAGACGGGTCAGGAGGATGCCATGGTCTATAGTATCAAAAGCAGCTGAGTGGTTTTGTAAAACCAAAATGGACACAGATCCCCTATCCATTTCCCTGTGCAAGTCATCTACCAATGCAACCAGTACCATCTCAGTCCCATAGCCAGGCCTGGAGCCAGATTGAACTGGATCCAGGTAGTTTATCTCATCCAGAAACCTATGAAGCTGCGAGGCCACAACCTGCTCTAGGATTTTACCCAAGAATGGGATATTCGACACTGGTCAGTAATTGTTTAGCATTGTTGGATCTAAGGAGGGCTTTTTAAACAGTGGTTTTACTATTGCCTCCTTTAAGCATACCGGAATCCTGCCCTGTTTTAAGAAGACATTCACTACTCTTCCTAACCATACTTTCTCTGGCAGCTTTTATGATCCATGAGGGCCAAGGATCCAACACACATGTGGTGGCCCTCACCCCCTCAGGGGTTCTGGCCACATAATCTGGCTGTAGGAGCTGAAAGTCGTCCATTAATACAGGACAAGCAGGGTGGGGGTGGGGGTTTTCTTTTCAGGATCTGGATCAATAGCAGCATCCAAGGTAGCCCAGATCTGTTCAATTTGGCCTGCAAAGTATTATGCAAATTATTTGCAGCGAGATAGAGAGTGGTCCACCCATGGGTCAGCGTGTAGCAGCCTTTTGACTCTTCTGAAAAGCTGCCCTGGGTGATTTTGTGCCAAATCAGTGGTGGTCTCTGCTGCCTTGGAGTAAGCCTTCCAAAGGCCTTTCACTGTTTCTTTGTCTGTTGCAATCTGGGTTTTATGCCAACACCTTTCACCTCTACGGGCCACCTGTTTCAGTTTTGCCAGCTCCCCAGTAAACCAAGCAGCCAATTGGAGTCTATTTTGAGGAAGGAGACGTTTAGAAGCAATCCAATCAATGGCTTTGCTCATTTCCCCATTCCAGAGATCAGCCAAGGATTCAGTAGAATCACCCGTCAAAGAGGTAGAAAACTCCCCAAGGGGAGTTAAAAAATCATCTGGATTCATCAACCTTCTGGGACATATTGCTTTTGTCTGACCCCCACCCCACCCACCCTGCCTCCCAGGCTCTGCAGCAAGCCTAAAGTGCACCATATAGTGGCCTGTCCAAGACAATGGGACTACAGAAAGTTCCTTTACCTCAATGTCCCCACTGTCCATAGCAGGGCAGAAGACCAGGTCTAAGGTGTGGCCTGCAGGATGGGTTGGGGCAAACACCATTTGGGCCAGACCCATTGTTGACATGGAGGTCATGAAGTCTTCGGACACCCCTGACAGAGCCGCTTCAGCATGGAAGTTAATGTCCCCAGAACAATCATCCGAGGGGGCTCCAACATTACCCCTGTTTATCAGTTCAGTAAGCTAAGGTAGAGAAGTTGTTGTGCCAATAGACTGAGGCTGAATCCAAACAAGTTGAAGATCCTTCAGGTGGGGCAGAGGAGATCCTTCAGGTGTGTTTGTGAGACGGTCTGCAAAGGATGGTGTTCACAGCTTGGGCGTATTGCTGGACCCAGTGCTATCCATGGAGTCCCAGGTGGCATCTGTGGTACAGTTCATCTATTTCCATCTTAGATGGTTCCCCCAGCTATGTCCCCACCTGGAGACCAGGTCCCTCACCATCTTGGTTCATGCATCAGTAGTCTCGATATTAGACTACTGTAAGGGCCTCTATGTGGAGCTGCTTATGAGGTTGGTGTGGAAGCTACAACAGGCCCAGAACATGCTGCCTGACGACTAAATTGGGTGAGAAAATATGTACATACTCCCCCACCCTGCCACGAAGATCAGCCTGTAATACCCATTCTTCTCAGACAGGACAATTAAGATCCTTAACCCCAAGAGGTATGGATGGAGAAAACCAAAAGCGATGCCTTCTTGGTTGTCACAGAACCTCTTTGGCATAATCTTCCACCCAAGATCTGACTTGATTCCTCACTGGAATCCTTTAAAAGGGTCTTTAAAAACATGTCTCTATAGGCAGCCCTTTCCATAGCCACTACTATCCATCCACTCTCATACACCCACAACCACCTACAGAAAAAGAAGAAGATATTTATACAAGAAGGAAGGGAGAGAGGGAGGGAGGGGGAGAAAGAAAGAAAGAAAGAAAGAAAGAAAGAAAGAAAGAAAGAAAGA
>JAHTLZ010000015.1:36385226-36410840 GCA_023846285.1 Phrynocephalus versicolor | reverse complement strand
AAGGTCCCAGCCTGCACCATTCCTGTCACATTTGTGTTCATGTTAAGATCCGCCCTCTGTACTGGTTCAATCTCTTGACTCGGGCTGATTTCAGTGTAATTGACAAGCCTGCAAGCTCCTCAAACCACATTTAGACAGGATCTTTATAGTAGCGGGATGTCAGAGATGAAGCAGTTTCTCAGAAGACCAATCCACTTTCTTTTTAAATTAGCTTAGCATAGCAAAAGAGGAGATCAATACATTTCAACAGAAAAGACGGAGGAGGGCAGTTTGCTTTGCAGCTCAAGAAGAACGCATTGCAAAATATGCTGTTCACAAGCAAGTATTCAACATAAGCTGCAGAGGAGGAAAAAAAAAATCAAAGGGTAAAGATTTTCTAATCAAGTACCGGAAACTCACATCTAATATAAAATGTTATTGATTTATAATCTTTGACTTACACCCATCAGCTTTCAAGGTGGCAGTTGGAGAGACCTGGACCTAGAAAAGTCCAAGATAACATTTTACGAAACACCATGTGTTGCATCCCACACAGAATGCAGTTTCCGTCCGCTAATGGCACGAGGGGTTAGTAAGTGAAAAGTCAAACTGAAATAGCAGAAAAGGAGAGAAAGAGGCAGGGACAGAAACACCACTTGAATGGAAAGGTGTGGTTGTTTCCTATGTTTCTATATTATTGCCACATCTTGGGTAATGTATAAAGATTTTGTTCTTTTTCAGGGTCTTTTAGGGGCCAAGATGAAGGGAGCCTTACTCCTTCCTTAGAGTCCTGCCCTGCAGATATGACGTTATTTGCATAGAGACAGTGTGATGTCTGGTACACAGGTTCCCCACCCCACCCCTTGGTAAAAATGACTGAAGTTGTTGCACTTTTAAACTCAAAAGATGCATCTCGCCTCTTATTTACTAGATCCAAGTGCAAAAAGAACTCCAATGGTTATTTGATGGCTATAAGGCAGACGATGCATAAAGAGGATTCTCATTTCCAAGGTCTCTGTCTGCCCTCTCAGACAGAAGTTTTAAAACAGCAAACTTCGGCACTCCTCACTCAGAGTTTGCATTCTAGATGCTGCAATTGATATTGTTCTTTGAAGCATTATGCCTGAGTCAGAGAGTTTTGGTTGGTGTAAAAGGCAGGAAGGGCACTCTTAGAATCATAGAATAATGGAGTTGGAAGGGGATCTAAAATATCATCCAGACGCCTGCCCACTGCAGGTCTCCAAATCAGTTCCAGTTTGGAGATCCAAGAACCAAATATCCCCTATCTTGTAATTTTACATTTGGGGTTTCTGCCACTACATGTCAAACTTCGCACTAGCATTTTCTATATATGAAAGACTGACGGAGCTGCTGGGATGAGTAGTGAAATATTTCACTCTCTCAAGAAAAGATGTCCAGTTCCCATGACTCAACTTCCAGATAAACTCACCTGGATGACTGAGAATTTTCACAGACACTATTTAAATATCAAAATCACCCGGTTTAACCCTTCACATTGGTCATTCCTGGAGGATCTCAGCTACACAGGGGTTCTTGTCTAATTTTGCCTGACACTTTGAGGCAGGACACAATCCTCCCTACACTCATATTTAACACATCTTACCCCAATCCTGATATTCTCCTGTTCCAGGGTTCATTGTTGTCATCACTGTAATATGCATTTGCACATCTGTTAATGCAAATACAGAAGGTACACAAGCACCAGAAAACCTCAGGTGTGCTGTTAGTTGTGAGAAGAAATAATGGAACTTGTAATAAGCAAAGTGCACATGTGGCTGTGTTTCCTAATTGATCTAGGAAATGGCTTTGCAAGGGAGTTTCCTCTGATAAGAGCCTCCTGGTACAGTGGTTAAACTGCAGTACTACAGCTATAGTTGTGCTCACGATCTAGGGTTCAACCACAGGTAGTTGGCTCAATGTTCACTCAGCCTTCTATCCTTCTGAGGTCAGTAAAATGAGTGCTCAGCTTGTGGGGAGGGGGATATGCAGCCTGCATAAATAAATTGTAAACTGTCCAGAGAGCGCTTTATGCACTACAGGGGCAGTATATAAGCAGAACACTTTGATATCAGGTAAATACAAAAAAGTCTTTATGAAGACTTACAATAACTTCTAGAACTGACATCAAAGAAATATGTTCTTCTTATCATAGGGGATTAGAATGCTAAAGTAGGGAGTCAAGTGATAAAAGGAATAACTGGCAAGTTTGGCCTTGGAGTTCCAAATGAAGCAGGGCAAAGGCTAATTGAGTTCTGTCAAGAGAACAAGCTGGTCATAGCAAACACTCTTTTCCAACAACACAAAAGGCGACTCTACACATGGACATCACCAGATGGACAATACCGGAATCAGATTGATTATGTTCTCTGCAGCCAAAGATGGAGGAGCTCTATACAGTCAGCAAAAACAAGACCTGGTGCTGACTGTTGCTCAGATCATCAGCTTCTTATTTCAAAGTTCAAACTTAAACTGAAGAAAGTAGGGAAGACAACTGGGACAGTCAGGTATAATCTAAGTCAAATCCCTTATGAATACACAGTGGAAGTGAAGAATAGCTTCAAGGAACTAGATTTGGTGGACAGAACACCTGAAGAACTATGGATGGAGGCTTGTAACATTGTACAGGAAGCTGCAATGAAAACTATTCCAAAGAAAAGAGAATGCAAGAAAGCCAAGTGGTTGTCCAATGAGGCCCTACAAATAGCGGAGGAGAGAAGGGACGCAAAATGCAAGGGAGAAAGGGAAAGATACAGAAAATTGAATGCAGACTTCCAAAGAATAGCAAGGAGAGACAGGGCGGCCTTCTTGAATGAACAGTGCAAAGAACTAGAGGAAAACAACAGAAAAGGAAAAACCAGAGATCTATTCAAGAAAATTGGAGATATTAAAGGGGCATTTCGTGCAAAGATGGATATGATAAAGGACAAAAATGGTAGGGGCATAACTGAAGCAGAAGAGATCAAGAAGAGATGGCAAGAATATACAGAAGAATTATAACAGAAAGATCTGGATGTCCCTGATAACCAAGATAGCGTAGTTGCTGACCTAGAGCCAGACATCCTGGAAAGTGAAGTCAAGTGGGCCTTAGAAAGCATTGCAAACAACAAGGCCAATGGAGATCACGGAATTCCAACTGAACTCTTTAAAATCTTAAAAGAGGATGCTGTAAAGGTGCTGCATACAATATGCCAGCAAATTTGGAAAACCCAGCAGTGGCCAGAGGACTGGAAAAGATCGGTCTACATCCCAATCCCAAAGAAAGGAAACGCCAAAGAATGCTCCGACTATCACACAATTGCACTCATTTCACACGCTAGCAAGGCTATGCTCAAAATTCTACAAGGGAGGCTTCAGCAGTATGTGGAAAGAGAATTTCCAGAAGTACAAGCTGGATTTCGAAGGGGCAGAGGAACTAGAGATCAAATCGCCAACATGCGCTGGTATATGGAGAAAGCCAGATAGTTCCAGAAAAACATCTACTTCTACTTCATTGACTATACCAAAATCTTTGACTGTGTAGACCACAACAAACTATGGCAAGTCCTTAAAGGAATGGGAGTGCCTGACCACCTTATCTGTCTCCTAAGAAATCTATAAGTGGGACAAGCAGCAACCATCAGAACTGGATATGGAACAACTGACTGGTTTAGAATTGGGAAAGGAGTACGACAAGGCTGTATACTGTCACCTTGCCTATTTAACTTATATGCAGAGTACATCATGCGAAAGGCAGGTCTGGATGAATCACAAGCCGGAATTAAGACTGCCGGAAGAAATATCAACAACCTCAGATACGCAGATGATACTACTCTAATAGCAGAGAGTGAGGAGGAATTAAAGAACCTCTTAATGAGGGTGAAAGAGGAGAGTGAAAAAAATGGGCTGAAGCTCAACATCAAAAAAACCAAGATCATGGCCATGGGTCCCATCACCTCCTGGCAAATAGAAGGGGAAGAAATGGAGGCAATGACAGACTTTATTTTCTTGGGCTCCTTGATCACTGCAGATGGTGACTGCAGCAACGAAATAAAAAGACGCCTGCTTCTTGGGAGGAAAGCAATGGCAAACCTACATAGCATCCTAAAGAGCAGAGACATCACTTTGCCAACTAAGGTCAAGATAGTCAAAGCTATGTTTTTTCCAGTAGTGATGTATGGAAGTGAGAGCTGGACTATAAAGAAGGCTGATCATCGCAGAACTGATGCTTTTGAGCTGTGGTGCTGGAGGAGAGTCTTGAGAGTCCCCTGGACTGCAAGGAGATCAAACCTATCCATTCTGAAAGAAATCAACCCTGAATGTTCACTGGAAGGACAGATTTTGAAGCTGAGGCTCCAGTACTTTGGCCACTTCATGAGAAGAGAGGACTCCTTGGAAAAGTCCCTGATGCTGGGAAAAATCGAAGGCAAAAGGAAAAGAGGACGACAGAGAATGAGATGATTGGACGGTGTCATCGATGCAACCAATATGAATTTGACAAAACTCCAGGAGGCAGTGGAGGATAGGAAGGCGTGGCGAGCTCTGGTCCATGGGGTCACAAAGAGTCGGGCACGACTGAACGACTGAAGAACAACAACAACAAATACAAAAAAAATCCTCCTTTTCATCCTAGCAACCAAGGAGAACTGGATAGCCCTGTCAAAAATGTTTGCCTGCCTCCTAATCTCTTCCCTGATATCATGTATATGTTGCAACATTATCAGTTGGCATTTCTATGTAGCCAAAACATTTATTCTCTCCACTGACAAACCACTGCTATGTTGCCACTTGCAAAGTAAGGAGTCCTCAGTCTGAATGAAGCAGAGGGGCCAAAGAAATGCCACATTTGAGTTGCAAAAGGGATGAGTGTTGTGATATCTGAAAGGTGAGGCCTCCATGAACATTTTCTACTGCAGAAGCTCTAAAATCATCTAGTTAGTGGATCTGCCATTCTGTTGTGCCTTGAGGTATTATAATAATAATTGCAGATAGAAGAAAACAAACATGGGAAAACAAGAGATCCATAATTGAATGAAAGGGGAAATGAAATCTCAATAAGGGATGCTGAAGGATTAACAGGGAAACATTATCTAATAAGGATAAAGCAGATGATATTAGCAATGTACTGAGGAACTGTTGATTTAGAAGAGATGCAGGAATGGCAGGTTTGTTCACAGAAGAATCCTTTGATGAAGAAAGCACCATTTTAAGAAGTGCAGTGAATAGCAGCTGGCTAAGCACTTGGAAGAAAGAAATCACCAATATTAGATGATATGCTAAAAGAGTATTTCAAACCAAAGAGACTGAATCAGAATCAGAATGCCAACAAGGACATGCCCAACAAATGCGGAAAACAACACAGCACCATTCTAAGAAGAGACCAAAAAGGAGTGCAGTAACTGAAGGTCCACTACATTGATTTCCTGTGCAAACAAAGCAATGTTCAAGATTTTACCATATATAGAGTACGAAATGTCAGATGTTCACGCTGTATTCATGAACAGGAAGGGACAGTTGGAGATCACGATGCAAAAATGCAATGACTACTGGAACAAACTGAAGATTTTCAGAAGGAAATCAGTCTATGTTCCGAAGCCTTTGTGTTGATTATGACAAGCTAGCCAAGGGATTTTCTTTTCCTGCACATTCCCTTTGCTTGCTTTCATTACACGGGCTACTCGTCTGTCAGACTTTTGCTTAATGCTCCCAATGCCAAAGCATTCTGATTTAACATTTCAGAAAAGCCATGGTATCTCGCATCTCCCTCCTTCAGAGGCAATGTCTAAAAATATCCTGCAAATACTTTGATGGGAGTGCACCAATTAGCAACTTGGCATAAAGAAAAGCCACAGTCATCTCTGCCAGCTCCAATTAACGTGCAAGGCAAGTGGGAGCCTCTCACACCCAGTCGGATCCATGAGCTTCTTATCTTTCACCCACCAATTAGTTCAGCTAAACTGTCACGGTCACGTTTTCCTTTCAGCCTTTCAGCTGGAGAAAACCGCAACAAACAGAAAATGTTCCTCATTTGCTTTTCCAAAATAAGGTGAAATGCCATTGTTGTTCCTGTGGTTGTGGTTGTGGTATTTACTGATGAAAATAAATAAATTACATCAAGCATTTTATTTAAAAACCCAAGGTCAAAGGGTTAGAGCACATGGGATGGAGAGACTGGGGTTGCAAATCCACACTGCAACTCCTGGGACAGATGCCAGCTGGGAACACTTGAGGAATGGGTGGCAGGTGAGTGGCACATTGAAATTAACTCCACTGGAAATGATGATGATGATGATGATGATGATGATGATGATGATGATGATGATGATGAGAAGGAGGAGGAGGAGGAGGAGGAGGAGGAGGAGGAGTTATGCCACCACTTGAAAAGCCAGGGTTGGACCTATAGAATTCTGGGGATTATAATCAAAGGAAGCATCACTTGCAAGCTCTGGTTACATTTGTGAACCAAGCTAGCATTCTCAGTGGGTATTTGTACACGACCCCTAAACTCTCCGCAAATGGCTGCCAGCTCTGGAGCTTACAATTGTTTCCCCACCAGCTCTGGAGTTTGCAGGAAATTAAGTGCGACCACGCCCACCTAAGCGCATCCCAGCGCACTTTTGATGTACCTGCTCTTGGAGGGTGAAAATCCCGTCCGGATGTAATCTGGTGAGTGCCTGGCTCTCCTCGCTTCTGTTTGGGGTTTTTTTGCCTCCCGCCCCTTTAAGGAATTAGGACGACGACGAGGCTACCGGGCGGCTTCGGAGGTGAGCCTGCATTTTTTCCTCTCTTTTTTTCTCCCTCCCCTCATGCAGGCAGGAACAAGGAAGTGCAGAGGGGTGGGGACGAAGGAAGAGCAAAGAACCCCCAAGATCTCTGGTCCGAATTTAAGTGGCCAGCGGATCTTAGGGGTCATGTGAAAAGGCCCAGTGTTTCATCAGCACAAAGATGCTGCTTCATACCGAACCAGTCTGTTTCTCCATCTTGGTATCACCTAACTAACAACAGTTTTCTAGCGACTGTAATGGGAAGTCCCTAGATGGGTGACTTATAGAGGTAGACAGCAGCAGCCCCCGCCCCACTTCAAAGGGCCAGATCACTCTTATGCCCCACCCTCATCTTCTTAAGGTCAAAAAGGCCCTCGGGAACCTTTTAAGTGGCCAAGTATGTAAGAGGTTCATGAAAACTAGATGTGGCTGCATCTGGTTTTAAAACTAACATCTCTCAGATCTGTGAAGGAAAAGAAACATGGCAAATATCCCCAGGCGTTCCCTAGAAGGTACCTGGGAAATTTTCATATGTTTTAAAAATGCAAACAATTGAATTCAATTAAAATTAATGTCCCCCAGATCAGGGAAGGAGAATGTCTGTGAAGATTCTCAGCCATCCAGGTGTGGTTATCAGGAAGTTGAGTCATGGCAACTGGACTTCTTTTCTTGAGAGACTGAAACGTTTTGCTGCTCATTCAAACAGCTTCCTTCAAGTGAAAGAAACTAGTTGAATGAGTAGTGAAATGATTAAATCTAACAGGAAGTCCAGTTGCCATGGACTTCCAGAAAAGGGGAAGGAAATTAGTAGGGGACAATTTGCCTACCCTTCTCTTCAAGGGAGACATTTCAGACATTACCTGCATCTTCCTCCCTTTGAAATGGGAATGTCAGGGGCTGACCTTTAGAGTGCCTCCATACCTGTGCTCCTCTAGTCCGCTATGGTCTCAGCTTATAGAAGGTTCATTGAGAAGGCTGCCCTTTCTCCTGAGGAAACACGGGAAATGATTTGGTCACCACCACCAGCCATTCTAGCTGGCTGCAGCGAAGGAGAAGAGGTGGCAAAGAGGGCCACAATGATAGAATTCTAGTATAATGCAGTTGGGAAGAATCCAACCTCTTTCTTTATGGAAGAATCCAAATGAAAGCAGAACTGGACACAGTACTCAAGATGAGGCCTACCCAGTGCTGAATAGAGGGAGACTAGGGGCCTTTTTACATGACCCCTAAGATCCGCTGGTCCCTTAAATTCGGACCAGAGATCTTGAGGGTTCGTTGCTGTTCCTCCGTCCCCACCCGCTCCGCACTTCCTTGTTCTGTCTGCGTGAGGGGAGGGAGGGGGGGAAAGCCTTAAACAGGGACAAAAGAATAAAGTCTTACCTCCGGTGCCGGTGGAAGTTGCTCCGACCCCGTTCACTTCCTGATTCCTCTTTAAGGGGCGGGAGGCAAAAGAAAAACAACAAAAAGAAGCGAGGAGAGCTCAGGCACTCTCCGCATCAAATATTTTTCACCTCCCAAGAGCAGGTACTTGAAAGGTGCACTGGGTCGCGCTTAGGTGGGCGGGGTTGCACTTAATTTTCTGTTAGCTCCGGAGCTGGTGGGGAAACATTTTTAAGCTCCGGAGCTTGCAGCCATTTGCAGCGGAGCTTAGGGGTCGTGTATAAACGCCCTAGTACTTTGCAGTTCTAACAGGGCTTCCTTTTCCCCTTCTGTCCCATCCGTTTCTTGTGTTATTCTTGTGTCTTTTTAGAATATACACTTGTTAGCAGGGAGTGTCTTTTATTGATTCTATGTAATCTGCTCTGAGGATATTTCTGTTGAAAAGTGAAATAAAGCTGTAGTAAGCAAAGTTAATAAATCCCCTTCTCGCAGCACCACAAATCAAATCCAACCTGCAAACTTTCTGTGCCTGCTTTAACTGAAGAAAGAGAAATCACTCCTTGTCATGATCACATTTGGTTTGCCCCCTGGAGAAAATATATTTCAGTACTGAATGAAGAGGATTTCAAATACCAGGCATTGTCTTCATGAGTTCTTTTTAAAGGTTTGCGTTGCCTGCAAGGGAGGAAAATAGAGTAACATGGCGGCACAAAGTAATAGAAGGAACAGAAGCAGCCTGACAGTCGGCCAGGAACAGGCCTATCCATTGATCAGGGAACATGCAGGCGGACCAACTTTCAGCATTGTTGACTTTCAACATGGCAAGGGAGCGAAACTAAGAAAAGATTGTTATGGGAGGACTGGAGCCTTGGAAACAATGGGTCAAGATGACACTTAAGAACATAACAAGAGGAGTGCTGGATCAGACAAGGGCCCATCTAGTCCAGTTTCCTGTATCTCACAGTGGCCCCCAACAAATGCCTCTGGGAGCTCACAAGGCAACTAGATATCTGCCTCCTGATACCACTCCCTTGTGCCTGTCACTATGAGGCACCCTCTTTTTAAGCCTGGAGATAACATGTATCCCTGTCATGGCTTGTAACCTGTGACGATGTTTTCCTCCAGAAATCAGTCCAATTCCCCTCTAAAGGGGAAAGATGCCATCACCACATTCTGTGGCAAGAAGTTCCTTAGACTAACACAACACTGGGTAAAGAAATAATTCCTTTTTTCTGTTCTCACTCTCCCAACCCTCAATTTGAGTTGATGACCCCTGGTTTGGGCATTGCATGACAAGGAAAAGAGCTTCCCTCTATCCACTTGATCTACCCCCTGCATAATGTTGTACATCTCAATAATGTCCCCACCCCTCAGGCATCTTTTTTCCCAACTAAAGAGCCCCAAAGACATAGCCTTTCCTCTTAAGAGAGGTGTCCCAGCCCAGTAATCATTTTAGTTGCTCTCTTCTGTATCTTTCCCAGTTCCATTATATCTTTTTTGAGATGCTGTGACCAGAATTGTACTTCATTTGATGCTTCCAATTAAATGTATATGTTTCTTCTTGTATTATACAACTTATTCTGTTTGTAATTCTTCTAGTTACTCCTCTTCATTGTCTTGTGTGAAAACCAGTTTGGGATAATGAAAAAAACTGTCTGATTGATTGATTGATTGATTGATTGATATACCACTCATCTGGTTACGAGGTCACCCTAAGAAGTTCCCGACAATTCTAACTGTATCATAATGGGTATATACTTTAGAAGACAAGTCTTCTAATACAGTGGTACCTTGTATAAAGGAATTAATTCGTTCCAAATGAAATTATGTTAAGCAAAATTTCCTTTATACAAGTTTCCCATAGGAATGAATTGAAAATGGATTAATCCCATTTTTATGTTGTACGGATTTGGCCCATAGGCAATTATGTTAAGCAAATTTCCCCTATCTCCAGAATATTTTATGTTGTACAAATATTATGTTATACAAGCTGTTTGTTATACAAGGGTCCACTGTATAAGACAGCACATGCGAGTAGGCTTAATGAAAAATTGTGCCAGAAACAGTAAAACAGCACGTATAAGACAAAAAAAAATAAAATACTTTTATTTTTTGCAAGCTTTTGCATGTCTAAGCACACTTCCTTAGGTCAGTGAAGCTGTCCTGTCTTGGTCACAGTATAGAGCTGTTGGCTTTTTAAAGTGCTGGAACAGTTCAGAACTGTTCTGATTTATCTTCTGATTTGCAGATATCCTTTGATTTGTATTCCTGCAAGGAGCAGGGGGTTGGACTTGATGGCCTTCTAGGCCCCTTCCAACGTCACTATTCTGTGATTCTACGATCTTTACCAGCAGATTCTGTGATCTTTACCAACAGTTTAAAACTAGATCTTTAACAGAAAATTGGAAGTGGTTAATTCCATCACAATGGAGGTGATTAGGGTCTGACTAGGGGACAAAGGTTCAGATGAATAGCTTGGTATATTTAATGACACAGGAACCCATGATCACAGTTAAAGCCTAGATAGAGTACATTCAGCCTTCTGATTTACTCCTGCTTAGAAGTTCTCCATTTGGAATGTGCCTTTGAAGTTTCTTCGTTCCTGCACTGCATCTCTGAAATCAGCTTTCTTGATATTTCCATTCCTGATGTTCCTTTTATGCTCATCTACTTTATTACAGGGTTTTGAAATGTATGTCCAATATAAAAATGCAGTGAAGCACTGCTGAAATAAGATGGCATAAATCACATTAGGGGATGAACGCTTGATATGATGGATAATGTTGTTTGGTGTTTCCTGTATAAATATATGGGTGGAGTTTGCATCCAGGTCTGGTTCCTAGATAAATATCTCTGGTGTACAGTCTGTGGTAAGAATTCTCTTAAGGTGGGCTGGGCTGTCTGCATGGTACCATGGGTTGCCAACCTAGTTTTGTCAGAGACCTATTACTGCCTAGAATGGGCTGGGAGTCTCTGATGGTGCTATTCAGTCATGCCAAAACCAGTTCTGGCTAGAGACAGAAACAAATATGGTCTGTTTTGCATGAACACACCCACCACTCCCAGCTGGCCCAATCACCTTCTGTTGTGCACCGCTGGGCTCTTCCTTCTTCAGTGTCATGACTGTCTGGCTAGGAGCTCAGGCTGCCCTTGCACACCTTCTCCTACAGCCAAACACTCAGAGATGGAGGTGGGATGGGGATTCCCCCTGCACAGTCATTGAGTGGTGAGCTGCGCAAGCAGGCAGAGAAGAGCAGCTAGGCCGAGCAGGCAGGGAGGGAAGGGATTGTGACACCTGTGGTGCTGTGCAAACCTATTTGTATGAAACAATTGTGCTCCTCTCTAGTTGTGCTCCTCTCGATTGCTGCCTGGTTTGGGCCGATCTTGCAAAAGCTCCCTTCTTGGAATCTGTTTAGCCTTCTTGAACTGCTGTGCAACCAGATCAAATGGCTAGGACAGGACCTTTCAGAGGCTACACATTCATGGGGTGGCCATGAATCAGAAACTGCTTTCTCACACATCGTAATAAGAGGAGTGTTATATAACACACGTCCCTTAAGCAACAGACAGATCTAACATTTTGTTTGTCAGCTTCAAAATTCATTGGGCACATCAGGATATACAGACCCTGATGCAAGAATTTCCAGTAAGTAGAATGCCCATATCCACTGATCTATTAAGTACTGATTCAGTTATTCATGGTAGATAGAGGGGAAAAATTAAATAATTCAACAGCTGCAAAACAAGCTACTGTCACAAACAGCAGCTGTAAAGCAAGCTACTGTCGCAAAGTAGCAGCCATAAATTGAGCTACTGTCACCAACAGCAGCCACAAAGCAAGCTACTGTTGCAAGACAGCAGCCGTAAAGCAAGCTATGGTCACAAAACAGCAGTTTTGAAGGGGTGGGTGGCGTTCTCTCTTATCCACACTTTTTGTTATCCACGGGAAGGCCTGGAACCGATTCCCCAGCAGATACTGGGGTCCTACTGCACTAGTAAAGCAGATAAAATCCAACTCGATTAAAAAAATTTGGTACTTTTGGCTGATAGATCCAAGCAGCTGGGACAGCTCTCCCAAGGGCCAGGTACAGATATTTGCTGCCAAACACAGATCAGTAAATGGCATCCTTCACCTCCTTCTTCCATGCATGAAGGTCTTCCTAGGACACTTCCCAGACAACTGACTCTCTTTTCGGAGTCCAGAATATTAAGCAGAGGGTTGTTCTTTTTACCGGGCCAATTTTTGCTACTATATTCCTTTCCCATTCCTGAAAGAGCAGAATTAAAGAGAGATGCCCCCTAAACTGTCAGCCTAGTACGTTGCTTGGGCCATCTATAACTGGGGCTGGAGTTTAGATGTGTCTTCTGCAGGAGTGCTGCATTTTTTAAAAAAATATCTATTCTGAGATGTTATTTATTAAATTAAATCAGCAAATCACTATCTGGAGGCAAAGCCAACACTGGAAATGATGAAAGAGTTTCATTTTGCAACGTAGTTTTTGTATCAAAACCAGAACATTTGGAGTTCATTTGAACGACGGGGACATTTTACTGCACAGCAGGATGGAACCTGTATTTTTAAACCTTATATTTCAGAGAAGGGAAATAGGTTTATGTGAAGAGCAGGCTTTTCAGTCACACGCCAGCATCTCTCATTTTTAAATTACATTTTCCCCCCAATGGCTGAGGGCATTGCAAGAGTCATTCAGGAAAGCAACATAAATACAGCCCTGCATCACTATCTTACCTGCAGAAACCTTGGTTGTCATATGCCATGTTGCTCCTGGGACCAAATGCTGGTACAGTCTTGATTTTTTTGTTGTTATTGTTATTTCTCCCTTTAAAACCAAAGTAAGCTGCTTGCATGTTTTCTAGCTCTTCAGTTCTGAGCTGGTACCACAGCTGCATATCCCTGTAAATGCAAACACTTAGTTTTATCTGCACCAGAGATTACATAGCTATCCCTACATGAGGTTAACATGAAACACACCTTATACTGTATTTGGAACGGCAGGGTCTCTCTCACACAGCCAAGGTTATATATATGCGGCTTTACCCCACTCCCTTCCAAGTCTTTTGCTGGATGCTTGCATTCTATAATGGAGATGTGCATTGCAGACAAAATCCCCAATTTCTCTCAAACCTAGCCATTTCAGTGGGCCAGTGGTTCACTGCTCCACTGACCCACTGAAACAAGTGGCATGTTGCTCACAGTGCCAAATAATTAATTGCCTATGGGAAATGTGCAATGAGGACATGAAGGAAACCCCTCCCTCCTGCTATTTTTTCCATAGCAGTGGAGATCCATAGGTAGGCAACCTCTGGGCACCTGCAGCCCTGACAACTAGTAGCTTGATAGCCTTATGATCGAGGTGTTATCTCAAGAGCACTGAATAACTTTTTTTTTAAAGTATCTGACCTTTAAACCCTTTAACTTCCAGGAAAGCACTGCATTCTGGAATCCAGACCTTAGAAATCTTTTGAAGCCCACACACGGACACATAAGCCCCTCTGCCATCCATTTACTCACACAATGACATAGGGATCTCAAGAGCAGGCGCTCCATCATGAACAAGATTTTCCAGGTTGCTTGCTCACATGTAGAAACTACACAGGGGCAGGGACTTCTCTTCAAACTCATCACAGTGTGTGTGGAAAGTGAGAACAGGGAAAGGGTAGGCCTGTGTTCAGGAAAGTGGATTTTTAACCCAGTGCAAATGGCGTATGCTACAGTTCGAGCTCCTTTGCATCTTCTAGTGCAGTGCTGGCAAATCTATGGCATAGGTGCCAAAGGTCGCACTTGTAGCCCTTTCTATGGGCAATTGACATCGCCCCTCCCTCACAGCCACAACACTTCACTTGGAGCGCGCCACTGTGCTCCATGTAAAGAGCAAGGAGAAGGGGAGGCAGTGGCTTCTGGGCTCCTTCGTAGCCCCAGTTTACTCTTCCATTACACAGCTTTTGGGATGACCAGAGTGGCATGGCTGGAGAGCAAACTAGGGCTATGAAGGAGCCCATAAACCGCTGCCCCCCCCCTTCGCCTGGCTCTCTGCATGGAGCCATTTCAAGACTGCTGTGGCCGCAGGAAATTCAAAAGCCTGTTCTCTGATCCTCACTTTCCCAAAGGGTAGCACCCAAAGCATTTGTAACCCTGAGTACCACTGTATTCAGGTTAAATGGCTGCATTGACACTTTCTGAAAAATATAGTCATGCCTCCGAATACGAATTTAATTCGTTCCATAGGTCAATCCATCTTACAAAAAAATGTGTCTGAAGAGACATGGTTTAATTGATTTTCAATGCATCCCTATGGGAAGGCTTTCACTAACCCCGTCAATCAAGGGACATTGGAAGGCTGTTTCCTCCACCTTGGGGCAGCCACCTCCTTTTCGTCCAGGTCTCTGCGCTGACTACCGGGTGAAGAGGAGGTGGTGGTAGCTTCTATCCTACCTTTCCTTCCTGATCCGTGGGTGCTATAGGGTCAGGAAAGGGAGGATAGAAGCCTCTGCCACTTCCTCTTTACCTGGGTCTCTGTGCTGAAACCCGAGTGAAGCGGAGATGGTGGAGGCTTCTATCCTGCCTTTCCTGACCCTACAGCACCCACGGATTGGATGCTACAGGAAAGGAAAGCCATGCAGGCTTTTGAATTTCACACGCCCGGAACCCCCTCGGGGTTCTTACAGATGAATTTTTCTCAAGACATTGGGTAGGCAAACCATCGTCTTGTGAAAAATTCCTTTCCCCAGAAATTTCATTCATCTTACAAATAATCCGTCATTCATCTTGAGAGGTACCATTGTAAATGGGTTGTGAACCGCAGTTTAAGCACTCGGTCACTAAAAGGTTTGCCATCACTGTTCTAGTGCCTCTGTATAAGTGCTTTTAATTCTATTTACCTTTTAAATGCTTATTGTCTTTTTAATTGCATCAGGGATAGTATTCAATTTTGTTGTACTACGTACCATGACTATACAGTATCTATCTATCTATCTATCTATCTATCTATCTATCTATCTATCTATCTATCTATCTATCTATCTATCTATCTATCTATCTATCTATCTATCTATCTATCTATCTTACATATATTGTCAATATCTGTCAATATAATTTATTGGTACTTCTGACATGAATAAAGAAAGACATATGCAAAGATTTTTTGAGGCATCCCCCCCATTAAAAAAAGGGGGGTATAGTGATGCTAGAGTCAGTTAGGGGTTACATTTGGGCTGCAGGGTATCAACTCCTGTGTTAGAATGTTGTTTCACAGCTGCAACAAGACCGTTACATCGGCTCACAGACCTCATGTATTTTTCTGCATGAAGATGTGCTTGGAATGGCAAGGCTTGTCAAATGGACCTGAATTAAGACCTTGCTCTGCCATCCGATAGGGTGATGTGAACTGCTTCATAGAAAATGAAGGATATGAAGGCAGGAACTGGTGTCTGAATGGTGCAGCCATTTGTTTGTTTGTTTGCTTGCTTGCTTGCAGATATTTTTAGCTGCCACACTGGGCATCATACAACAATATATTAAAACTATAAAACAACTTGTTAAGAACCATCAAAATGACACTTTAAAACAATAAATATACAGATAATAAAATCCTGCTGCTTATAATACCAGCTAAAAACAACACTATCTCTAATTAAAATGCTAGCTGAACAGGAAGGTCTTTGTCTGGTGCCGAAAATCCAAAAGCATTGACACCAGGTGGATTTCTGTTGGGAGGGCATGCCAAAGTTGGGGGGCAACTGCCGAGCAGGTCCTGTTGCGACATGTAGCTCACCTTGTCATACAAAATTGAACTAGGCAACATCTCAAACCTCATGGCACAGTGGGTTAAACTGCTATACAGTATTGTGGCAATAACTGTGTAATCTACCTTGGGTTCAATTCCAAGTAGCTGGCTCAAGGTTCACTCATCCTTCCAGCCTTCCAAGGTGGGTAAAATGGATACCCAACTTTCTGTGGGGGCCGCTGTGTAGTCTGCACAATTACTTGTACACCACCCAGAGAGTGCTCTAAGGGCTATGGGGCAGTGCAGTGGTACCTCAACTTACAAATTTAATCCGTTCCGAATGCATGCTCTTAAGTCAAACTACTCTGAAGTCGGGGTACTTATCTAAAAAACTTTTTAAAAGTTTTTAAAAAATTTAAAAAATGAAAAAAAATTGTAACTCAAGCAGACCATATCTAAAATTTGTAAGGCAGCAGTTAAAATGGCAACAGTTTTCTGCTCTTAAGTCAAATTTCTTTTAAGTCGAGCTGCTCTTACGTAGGGGTGCCACTGTATTTAAGCAGAATACTTTGCTTTGCTTCAAAGGGCCAATAGCTACACAGGTCTTGTGCCCTTTCAACATCTTTCTAGTCATTGTTTTACTCAGAAAGGCCTCTTGAACTCTTGACGAGAGGAGAGGCAGTTTCATTAATTTATTTTTGCCTCTTTCAGGCCTGAGACCACCTCAGGTTAGTGGAGGGATTTGCCTAAAATAGATCAAGAAGGACATGACAAAACTTAATCTGCTTGCCTGAAAAACACTTTTAACACCATCTACGCTGATTTCACTGGCTGTTTCCAGCTGAAAAACTAATCCCAGTCAGTTTCATGGCTTTCCTCCTTCCCTGTTAAGATATTAAAATATGTGGAGTCAGGGCCTATCCTTAAGCACTGCAGTGCCTGAAGTAGAAAATCCAAAGAATGCTCTCCCACTGCAGAGGCCTCGCCTGTATTTGCAGAATTTAATACTCTTTAACTAGTCCTTAACACTCAATATTTAATCTTTAACAGAAGGATAGATTTTTGTCCTTGAAAATTACTAAGGCAAGAGGAAAAATAAATTAAAAGCCTATTGTTTCTGTATAAAAATGGGCAAAGGAATCCTCTTGAATAGAAGATAAAGAATCCAAGGATAGGAAAACCTGGGGAGACTCCCATCATGAGGGGGAAAGGAACACATGCTCTTTTCCCATAACCCCATTTCAAGAGCTTTAAAACAATGTTCTCCTTCCCACTGATTCTAAGAAGATGGAAATACACCACACTAGCTCCAGGGAAGGCGAAATTCCCTTTGTTGTTGTTGTTGTTGTTGTTGTTGTTGTTGTTGTTGTTGTTGTTGTTACAGTCATGACTGACTCTTTGTGACTCCATGGCCATGGAATTTTCTTGGCAGGAATAATGGAGTAGCATCTAAGCAGCTTACATCCTCCTATTCTGGAATGCAGTGCCATAAACTCCTGTAGATCCACAGCATTTTCCCATCTTGTGCCTGGAATGCCTCCTTTTTGCCTCAGAAATCTCACCATTAAGTATGCCTTTTTCTGCAAACTTGTGCAAAAGAACTTCAAAACTGGATCGTCTTTAAGAGCAGAGCTTCTTTCCTCTCCTGAGGGAAAAAACACCCTTGTGATGTACAACATGTCCTCCTAAGGCAGTGGTGATGAACCTTGGGCACTCCAGATGTTTTGGACCACAACTCTCAGAATTCCAAGCGTAGATTGTCAATGACAAGGGACTGTGGGAGATGTGGTCCAAAACATGTGGAATGCCAAAGGTTCACCACAACTGCCATAAAGTACGTATTGCTAAGACCCTGAGTCACATGGAATCTCTCCCATAGGTACTTAACATTCATGAAGTGTGAATTCTGGCTGTTACAGAAGAACCACAGTCGAAACAGATACTCCACAACAGATTGTGAAATCCTGATGTTAAGCTGGTCTAGAACTACTAAGTCTTGACAACACTACATCCACAAAAATGTTAATGGGTTTAATTATGTTGATCACTTATATCTCATCAGCAAATTGCCACAAGTTTAAAAGTTGATCTCAGCATTTCATTTTGTGTGCCAACTCATGCAACAACAAATAACTACACTAACTTCTTGACTTGGAGGAATTCACCAACAAGATTTATACAATTTTATTATGCCGGTGTAAACACTCAAAAAACCAGTCAATCAGCTGCTTTATACTAAATCAGATTGTTTGTCTATCTAGCTTCGGACTGTAAACTCTGTTTGGCAGTGATTCTCCAGGGTTTTAGGTGAGATTCATTCCTAACCCTACTTGGAAATCAACCATCATCAGATATGTGAAATAAATACTTCCCAAGACTGTGTTACCACTTAGTTTTTGAGCAAAAAATAAAATATAAGATAAAAATGGAGCAATGACTGTTCTACTTCCAATATATTTCTATGAACCCTCCCCCATAAAGGCAAATAAAGAAATAGCAAACATGGAGAAGAATGGGGACTCTTGAAATTAGTAGGTCTATATCTTACAGGAAATAAATGCACAGCAAAAGACAAAAAGCAAACCAGAGGCAGAGCAACAAGGTTCTCTCTTATAACTCACATTTCAATGATTTTATTCACTTCATTTGTTACTTCAGTTTGTGTCCTAAAACTATTTCAGGGTGAACCAAAACAGGAAGGGGGCAGTCCTTACTAGCCAAGATGGCTGAGGGTTGGCTGAACTGACACTTCAGCCTGCCAAAGCTGTGCTGAATCAGAACACCTTCCAGCTCAGGGATGTTAAAAAAAAAAAAAACTAAAATGATGATGACTCATCTGATCCTGGCTTAACTCTGAGTAGCCATCAGCCTGTGGGGAGGAGTGCACGTGTGTGCCCCCCCTCTCTCTCTCTCACACACACACACGCACAGAGAAAGAGAGAGAGAGAGAGAGAGAGAGAGAGAGAGAGAGAGAGAGAGAGAATAACTTAGCTCCTCCCCTCTGCCTTCTCTTGTCCATTCCTTTATCTGAGATCCGTGCAATGGAGCTGTGCCAGTACTATGGCGGTTCTGCTGGCACAAGGGGACTCTGCCCATTCCAAAAGCCACTTGTTCTGGAGCATCTTTCTTCAGTTTGTTGATCAATATCCTCTTGCATTAACAAGGGAGGACAAGACATCCATGTGCATGTTTGTTTGTATTCAGATAAAAAACAATCAATTCACAGCAGAGCTATAACCTGATGTCAAGTCCAGGGAAACAGTTGAGTCTTATCCTGGTATTAAAACGATACCGATTGTCATAGTGAGACAGGATGCCAAAGAGTTCAATGCAAAAATGGAGAACTGCAAAAATGCACTATTACCTTAATTACTTGGACACAGTGGGCCTGTCCTCCCTTATTAAGGCCTGAATTATTGTTGTGAAACCTTCCACTTACATGGTTTTCAAAAATGACATACCTTTGCACTCTTCTTCTCTCACTTTTCTTGACACATTTGATAAGACAGCAGGTCAGGAAAGCCATAGACATCAGCAGGATAATGGCACAGCTCACAATGGAGGCAATCACTGCCACTTTAAATCCAAAAGTTTCATATTTGGAGATGGCTGAAATAAGGCAAAGATTAATTGGCATCTCCATCGTTATCTGTTTTTGTCACCCTCCTGCTAATAAATCCCTCCTTTTAGTTAAAGCATTGATTGACAAGGAGATTTCAACCTGGGAACATCTCAGAGGAAACAACTGCCAAGCCCCCTGTTTCTAAGGGAGCCATGCAACCCTTCCAAAGTAGATTAGTAGAGCATTGCATGAAGCATGATGAAGGGGAGAGAAAGAGAGCTGGGGCCCTCTCATCACATGTGGCACAGAACGTGTGGCAAAGAACTGATGCCAGGGGTTGGCATGGACTGGGAATTTGCTAAGGCCCATGTTTCCACAGAGCTGGCTGGATAAGTTTGGTGGTTGAGATCTCCCCCCGGGGGGGGGGGGGGTCCAGAGGGTGGAAGTTTGATTCCCCATTGTATCTGTATGTCCTTGGACAAGGTGCACAGTCCCAGGGCACACCCTTCCAGAGGGAGGAAGTGGCAAACCCCTTCCGTGTATTCTCTACCTAGAAAACTCTGAAAGAAGGTTGTCATAAATCATAAGTGATTTGATGGCACATTATTATTTTACATGTTCCGATAGAGGAGCTGCTGCTAGTCTTAAGACACCATGTCTCCCCTCCCTGCTAGGGTGGCAAGATTAGGGGGGGGGGAGTAGGAAGAAGAGGCCACCTCTGCATGCCCTTGTCTTTTCTCTCCAGGAGGTGGTGTGGGACAGAACCAGAGAGATCATGTGTGGACATGGCTGGACTAAAATTCCCAGAACCCACCAGCTAGTTTGGCCACTGGATAGAGCAGTCTGTAACCCAAGCCAGCAAACAGCGAAGCTCTGGCCCCAAGGAGGAAGAGGCAAACAAACAGGAAGCACTAACAGTCACAGTAGAAGAGGAGATGGAAGGGCAGGGCCCTCACCGTGGATTTGTTTTGCTTAAGAGACATTCCCCCTTAAACTCAGAACTGGTACCTCAGCTTAAATACAGTGATGAGACTAACAGGGATACACCTTGCCCCATCCAATGCTTGACCGCCTCCTTATTTCAATGGGAGTAGAACAAGGAGGCCCACGAGAAGATCCAGAAGCCCTATAAATGCACGTGCCTGCCTATAATTGCCTCACTTGTACCACAGTGAGTAAGAGATGGATATTGCTTGAACATGCTGGCCAGCACTGCCACAGACCAGGGTGTCTTAGGGACTCTAAGACGGTTACTTCACATCCCTCTCATCGCGGTTCGCTGTCCCACTTGGGACCGGTACAAAAAAAGGTTACTCCACGTCCATTGCGTGATGGTGGGAGTTCGTCCCAACCATGCCCCCTGAACCGGGAACAGAGTGCGATGAGACATACCTCTCCCTGGCCTCGGGAATTGTCTTGTCTCAGTTCTTGTTTCGAGACAAGTGCCCGTGAAGTAAGGCTTGTCACGCAACATACTCATTCTCCATCTAGTGGCAGGAGTGTGAAGTTGTATTCTCCAGTACAATCCCAATGGTGTAAATAATGCATCGCAGAGAGGGAAGAAGGCATGAAACCGGAAGTTTTGCCACCACTTAATGCATGAAAGGCCAAGTTGTGGAGATTCAAAATATTGAAAAACGGAAGCTCGCCCCCCCCCAAAAGGTAAACGAAGCCAGGAAAATTCAGTAATTGTCACAAAATAAGGATGTGAAGTAACAGTTGTCACAATATTATCAATCACACCCGTGGGCAAACAGAAACAGGGACAGAACCGGGATAAGACCACATGACCGCGAACAACATTATCACGAAACAAATGTAATCTCGGAACAAGGAAGGACGTGAAGTAACCGTCTAAAAATTATCACCACTACCACCACCCCCACTCCGCTCCAAAAAAAGAACCACACCTCTTTTCATGTTCTGCTTTCAGGGAGTCCACAGCTCGAGTGGATTGAAAAGAAAAGATGAAACAGGAGATATTTGGGATGTCTGTTGTGTTTTATTATTTAATAAAACATAACAGACATCATTCTTCATTTCAGAACTGGGGCACTGGTACAAAAGCAGCCCTTTTCCTCATGTCCCCGCATGAAGTACTTCCTCTTCTGTTAAATTCCAAAGACAGTTAAGAAAATCTCTCGAGTAGCCATTGTAGCTTGACCTGTGCACACCTTCCGTAGTTCGTACAACCAACCAAACCCCAATGGATAGGGAAGCCACGGGTTCTTTAGTCATTTTAAATTAGATGATGATCTACTACAGAGACATTAAAGATTTATGGGATTATCAATATGTCACATGCTGAAATCCAAAGCCGTGGCTTGAAGCAGTTCTCCTCTAGTTCATTTATTACCAGTGGTGTAATAAATCAGAAAAAGCACAGAGCGAGAAAGGACTGGTATTATTGCCACTCAAGTCCTATTTGTCAATAGAGAGCTGTTTTTCTCTCCTGTCCATGGGTGATAGCCTAATTGCACTTTAACAAACTCTCCATGTTCTTAAGGGATGATCGATTTTTTTCCCAAAAACTTAACATCATGGCCTAAATCCAACTGCTTGTTCCAACAAGAATATATCCACTGAATCAATACATTTTATGTAAATATGGACCAGCCATTCAGCAATCATTCTGGTGGGTCTACTCTACAAATGAGTGATTCAATTCAGACTAGGCATCGGCCTTTGGTTTTGGAATGGGTCTGGTTCTGAAACGAATTACGGCAGCACAGCTGCTGTTCCGAACTTGGAACCACCCTCCGAAACAAAATAACACATTGACTTACCTTGCTTTATTTTGCACGGGTCTAAACTCCAACCAGGAAGTAGCCTCCAACACGTCATCATTCCTTCTCCCTGGTGATGGCCAATCAGGAGCTGTGCAGGGACAGACATCATCCTGCTTCTCGGTCTGATTGGCCAGTGCCAGGAAGACAAAACAATGACGCATTGGAGGCTAAAACTGGACCCATTTCAAAACGAAAGGCCCATGCCTAATTCAGACCAAAATCATTGGTGGACAATTTGTGCGTTATGATTCCTATGGTGGCCAGAATGGATCAAAACAGTTTATTTGATGACAACCAATGATGTCAGAATAGGACTGAGTACCTGTGAGAATAATTATGTCCACAATCTATTCTTCCCTTGCACCTATCACCACTAGGTTTGCTAGGGTAATGGGCCATTTGATTATGACTCATAACCAGTACAGAGGGGTGGGGTGCCTCCCTGGTTCTACTCTATGGGATCATCTACATTTCAGAAAAAAGTACAGGGGACAACTGCTCACTCCGTTAGGGGATACCTACGCTTACATGAAGGGATGTCTCCTGTCCACTGAGTACCGTTTCCCTTCCAAATGCACGTGACAACTCCTTGTCCAATCAACTGGTGTTCTGCAGAACATCGGAACGTTATTACTGTGCCTATGGTGGTGCCATTGCCGTGAAGGATCTGAGACGTGCCAAGGTGAGGTGGAAATATTTGTCTGCATTGCCCTGTTAAAAGAAGAGGGAAGCAATTCATGAAGTGATAGAATAACAGCTGGTGCAGTGGAATGGAATTGTGAAGAATGCAGGCTGTGGTCCTAGAAGTGTTGGATCCAGATCTTGGCCCAGCCACACACTCTTGAGGCAGACTTATGCTACCTTCTGAACTTCTGTTCTGCTCTTCCCAAGTGTGGTCAACTGTGTTGACCTTTCTTTACAGAACCAGGAAATGTATATGGAGTGCTTTATGTCCTGCATATACAGTGGTACCTCAGTTCATGAAGTTAATGTGTCTTCCGGGACATTTGGTAATGCGGAAATTTCATAAACCGGAAATGCAGAGGGCACAATGCATCCTGGGGAAGGAAGTCTGGAAAAAAAAATGTAAACCAAGAATATAAATTGAAGCATTATTTTCAATGGATTTCCTTTAATGAACCAAAAATTTCATTAATTGAGGCGTTCTTAAACCGGGTACCACTGTAATTGCTAAGTACCTGCATTGAAAGATCAGGGATATGAGTGAAGATTTCCAAAGTGTGGATACATCCCATAAAAAATAAATTGTTTGTAAGCACCCTAACTACAGACTACCAAAAGAAGTACAGTGGACCCTTGTATAACAAATGGCTTGTATAACATAAAATCTATACAACATAAAAAATTCTGGAGATAGGGGAAATTTGCTTAACAGAATTGCCTATGAGGCAAATCTGTGCAACATAAAAATTGTCGCGATTAGGGATTACTCTGTTTTCAGTGCATTCCTATGGGAAATTTGCATAAAGGAAAATTTGCTTAACATAATTTCATTTGGAACAAATTAATTCCTTTATACAAGGTACCACTGTAAATGTTTTCTGCCTCTCTTTTATCCCCTGCTGATACTAAAAGCCAAAGGCATTAAGTTGAGTAATTCCATATCAGAGTGAATGATGGTTTTATTCCTGCAAGTATTGTTCAAACATGAACTATGGTAATTTGGAATATGCACATTGCCATGTCTTAATGCTGAGAAGGGACCATTAATACTCTTAATGGAGTTATTAAAAGTGTACAACAAAACAATACAAACACTTTCATGGTGTGTATGTGTGTATGTATGTATGAGAGAGAGAGAGAGAGAGAGAGAGAGAGAGAGGTTTACTAGGGGTGTCAGGGTAAGTGTGGTACAGTATTTAAAAAGTGGTTTACCCCCTGCCCCGTGCATTTCTGTTGTCGAGTAAGGATTTGAACTCTGGTCTCTTGGTTCCAGTCCAACACTCTGTTCACAATGCTACACTGGTGTTTAGAATACTACAGTATGTTTAAGATTACAATTCTATACATATTTTCTTGGCAGTAAGCACCACTAAAGACAGAACAACATGCTTCCGCATTAAGCTGCATAGTTAAGGTATATAAAAACACCCTAATGATACCAAATCCTTGGTTTTAAAGGATCCAGCAGGATTATGACACTCCTGTTTACACAGGGACTTGAATGATAGCAAGTCCTTTCTTTTTCATTTATTGGAGAAAAATTAACAACTTTTTCATCATTCTTCTTACACATAGGCTCTACGCATGAGGGGCATGGGTTCTGCTCTCTGCCTTCCACACCACCCAATATACAAAGAGAGCTACAAAAGAAAACCACCTTTATCTATAGAAGTTCTCCCAATGGTTTCCACCAATCTGGAAAACTGTAATTCTATTTTTGGGGGGGAATACCTTGACATATGCAAGGTTCTTCTCTGAAGACAATGGCTCTCCATATAAAGAAGAGAAAGGGAATGAAAAAAAGAGTGCCCATTTCTCCTCCTCACATGTATCAGAAGAAAAGGGCACAGACCTAATGGCTCAACCCAGTTCAATTGCTGTAATAATTCTTCTTCAGCAGCAAAATATGCATGGTCTAGCATGTCCAAACTTTGCCCCCCCTGATGTTTTGGACCACAACTCCCAGAATTCTAAGCTTAGATTGCCAATGGCAAAGGACCACCATGAAGCCCACAGAGAGCCCCAGAGGCCACTTGCGGTCAGGAGGAGGAGGAAGAGATGAGCCAGGCTGTGATGGCAAAATGAGTACTTCCAGTGCTCGTTTTGCAAGACATTGTTCACAAAGTGAAGCATAATTTTATTAAAAATGGTGCTCATTTTGCAAAACACTTGCGAACCAAGGTACTTGTAAAACGAGCTACCACTATATGCTCGTAAAGCGAGGTAATACAGAATATATTCTCCTCTTGACGTGCCACTCTCAACTAAACACCCTCGTGGCGCAGTGGTTAAATGCCTGTACTGCAGGTAAAACTGTGCTCATGACCTGGGTTCAATCCCCGGTAGCAGGCTCAAGGTCCACTCAGCCTTCCATCCTTCCGAGGTCAGTAAAATGAGTATCCAGCTTGCTGGGGGGGGGGGCAATGTGTAGCCTGCACTCTGTAATTAAAATTGTAAACCGCCCAGAGACTACTTGTAGTGGTATGGGGCGGTATATAAGCAGAAGCAGAACACTTTATGTTGCTGCCACTTGTGTTTCCAAGATAGTCCACCCATTACCATCAGTCATCTGCAGAAGGCCACCTTACTGGGATCTTCTCACATAATTCACCAATACAACACATAGTCCTAAACGCTTCGGAAGCATTCGACTAGCGTAGTTATCAAGTTTAATAATAATAATAATAATAATAATAATAATAATAATAATAATAATA
>JAHTLZ010000015.1:36365088-36385216 GCA_023846285.1 Phrynocephalus versicolor | reverse complement strand
TAATAATAATAATAATAATAATAATAATAATAATAATAATAATAATAGCAGCATAGTACCCTCTAGATTTCAGCCAATGGGTTGCATAGAGAGATTATACAAACAAGTATTATTTGCATAAGAAATTCCTTTCCCTTTCTCCCTTACAGTCTCTGCTTTCTCTTTAAATAAATAAAAACTCTTCAGACAAACATAATGAGAGAGAGAGAGAGAGAGAGATTGAGAGATCAAGGCTGCCATTCAGTCCAAGGCTCCTATCCTATTTACTGATGTGAGGAAATCCTAAAACATAACATATATCCTAGGATGGTATATAATATAACTTTAAACAATGCAATCGTTGAACGTGAAAAACATCAATTAGAAATAATTTAGAAGAACATAATTAGCGCAGCACACAAAACTGCAATTAAATCTGCAAAGAAATAGCTTCCCTGCAAGTGATTTAAAATACAGCCTCCTCCAAACAAAACACAAAACAGAATTAAATAGCAATCACGTGAAAAGGATTTAAAAAAATGTCTGGCAGAAAGTAAAAAATAATTAAGAGCTCAGCATCCAGGGTGTTACCAGTGAGAGCACCCCTTTTTACTCTGTGAAGGGCCTCAGTGAAATACTGTTTTATTTCACATGTTGCTTTTCTCTCACAACTGGGACCCAAGGCAGTTTCTAGAACAGTTTGAAGCAGTGGAAGATGAAAATACAATTGACTCACACAGATATTACAGCAGAATATGCAAGGGACCCAAAGCGGTGGGAAAGTGGAAAGACTGAAAGAACTGGGTATGCTTAGCCTTGAGAAAAGAAGAGTGAGATGATAGCAAAAGGCTGCCATCCAGAGAGGAGGGGCAGGCTCTGACCTCAATCCACTCAGAGTGCAGGTTTTGACCCAATGGGCTGAAGTTACAGGAAGCCAGATTTCGGTTGACTATCAGGAAAAACCTCCTCATGGTTAGAGCAGTCCTGCAATGGGACCCATTACCTCAACAGGTGGTGAGTGCTCCAACACTGGTGGCTAGAGATGGGCACGACTCGAGAAAATGACGTTTTCGAGTTGTCGTGTGTCGGAGGCAGCCCGTGTCGGCTCGTTTCCGTTTTTCGCGAAAAACCGCAAAAATTAGTCGGTTCGTTTTTTCGTTATCGTTATACTGTTTTTTTGGGGGGGTAGCGGGCTCCTGGAGGCACCTCTGTGGGGTGGGTGCCTCCGCCGGCCCGCTATAAAGGAAGGGACAGCAGCAGCAGGCTCCAAGAGACCCCTCAACATGGGGGTCTCCCCTCCTCACCTGCTGCTGCTGCAAAATGGCATGCATAACCATATGGCTATGCATACCATTTGCAGGCAGTGAGACCTGCTCAAGTACCTGATACCCTGGTACGAGCGTGTCGCACTGCCATGTCCCACAAAGAAGGGAATCGTACTTGCGTGTAGTGCAATGCAAGTAGATCTATGGGCTAAGGTGGATTGAGGTTAGGGCTAGGGTTAGGCTAATGACGGGTAAGGTTATGGTGGGCTAGTGGGTTGCACCTCTGGGTGCCTCTCTGACCCACTAAGAAGACAGTCTGTGACGTATGGGTAAGGAGTCAAGGATTAGGGTTAGCGGGTTAGGGGGCTAGGGCAAGTTTTGGGGGGCTTTTTGGCACATCCCAGAAGTCTCAGTGGCCAAGTGGCCATGCGATTGGTGAGATGGCTCCAAAAATTTGCATGGTCGTCCCCTCCCACATGGCTGGCCAGGCCACTGGGCCAGCCCATCATTGCAAACTGTGCAGGTGTAAAAAATAAAAATAAAATAAAATCAATGGAGGACAGAGGAGGAGAGGAGAGACATTTTGTTGCAAGAAAAAACCCACTGCTACTGTGAAAAATCTGGCAGTTCATACATTTCCACGTGTTTCTGTTGTGCTTGTGTGTTTTTGGACCACGATTTCAAAAAAAATATTGCATTCGCCCGCCGCCCCATTTTCGATCCCCCGCCCGCACCGCATGGCATGGCGACGAGGCGACTCGAGTCCGGCTGCCCAGGACGGGGGGAGGCGGGACCCCCCCTCCAGACCAGAAACCCCCCCTCCGGTAGGTGCCCTAGTGAGTGAGTGCCCTTAGTCAAACAGGCATTTTCCGCCTGCTTTTTGGCCCGGGAATGGGTGGGGGGGAGAGTTTAAAAGTTTTTTCCTGCGCCGTCCGTGCCGCTTGCGTTTGCGGCGGCCGTCGGCGTCTCGGCGAGAGTGGGCTTTTTGCGAGCCTGCGGCGAGTCCCACCAGACCAGAGCAGCCAGGACGGAGGGGGGGAGCCGGGAGGGACACCCCCCCTCCAGACCAGAAACCCCCCCTCCGGTAGGTGCCCTACTGACTGAGTGAGTGCCCTTAGTCAAACAGGCATTTTCCACCTGCTTTTTGGCCCGGGAATGGGTGGGGGGGAGACCCGGGGGAGAGTTTTAAAAAGTTTTTTCCTGTGCCGCCCGTGCCGCTTGCTTGCGCTTTGGCGGCTGGCGGCGAGACTGGGCTTTTTGCGGCGGGCGAGTCCCACCACCACACCAGAGCATCCCAGGACGGAGGAGGGGGGGAGGCCGGGCGGGGACCTCCAGAAACCACCCCTCTGGTAGGTGCCCTGAGGCACGGCAGGCATATTTCCGCCTGCTTTTTGGCCGGGAACCGGGCTTTTTAACTTTTAAAAACTTTTTTTCTGTGCCGCTTGGCATCGCGCGCGATCGCGCGATGCAAGTAACGAGCACGACAAATCAGACCAAATTGTTCGTTCGTCGGTTCGAGCTCGAAGTCTGGCGGAGTAATTCCCATTTCCGTTTCCGTAGAGTAACGGAAACGAGTAACGGAAACGGAAACGGAAATACCGCTAAGTCGTGCCCATCTCTACTGGTGGCATTCAAGAGAAATTCAGACAGCCACCTGGCAGAGAGCCTCTGGTTTGTATTCCTGTCTTGAGCAAGGGGGTGGACTCTATGGCCTTATATAGACCCCGCTCCAACTCAATTATTCTGATTCTATGAGCTAAATTCGATTTTATAATTAAAGCACAATTTAAACTGCTTAAATCCATTTAATTAAACTGTGGATTTTTACCTTTAAGCAATGAAAACTGGCACGTCAGCTGAGATCTTACAATTAGAAGCTGTTGCCTGTTAAAGCCTTGCTTAAATTTAAAAAGGTCTTCATGCGCTACCAGGAGGAAAGCAGATGGGGAATCAAACCTAGCTCTTTTGGAAAGGAGTTAGTTCAACAGCCTGGGCTGGGCCACCAGGAATGCTTTCATGCACAATTTCAGACATGTTCAGGTATGTTCCACATAAAATCATAGAATCGTAGATTAATGTTGGAAGGGGCCTACAAGTCCACCAAGTCCATCAAGTCCAACCCCCTGTTCCACAGAAAAATACAAATCATACAGTACATATGGGATCAGGTAGTTCTTAAAGTGTCTCTACTGCAGGACAGGAGAGTGACTAAACATCCAAATGAACGTCTTCCATTTGACTGGAATACTAGGTTGCAAACACTAGCAAAATATGCAACTAACTTGCTGTGACAATAGCAATAGTCATAAGCCCAACTACTGTATCTTCTAAAACCATATTCAAGGCTGGGTCAGTAATCAACAGATTACAGTAGTCTAAACAGGATGTTACCACCATATGGATCAGCAAGGCCAGACTGTTCTTGTTGAAGAGAAGCTGAAGCTGGCATTGGTGTGCAAGTTCGTAGATATTGGTTGATACCTGATCCCGTTATGACAAGCTGAATCAAGATGTACTGCCAATCCAGACTTTTTAGAGGACCTGCTACCCCACCTGCAAGGATTGAATCCCTTAAGAACATAAGAAGAGCCATGCTGGACCAGGCCAAAGGCCCATCTGGTCCAGCTTCCTGTATCTCACAGTGGCCCCACCAGATGCGTTTGGGAGTGCATGAGACTAGATATCTGTCTCCTGATACCACTCCCCTGCATCTGGCCCTTGAAGTACCCTGGGTTTTAAGCCTGGAAATTACGCATCTACATCATGGTTTGTAACCTGTGATGGACTTTTCCTCCAGGAATCTGTCCAATCCCCTTTTGAAGGCCAGATGCCATCACCACATCCTATGGCAAGGAGTTCCACAGACTAACAACACCCTGGGTAAAAAAAATATATTTTGTCTGTTCTCACTCTCCCAACCCTCAATTTGAGTGAATTTTCCCTAGTTCTGGTGTTTTATGAGAGGGAGAAGAGCATCCTTCTATCCACATTACTCAAGCCCTGCATTATTTTGTACATCTCTATCATATACCCCCTCAGGGGCTTTTCTTCCAGACTAAAGAGCCCCAAATGTTTTAGCCTTTCCTCATAAGGGAGGAAACGCTAAATTCTGAACTCTTTTCCAGATTAGGAGTTGATCTAAGTGACTCAATCTTATCAGGATCACATTTCAGATTTAGTAAACTACTAAGTCAACACGATAACCCTGTTCTCAGTTTTGTCACTTCCCTTGATTGAAACTGGGTGTGGACAGAAGCTCTGCACGATCTATAGTAGGTCTCCAAGAGTTTCTGGCTCTGTATTATCTAACAAGAGATGCAATTAGAAAACGTCCCTCCCTTTGGGTGTTCTTGAAAAAGAACAATGAGGAAATTAGTAGAGGTGTATAAGGATGTGTGAACTCGATTCTGGTACCAAGCACAAATTCCCAAGCAAAGCATGGCACACAGAGACATTCTGCACCTTGGTTCTTGGCATATGTCTACATGCCTGAAATACTGCTTTCTAAATGGTCCAAGTCAGTGGTAATTCTCAAGGATCTAAAAAAACTCAATAACATGATAGCCATCAAAGACCTGTATCCTGGTCATCATCACTGTTTTTAGGGATATGGAGCAAAAGAGCTGTGCGGCACCTGGCACCGATGATGCCTAATCTCAAATCCCTGGATCATCTCATTCAGCTGTTTTGTATATGTTAGAACCAGCTTGACCCTCCAAGTCTCTAGACTCTATGGCAGGCATGTCCAAACTTCGGCC
The DNA here is from genome assembly GCA_023846285.1 of Phrynocephalus versicolor. NCBI lineage: Eukaryota > Metazoa > Chordata > Lepidosauria > Squamata > Agamidae > Phrynocephalus > Phrynocephalus versicolor. Next base: position 36,380,214 of record JAHTLZ010000015.1, on the reverse strand, counting down.
CTCCGTATGTTTTGGACCACAACTCCCAGAGTCCTTTGTCATTGGCAATCTAAGCTTAGAATTCTGGGAGTTGTTGTCCAAAACATCAGGAGGGACGAAGTTTGGACATGCCTGCTCTATGGGAAGGGATTCTTTGCAGTGTCTTTTATGCTACATTTTGAGGAGGAAATAATTTGTTCCAGCAGCTATATTTACAGTAAAACCAAATTTGACTGAATAAACTGTTGGTCTCTCTTGGAGCGGCAAGTATTTTGCACTTATTTTCTTTCTCTGAAAACAACAATTTGAGAAGAATTAGCCCATTTAAAGATACAGATTGTTTAAAGATGATGAGGAAATTGGCTGTGCAAAGCATGGTTCACAAGCCACACACAGCCTCTGAGACAATATTTGCACTCCCCCAAAGCCCTTAGAATGATTTGTGTTAAAAATTCTGTCATTAAAACTCAACCATGAAATCTGCCTCTGAAAATCAGTGATGCAGTTTGCAGCCAAGAACCAGGCTGCCTGTGCTTCATTTGGAAGGTTTATTTCACCCCAATTAAGTAAAGAAGGTTTCCTTTTCATTAAATTGCTGTAATGATGCTTCTAAGAATCTCACTTTCATTGACTGTTTCTTTTTCTTCATAGATTTCTTTATGTTAATCCACCAAACAACTATGGAGCAGAACTGCAATTTTGTATGGATGCTGCTCATCTGTACCCAGTAATGCGTTGGTGAAGCACAACTAATACGAACAATAACACATAACGAATTCCTGAATGACATTTTGAGTGAACTATGTAGGAAGCTGGAAGCATTTGAAATGTGGATATATAGATGAACTCTGAAGATACTTTGGACAGCTAATGAAATGACCGCTAATGTGGTTGTATTACAGTGTATGAATAAAAGAGGTAGAAATCCTCAATACCATAAAAAGAAGAAAATTACTATATTTCGGTCACATAATGTGCAATAACAATTACTATCTGCTGCACGTTACCCTTTGAGGAAAAATATATGGGGTGCATGGACCAGGCCGTAGAAGAACATTAAGAATTTAAGCCAATGGTTCACTGTGAACACAGTTTCTCTAAATCTATTTAGAAAAGCTTTGGATAAAAACCAGATCATGCCACTGATTGCCAACATTCTATGAGGACATGGCACTTGAAGAAGAGTGAACTAGGTTTACACAATGTGGTTTATATAGAGTGAATAGTATTTATTGAAATAAAAATACGATATATATTTTTAAAATTGCATGTGATCAAATCTGAATTAATTGGCCCATCAGTTAGCAACTCTGCCCAAAACCCTTTCCCACTTTGTTCACATGTCCTCCTGCAGAGGGCAGCTCAACCAGATCTCCTTTCCCTGCTCAAGTTGCTTGTCTCTGACCTACAACAACACAGCTCATCAACAGAAAAACTGAACTGAAACTCCCAAGGCAAACCTACGGCTGATCTAATTAAAGGATATCTACACGCGAAAGGTGTTATATTTTAACTGTTATTTTCTGGTTAAAAACAGGCAGCAGTGGAGCTTGCCAGAACAATTATCCTCATTAGCGCAGCATCTGCAAACTTAAATTACTCATGGAAGGGATTGTAAACCATTGCCTCTGCTTCTGTTCTTTGCAATTAACATATCACAGATTTTTCTTCCTTTGCCACCGGGGACAATTTAATCACATTTGTGATATACTTTTTAATCCAACAAAACCATATATATATATATGCTTGCACAGGTTGACACGGCTACTTTTTTGAACACTTTTTAATCCATTCATTGTACAGTAAATCTAAAGAGCAAAGAGCAGAGTATTCACTCCATCGGGTAATTTCTATTATAGCCAATGAAACTTCTGTTGTTCCATGCTGTATGGTAAGTCCATTAAATTTCATTTGGTCTCGGTCAACAGAATATACAAATGATATTTAATTCCATGCAAAAAAAAACTGGGTCTGGTCATCAATGTGTTTTATATCCTTCTGGCATTTCTTTCTTAGATACTGAAGCATCTTCCTTGGTCAAGGACAACCAATGGGAAAGGGAGGAAAAATCCCTTGGTGTAGTAATGGATAAGCTCATCTTGTTCCCTTTAATGTCGGTTCTTGCATCAAATGAGTAACATAATGTGAAATATGTAACCAAGGTGGGGGAATGAAAATTCGAAAGGATCTCAACCAAAGACTACCGATGAAAAGCCTCAGGAAACTTCCAACGGGTCCAAAATGCAGCAGCCAGACTGCTGACTGGGGCAGGGTACAGAGATCACAGTACATCCCTATTAAAGCCGCTCCACTGGTTAGCAGTCAGCTACTGTATTGGGCACAATTCAAGGTGCTGACTTTGACCTACAAAGCACTGTATGACCTGGGTCCTCAACTACCTCAAAGATTGAGTCTCACAGAATGAACTGACTCGGGTGTTCAGATCATCAGGAGAGGCCCTGGACTGCCTCATTTCCGTTGTCTTTCCAGAAACAGGCAAAGACCTGTCTCTTCAGGCAAGCTTTCCCTGAATGATGGTCTAGCTATTATCCCTCTTTTATATGAATCTACAGGATCACATAGTCTTTGTGTTTATAACCACTTATAACCATATGGGTTTACATTGACACTATGTTTTCAATGTTAGTTTCCATCACTCATAACTTTACATGGAACTTTACTCCCCTTTAACTGCTTGCATTCTCTTGTAGCTTTAATGTCATGTTGTCTATTAATGCTGTAAGATGTCCCTCAATGCCTTGTTCTCAATACTCCCTCATTCTGTAAGCCGCGTTGGGTCCTTTTTCCAAGGAGAAAGGGGGGGGGTGTAAAAATACTCTAAAATAAATAAATAAAATGAGTTCTCCCCAATGATGACAATACACTAAACAATCTTTCCACCCATGGAGATGAAAGAATTGATTTTAAATACCCCCATCCTGATTTTCCTGGATGGACATTCCTTACTGTGAAAAAGCCATGTGGAATCTGAATATTTCTGTCCAGAAATGAAAACCACAACACCCCTAACAATAATTAGAGACTACCAAAGAGATTAAAGACCTATGGCCCAGCAGGGGGGTGCGGAACATTATCGTGTAGATATACTATTTTGTCATTTTGGCACCCACATACCCCAAGCACACCATGTGGGGCGCGCGCACACACACACACACACACAACTCTCCCCTAGTTGTGGCCGTGCCTGAAGTATCTCTGCCCAGGATCCTAGAGAGCTGCTGCCAGAGCCGATAGTAGCCAGCTAATGTGTCAGAGAGAACACCTTAACCCAAAAGAGCTGAGTAGACTGGTATTTGTAATTCAAACAAGAGCTTATAGCTGCCTACAGAAGTCTAGAAGTTGTAGTCCAAAAACATTAAATCTGCACACTTGTCTGAAGACTCCTATACTTCTCATCTCATGGAAATCTTCACCGACATCGAAAACAAATGTCTTATTTTGGTTGTGTTCCAGGATTCGCAACAAGAGGACATGGATGTTAAGTGGTTCCAATGGTTGCCTAACTGGCTCAGAAAGTCTATAGTACCAAACATATATTTTTCATCCATCTAAATGAGATTACTTTCTTTTAGATTTATCTGGATATCTCTAGGCATAGCCAAACCTGATTGCCGCGTAGCATTGTGGCATTGTTGTATCCAGGACAGGATCATTGGCTGGCTGAAATCACTCAAGGAAAATTACGGTACTACTGAAAAAGCAGCAGAAAATGCAAGCAGTTGCTCTGAGCAAATATGAATCAATATAAAATTAAAAGGTTTTCATGTGTAGGAGACTGTACACACCCGAAATCTCAATGCTCAAAGCAAGAAGCAAACTGGGAACATGTTTGGTCCAGCCGTAATTACTATTCTCTCAATCCCCATGAATAACTTCTCATTTGTTAAATGTGTACAATCAACTGTGGTACTTTTGCAAACAACACACCAAAAGTACATGGATTCCATATTTTCTAATGGAAGCAGCAACAAAAAGAGTTAGGTTTTCCAAGCCCATATTATCTGGGAATAATGCTGAAATAGCGTTTACAACCACTGTAAATAAGCCCCACAAAAAGGGTCATAATACTCAAACACGAGCAAAGGAAAAACAAACAAACTACAAAGCCAAAACTCCACTAATGCCTTATTTCCTTTGTCAGACATCTATAATTTCTTCATAAAAATTCTAATGCTATGTTCCATCTTAATATCTTGCTGATGCGTAAACCAATCCTCAGTAGAGAAACAAAAGCTTTTTTATAACAAATCAATCTATCACTAAGCGTGGGGTTGTGTGCCTTGAATGTAAGAGTAGCAGGACATTTTCACAATGGTTACATAGGTTTTCTTCTTATTTATTTATTTATTTATTTATTGTATTTATACCCCGCTTATCTACAATGTGTACTCTAAGCGGCTTACAAACATCAAGGCCTCAATAGCCATAAAATTACAAAAGACAAGATAATCAAATAATAATGACACTAAACAAATTAAAAGCCTAATAGCACCTCAAGGCTAAACAATGATAAATAAAATAGTTTGCGATGGCGGAGGAGAAAAGAAAAAACAAACAAACAAACAAAAAGAACAAAAAGTTAAAAATCGCCAAAGGCCTCCCGGAAAAGGTAGGTCTTTAACGCCTTCCGGAAGGCCAGCAGGGACTCTGCAGAGCGCACTTCACTGGGGATGGAATTCCAGAGGCTAGGGGCCGCCACTGAGAAAGCCCGGGTCCGAGTACTCGTCCTCCGGGCTTCACGAGGGGTGGCGACCCGAAGCATGTGCGCTCGCACCTGCCGAACGGGACGGGCCGAGATTGATCGCTGAGCGATACGCTCTGCCAGGTAGTCCGGTCCCAAGCCATGGAGGGTTTTATAAACTAAAACCAAGACCTTGAATCTAATCCGGGCTGCAACGGGCAGCCAGTGCAGGCGGGCCAGAACTGGGGTGATGTGGTCATAACGACGCACACCAGCCACCAGCCTGGCCGCCGCATTCTGAACCCGCTGCAGACGCCGGAGAAGAGTCAAGGGCAACCCCATGTAGAGGGCGTTACAGTAGTCCAGCCTCGAGATCACCAGAGCTTGGACCACTGTTCTCAGAGAGTTCGCGTCGAGGTACGGGCGGATCTGGGCGATCCGACGGAGATGGTAATAGGCGGACCTGGTCACCGACGCCACCTGGGCCTCCATGGTAAGCGCCGGGTCCAGGAGCACACCCAGATTCCGCGCCCTCTCCGCGAGCTGGAGGGAAACTCCCCCCAGACAGGGGAGAGGGCCACCGTACCCCGACGGCGAGCTCCCGAAGAACATGACCTCCGTCTTCTCAGGGTTGAGCCTAAGCCTGTTCGCCCCGGTCCAAGCCAGTACAGCCCCCAGGCACCCGTCGAGGACTTCCACAGCTTCCACAGCAGAGGTGTTAAAGGAGAGATAGAGCTGCGTGTCATCAGCGTACTGATGACAGCAGACTCCAAAACTCCTGATGACCCCCGCCAACGGCCTTACGTAGATGTTAAACAGCATGGGGGACAGAGACGACCCCTGTGGAACCCCACAAGGGAGGATCCAAGGGGCCGATAACTCCCCCCCATGCTGCACGTACTGTGGACGGCCCTCCAGGAAGGAACGGAGCCAACTGCGAGCAGTGCCTCCGATTCCAACCTCAGAGAGCCGGTCCAACAGGATACCGTGGTCGACGGTATCAAAGGCCGCTGACAGATCCAGGAGGACCAACAGGGTAGAGCAACCCCTGTCGGCCGCCCGAAGAAGGTCATCTTGCAGGGCGACCAAAGCTGTTTCGGTACCCCGGCGAGGCCTGAACCCGGACTGGCAAGGATCGAGGCACTGCCGATCCTCCAGGTATGACTGCAGCCGGACCGCCGCCACCCTCTCGATCACCTTGCCCATAAATGGGACGTTGGCGATTGGGCGATAATTTGATAAGTCGTCCACCGCCAGGCCAGGTTTTTTCAGAATGGGCTTTACCACCGTCTCCTTCAGACGAGAGGGAAAAAACCCCTCGCTGAAGGAGGCGGTGGCGATGACAGAAGCCCATTCGGCCATAGTCCCTCTGGCAGCTCTAATTAGCCAGGCAGGGCAAGGGTCGAAAGGGGTGGAGGCAGGCCGGCAATGCGCCATAGCTCTGGAGATCTCGACAGCAGAAACAGGCCCAAGCGCATCCAACCGAGGCGACGAAGGCGGACCAGCATCTGGGGATGGCGGGGCGGGACCACTGCAACCGGAGTCAAGACCGGCACGGATGGCCTCTATTTTAGTTCGAAAGAAGGCTGCAAATTGCTCACTACTGAACTCAGTAGGAGGAGGCCTGGCCAGACTAGGATTGCTGAGGTCCCGAACCACCCGGAAGAGCTCTGCCTGGCGGTTCGAGGCCTCAGCAATTCTCAGGGAGTTAAAAGATGACCTAGCCTCCCTGATCGCGTTGATATAGCGACTAGTCTGGGCGTCTACTGCAGCCTTACTTGATACCGTCCGGTCTCTTCTCAAAGCAAAAAAGCAAAAAAGAGAATGCCGTATACAGCATAAGATTCAATGGCACTTTTATTATATTTAAATATGCAGCTTAATTCTGTAAGAAGCCATCCTCTAACAAAATAACCAAGACAGACACAATCCAAGTTACAAGTTCTTTTTATTCTCACAGACTTTGATGAAAAAATTATGCACATGAAATCTTTTGCACTGAAATATTAGAACAGACTAATGCTTAACATCAGCTGTTGTTTGCCCATCTTTTCTTGTAGATGACTAAGAAACCCACAGCTTGGTATTATGCATATCTACTAAGAAATAAATCCTGTTGCATAAAATGCATAACATAAAGTTATTGCATTTCATGCAATAATGGAGCGGGGCTCCATTATAAAGCATAAACCCCCAACGGGAAAATGACAACAAACCCCTCATCAATAAAATGCCACCGTTATGTTTATGGGGCATGGACAAAATTAGCAACTTAGTGACCTAAACTGCACATAACTGAGTGGTTCTGCTTACTTCTCAAGGCACAGGTTCAATTTGTAAAACAGCCAGATGAAATGAAAACGTTAGCTTTAATCTGAAATGCAAACACTATTGCAAATACGTTTTATAACTCAAACAGCTACTGTAGGAAAGCGTATAAAGGAAAAGATATACCAGTCTCAGCTTAATTACTTTCCTCCTCTTTCTGAATTTCTCAGCATGCTCCTCCATCAGGGAAAAGCCAATAAGCCCTCATTATCACCTCACTCACTGTCTGAGTTAGGAAGGTGATGCCATGTCAGTGACTTTGGCATGGTGATTGATGTCTTGCTTGAAAAGTTCCTGAGATGCAGACTACCACTGTACTGCTGCTCAGTTTTTGGAGAGCTTTAGCACATCAATACATATGTTCACCTTAGAAGCAATCCTCCAAGGTCTGCTGCATGATGGCATGAGGTCTTATGTGAAAAAGTCCTATTTTCCCTCCCATTATTCCACTGTATGTAAAAGTGACATAAGCTGCCTAGATACCCTAAGCACATCCGATCTCGCCCGATTTCGGAAGCTAAGCAGGGTCGGGCCTGGTTAGTACTTGGATGGGTGACCACCAGGGAATGCCAGGTGCTGTAGGTGCCTGGAGTAGGAACTGGCAAACCACTCCAGTATTCCTGCCAAGAAAACTCCATGGACATGGAGTCACGAAGAGTCGGTCACAACTGTAACGGCACAACACACAAAAGTGACATAAAGTTCGACACCCAAACTGCAGAAATGTAGGTAACTACATTTGGAGAACCAAATACTTGGTTATAACAAGCCAGATTACAGATCTGCTAGGATCTGGGTGGAGAAAGTGTATGTTGAGTTGACCATAGATAGTCCCCAAAGCCATGTCTGTGGTTCTTTGGGGGGGGGGCACAAAAGCCTAGTTTTTGTGTCAATTACAGTCCTGCTTAAAACTTGCAAACTCAGAACCGAGCTTTCTACCCAGTCTTCCTCGTTTCCTGCTGCCTCCAACTTTTCTCAGTGTTGTTACCTTTTCCTAACCAGTCTTAATGTTTCCTGATATGCCCAAACTATGATAAATGCAGTTGAATCACGGTTACTTCTAGAAAGAGTACAGGCTTGAGTTGAGCTAGCATTAGAGATGGGCATTTCGTTTCGGAAGGGGACAGGATCCAAAACAGAACATGCCAGCACAGCTGGCACTCGGAACCCAGTTCCACCCTCCAGAATAAAATCAACCACTGTCTTACCTTGCTGTATTTCTCACTAGGCGAAAGTCCAACCAGGAAGCAGCCTCCAATGCATCATCTTTCTGTCTCCCTGGCATTGGCCAATCAGGAGCTGTGCAAGGACATGCATCATCCCACCTCCCATTCTGATTGGCCAGCACCAGGGAGAGGGAAATATGATGCATCAGTGGCTACTTCCTGGTTGGATTTTCACCTAGCGTGAACTACAACAAGTTAAGACAGTGGCTGATTTTGTTCCAGAGGGTGAGACTGGGTTCCGAGCGCCAGCTGTGCTGGCTTGTTTCATTTCAGAACCAGTCCCGATCCAAAACAAAACACCCATCTCAAGTTAGCATCAAATATCAATACTCATATTTTCTGGTGGTCCACGATATTTATAAAGTTCCCAATCAGCACCACATTTCAAATGGATCATTTTACTTTCCCCTGTTCGCTTTATTTACTATCCAGCTTTCACATCTATAGACAGTAACTGGGGATACAGCCGCATCAATGATCTTTGTGTTGGCCTCCAGTGCCAACTGGAGTGCCAAAAGAGCCTTGTGGTGCAGTGGTTAAATGCCTATACTGCAGGTAAAACTGTGCTCACGACCTGGGGTTCAATCCCAGGTAGCAGGCTCATGGTTGACTCAGCCTTCCATCATTCCGAGGTCGGTAAAATGAGTACCGAGCTTGCTGCATATTGTAATTAAACTGTAAACCGGCCAGAGACTACTTAAAGTGGTATGGGGCGGTATATAAGCAGAACACTTTGCTTTGTGTTGGCCTCCAGTGAAAGATCCTTATACAGAAGAATCTTTCATCACTGCTGCTCTCCAAATCTTAATCATCTGATCTCTTAGCTACATTCTTCATTTGGGGTGATTTTAAATCAAGGCATAGAATGTTGTGTGTGTGTGTGTGTGTGTGTGTGTGTGTTGTGTCATTACAGCCATGACCGACTCTTCGTGACCCCATGTCCATGGCGTTTTCTTGGCAGGAATACTGGAGTGGTTTGCCAGGTCCTACTCCGGACGCCTACAGCACCTGGTATTCCCTGGTGGCCTCCCATCCAAGTACTAACCAGGGCCGAACCTGCTTAGCTTCTGAAATCAGGCAAGATTGGATGTGCTTAGGGCATCTAGGCAGCTATAGAATATATAGGTTATATATATATATTGGTATAGGTACAGGAGCCTCGTATAGAATATATAGGTTATATATATTGGTATAGGTACAGGAGCCTCTTGGTGCAGTGGTTAAACTGCTGTACTGAAGCCAAAAAATTTCCCATGACTCAGACCTGAATCCCATGTAGCTGGCTTGTGGTTGACTCAGTATTCTATCCTTCCAAAATGAGTACCCACAAATTGCCCCATCTTTGCCATCTCTGACTGTAGAGGTAAGAATATTTCATTTATTTTCAAAGCATATACTTCATTTGGCTGGTTTTTAAAAAATAAAATAAATAAAAGAATTATAATCTGTTTAAATGAGATTTAAGATTCTTATTCATTGTGTTCCTTGCTTGCTATAATGCTATAATTCATAGACTCATAGAATCGTGATGTTGAAAGATCCATTGTTTTCAATCCCTTGCTCCATGGAGGAATACAAATCAAAGGATATCTGCCAGGTGGTTATCCAAATTTATCTTATACGTTTCCAGTATCGGCACACTTTCCACTCCCCAAAGTAATTGGTTCAATTGGGTCATTGTTGATTGTATCCAGTTGATGTAGTTCATGAGGAAACTTGCATCGCAAAAATTTCCACCAAAAAGGCAAAAATTTCCACCAAAAAGGCCAAGATACCATGCAGGGCTCTCACACACACATTTTAGCTTCACAACAATCCCATGATATCGGTTAGGTTAAGAGATGTGCAAAGTCACCCAACAGGCTTCATGGTTAATTGAGGATTTAGATATGTATTTTCCCAGTCTTAGACTAACACTATATATACTGATATGTTCATGCTGGATTTGTGTGTGGGATCCCAGTAATGTGTCTAATCATATTCATGTATGCTATTAAAAACCTATAATTCTGGGCAGGTATATTTGGGAATAAAACATGTGGAATACAATCAGATTTACTTTAAATCTGGTGGTTAGAGAGGGGTTTTTAATGGATCATTGTGCCCAGCTTTGATGTTTGTTTTAATATTGATCTTATTACTATTTTAATATAATACTGGTTTAATTCTTTAAGATTTTTATATTTCTAATGTTTAGCTTTTAAATAATATTTTCAGTTGTAAGGAGCCTTGGGGCTTTTCAGAGAGAAAGGCAGGATAGATATTTTATACATACATAAATAAAATAAATCTAGCATTTAGGCTCACAAGATTTTTATGGGGCATGCTGACCACGCCCCACTTTTTCTTCATGGGGAGACTGCAATCGTAAGGTACCCATTGGTACAAAATAAAGCATAGCTTATTCAGATAATCTGTTTAATATCCAGTACCAATTTGGTCTAGAAGCGATAGGATCCAAAAAAAATTTTTAAAATAAAAACAAAATTCCCATTTCTCACTATTTTGACATGACATCAAAACAGCTTGTCCTGTTTATCCATTTTTGCTGTCTTGCAAGAGACTGTATTTTGTTGTGACAGTTCTGTGGTTAAACTAAACCTAATCTATAGAAAGAAAGCAGAGAAAGCAGCTGTGGAGAGAGAGAGGAGTATGTAGGATGAGCAGTGTGTTATTCATATCCAATGGACTTTCTGCCTCTAAGAAACACAAATAATAAATGAAAATATTTATCAATTCTTTCAGATCGGTTGCAGCCATCTAGCAGTCAGAAATTATGGATGTAAGGTACGCCCTGCTTTGTGAGCAGGAGAAGAACAGAAACTGTTGTCTTGAACCCACACGGTCTGCTGCTACACAAAAATGTATCATTCTCGCTTGTTTTGAATAGATCACTGAACCTGTAATTCTCAGGCTGTACAAGGTGCATTTTACAAAAACAAAGGAAACCCCTGTGTCAGCAGCACTTCAGCTTCTCTCTTTGTGGAAAACATGCGATGAATCTCACAAGGGAAGGTTCAGAGGAATATTTTTTATGGAGTTTCTTTTCTTTCAACTTTTTATCGCATGCATTTTGTCCTTCGCTTCCCACACAATTTCCAAAATGCAGCCAGAGAATCTCACAATAGGAACACAATTGCAGTAATGTTAGAAGCCAACCAGTGGGGGCTGAGTTTTTCAAACCAATAGGAATTCTCTAAGGTGGTGGTGGTTGGGTGGTGGTGGTTTAATTCCAACAGGTCCTGTGGCTAGTTTTCTAGCCAGATTGCCAAATAGTATATCAGACTGCTGGTTCTCTTGAATGCCACCAGTGTTGGAGTGCTCACAACCTCATACTAGGTGGGTAAAATCCATCCAATCTAAAAGGAGCTCTGTAAAGAGGAGCCAGCCTTGCCTGGACTGACAACTCTCTTTCCAGACACTGGACTGTCCTTCCTCCAATCCTCAGCCATGCCAGTTGGAGACAGTGGAAACAGTCATCTTATACATTCATGTGTGTTGTGTGTTGCGTCGTTACAGTTGTGACCGACTCTTTGTGACCCCATGTTTATGGAGTTTTCTTGGCAGTAATACTGAAGTGGCTTGCCAGTTCCTACTCCAGGTGCCTACAGTACCTGGTATTCCCTGGTGGTCTCCCATCCAAGTACTAACCAGGGCTGGCCCTGCTTAGCTTCCGAAATCAAGCGAGACATTGCTCGTCTCGCCACCTTCCCCACCAATAAAACCATGCTGGAGGAAGTTGAAGAGGGAAGCCAATGCGAGGGTCCTCATTTTCACATTGCTTCAACTCAAAAGTCAAGCAGATAGTGTGACAGTGAGCTCCGTCACAGAACAACTGGCACCTAGATCAAAAGTTCCACTCCAAGGTGACCATTTGAATTCCTGTACTAATAACCATAAATGTAGTAGAGACTGAGTAGCAGGTCATCCGCTCATTTTGTGCCACCTCTCAGTCGCTGGAAAAAGAAGCATTAGCCTCATCTGCTCATTTGTATGGTTGGGGCGGCGGGGGGGGGGGATAACAGGAATCTGCCCTGTTCCATTGTATGGAGGATGAGAGTCAAAAGCCAGGTCTTGGCTTAAAAATAAGGATGCCCTGTCCCTCCGACAGGCTGCCTGCTGCAAGATGATGCATTCAGACCTTGAGAAAAGAAAAGATTGTTACTAACTCCATTCACTGATGCATATGCTGTGTGAAAGCAACTTTTCATGAGTTGTTAGTCCCTTACTCAGCATTCCGATCCAACATATATAATGGGGGCACACGTGTGCCATATGGCGAATCACGCAAATGGCCATCATGACACGATTTTTGCTGTTCTGTTCCTGCCCTTGCACCTACACACAGTCTCTCTCCTTGCAAGCATCATCTGAATCCTGTACAATTAATCCCTTATTTTTTTTTTACTTTTTTATTTTTTGTGGGGAACTGTATACAACTAAGCGGCTTCCATCCCACTTTCCATTTGCAGAGGATGTTTTTATGCCCCATTCAGGATGGACAATTAAACTTGGCCAGCAGTTTTAATCTGCAAGCATAAATAATTGAATCAGACGACACCTTCCGGCATGCATAATTATAAGAGGATCCGAAATAAGATCGAAAGCAACTGCCGAGAAGATTTTAAACGGGTGCAAATCATGTTATCTATCTTTGCAGTGTCATAAACAGCCAACTGCACTGTTTGGCAGGAAAAAAAATATTCCTCAGAATAAGTGAGAAGATTTCACACATGCTAGACATGATTAAAATGAAGGATCCAAGCATTCGATCTCCTAAATGTAGAAAATTATGGGATGGATGCATGTATCAAGAGCAGGTTAAGCTTGTTTATCAATGTAATGAAGTGAAAGCCAAAGTGAAATGCTGCAGATTAGTTCTAACAGACTTACTCCTGCCTGGATTTACTATAGCAAATCAGAACTGCCCCTGACCTGTTCAATTCATAGAGGCACATCAGCCTAGGGACAACGAGGGACAAAATAGAATCTCAGTTGATTACTTGCTTGGTACAAATTCAGAACTCATGTTTCACATCAAAAACAGTTGATTTCATCGGGGAGGGGGACATCAAAGGATGATGATGCCTTTTGAGGTGCTTCTCACAGTCAGGGCTCAAGCTGTCATGCCAGGCTCTTCCCTTTCATTTGCACGTGCAAATGATGCCGGTGGTCCTAGGTATGCACCTTTGCGAACCTTAGCACTGTAGGCCGTCTCACACATAGATGTTAATCATCAGTTGGGTGGTGCAATCCATATGTATCCATGGGCTACAACACGTGTAGCAGAGCCACAACTAGGAACACACCCAAAGGCTCCCAACATCTCAGGTACAGTGTTTTTTAAAATGAAATCAGATCAGCCATTCAGCCTTGATCAGCATGATCTGGATTAGGCTGGTTCAAGCCCGGCTGTTGATCGCCTAGTGATAGCAATACCAAGAAATGGCTTGTGCACATAGAAAGGTTCTTTGAGCGTTCTCCAAAGAGAAGAAAAGTTATGGATTTTGTCTTCTATTGATCTTTTAAAAATGTAACCTATGTTTTAACATTATCTCCAGCTTTTGCTGATTAGCGGGCTGTCTAGTTTTGCTCTGTTCTCCATTGATCAAGGAGCAACATCACTTTGATAAGGAGAGCAACAATCCTGACTATACATTTGGTTTAAGTTCAGTTTTAAAATTGACAATCCAGTTTTTCTAGCTTTCATGCTTAAGAAGTGACAAGCAAAGCATTCACACTTGCCAAAAAATAACCCTGACAACTGCTTTGTGTTCAGGGGAGGAGTGGTTAACTGATGGTGGGGGGAATAAGAGTCACATTCTGGTATTTTCCTTGGCTTGGTGTTACTATGTGAATGGTAGTGAGTACAAGAGGGTATCATGTAGACCAACCATTCTCAATTGGGGGGGGGGTCATATGCCCCCTCTACGGTGGTCCCTGGCAAATTTGAAGGATGTCATAGACAGGAAACATTTCTTCACACACCACCTTATAAGGTTTGTTATATGAGTTATATGGTCTTGACCTAGCCTATATTTCATATTATGTTTATGAACATGGTCAAAAAAGGTTGAGAATGGCTGTGTAGACCATCTAGACTGCAGCCATTAGCAATGTCAACGTTCAGGCTGCCCTTTGCAATGTAAAGCTTGCTATTGTTTTCCCTGTTGGCAATGCAGGCACCATATAATGCACCAATATCTGGCCGTTTCCTGGTGCTTCGAATCATGGGCATAGAAGCACAATATATCACATTCTCTTCTGGATGCTGCATTAAACATATCTGTAATATGAAAAATTGCATATTTTAATGTTAGAGCATAATTGAGATACGGAGTTCTGAAACCTCTTACTTTTGGAAAGCACCAAAATGAAAACAAGAAGAACGATTTAGACAGCAAAACAGACTCCTGAGTCCCTTCTAAAATCACTGGTCTAAATCTAGTAAGTGGGAGCCCGTGAGTACAATGGGATAGAATCATAGGATCATAGAGTTAGAAAAGACCTCAAGGGCCATCCAGTCCAACCCCTGCCATGCAGGAATCCCCATCACAGGACTCCTGACAGATGGCTATCCATCCTCTACTTAAAAACCTCCAAGAAAGAAGACTCCACCACCAAGGATTTTCTTCTCTTCATCTCTGACACCATATATACAGCAGAAAAAAAGGTTTTAGACCACATTTTAAATGTGCATCAGTGATTTGGCTGATGGAAGCAACTCCATCAGCCAAAGCGACTCCAATGGATCTTAGCCATTCAAATAAGCCTTTCTTGTTATGAATAATATCCTGCCATGGTCAGGATATTTCTGCAAGTTTTTTTAGTAGCACAGTGTGTGTGTGTGTGTGTGTGTGTGTGTGTGTGTGTGTGTGTGTGTGTGTGTGT
>JAHTLZ010000015.1:36339787-36358805 GCA_023846285.1 Phrynocephalus versicolor | reverse complement strand
TTATTATTATTATTATTATTATTATTATTATTATTATTATTATTATAAAAGATTAAAACTTCCTATATATTGTCCTGGTAATTCTAATCCTACGCCCACTGAAATGTACCTTTTCCCAAGCACTGCTTTTGACTGTGTACGTACAAGCACTCAAAGACACAGACTGCTACACAGGTACTGTATATTGCTTATTACTGCAGATTGAATTCAAACTGCATTAAAGATGGAGCCATTTGCAAAAGATTTCTTTCAACTAAGAAGTCTGAAAATATCAAGACGGTTTGTTGATAAAATCAAATAATGAGGGGAGGGGGGATCCAGCAAGCTTTCTGCCACCCTATATGCCTTGGTTCTAGTGTATGTGGAAGCCCAGAAGACAAAACAAACAAACAAGAAAAAAGCTCCTTTTATCCTCTGCACAGCAAGTTGTTCTGGGGGTCTTCCCTCTAAGCTACCCACTGTCTTCTAAAGTGCCATGAATCTAAGGAAATAAACTTCATTGCTGTGAATGGATGACTTCTCGGGATTGCTGCACCACAGTATCAGTTTTGTTTTCTCCTAAACATAAAGGAACTTGTCGTCGATTTTTCAGTGGCTACCATTGTCCTCTTCTCTGCACCACAGTGTGTCTGTGTGAACATATTCCATTAATGAACAGGGAAAGTGGCCTTGCCAGCATCTCCTCACTCTGCATGAGGCCTGTTTATTGCATGACCCCGGCTGACATCACTTCCCTCTTTACAGTACGGAACGGATTCTAAAGGAAGCAAAAGGTGCCACCATACAGCGTCTGCGGAGAACTTAATGGCACAATTTTACCTTATTTCAAAGAAGGCACATTCAGTTCTCTTCCAAGGAGGCAAAATCAGGAAGTCAGAGCAGGCCTCTTGGTGTGGCCCTCTGTTAAAACACACCAGCCAACATCTGTTCTGGGCACCAATGGACTAAGGTACAAAGTTACCATGGGGCCAAAATCCACGTGATGCCCTGGAAGCACGACAGCCTTGAAATGTCTTTGATTTATTATTTATTATTTACATGAATAGACACTTCAACATGCTCAGGCTGGCTTGTATGGCTTGGCTCTCCTGCACTTTATCATAATCACAACCACCATGTCAGAGAGGTGAGGCATAGAGAGGAAGAGAGCATGGCTGGACCAAGGCGAATTTTATGAGATTGCGAGGGGAGAGTTTTCACCATGCATGTAACTAAATTTTAATGGTTGTTGTTTTTTTTTAACAAATTACTTCAAGCTATTAAAATACTCTTGAGATTTTTACCAGAATCATCCAGTAGGTAAAGTGGCCATCACCTCTTGAAGCTGCCCACTAGTTGATTCCCCTCCCTCCCCCCAAAAAAATGTTTTGGCAGGCACCACACATGGATTGCTAATTCTTAACTGGAATTTAGTTCCAAATAATGGCCATTGCCCAGCCAAAGGTAAATACATCTAGATTCCTTTTATTGTGGTGCAAATTAAAACATAACCTGATGACAGACGGGGTGGTAATAGTGGACAAAGTCACAGATTAGGAGTCAAGAGACCTAAATTTTAATCCCCGCTGAGCCACAGAAACTCACTGGGCGTGTGGACCTGGCAAAACTGGTCCTTAAAATGCCTCCTTTTCCTTGAAATCCCCATTAGAGTTGCTTAAATGTGGTTGTGACTTGATGGACAGAACACCCGTGAAAACACGAGCTAATGCTGTCCTGTCAACATTAATGGATTCTGAAATATAACTTTTTGGCTAGATTTACAACAAACTAAAGGCCACACCACAACACTTGTAATGCTTACTTTCAAGCAGAGGTGAGGGCTCCCAGTATAAATGGAGTAGAGGCCATGCCATTTCATGATTGTAAATCATGCCAAGAGTGGGTGCCGTGCAGTTGGAAAAGTACTAGATTTGAGAGATCTGGGTTCAAATCCTCCTTCGAAACGGCTCCTTCAACATATCACATGCCTCAAAAACCTTGTTAGGGTGGCCACATTTCAGAAGTAACTTGACAGAACATAACATCAAATCATGCACCCCACATTGCTCCCGTTATGCATAAGGATCATGTACCAGGATTTTCCCCCTGCTAGACTTGCTGCGGGGGATATTTTGATAAATAGGGAGGAGGTGTTTTGCTCCCTTTAGAACAAAAGCAATACCACAGGGCAATCCAAAGATGGTTCTCTCCCAATGTATGCATATGTTGGCATAACATATAGACAAAGAACCACCTGTGTTCGCCTGGTTTTTGTTGGACTCCAACTCTAACTCCCATCATCCTTGACCACTACCTGAGCTGGGCTAGTAGACAGGAAAATGAGTCAAATAGCTTCTGTGGGGCTGCAGGTTCTGTACTTCTGTCCAAACTGAGCTTCTTTAAATCACTTTTTAAAGTTTGCAACTCATTGTCTTTCCAGAAAATCCAGAACTTCCATTTCTGAGCAAGAGGACAACACAAACAGACCTCTGTCTTCGTCTCTGTCCTTGTCTTCTTTAATCAAGTGTATGAAAAAGGAGGCTGTTCCTGGCAATTCCGTGGCAGTATGTTAGAAGTATAAAAGCCAGAAGGGATTGAATGTGACACCACTTGAGGTTGGTGCGATTTTACACCAAAAGCACTGGCACACACATGGGATTTTCCAGGGCAAGGAAATATGTTCCATTTGCAAGGGACAGGCAGGGAAAATATTTCTCCCCTTTAGGACAACAGACTTCCCTGCAGCCCAGGGACGTCTCTAGGCGATTCCTTTCATCACAGACGCAGGAGAGGAGCCACCATCCAGACCCTGAGCCAACTCCAAGGCACTTAACTCCCGGCAAGTGACTTTGCCCTGACCCGGACAGCCCAGGATCTGACCCCTTCTGCCTCACAAGGATGGGGCAAATGAGAGGACCTTCTGGAATACAAGGCTTTGGTCACAGGGGCCCCTTACTTACAGTATTGCCCAGCTGTGGTACCACTTTGGATCTTGTAAGGGGAAAGGGCACGGACTGAACTGGGGGCCTCCTTGATCCAACTCCTATACTTGGGTAGCTGATCGAACGCCTCTCCATGAGCGATGGGGCTCTACTCGGGTCAGAACAAGCCAGAACCGGAACGAGAGTGCCTCGGGGCATCTGCAGAGGTCCCGGCCGGTTCACTACTTGGTTCCAACTCTCTCTCTCTCTCTCTCTCTCTCTCTCTCTCTCTCGGCACCTGCCCGCACCATCCTACGCATCCGACTTGCCGGGGCTTATCTCGCTCCGGGAGATCGTGACATCCTGTCAACCCCCATCTCTTATTCTGTGTCCCCGTCTGGCGCCGCCGATCCTCAGTAACTGGGGCAAACTCCCTCCCATTCACCCCACCCCCACCCCCGTTCCCGCCACCGTCTTCACCTGTGTAGTTGCTCCGGCCGTTGCCGGCCTCCTCTCTGATCACCACCGTCCGGGAAACGTCGAGGATGGAAGCGGTCGCCGTTTGCATGGCTCCCCCTCGGGTGGACCCTGCCCGCCGCGACCTCCCCAGCAGCACCTAACCCACACCGCCGCCGCCTCTTCCTCCCCCTCGCTGGCTTCGGCGGCAGGTCTTCCTCTCTAGCGGCAGAGCGATCGCGGAGCTTCTTCCAACCCGCTTCCCTCTTGGCACGCAAGGAACCCCCGAAGACGGAGGGCACCTCCTGCCGCCGCCGCCGCCGCCGCCGCCGCCGGGATGGGCTTTCTTCGGGAGAGGGCAGCCCTTCCCCTCCGCTCCCCGCGGCTCTTGCGCGGCGCCGCCCCGGCTCTCTCCGCTCCCGATCAGCGCAGCTTCCCCGCCGCCCCCCCCCCACGCCACCGGCGTCTAGCGAGCCGTGGTTGGTGGTGGGGAGGGAAGGAGGGAGGGAAGGCGGGAGGACGGGCAGACAGCGGGGCTGCTGAGCACCTGGAGACGCCGCCCTCCTCCCCCTGCCCGCCGCCTCTCCTCCTTCCGACGCTGAGATCAGCAGCAGCGGTAGACATGAGAAAGGCAGATGAGGAAGAAGAGGATCGGCTGGTCTGGTTACTTCCCCCACTCCCACTCCGCCTTCCCCCAGTTCGACCGCATGCTCAGGGACCGGAGATCCGCCTTCTGGCAAGCGCCCTAGAAAGTTACGGTCAGGCCTGTGTCTGATTTTCAACCCGATCTTCTTCTAGCTCTGAACAGTTCGTTGCAGAGAGTCCGGTTCAAGGCGAAGAAGATTATCTCAGCAGTGGTGTAGTGGCACGTTTGCACGTGCAGGTGCTCTTGGCAACAGCCCCTGTGGTCAGCCCGCCTCCTTCCCTACAAGAGTCCAAAACCAAGTCATGCTGCTGTTCCTCCTGATCAAAAGAGGCAGGGGTCTTTTGTAAAGTTAATGGCCTCTGATTGCCTATTTGAGAAGCATATCTTTAAAACGTTTGTTCTGTGTATTGCAACAAGAACCGCTTGCAGCACTAAACCAGGAAAAAGTTATTTCTTTTCCTGCTGCTGTGATTGATGTTTGTAGCTAAACTCAAAAAGAGACAGAATAGCCTGAGGATGAGGGCAGATCAATATCCCAGTTACTCAAGAAGCTTCAGCGCTTTTACCCTTGACTCCAGGACATCTCTGTGCCACAGGGTTCTTCATGTGGCACACTCATGTTCACACACAGATTTAAGTGTTGTTGTTTGTTTTTCCAGTAATGCAGAGCAAGACTTTGGGGCAGAGATCCAATCCACCAAGTAACCACAGTGGTGGTGGGAGGAGGGCTCAAAACGATGGGTCAATCTGGCTTGCCACATTGTGAAGCAGGTGAAGCAATGCATGATAGCATCTGAAGACCCTTCAGTCCAGAATCTCAGACTGCTTGACTGTACGCCTGGTTGCACAGGTGGGTTGCCTCATAGGCAGATCGACTGGGGCACGCAAACCATCCATGTCTAATGGTACGCTGAAGGATCTTCCTACATGCCACCATGGCAGGGAAACAAGTGGCTTTTCAAATATCTCAAATCTCCCTGAACCAGTGCAAGTTTGAGGTTTTTTGGGAATGGCAGCTCTTCAGCATGTGAAGAAAGGAAGTCTCTCTCTCTATCTCTCTCCCCTCCCAACACACACAGAGAGAGCATTATGCATGCACACATGTGATCAACAGACCCACAGAGCAAGAGAGGCTGCACAATGCCTGTTGCAAATAGCCCTGCCACCCCCCAAATGTGATTTATTCATAAGAACTCTTATTAGGCGATACATGTCCCTGGTTATAACATCACTTAAATGCCTTTCAGAAGCAGCAGGTGAGCCTTCTTACAAGGGATGGAAGAATCTCAGAGCAACAAGTAGACCCAGCAGCTCCAGTTTCCAAACAGAGAAACACCAAAACAGCCCCAACTGCTTGAAGCCATTTCTAGGTAAGAAAGACACCTGCATCTCCATAGTAGAGCTTAGGTCCTTCTTTAGCAGCCATGCACCAAGTAAAACATCAGGACAAGGAATTTCTGTAGGAATAGGACAGTCCCCCTAAGAGAGAAATTCAACTTTCTTAAAGTGTACATCCTTCTTACGATGTACCCAAAACAAGACCAGGAGCAAACTGTGGTACTGATCATTAACTGTTGAGGCAGGAAGTTAGATTAAAGCTGAAAAGGAACATTAAAATATCATGACTCCAAAATATAATCTAGACAACATTCCTGATGAATTTAAAGACCATATAAAGAACTAATTTGCATTGTTAACTCAACTGACTGGGAACCAGAACTCTTGTGAATACAATGAACATGAAATGAAATGAAACTGACTGAAATCAGAGATATTATTAGGGGCGAATGTGCCAATCTATTCCTGTTGTTAAAAGGGGTGGGAGCCTAAGTGGATGTCAGAAGAAGCACAATGGTTAAGGACAGTGAAGAAGCAGAGGTAAAAGGTGGCAGAAGTAGGGACAGAATCCTGAATGCAGTTTTTAGAGACTACCTCAGCGATGGCGAACCTTTTAGAAACCAAGTGCCGAAACTGCGATTCACAGCCCACTGCTTTTTCACAAAGTGCCAATACAGCAATTTAACCAGAATATACGTGGCTGTGAAGGGGCCATGTCAGGTGCCCACAGAAAGGGCTCAGAGTACCACATTTGGCATCCATGCCATAGGTTCACCAACACTGGACTACTGCATGGAGATAAAGCAAACTACAGTGAACCCTTGTATAACAAACAGCTTGTATAACATAAAATTTGTACAACATAAAAAATTCCGGAGATAGGGGAAATTTACTTAACATAATCGCCTATGGGGAGAATCCGTACAACATAAAAATGGGATTACTCCGTTTTCAATGCATTCCTATGGGAATTTGTATAAAGGAAAATTTGCTTAACATAATTTCATTTGGAACGATTTAATTCCTTTATACAAGGTTCCACTGTATTACAAGGACCAGTGGAAAGAAAAAGAAGAGAACAGCAAAAGAGAAAAAAAAATCAAGATACCTGTTTCCTAAAAGATATCAAATGGAAACTGGGCAATTTGTTTGGCATGCTGCAAGATCCACAGGGACACATATTATCTGATCAGGAAAAAATAAAAAGAGGGTGAAATAGTATATTGAAGAACTCTGCAGAAGAGATGCAAAGATGACAGATTCCTTTCAAGAAGAATCCAGTGATGAAGAACCTGCAGTCATAGTAAAGTGAAAGCTGCTTTTAGACACTTCAGAGAAATACTGTATATACTCGAGTATAAGCCTAGTTTTTCAGCCCTAATTTTGGGCTGAAAAAAGGGGTCCTCGGCTTATATGCGGGTCAATACTTTTAGCCACTGAGGCAAGTTTGGGTCAGTGGCTAAACGTCATTTTAAACATTGTGCGCCACTTCTCCTGACCCCCCATGTTTAAAATGACTTTTTAAAACGTCATTTTAAAACAATGTTTAAAATGACTTTTAGCCACCAACTCAAGCACTTGCCTCGGTGGCTAAAAGTCATTTTAAACATCACACACACACACCCAGCTCACAAAGGAGGAGTTGCCAGGCCCTGGTGCATTTCCCACCCTAGGCTTATACTTGAGTCAATAAATTTTCCCAGTTTTGGGGTTTAAATTAGGGGCCCCGGGCTTATACTCGGGTCGACTTATACTTGAGTATATACGGTAAATTACTAGGAATAGTTGGGAATCTTGGGATTACAACAGAACTTTTTCAAGCTATAGAAATGGAATTTATCAAACATCCTAATATGTCAAGAAATATGGAAAACAAAGCAATGACCTAGACAGAGATGTTCAATACTGGACAATGTCAAACAGAGCAGTAACTGTAAGACCATTGTGTTAATTTCTCATGGGACCAAAGTAATGCTCAAGGTTCTGCAACAAACCTATACATGAGGCAAAAAATGCCCAATGTTGGAGCTGTAATCAGAAAATGAAGACTCGCTAGGGTTCATATTGGAAATGGAGAGTACCAAATATTTCAGAGGAAAATCAATCTATGCTTTATTAACTGCATACTGTAGATCATGAAAAGCTAAAAGGACTGGGTATGGCTCCTCCTTTGATTGTCCTGATGCATAACCTATATTCTGGACAAGAAGACACAACTAGGATTGAATATGTAGAAACAGATTTTTTTCCTATAGGCAAAGGTGGCAGACAATGGTATACGTGTTTTATCTCATTCAATCTACATATATGTCATAAAGAAAGATTCAGATGAAAGAGAGGTGAAAATCAGTGGAAGAAACTTTGAGAACAATATACTGTGTACAGATGATACTATATTATTGATAAAAAGGCAGCAGTACTGTAACTTGTAATCCATACTTCCCAATTATCAATTTGTGGCTGAAATCCAATAGTAAAGGCCTATTTATGCAGCCTCAGCTGTAATGGGCTGAATTGCTAGACAGGTCCAGTATGCTATTTGGTATGATCTTTGCAGCCAAAGGAATATACACCTCAAGCAATGTGTTTCCTTCGTTGTCAATTTGCTACACTGTATCATGAAACAGCATAGGAAGAAATTAACCTCCTGATATTGGCAAATTGAACACTTCTTCTGATCCTCTGTGGAGAGCAGAGGAAGTGATTTTTTTTTTAAAAAAAACCCTCTTTTAGGGCAGCACACATCCACTGAATCACTTGTAATAAAATAATTTTTTTTTTAGAAAGCTTCATCCTGGAGGGGGCAAGGAGGGGCATTTCCTGCCCTTTCTTTTGCTTGTCTTAAAGGTCTGGTTGAAAATCTGACAGCAGCCAAATCCAACATGGACAACAAGACTCGGATGAGTCTGGCTGTGCCTGTGTTTGCAAATGAACACATCTATGCTTTATATTACGCAGAGACATACAGATAAGCATATAGATTAGCATACATAGGCATGCACGCAGTGTGTTCCGCCTTTAAGCTTCGGGAGATATTTCCCTTAATTGCCCAGTCTTTTCTATAGTCTTTGGCTTGGCCTTGCTTTCTTTCAACTGGACTCCCTGCCGCTCAGGCTTCAGCAAGATCAACAGATGGCTCTTCTCAGACTTAGCCCAGCCTAGATCAGCTTTGTGTGTGGCAGCCAATCAAGTGGTGGGCAAAGCCACTAGAAGGGGGATTATGCGCTCACTTCCAAGGCCATAGATTAAGAATGACAAATTCATCCAGAGCTTGCTGCCCCTTCCCGTCCTGTGCCTTTGAACCCTCCAGCACGGACTGTAGTCAAAGCCGTTCCTGCATCCCCATCACATGCTTAAAGTCTCTAGAAATACGCGAGTAGTCTAGTAGACTGATCCCACACGCAGGTACTTGGGAGCAAGGCTCACTGGTGAAAATGGTGCTTCCTTTTCAGTACATATACCTAGGCTTGCAACCTAGTAAGAATTTCATCCGATATCATGCATTCATAATTCCTAGGAAGTAGGTCAAATCTGCAGGAATTATTCGGTTTGCAGAAGGATGTAAAACACAGGTTTGGTAAGCCAGGAGTGCCCCGTCTCTGCTGTCTTTCCAGAATCAGGCAAAGACTTTCCTCATTGGGAAAGCTTTCCCTGAATGAGGGACTACCTACTATGGGACTTTTATATGGATTACCATACATGATTGCATTGACTGATTTCATAAGAACACCAGTGTTTTCCATGGTACTTTCTACCTCTCATAATGGATTTTTCTTTTCTTTTTTGCATGCTCTTTATAGCTCTACTGTTACCTTTTAATGTTCTAAGATGCCTCCTCTAACTCCCTGTTCTTAACTTGAATATGCCTTAAATGTTCTGGACTGTATATTGCCCCTCATTATTGTAAGCCAACTTGGGTCCTTTTCCAAGGAGAAAGGTGGGGTAAAATATTCAAAAGAAATAAATCAATAAATACATTTCCTTAACACCAGAGTTATTTTACATCAGTAAAGGTAATGTTGTATTGTTCTTTCTTGTTGTACCTTTCTCTGCACCCTTTATTTTGCCTCTTGCTGGGCCTTTTATTCCATTGTGTGTTGCTGTTTATTGACTCTTTTGTTTTTTATTGCCTACTATTTATTTGGCTTTCGTGCGAACCTCCCAGAGTCTCTTCTGGGAAATCGGGAAATCTAGAAATGCAAAAATAAATAAAATAAATTAATAATTGGGTTTGCATTTTACATTGCCTACAATGGAAGCTGGGTGTTAAAACTTCATTGGAATCTAACCAATCCAGTAGTATTTGAGGCTGTAGCTCCTAGTACCCTGCTTTGGAGGAGGAGGATCTAAAAATCTTCTACAATAGAGTTTTGTTAAAGGGGCAACCAGCAAAAGACATCAAGCCCGCCCTCTGCCATTCTTTCACTGACAGTGTTTCAGTATTCCACTTTTACCTTGGTCTTGAAATGCCCCATTGACTGAAGTTAGGCAGCCTTGTGGCACAGTGGTTAAATGCCTATACCACAGCTATAACTGTGCTCACAACCTGGGGTTCAATCCCAGGTAGCAGGCTCATGGTTGACTCAGCCTTCCATCCTTCCAAGGTCGGCAAAATGAGTACCCAGCTTGCTGGAAGGGGCACAATGTGTAGCCTGCATGCTGTCATTAAAACCGTAAATCACCCAGAGACTACTTGATGGGGCCGTATATAGGCAGAACACTTTGTCTTGGTGTTTTCCCTCTGTTTCCTTCATTTTTCTTATTACCAGAGAAAAATCAGCTGAGGAAAAAGAGAGAGAGAATAGCTGGAGGATGTTATTAACTATGAGCAGTTGGAACTGGCAGGGTGCGTTTAGATTGATACTCCCTGCCACCGACAAAGTTCAGTGATGGGCCATTCTGAGGCCATGCTAAATATGCAGTCCATGAAGCATCCCTATGCTGGATCCAACCAGCTATCTTACAAAAAAAACCCACTTCAAAAGAGAATTATATGCCATAAAACCAATTCCAACCTCTGGATGGGCTTTTTAGGTGTTGAGTGCTCAGATGTAATTTACCATTCTCTCTCTC
This sequence comes from Phrynocephalus versicolor, assembly GCA_023846285.1. Lineage (NCBI taxonomy): Eukaryota > Metazoa > Chordata > Lepidosauria > Squamata > Agamidae > Phrynocephalus > Phrynocephalus versicolor. The sequence goes on along the minus strand of JAHTLZ010000015.1, from coordinate 36,348,392 downwards.
TCTTTTTTTTTTTAGCGGGGAGGGGGGCGCTGGGACTGTGCAGCTTGCCTAAGGCTACAGAGGCTGGCTTTTTCCCCAGGAAGCACAATGAGCAATGAAATCCCCAGCCAGGTATTCCAGCTTGCTAATGGGCAGGCTGTTATAAATATTCCATTTGGTGTTCAGAGCAGAATACGAGAACCGGGAGATTTCGACCGCTTGCCATCATATCAGACTTGGAACGGTAGGTTATGTTGAGAAATAGTAATGAAACAAAAAGTTGCACACAGCGCTAAAGGGATATGGAGGTGTTTGAAGTCCGGATCATCTCCTGCTGGTAAGAGTATGCTCAGCTAGGATCTTGCAAATGGATATAAATGAGATTTGAAAATCACTGAGCTTTTAAAACCCCAATTTATTAAGTATATGGCCACTGTACCTATTTGGGGCTTGTTGATTACAGAGGCCAGGCATTTCCAAATGTCTACAAACTGCTGACTGAAATCTATTCCCAGTCAACTGAGCTTCTTGCAGCCTGGGGTCATCAGCCTTTTGTTTCTCACAAATTGCTCCCACAGAGACCCTGACTTGAGGCTAACTCCATGGCACAACAGAGAGTTGTTTGTGAAGTTTGGGCCAGGCGCATGAAGGCTGTTCCCCCCCCCGCGCCCCCCAACCACCCCCACCCCTGGCTTCCCCAGCCAAAAGGAAACAGAATTAGTTACTAGCAGGAGCTAGCTATTCAACAGGCAAAACTTTTCAATCCTCTGTTATAGCTACAAGAAGAGAGGATGTAACTCAAACACCAATCTTTCTTTACTTGGAACATATGCAGCAAGCGCATGTGGCCATTGGGAGCATTTATCAATTTACAAAACACACCACGGATGCATTGAAGGGACAGGTTGATACGAACAGACAAACAGCATTCATTGGTCTTAAAGGGGATAGTAAGGAAGGCATAGTAGCAATATATTTCAGTGGGACGAGTACCTGGTTACTGGGCTTCATGCTCCATCGCATGGGGACTGATATTTTTGCCAATGCTTTCTGTTTACCAGATAACTACACTTGCTGTTCTGGGCAGGCTGGCTGGCATGAAAGACGGGGCACTCTTTGTGCTGGCCCTCTAATTATGAAACATCTCTCGGGAACAGTGTCTGGCTCTCGTGTTGGCTAGTTTTTAATGCTGTGTTTGAATCTATTTCCAAAGAGGTGGGTGGCACTTATGTGAGTGGGCTAGACCGCTACCACACTTCGGTGAGCAGCTGCTTTTTATTGTGGGTCGCCTTTTCTCCTCCATGCGTCACGTGGTTGTAATAGCGATTCTGCAGTTCACACTTAAATGGGTACGTAGCAATTGGCTTTCCAGTTCCTACTTGATTAAACCGCTGTAAGACTTGTTATGCCAATGTGTTTCTCTTGATTGGTGAGACCTATATAAAATAATTTGTTCTGATGCGATCATGATGGCATTACGTAGTACACATTACATTCTTTTTCCTTTGTTTTACGAAAGGAAAATGGTTAAGTATTGGGGACAATGACAGGAAGCGATGGTGGCTGTCGCAAGAAAATGTGTCACAGTGGCCAAAAATGGGCGTGGCTGAGGGGGTTCTTGAGATAAATTGTTTTGAAAATAGGACAGTGATTTTAAGGCACCTTGTTCTAAAGGAAAAGGCATTTAAAATCAGAAATGCAGTAGTGGTAATAGTGAATCCACTATGAGTTTTCACCCAAACTTTACCAGAGCTGGCTTAAATACTGATCCCTATTCTAAAAACAGCTTTAGTGGCTAGAGCGGAGTCACAGCCCTACTGATGGAGTTCACATCCACACTCAGTCACAGAAAGTGACTGAGGGGCACAGCCATGGTAAAACCATCCCTTAAAAATCACACGTACCTTGGAGTCCCTGTTAGGGTCAGTGTAGCTCAAATGAACTCTGATGGCACCTCACGATTGTGTAAATATCTGCAAGCTGCAATGTCTTTATTGACCACTGTGTCTGAGTCAAAGGAGCTGGGGTGGCCTCTGTGCCTCCTGCTGCATAGCCCCAGTATTGGTTTCCTGTGTGACCCCACCGAGAAGAGGAACCAAACAGAGTTGCTGCTCCTCACAGAGAGGGCTCTTCCCTTGGCGGAAGTGACTTCACAGGAGGAGGTGCTTGAGCAGAGAAGCCGCCTGTCACCTGGAGGGGGAGGTGTTCTTTGGAGAGGGGGATGGGCCAAGGTACTATGAGCTGGAGGGAATAAAAGGGGAGAGGGTCAGGGATTTGGGGCAGGTGGAGGCAGGGCAGCTCAAAGGAGGCATGGAGGAAGAGGAGGGTGAGTGAGTCAATGTTGAGGAGAGCCCCCTTCCCGGTTATCCGGGGCTGAAGAACAACAGCTGCATCTATGCAGACCTCCCCTGGTGCCAGCCTTTGAGAGAAGAAAAAAGGCATGGCGCACTCTAGTACAAGGGAGGTGTGAAATGACAAAGCAATAAGCTTGGCACCTCTGCAAAGCGAAGAACTGAAGGAGGCGAGTGAGGATCACCCTTGACCGCAGCAGCTAATGAGGAAGACATGACCTTGCTTGGCAGGGTGAACAGAACACCTCCCAGGCTCCTCACCAAGAATACTATAGCAGAGGCTCAGACTTGTTGGATTACACCACTTGAGAGACATTCTCTATTCTTACAGCTGAAGAGACTAATGTTTGTGAAGTTCATTGTAAAGGGTGTCTCCGGTGTCTGAGCTGCCGAAGTCCTTCAAAACTCCCCTCTGCGTGGAAGCCCCGGGACTTCACAACCACCAATGGGAACTGTGTTCTAGTCTGTCAAATGACAAAACAAGCCTTCTGGTGTTACAGTATGACCTCTGTATCTGCAGGAGATTAGTTGCACCCCCTGCCCATCCTGTGTGGATACTGAAATTGCAGGATAGTGGTGAACGCCCCATCAAAGCACCCCCAAAAGATTTTAAAGTACAAAATATGCCAACATCACCTGGGTGCTACCAGACTAATTACTGTCAGTAACGTCATAAAATAGGAAGCTTACCTCTGTGCTGCCTCTGCCAGTGTGAATAATGCAACCATCGTAGAGGTTCAGCACTAATAGCTTTCCCTTCTGTACATCCCTGCATCTCATGAATAGGAAAGGGCTGGGTGGAGCGTACAGCATGGTTTCTGCATTTTCAGCCTCCATTTGAGTCCTCCAGTAAAGCGTGATCACTTTTAACACAGTAATATAAGGATTTTAATATTCTTCTCCATTTTACGCTATACTGTATTTGACTCCTTTATTGTTCACTAGTGCCCATTGCCAACCACGGATAATGAATCTGTGGATACAGGGGTTCAACGGTAATGTGTACGATCAGAAGCACAGAATAAGGACAACCCAGCTGACAAGCAGCAATGAACAATCCAAAGCGTCCCATGTTTTTGAAAAGGATGATCCACACTCTGGCAAGAGTTTATATTTCAAAGCCTGCAAGCTGCCCTGAGGCAACATGGTGTCCAAAAAGGCAGGGAATAAATAAATAAATGAATAAACTTTAAAAAAAAATAGAATGTGCTTTGGAATTATAAAAACCCAGCACCAAAGTCCGCTGTGAAAACAAACCGATACGGTCGTGTCATGGGCATATTTCATAAAATGTGTACATTCTAGCTCAATTGAAAAGCATGACAATCAACATATTGGGATTATAGTGCGTATTTTTTTGGCAGCTGTCAGGGCTGATGCAGTGAGCAGGGGGTTTGGCCTGTTGGCCTTATAGGCCCCTTTTCCCACTCAGTTAGTCTAAGATTAAGAAGAGCAGGCGAATTCACTGGTGATTAATACGAACCTTCTGGAACCCGAGCAACTACATTTTTTTCCTCAGCAATCACAAGGATTTAACACCTGCTTTTAAAACTAACCATTAAGTGCCCCAGTTCTCACATTTCTAGCAAGAAAGCTGCCATAGTAACATAAGGCTTCTCAAGAGGGATTTTTGGAGGGTTCCGTGTGATGGACCACCTGGTACAAGGAGTCCTGCTTTAAACACTTAGCCACACTACCTTCTTGATCCTAGAGTGAGTGAACCCAGGGGAGCTAAATGTGGTGATTTTTAGGAGAAATGCCTGGCCCCAACACGAGATGTGTATAATTATAGTAATGTCATGTTGATAAGAATAATACAGTGGTACCCCAACTTACAATGACCCCGACAACTGAGAATGCCAACTTACGGCGGGCTTCCGTTCCCCACCACCACCTTACAATTAAGATGGGACTTCCCCCAAGTAACGATGGTACATTGGGGAGGGAGGGGCAGTCATTTAAAATGACTTTTATCTATCGAGGCAAGCACTTGGCACTTTATCCATCGAGGCAAGCACTTAAAGTCATTTTAACCATTGCACGCCACTCCCCCGTACCCCGGGGGGTCAAGAGAAGGGGTGTGCAATGTTGAAAATGACTTGTAGCCACAAAGGCAAGCCATGACCCGTGGCTCGTTCCCAACTTTTACCCACAACTAGCAGCTCCCCCCAACGAGCCCAATTCGGGGGTGGGGGAGCTATGGGTTGTTTAAAGCGGTTTCCCATAGGAATGCATTGAAATCTGTCCCTCCAGAATGGATTAATTGACTTCCAATGGGAAATCACTCCTCGACTTACAAGCTAATCAAGTTACAAGCATGCACTCAGAACGGATTAATTTCATAAGTTGGGGTTCCACTGTACCTACCTACAATCAACAAATTCATGGAAAAGAGCAGGCAGATGGAAACAAACCTGAAATCCACATAGTGTATTTAGGAAAGGGTCTCTTTATAAACTTAACAAGGCAGATGTGCAAGCAGGGTTGTTGCTTTATCCTATTCTTTCCTGATTTCTTTCTTTCCTCCTGCCTCCTGCTTGTTCTACCAATTTTAAATAAAAGCGGGTTACAATTATAATCCCTGCTAGAAACACCCTGTGCATCCATAAGGCAGTTTTGAAGGAGAAACTCTTTCTTTGGTTGATCTCTTAAGACACCCAAGGAACTGCTGAGAATATGGAGCAGTTATTTAAGTGCACCAGTTGTGGGGAGCTTCAGAGATCTGTTGAGTTTTATTCACCTGCCAAGAACAGCACAAGAAAGAGGAAATAAGCCACACAGGCTGGATCAAAGCTTGTTTGAGGCAAACTCTGTAACTCGGACAAATCTCACTGGATTTAGTTGGACTAGTCGTGATTACGGAGGGAGCAAGGCTTTACACTTTGATCTTGAACTCTCCAGGGAAGTGGCATTTTTCATAGATCACAGCACAGATGGGATTAATATTATCACACACACAAAAACAACTCAAATTAATGGGAGCTCTGCCTAAAAAAAGTGCCATCTTCTTTTCAGGGAAGGAGGATGCCCCCACCTCCCCACGGCACCCACAAAATACAAAAAGGCACTGCCTGTTTTGCATTTAACAGACAAAAGGCCTAAAGAGAGACAGACTGCACTGATTGTAGATCTCTTGATTGCTGTGAACTCACTGACCACCATTGAATGCGCAGGCTGGTCTCATAAAAACAAATGGAATTTGGGGCAGAATCTTGTTTGTTGAATTTCTCTGCCCTGCAATTAGTACAAAACATGACTCCAGGCAGTGTACATGGCAAAGCAATAAATCTGCATCCACCCTGCCCATCATCCAATTACTATCTTTCAAAACAATAGTAATTGTAACAATAATCATGAAATAATATGTTGATGGCCAAAAAGAAAAGGAAGGAAGCATGAAATGTAATATGTCGCAGGTTGTTAGATCACTAGCTGTGAGATTATGTTCTCAGAGGTTTTTTTTTTAAAGGTATTCTGCTGCATTATTTTTTTCAATATTCTAAGGGAGGGGTCCTGGCACACCTCCAAAAGTAATTTATTCCATAGGGATGGGCTGGCTTCCTCCTCTCCTCTCTCATCCTCAGTAGCAAGGGAAGAATGAGTGAAATGGGTAGTTGGTTTTTTAGCAGAGACGTTCCATAAGGAAATGACAAGTCGCAATCTCATGTGCCTTGTAGTCTAGGGAAAACCCCTCTTTGGATCAGTATCAAATGTTGTAGACTTTGCATGTAGGGGCCACCAAACCCTAAAATCATACATCTTGGCCTTTAACAAATGAGCACACTGGCCCCAAGAGATGGTCCGCGGGAAGGTATTTCAAAAGAGAAAGATGCCCCTACTCAGCAGAATCTATTTCCTGGAACACAAGAAAGGTCTGAACTTTCAAAGCAAAAGCAAAGAAAAGTGTTCTACTTATATACCATCCCATACCACTTTAAGTAGTCTCTGGGCGGTTTACAGTTTAATTACAGTATGCAGGCTACACATTGCCCTCACCCACCGGCAAGCTGGGTACTCATTTTACCAACCTCAGAAGGATGGAAGGCTGAGTCAACCATGAGCCTGCTACCTGGGATTGAACAGAGTTTCACCTGCAGTATAGGCATTTAACCACTGTGCCACCGGGCTCCTTTTCCTTTTAACCTTAAAAAGATAAGAAGCTGATGCATCATTTTGCTGCCTTGTGGTATATATTTTCTTCTAAGAGCTGATGAACCATTTATTTGCATCATTGTTTATTTATTCATGCACATAAATAAAGCAGTTCTCTATTTTTGTTGGCCATTAATATTTGTTGGAAACTATGGACTGAGTTGAGTTTTACAGTGCCTGTCAAATCATGGGCTCACTTCAAAAAAAGGTGAAATATAGCACACCCTGGGATAAGGACTGAATGTGGCCCCTTGGCTCTCCTATAAGCATCAGAGGGCAAAAGCAGTAGACTGCAATATCCCAAAGTTGAATCTGTTAGGTAGGGGGAAATTCATGATTGTCCATAACCACCCTCATCTTCGTCTTCCTTAGCCACACAAAGTGCCATTGAATTTTAAAGTGAGAGAAGGAATAGAAGACCTCAGGCATGTGCCCAAGATCTCCCATCATCCAAGCACTCTAGCTTGAATTCAAGTGGTAGCTGTAATGGGAATAGACTGAATCAATGTGATTTATATAAATATCGACTCACCATGCACCATTTGATTCAATGAATCTGCTCTAATTTGGGTCAACCAAATGGATTTAAGCCTCTGAATATGATTTTCCAGTGCTTCACATGCAAAAGCAAAGCAAAAGTGAAGGCTTCTACTTATATGTCTTTGAAGATTCTCAGTCATCCAGGTGAGTTTATCTGGAAGTTGAGTCCTGGCTACTGGACTTCTTTTTTGAGAGATAGAAATGTTTCACTGTTCATCCAAACAGCTTCATCGGTCTGTTTGGATGAACAGCGAAATGTTTCTGTCTCAAGAAAGAAGTCCAGTAGCCATGACTCAACTTCCAGAGAGAGCTTCTACTTATAGACTACCTTGTAGGATTTGGAGCATTCTCGGAGTGGTTTATATTTTAATTATAAAAGCTATACGTCCCCCTTCCCTGCCCCACAGATGAACTGAGTTTACCCGACCTTGGAGGGATGGAAGGCTGTGTCAACCTTAAGCCAGCTACCTGAGCCTGTCAAGACCTAACTCAAGCCATGAGCATAGTCTTGAGTGCAATAATGCAGTTTTAACCAATGAGCCAGAAATCTAGGTGCTTTGAAACCTTATGAACTCTGTGATTTATTTTCAGATGTCATGGAATCTATTTGTGCAGGGCTAGAGGCCGAGATTTCCTGTTATTTTCTGCTCCAATTAAGAGAGATAGTAAATGTTTTCCCTAGGTCTGTGGAGCTTCTCCGCCATCCAGGTGAGGTTATCTAGGAGTTGAGTCATGGCAACTGGACTTCTTTTCTTGTGGGATCCAAGTAGCTTCATCAATCTGAGAAAAGTTGGTGGGAGGCTTCCAATATGTAGTTCAGCTTGGTTTCCCTATTTCTTTTCTCTAGCTGTGGGCACACGCCTGCCATCTCATTCAGTTCTTTTTAGTGCTGTGGAGTTCATCTCTGCCACACCTACCTCATTCACAGAAATTTGGGGGTAGATGAATGGGTTCTGCCCCACGCAAACAACAACAAACCTCATGATTTATTTTTATTTTTATTTTTATTTTTCAGTTCTTCCGCAGATGCACAAAGACTTTTAACTGGTAACCTTGGGTGCTGACTTTCTAGAACTACGCCACAGATGTAGGTTCCGTCTTACAGACATGGAGTGGGTGGGATTGGCTAGGAAAATAAGTGGATGAGGACTTAATAAGTGGAGGGGGGATTCACAGTTATGATACAATGAAGACTAAAGCAGATTAGATCCATTCAAACTTCTCTTTAATATACAGTAGTACCTTTTATAAAAGAATTAATTCCAAATGAAATTATGTTAAGCAAATTTTCCTTTATACAAATTTCCCATAGGAATGCATTGAAGGCAGAGTAATCCCTAATCACGACGGTTTTTATGTTGTATGGATTTGCCCCATAGGTAATTATGTTAAGCAAATCTCCCCTATCTCTGGAATTTTATGTTGTACAGATTTTATGTTATACAAAGCATTTGTTATACGAGGGTCCACTGTAATAACCATTTACAAAATCTATCATAGATAGATAGATAGATAGATAGATAGATAGATAGATAGATAGATAGATAGATAGATAGATAGATAGATAGATAGATAGATAGATA
>JAHTLZ010000015.1:36308273-36339777 GCA_023846285.1 Phrynocephalus versicolor | reverse complement strand
ATAGATAGATAGATAGATAGATAGATAGATAGATAGATAGATAGATATGACTAACCATTTACAAAACATCATATGGCGCATATATGATGTTTATACGTATTTGTAAATGGTTATTATATTCAAGAAAACCATGAATGGATCTGATCTGCTTCACTCTTTGTTGTATGTCTATAAGCATATTATACTGCCCAACATCACTTGCTTCTCAAAAAGCTCTTCCTCCTTGCTAGAGATCAAGAACAGTTCTGCTTCAAAACCAATTTTTTTATTGTTGAATTTCAAAGGAGGCACAGTGGCTTGAGAAATCAAAGGAACGGTCTCCCACAGGATAGTATCCTGGCACGGTTGCTTTTTTACATTCAATGATAGACTAACACTCCCATACTCCAGGGGCTTCATCTTGCTGCTGCTCTTTCCTTGACAGTCCAGGGGGGAATCTTAGAGGCCATGGGACACCAACTCACCCCTCTATTAGAAGATATTTTCTAATATTATAACAACAACCAGCTGAAACCACACCCTTTAAAAATGCAGGTGTGTGCCTTCCACCTAAAGAACTGAGAAACAAAGAGGAACCTCTGAGTTAGCTGGAATGGGAAGATTTTAGGACATTGTCCTACCCCAAAGTATCTGAGCATCTTTCTAGATTGCACCATGTCCTATAATAACATGGTCTGAACACCAAACAAAAAGTTGCCACCAGAAATAACATACTTAGGAAAGTGTCTGAGTCAGACCAGGGTGCACACCCACAAACAAAAAGAATAACAGCTTTGACTCTATGCTACTCTGCAGCAAAATATGCTAGTGTTTTATCATATAAATCAGTGTGTGACAAACAAGTGGATATAACTCTTAATGAATCATCCAGGGTTTTTTCTGGCTGCCTGGAACATACCCCCACTGAAAAACTCCATTATTTGGCTGGTATTGACCTTTCAGATTCAGGGTGAGGGGTGCTAGCTGATAATTGAATGACACGAAGTAATACAGCACCAACCTCATCCACTTCATGCATGCCAACGCTGTAGATCACTGGTTCTCAACCTGTGGGTCACCAGATGTTCTTGGACTACAACTCCCAGAACGATTACTCGGCTGGGGCACCTCCCTTAAGAGAAAGGGTAAAACATTTGGGGCTCTTTAGTCTGGAAAAAAGGTGCCTGAGGGGGAGATATGATTGAGATGCAGGGCATGAGTAAAGTGGATAGAGGGATGCTCTTCTCTCTCTCACAAAATACCAGAACTAGGGGACATACACTCAAATTGAGGGCTGGGAGAGTAAGAACAGATAAAAGAATTTTTTTCACCCAGCTCATTGTTAGTCTGTGGAACTCCCTGCCACAGGATGTGGTGATGGCATCTGGCCTTGATGCCTTCAAAAGGGAATTGAACAGATTCCTGGAGGAAAAGTCCATCCCAAGTTACAAACCATGATGGAGATGTGTAATCTCCAGGCTTAAAACCAGGGTACTTCAAGGATCAGATGCAGAGGAGTGGTATCAGGAGACAGATATCTAGTCTCGTGCACTCCCAGACGGATCTGGGTGGGGCCACTGTGAGATACAGGAAGCTGGACTGGATGGGCCTTTGGCCTGATCCAGCATGACTCTTCTTATGTTCTTATGTTCTTCATCAGTAGCTGATCTGGCAAAGATTTCTGGGAGTTGCAGTCCAAGAACATCTAGGGACCCACAGGCTGAGAACCACTGCTGTAGATTTCCTAAAAATCAAGAAAAAAATCTGCACATGTATCAGTCTCTAAATATTAATCAACAAGATGGATGAATGCTGAAGAGTGTCTCCCACCAGGACAAGACACTAGCTGGACCATCTGAAAGTCTCTTAACATGCTTCCAAATGAAATAGGAAAATCAAAGAACAAAGTAAAATAGGGCTACTTGGATACCGGACAAATGTTCTGTGACTGAGGAGAAATTCAATGCAGTTTATGCCCCACCATATGTACAAAAGAAGACCTAGCAAATGCCCAAGATAATGCTATTGAAGTAGCCTATATCTTGTCAAAGATTATCTATCTTAATATTTTAGTTTGTCTCTTTTTTACCTTTTCATATATATATATATATATACATAATTTAATTTATTAAGAAAGAAAGAAAGAAAGAAAGAAAGAAAGAAAGAAAGAAAGAAAGAAAGAAAGAAAGAAAGAAAGATTATAAATATCTAGTAATTTACATATTATCTGGGAATGGAAATTTACTATTGAGATGGATGTTTACAACAACAGTCAGTATACAGATTAGTATGATGTAAAGCGATTTTTGAGTTTTCAAAACTGTGATATTAAAAACACACACATCTCAAAGTTTGCTTTAGGCTCAAACTGTTTTGCTTTGGTTCAGAGATGGAAGACATCTATTGCTTTTGTTATGGCAAACGTTTGTTTAGAGTATTCTTTGTAACCATCAGAGGCTGGGTGCTGTTTGCAGCCTTATGTGAGCAGCTTCCCTGCACCATCTGTATTGCTTCTAGCACAATGGGTTCTTTACAGGATACTTTTTCATAGAGCCTGCACTGAGAAAGACAACATTTCTGCAGAGATATTCACGTTCACAGTCAGTGCCTGGGAGGGGTGGCAGTGGGGGGGGGGGGAGAGCTTTCTGTGTGCCCTCAGCCTTTTGAAGAAAGCAGAAAACTGTATCTGAACCCTTATCTCCCCTCAGACTTTTAAAATAATAATACTTGTTGTGCAATTGATAACCTTAAGGGAGCAGGTCTGACAACTGTGCTTTGAATATCAACAGTAGATGTTGTATACCAGACTGGAGGCAAGGGACAAGAGAAAGAGAAAACCAGCAAGAAAAGAAAATGATGGTTATAGGGATAAGAAGGAGCGCAGCAGGAAAGAGAAAAGAATAGGGGATTTGTGGGGTTTCAACCAGGCAAAGGTTAAGTAAGCAAATAAAGAGATTTTTGTTTTAAAAAAATCCAGGAACCAGTCCTTCGTTAAAGGAGGTGGAAAACCTGGGAAGGAAGAAAAAGAGAAGGAAAGGACCATGGAACTGGAGTGTTGAGGAGAACCTGAACCCAAACAGGCAGTGTTGTATATATGGACTAGCAATAGTACAATCAAGAACACCTTCCATTTTGAATCTAGCCACATCCTCAATCTTGTTTTCACCTAATTTTATTTATTTATTTACTTGTTTGTTTGTTTGTTTGAATTTTATACCTGTCCGCACCATCCAGCAGCGAGATTACTCTGGGCGGTTTACAGAAAATTTAGCAAACACAAAGAAAAACAATTTACAATATACAACTTAATAAACAAAATAAATGAATAAACTAAATCAACATTAAAATCATAAAAATCACTCAAAGGACAAAGGTTAACTCAAGTTGGGAAGGGCAGATGAAGAACAATGAAACAAGAGAAAATGATTTTCTCTTGATTTTGCCTCTGCCTTGACTCATCTCACTTTGCCAGCTCTGTGGCTACAGGGTTCCGTCATCAAACCCAAGAGCTGCTGCTATTTTAAGACGGCTCACCTTTTCACAGTACTACCCCTTAGCATGTACATTTATTTGAAGTGATTCAACCACTTGACTGTACTCATTAGAGAGCTGTCCTTACGGAAGCCTTTGCAAAACATCCAGATCATAAAATCATAGAATCATAGAGTTTGAGGAGACCTCAAGGGACATCTAGTCCAACCCCCTGCCATGCAGAAACCCCATCACAATATTTTCAACAGATGGCCACCATCGAGCCTCTGCTTAAAAACCTCCAAGGAAGGAGACTCCACCACCCTCTTTTGTGGCAGCATATTCCACCACTGAACAACTCAAACCATCAAGATATTCTTGCTCATCTTCAAATGGAATCTCTACTTGTAAGACATTTAATCCAGACCTTTAACCATCCCGATCACCCTCCTCGTGGTTGTCAACATCAGGGTGGTATTTATTTTAGTTTAGTATTGTTTAGAGATGGGCACGACCAGGAATTTTTTTTTCGAGTTATCATTTTTCGGGATGGGTCCGTTTCGGCTCGTTTCCGTTTTTCGCAAAATTTTGCAAAAATTTGTCGTTTCGTGGTGTCGTTTTTCCGTCTGTCGTTATACTGGTTTGGGGGGGTAGCGGGCTCCTGGAGGCACCTCTGTGGGGTGGGTGCCTCCTCTGGCCCGCCTCCTATCCTCACCCACTACAAAAGGGCATGCATAGCCATATGGATATGCATACCAAGTTGCAGACGCAGCAGACTGGCAGAGGCACCCCTCTTTTTGGGGTGCCTTCCCTGCAACAGTCGGTGACGGTGAGACACAAGCAGCACTCGAGGGCATGGTTTGGCTTAGGGTTAAGACGGGTTAGGGTTAGTCTAGTAACGGGTGAGGTTAGGGTGAGTATTGGGGTGCACCTCTGGGTGCCTCTCTGACCCACTTAGAAGGACAGTGTACTGGCGTATGGGTTAGGCTTAGGCTTAGGGTTAGGGTTCGGGCTACGGTTAGTGGGCTTTTTATGCCCGATTGGCACATCCCAGAAGTCTCTGTTGTCAACCTGGCCAAGTGGCCATGCGATTGGTGGAATGGCTCCAAAAATTTGCATGGTCACTCCCATGGCCAGCCCATCATTGCGCAGGTGTAAAAAAAATAAAATAAAATAAAATAAAATCAATGGAGAAAGGACAGAGGAGACATTTTGTTGCAAGAAAAACCCACTGCTACTGTAAAAATTCTGGCAGTTTTAAAATAGCAATTTCCGCATGTTTCTGTGGTGCTTGTGTTGGCTTGTGTGTTTTTGTTTTTTGGACCACAATTTCAAGAAAAATATTGTGGTCACCGCTCCATTTTCGATCCCCCGCCCGCACCTCATGGCATGGCGAGACGAGAGCAGCCCAGGAGGACAGGAGAGGGGGGGAGGCCGGGGACCCCCCCAGAAACCACCCCTCCTCTGGTAGGTGCCCTCATTCAGGCAGGCACATTTCAACCTGCTTTTTGGGCCGGGAATCGGGGCGGGGGTTTTAAAACTTTTTTCTGTGCCGCTTGAATTGCAGCGGGCGGTGGCGAGTCCGGTGCTTGTTGCGACTTGCGAGCGACTGCGAGACGACGAGGATTTCCCCCACCAGAGCAGCCCAGGACAGGAGAGGGGGGAGGCCGGGGACCCCCTCCCCAGAAACCACCCCTCCTCTGGTAGGTGCCCTCACTCAGGCAGGCATATTTCCGCCTGCTTTTTGGGCCGGGAATTGGGACGGGGGGTTTTAAACTTTTTTTCTGTGCTGCTTGAATTGCGGCGGCCGGCGGCGAGTCCGGTGCTAGTTGCGACTTGCGAGCGACTGTGAGACGACGAGGATTTCCCCCACCAGAGCAGCCCAGGACAGCAGGGGGGGAGGCCGGGGACACCCCCCCAGAAACCACCCCTCCTCTGGTAGGTGCCCTCACTCAGGCAGGCATATTTCCGCCTGCTTTTTGGGCCGGGAATTGTGTTTTTTTAAACTTTTTTTAAAAAAAACCTTTTTTTCTGGGCCACGCTTGGCATCGTGGGATTGCTGCGATGCCAGGAATGACAGCGACAAATCAGACCCAATTTTTCTTTTTTTGGTTCGAGTTCAAGTTCTGGCGGAGTAATTGTCGTTTCCTTTTCCGTTGCGTAACAGAAACGAGTAACGGAAACAGAAACGAGAATTTCGCCAAGTCGCGCCCATCTCTAGTATTGTTTGTTCAGGAGCAGATTTATTTGCAAGGCCTGTCCTTGCAAGTACATAAGGATGCTTAGCACCCTAATGGCAGACAATAATCCAACAACATTCGCCCTCCTCCAATCTATGGGGATTTCCCCCGTTCTCCAGGACTTCTCAAAGATTATTGCCAATGGTTCTGAAATTACTTCTGCCAGTTCTTTTAATGTCTTCAGGTGTACTTCATCTGGCCCAGGAGACTTAAATTCATTTAATGTTTTCAGGTGTTCCTATAACATCTCCCTACTAATTCTATGCTGCAATTCCCATCCTACCTCATCTACTTTTTGTCCCAACTGAACACGTTTTCCTTTTGGGGGAAAACGGAGGCAAATAAGGTGTTGAATGATTGTCTTTTCCCTGTCTCCTCTTGGTAATTAGTTATCTTCACCACACAGAGAGCCTATCATTTCCTTATTTTTGTTTTGTTGTAGACATAACTAAAGAAACCCTTTTTACTATCTTTAATCTCTCTGACAAGTCTATGCTCATTATGCACTTTAGCTTTTTTTTACCACCACCCCCTTCATATATTAGCTATTTGCTTATATTCCTCTTTGGTGCATTCCCCATTTGTCCATTTTCTGTACTTTTTAATATACTTAGCTGACTTGAAAGTTCTTTAGTCGAACATTATGGTTTCTTTAGACATCACACAATTCTTCTCCTTCTTGGAACAGTTTTCTTGTGCCTCTAATATCTCACTTTTAAGGAACTCCCATCCATCTTGGATGCCTTTCTCTTTCAGTGTTTCAGTCCATGGAATCATGGTCAATAATTTCCTAATTTTTTTAAAAAAAAACTGCTTTCTTTAAAGTGCAGAATGCTTGTCTGGTTAGCTTAGCTTCCTCTTCCACTGTATAACAAATTCCAAAAGAGCATGGTCACTTCTACCTAAAGATCCCACCACTTCGACCCCATTAACAAGGTCCTTTCTATTGGTTAAGATCAGATCTAAAATGGTTCTTCTTGTTGTTGCCTCCTCCACCTTCTGAACCATTAAATTGTCTGCAAGGGCAGTAAGGAATTTGTTAGACCTTGCATTCTTAGCTGAGTCGGACTGCCAACATATATCAGGATAGTTAAAACTAGAGATGGGCACAAAATGGAAATATAGTGTTTCATTTTGTTTCTTTAGTAGTTTTGTTTCATTTCATTTCATTTGTAGCAAACTTTTAAAGTAGTTTTGTTATGAAACAAAACAAAATGAAACAAAACACTATGCTCCCCTGGTTCCTGGAGGCATCAAAAAGGCAGGGGAGCTTTCTCAAGCTCTTCCCCGTAAGCCCCCAAAATTTGGAGAGTTTTGGGACTCCAAAGGGGGTTCCCCTAGGATACAAATCTTTCTAATTGAACCGGGAAGCCACAATACCCCCCCCCACACACACACAGGCAAGCGATTAGCAGCTTCACTTGCGAATCCTGATTCAATTAGATTTTTCTTTGGGGCACCCCTTTTGGAGCTTAATAACTCAGCCTCCTTCCCCCACAACTTCTCCAAATGTCAGGGAATTATAGGGAAGCGCTTGAGGAAGCTCTCCTGCCATTTCCTCTAGGATGAATCATTTTGTTCGTAGAAGAAAAAATGGCATTTCATTTCATTTTGTGACATAATGTGTCCTACCGTTTTGTTACATAACAAAGTAATTCATTACATAACAAAACAGCATTTTGTTTTTCATTTTCTGCCCATCTCTAGTTAAAATCTCCCATGGTACTACATGTCTCCCTTTTGACTGTGTGGCCATTTGCTCACAGAAGGCATCATCCCACTCCTCCGGCTGGCTTGGGCGGGGTCTATAATATATTCTAAAAGTGACATCACTCCCATTTTTCTCCCCCTTAATTCTCAGCCAAATCTCAACCTTCCCAAGTGTATCCTGGATTTCTTCTGCAGTATAAATATCCTTCTTAATATATAAAGCTACACCTCCTCCTTTCTTAATAGGTCTGTTCCTTTGAAACAGGTTATACCCTTCAATATCTACATTCCAATCATAAGTCTCATCCCCAAGTTTCAGTGATGCCAATAATGTCATATTTATTTTGCTGTATTAGGAGTTCCAGCTCCTCTTGTTTGTTTCCCATGATCTGTGCATTGGTGTAGAGACATCTGAGGCTGCCTTGCATCTTACATGTCCTTTGCTTAACCTGTTTTTGCTCGCACTGATGGTCTGCACTACTCCTTGTTTTGCTCCTACTGCATAACCCCTTGTCGATCTCTACTGTTAAGAAAACTCTCTCACTCCCCCTACAAACTCAGTTTAAAGCAGACGTTGTTGACTTGGTAATTTTAATGTCAAATTTTCATAATTTTTCCTATTCAACCAACTGATTTTCTAACTTAAGATCCTGTGCCCATCTTATCATATATTCTTTTATTATCTCATCTTCTACCAGTCTAGTTAATAAACAACTACTGTGGAACCCTGACTTACAAAATTAATCTGTTCCAAGCGCATGCTCATAAGTCAGTTAGCTCGTAAGTCAGGGAGTGGTTTCCCATAGGAATGCATTGAAAGTCAATTAATCAATTCCAGAGGGATGGATTTCAATGCATTCCTATGGGTAACCACTTTAAACAACCCACGGCTCCCCCCAGGCGTGCTGGGGGGGGGGGAAGCGGCGGGTTGTTTAAAATGTCTTTTAGCCACTGAGGCAACCCCTTGGCTCGGTGGCTTGAAAAGATTTTAAACCACCTGATGCTTCTCCCCCCCCAAAAAAAAACCCAGGTGCATTGCAGGGAAAGGCACAGGTTGTTTAAAATGTTTTTAGCCACCAAGCCAAGCGGTTCCTTTGGTAGCTAAAAGACATTTTAAACATCCTGCGCTTTCCTCTGCAATGTGTCCAATTGAGGGAGGAAATTGTGGGTTGTTTAAAATGTCTTTTAGCCATTGAGACAAGCGCTTGGCTCAATGGCTCAAAGACATTTTAAACAACCCACACTTTTCCTCGCAACGTACCCGATTGAGGGGGAAAGCGCTGGTTGTTTGAAATATCTTATAGCCAAGGAGACAAGCACTTGTCTCAATGGCTAAAAGACATTTTAAACAGGTTGCTGCTTCTCCCCCCTCCCAATTGGGTGCACCGCTGAAGCGCTTCCTCAGTGGCTCAAAGACATTCTAAACGACCTGCTGCTTCTCCCCCAATGCACCCAATTTGGAGGGGGAAGCAATGGGTCCTTTAAAATGTATTTGTGCCACTGAGGAAGTGCTTCCTTGGTGGCTCAAAGACATTTTAAATGACCTGCCGCTTCCTTCCCCCAATCAGGCATGTCGAGGGGAAAAGTGAAGGTAGTTTAAAATGTCTTCGAGACAAGCAGTGGTCACAGAATGGCTCCACTACCACCGCTTGCCTCGAAGACATTTAAAAAAACCCTCTCCTTCCCGCCCCCCATTAGGCAGGTTGTGGGGGAAGGAGTGGGTTTTTTAAAATGTCTCCAAGCAACCAAGGAAAGCGGCATTCGCTGCCACCGCTGCTTGCATCAGTTGCTCAAAGTCTTTAGGATCGGGTTTCTTCATAAGTCAAAGGAACCCTCTCTTTCACTCATAACATACCAGCGAAAACCAACAGTGGATTTCTGCTTGTAATTCAGTTTTCTTGTATGTTGGGTGCGTCGTAAGTCGGGGTAGCACTGTATAAAATTTTATTAACTTTTCATTAGGCAAAAAAAAAAAAAAAAAGAGTTATCCAAGTCAGCTTCCTGATTTG
Organism: Phrynocephalus versicolor; assembly: GCA_023846285.1. Classification (NCBI taxonomy): domain Eukaryota; kingdom Metazoa; phylum Chordata; class Lepidosauria; order Squamata; family Agamidae; genus Phrynocephalus; species Phrynocephalus versicolor. The sequence continues at coordinate 36,330,368 of JAHTLZ010000015.1, read as the reverse complement.
AGAAGCTATATTGCTTTTTATCATTCTTAAACCAAGATGTCATTTGTATTTCCAACCACTAATCTATTCTAAATCTTTGTAGTTGTGATTCTTCTTTTGATTTTAGTTGTAATTTTTCTGTTAACAAGTCTTTCCTTCCTGTACTATAGAAGGTTTTGTATGTGCCAGTTATGGGAAGACCCAGAGTGGCATTGCTGTAATGATAGAGTTCTTCAATGAGTCCCAAACACACAACAGGGTGCTTCTTGTACAATGATTTGCAAAGTCTTTTGGAACTTTAGCTTTTTCCATACCATACATAGAAATGCCATCCAAAATTCAAGTTAAACCCTTCTGACAATAATAGTTGATTATCTTCCAGGGTCATCCACTCTTTTAGCCATGTCAGACAGCAGGCTTTATAATATAGTACCCAGTTTGATAATGCAAAGCCAAAATATGCTCTTCTTCCAGCCTAGAACAAATAGAAGGTCTTCCTAACTCCACACCCTAGCCTCAATCAGATTTTGTCAGCTCTGGTCTCGTTGACTCAAAAAGGCACTCTTGCAGAAATGTCTGGATCTGGATCAAATCTTGGAGTAAAGCCACTGAACATACCTGAGGTCAGGAAATCATGTCTGCTCTCTTTCCTAGAAGCACAAGAATGTGAAACTTTCACATGAATTTAGCAACATTTACAGTTCTCAATATGCTCATGATGACCACCCTCTGAAACCTGGATCCCACCAGGCCCCACCATTAGCCACTAGGGATAGGCTATTCGTTTCGGAAGCTACTCATTCTGAAACAACCTGTGCAAGCCCAGAGGGTGTTCGGAAGCCTCCAAAACACAATCAACCAATTCCTTTACCTTGCTCTGCACCCATACGGGGCTGAGTTCCAATGAGGAAGAAGCCTTCGACATCATTGTTCCTTCTCCCTGGTGCTGGCTAATCAGGAGCTGTGCAGGGAAATGCTTCATCCTGCCTCCCTGTCTGATTGTCCAGTGCTGGGGAGAAGAACAATGACATCAGAGGTTTCTTCCTTGATGGAGCTCAGCTCCGTAGAGGTGCAGAACAAGGTAAGGGATTGGCTGATTGCGTTTCGGAGGCTTCCGAACACCAGCTGGGCTCGCACAGGTTCCGAAACGAATAGCCCATCCCTATTAGCCACTAAGCCTTCTGGCTCCTGAGGTGTTAGATGCTGTGGTGAAAATTCAGGTTTGGTGGTCAGAAGGAATGTGCCTCCCTGACCTTCCCTGCTACAGGAGAATTGCAGGGAGCAGAGCAGGTACTTTTGTCAGGGCATCTGTTTCCCTTAGAAGAAGCATCAGATGCTTCAGGAAAATTAAACATCCCCAACATTAAACATAGACCAACATTTCAGGAAGTGGGGATGGAGATGAAGAAAAATGGGTGATAGACTTCTGCTTTATCAAGTGCATTTATGCTGCAGTACATTCTGCCTTTGGTCTCTTTTTGAAAGGAAGACAGAATAGAAACAGATGAATAAATCAAATGAACAAATGAACAGGTTATAATCCTAAAGCTGTATGTAATCCAATTAAGTGGACAAATATGGAATGGTAACACAGCTAAACACATGGAAGGAGAGTCAGCTTAGTACCTCCCCTCTTTACTGGCACAGAATAATATATGTCTGTCTGTCAGGGAAAATTGCCTGAACAGAGAATGATGGAATTTGGCATCCAAGGAATCGGGAAATGCCATTTCTCCTGAACAGAGTTTGTGAGTTGATTCACATTAAAATTCCCTGTAATTGTGCAGTTCACCAGCACTGCTGACACATTTCCGTTTAATGCACAACAGGTACACCCTACTTTCTACGTTTCCTGTTTCTACTTCCACTTCCTGAAATTTGTTGCTACCTTCGATATTTTTCTTCTTCCGCTTCCATTTCCTTTTTGTTCTAGAAGAAGTTCGTCTGCTGTTTGCCACTAGCCCTCAGTAAATATTGCAAAACAGAAAATGTAAACCGGGCCAGCCCAGAAGTGCATTCTCCTGGAAACTTGATCATCTATCACACTCTGAGAACTCAAGAGCTTTCTTAAGAAATCCAATATTCCCTGCATTCTAGTATTATCTGCAGGTTAGCAGATTCTAACACTACTAGACGATCAAGAGGATTATTTCTCACAGAGGTTTCCCGTTGGGATCTGGGGGTGGATAGGTGGGGAAACAGACAGAGAAAATCATTGTGACCTTGAAGAGAGGCACATTTCTTAATCAATGGCAGGCGGTGTGCTGAGCTGTTAAGGTTCGAAGCTTGTAGCTTGAGAAAGACACAATACCTAAAAGGAAATGGATGTGGGGCTGGCAGAAAATAAATCTCTTTCAAGAGATCTGTGAAATCCACTTTCTTTCATACACAGAAGAAAATATGGGACGGATGGAATTTGAAATGGAAATGCCACTAAAAAGTATGTCATAATTAGTCAAGGCACCGTTTTTTGGTTTGTGCAGGCCTCTCCAACAGGCTGCATCCAATGGCAAAAATCGCACTGCTTTGTTATGGGTGCCAAAGGCAAATTGTTTGATATTCAGTGGCATATAACTGGCAATGAGCACATAAGGTGGGAAAAGATTCCTTTACAAATGCAGTATTCTCTGTACGCTTGATTTTTCAGCCTGTTAGGAGATTCTACCACTATATGTGGTAGATGTGTTTCTTACAGAGAATGTCCCCACTGGCATAGCTCGTCTCCTCTACAGTTATCGGAGATAATGATACCATCTCTGAGACACACATACTGTTTATGGCCGCGGTCTCACTAAAGTTTTCTGCACATCTTAATTTTATGTGTATTTTTGATGTGCAGTTAGTGTTTGATGTGCAGTTAGTGTCCTGTCACCAGGGTAGTATTTTTCTGCTCTGTGCCTACTATGCATCTTTTCTTTTTTTTCTGGGTCGATTTTCTAAGTCTCCGTTGCATATTTTAAAAAAAGTTCCCCAGGGTGATTACCGATAAGGTGTCTTTCAACCACGGCAGTTTCTCATTTTGCGAAACTGCCCGTTTTCCTTCCACATGTTTCATGTGTTCTCAATGAGGAATCGACAAGCTGGACCCACAGGAAGTGGCAGGAAATGGGGTACAAAGCTAAATACTGCGTATTTTCTGGGATCGCACCTCGTTAGAGAAGCAAATAATTGAGCATTTTTAAGAGAATTTTTTTAAACCAACCCCTAGCGGTGGTTTAAGAAACTTCGTCGAAAGTGCGGTTCCAGGGGCGTGGCCAACTGGGACACCGATTTACTTCCCTTCGTGGTTAGGATGCGATCTTTTACAGCGCAGTTCACCACAGCAAAACTGCGCAGAAAACGCTGGTAAGACCGTGGCCTATGTGCCATCAAGTGGGTTCTTGCATAAGATGACTTTATGAATTTGTGACCTCCAAAAGGCTTCTTCTATTATGCCAATTGATTTCATACCTACTCTTCCTTTTTTCCTGCTGTCTTCAACTTTTCCTAGCAATATTGTCTTTTCCTGTGAGTCTTGTTCTTCACATGATGTGCTGCTCATTATTCATTAGCCTCAGTTTAGCCATTTTTTCTTCTAGAGAGGAATTAGGTTTGGTTTGACCTAAAACCTAAGAGACCATGATATCTATAAAGTTTTCTTACAGTGCTTCAGTTCCAGCCAACCCATCATTTTCTTGGCAGTAAACACACATCCATAAACAAAATCCTACTGTAAGTGAGGGGAAGGAGGAGACACCAGATCCCCATCTTTGTTGAACCTTTGCTGATCTTATCTTTGCCACTTTGGCCTTGATTTTACTGAGTCCCACAGCACAGCCCTCTTTTGTTGTTAAAGTGGATTGATTTGTCAAGCACCCAGGAGGAGGAAACAAACAAACAAACAATCATGGACAGTCAGGTATTTTGTCACCCTGAGTCAAGCCATACTCCATCTTGTTGAAACAAGTCAGATGATGGATCAAAGTTTTTGAAGTTGGTTTGAAGTCATATGGTAGCCACATGTTTTTGGGGCAGTGTGTATGCTCTTGGGACAACTTTTGATCAGTTTTTAAACTGTGATGTATATTGGTCGGGGAAGCTACATGGACTTTTAAAATCATTGTGTTTGAAGCTTTGTACATGACATATGTGCTTGACTGTTTGGAGTTTGTCAAGTAATGAATGCTAGAATCGGGTTTTAGGCTGCAGGGAAACCTCACAGCTCTATTTATTATTTTTTTCTACTTGAAATAGTGAACTAGTACTATCCCAGTTTGAAATAAACAAATAAACCACAAATATTAAAAATAATACCACTGGTGCCAGCAACAAGTGATTATGAAAGGCAGCAAGCGAAGCCCAAAGCCTGTGATCCTGGCATCTCTTACTTGACAAAGCCCACAGACACAATTTACTCCAACACTGACATGCACACTTCCAAAACAATCCAAAACAAATCATGTCTGCAATTGAATTAAGATAAACAGCCCCCTTGATGCTGTTTGAAATACTCCACTTTCTTTAAAAAAAGAAAAGAAAAGAAAGAAAACCATACCTTCTGGCCACCAAAAAAATGCATGCTTAGCTGCACATTGTGTAAATAGATACAGTATTTTTAATTGGTTTCAAATGTGTTAAACCCAGTGCAAACCCAAGAGTTTTTCAATGCGTGGTTGCCCTCTCAATTTCTTCCTTCTTCTATCCCCACATCACTCTGGTTTGTTCTAACCAGCCACATGGCAGCTCTAGCCATGGTTAAAGAAGAAGAGAGGACTGTCGTGCTCCCACAGAGCTAGTATAATACTTTTATGGATCATAAACCCCAGAATCCCTCATGTGTGGTCACCTACCACATGGACTTGAGCAGTCTCAGAGATGTAGTCTTTCAAAAAACATTTCTAAATGTGTCAGCTCCCCTCAGTTGTCTCATAGACTCATCTTAGAGAGAAGCAGGGATTTTTAAGGAACTGATTTCAACCCAGAGGCCAAGGTAATATATTTCCCTGTTTCCCTGAGGTTTCACCTTTTTTAATGACCCAAGCATTAGGCTGTCTTTTCATTTGCACAGAACAATTATAAATTGCTGAAGAAAATGCACCGTCTCCTTGAAAGATCAAATTTGTGTCAGCAAAACCAAGCATCTTGATTATAACCTTACACAAGCCCCTTTCAAACAAGTTATTTCCCTTCCCACGAGACTGTATAGCACAATTTAATACGCTAGGAAAGTAATTAGCAGGATGTTTATGCTAACTTCTATTCCCACTGCAAAACCAAATCCTGATCCCCTTGCTCGCCAGAAACACTTTGTGTCATTTGGCCACATGCCAAAGAGTGCTGGCATAATAATTGTTGTTAACAATTTTTTTTACTTCATTGGTTTATGACACCTGGATGCTCTGTGGATTCATTAGGTTAATTGCTCATAAGATGAACAATGGCCTGAATAGGCTCATTAGGTAGACAATGACCTCAATAGGCCTTTAGGTGAACAATGGCCTAAGGCGCTGAAACCCATAAAGTATGGGTTGTTAGTTTTGGCCTTGGTGGAGGAGTGGGGGTATTTTTGATTTGTCTGGGGATTGTTGAAATCACTGACTAATAAGTAGTAGATAGACTGTTCCTATCGTTCATCTTATACACCTATTTCAGACCAGGGTGACATGAGGTCAATGTGAATTATAAAATGGAGGACTCACAACTAGCTTTCCTCAGACTGGCGAAGCTGTTTGGATGACCAGCAAAACATTTCAATCTCTCAAGAAAAGTAGTCCAGTTGCCATGACTGAACTATCAGATACTTCCTCTTGGCAGTTTTCCTGTGATGGCTTATTTATTAGAACTTGCCAAGGACCATATTGAGGGAGCGGGAGTGGGAGTTGGCAGATGTGTCATTAAAATATTTTTCCTCAACTGAAGATCTGCCAGGGTAGATGATTTCAGGTTGGATCCCCATGGCTATCAGTTCATATTAACAAATCTTGTTAAGAAACATGGTCTCTCATTCATTTGCTTTAACTGTGAAATTTTCTACCTTGCTCAGAAGGAAACAATAAACATCTTCCCTCAGATCTGCCATCTGACTCAAGTATCAACAGGAAGTAATTTGACGGCCTGAATAATCAGAACAGCTTCATATTGTTTGTTGTTTCGGGAGCAGATTTATTTGCAAGGGCTGTCCTTGCAAGTACATAAGGGTGCTTAGAGCCCTAATGGCAGACAGTAATCTGACAAACAGTTTCACTTATTCACATCTATTAATAAAATAAGCCTCTGCCTCTACAACAGACACAAAATAGCCCTGGAGAATTTCCCACCTTGTTCTTCAGCATGGAGAGGGAAGCTGGGTAATGATAAACATGGCAACTTCTGCATTAGGTTATTGAAAATGGATCATCATCATCATCATTTGCACCCTTCAGTCTCGAAAGACTATGGTATCATGCCTGGAGTAGAGATCCTAAAAACAACACCTAGTGTGACTAAATAGACCAATTCAGGAATGGCAGTCTCTACCACACTGGGGACAGATGTATTCTGTTTCTTGCCCGGTCCTTGAGTTTCGTTCTTTCTGTGCCTGCCTCTTTTCCTCTGCCTGTTGGACAAATGCCTCTTCAAATTTATGTAGACCATGCTGTATCTCTTGCCTCCAGACAGTGCCATCGGAGGTCAGGGTTTCCCATCTGTTGAGGTCCATTCCCAAGGCCTTCAGGTCCCTCTTACAGATACCGCAGCTGTGGTCTCCCTCTGGGGCGCTTTCCCTGCACTAGTTCTCTGTATAGAAGATCTTTTGGGATCCGGCTGTCATCCATTCTCACAATGTGTCCAAGCCAGCGTAGGCGTCGCTGTTCCAATAAAGTGTACATGCTAGGGATTCTGGCTCGATTCAGGACTATGCTATTTGGAACTTTGTCGTGCCAGGTAATGTTGAATATTCGCCTAAGACAGCACATATGGAAGGTATTAAGCTTTCTTTCCTGTCGGGCATGGATGGTCCAAGACTCACTGCAATACAAAAGTGTGCTCAGTATACAAGCTTTATAGACCTGTATGTTCTTTCAGCTTCTTATTGAGCCATACTCTCTTTGTTAGTCTAAAAAACATAGTAGCTGCTTTACCTATACGTTTATTCAGGTCAGACTCTAGTGAGAGTGTATATAAGATAGGTGAGCCAAGATACACAAAGTCATGGACAACTTCCAGTTCTTTTGCAGAAATTGTAATGCGAGGAGGAGAGTCCACATTCTGGCCCATTATTTGTGTTTTTTTTCAGGCTGATTTCTAGTGCAAAATCTTTGCAAGCTTTACTAAAATGATCCATGAGTTGTTGGAGATCTTCGGCAGAGTGAGCAGTAATGGCGGCGTCATCAGCGAAGAGGAGATCCCGCAAACATTTCACCTGTACCTTAGACTTTGCTCTCAATCTAGAGAGATTGAAGAGTTTTCCATCTGATCTGGTCTGGAGATAGATACCCTCTGTTAAAGTTCCAAAAGCATACTTCAGCATAATAGCAAAGAAGACCCCAAACAAGGTTGGCGCAAGGACACAGCCCTGCTTCACTCTGCTTTGGATGTTGAAGGGATCTGACATTAGGCCAACAAAAACTACATTGCCCTTCATATCCTCATGAAAAGACCTAATGATGTTAAGGAGGTTGGGGGGGCATCCAACCCGGAGGAGTATTTTAAAGAGTCCGTACTAACCATATCAAATGCATTCGTAAGATCTATGAAGGCTACAAAAAGTGGCTGTCCTTGTTCCCTGCATTTCTCCTGCAACTGCCTGAGGGAAAATACCATATCAGTAGTGGACCTGTTGGTTCGAAAGCCACACTGTGATTCTGGGTAGACTCTCTCTGCAAGTATCTGGAGCCTCTTCAGTATAACATGTGCAAACAGCTTCCTGACAACACTAAGAGAGATACCACGATAGTTGTTACAATCGCTCCTGTCACCTTTGTTCTTATAAAGCGTAACAATATTAGCATCCTTCATATCCTGTGGTACTCCCCCTTCCCTCCAGCAAAGGCAGAGGAATTCATACAGTTCAGTGGCAATGATCTCTTTGCAGCACTTCAGAACTTCAGCAGGGATGTTATCTTTCCCAGGTGCCTTCCAGAGGCAAGTGAATTCAGAGCCACATTTAGTTCTTTTAGTGTTGGTTCATTGTGAAGCTCCTCCAAGACAGACAAGCACTCAATATTATTTAAGACTTCTTCGGTTATTGTGTTTTCTCTGGAATATAGTTCAGAGTATTGCTGCACCCAGTGTGCCATCTGCTGCTCACGATCCTGGATGATCTCACCTGAAACAGTCTTTAAGGCTGCAGTTTTCTTATGTATTGGCCCTAAGGTCTGTTTAATTCCATCATACATCCCCTTGATGTTACCTGTATCAGCAGCCATCTGAATCCGAGAACACAGTTGCAGCCAGTAATCATTAGCACATTTCCTGGCAGTCTGCTGGACTTTATTACGAACAGCTCACAGGGCCTGTAGGTTGCGCTCACTGGGACAAGCTTTATATGCAGTCAAGGCTCTCCTTTTTTCCTCAATAGCTGGCATCAGCTCTTCTGAGTGGGCTTCAAACCAATCTGCTGTCTTTCGAGTCTCCTTGCCGAATACTGATAAACATGGCAGCTTCTGCATTAGGTTATTGAAAATGGATAGTCTCTCGATATTTTGAATTGTTGCAGAATTTCTGTGCTGGAGTACTGCACAGAAGGTTTGGAGTCAGTCCTACAGTAATCAAGAATAACACAAATTATATTCATATGTTTATCAGGACTATGATTGCTTCCCCAAGGTGGAGTAGGATTCAAGGCTGATGGCAACAGAAGTCACTCATTAGTAACATCCTGTATAACTATGTCTGTGAAATTTCTCAGTCATTCAAGTGAGAACAATGGCCTGAATAGGCTTGTTAGATGGACAATGGCCTGTGTGTGTGTGAAAATCACATATATGCAATCTTTCTCAGCACCCATTAAGTATGAGTCGTTAGCAGTGACCTTCCTGGTGGAGGTGTGAAGTGGTTCTGATTTGTCAGAAGTATTACATAGATGTGACTTTCACACACATAGGGCCATTCACCATCTAATGAGCCTATTCAAACCAGGGTGGTGTGAAACCAAGATAAACTATAAATTAGAACCCTCCCATCCAACTTTTACTTGGATGAGTAGTGAAATGTTTCAATCCCACAAGAATCGAAGACCAGTTGGCATGGCTCAGTTCCCAGATGATGTATTCCTAGTATCTGTTCCTTTGTCAGTATGCATTTTAACAAAGACTCAAAATCAGTAAAACAGATGTTATCATAGTCTTCTGCAAATACAGTGGTGCTGCTGTTACACATAGAAAACTAAGAAATGGCTTCCAAAGTTCCTCATGATATTGCTAAAGTTGAATTATTCTCCAATGAATTCCAGAATATGCACCACTGTAAACTAAACAACATCAGGAAGCAAAAGGACACCAGCTCTGGTCATGCTCCCTTCTTCTATAACAACTAAAATCTAAAACCAAGGAAGTCTGCATATTGAAACGAATTTTACTTTTCTTGTCATTATTCAGGAAATAAATAAATAAATAAATAAATAAATAAATAAATAAATAAATAACAAAGAAACTTTTGTGATGCTAGCTCACCTCTCAGAGGGAAATGCCCCTTTCTGCAATATTCCCCATAAACAAAGCATCTGTAAGAAAACTCATTGTTCTAGAACAAATAAAATGTAACCAACTCAATTTAGCCAAACAAGTCTCATTATGTAATATAGCAATGTTTCAGTTCCCTTGGAGAAAGTGGCAGTTTAGAATGAAAATCTGTAATGTCACATTTTCTCAGCCACTTGCAGTTGAAGCTGAGTTAGCTGAGGTTGGTAGGATATCTAAGATCCCTTCCCCTCCAGGACCTTTGTTTAGCTGCACACTTTCCTCTATGTTATACCTTATTTGTCAGCCGCTGTTGTCATTCAAGAAATTAATTTGCCTAATAAAATGCCTGCTACATTTGGGCAGAAGAATAAAAAATCTGATGAGTCAGATCAAAAGTCTGTCTAGCCCAGCAGCTTTCTTCTAGTGGGCTATTGTAGACCTACTGGAAGCATACAAACGGAATACAAACAAACAAACACACACACACACACACACACACACACACACACACACACACACACACCAGGTCAGAGTGTATCACCTGCAAGTCCTTCATTCTGGAAAACGCATCTCTCTTGGTTTGAAATGTTGATACTAGGAGATATATCCAAAACATTCAGCATCAAGAGGCTTCTATAACAACAAGCCTATTTGCAATCAAACAAAATGCCAACAAAGGTGACATGTTAAAATTCAAAAGCTGTCCTGCCAGCATTTCAAATACTGTGCTGGTGAAACAAACTTCAAAGGTTTTCTACGTCAATGTTGAAAAAAGGAATGCCAGATATTTCAAAATCTTTCTTTCTTTCTTTCTTTCTTTCTTTCTTTCTTTCTTTCTTTCTTTCTTTCTTTCTTTCTTTCTTTCTTTCTTTCTTTCTTTCTTTCTTTCTTTTGCCCTGCCTTTAACTCATGTTTAAGTTAGGTGTCAATTCCTCCAAGAACACCATTGGCCATAGAGTATACGGCTTATATACATTGCTGGATCTCCTTTGGAGGTCCCTGGGCACACAACAATAGAGAGCAATCCGGGTTGGCCCTTATGCAATAGGTTTTTGGCTTTTTGCATCAACAAATCTCGATGGAAATGGATCTATTGGGAAGATAAAATAGCACACTTGATCCCAAGAAGCTAACTTCTAATTGACGCTCACAGAAATGCTGGGCTTTTTAGTCCCTCCTTCTCCTCCCCCACTGCTGACTGCCCCAAACATGTTTCACGGTTTCTTTTTTTTTTCCCCAGGCCTCTCGGTCAGATTTTTAGACTAAGGTGATGGGAGCTTCTACAAGGGAGAAAGTTTGCATCTTCATTCAGTTAATGGTGGATTCCACTCTCAATGCAATGGTTGGAGCTCTAGATGTTTCTGTCAATCCTGTTTGGGGGAGGCAGCTTGGTATGTGCATTTTTTTTCAATATGCTAGCAAAAGACTGTGGTATGATTGTTTTATCCCTTCTAGAAGGAGGGTCATAAATGGCAGAATATAAAAGAGGAAGGAAAATCTGAGCAATATCATGTACACTGCCATGTAACTAGGTGCTCAAGCCCCAAAAGTTTTGGTGGCTTCCTTGTCTTTAATTGGTGCTTCAAATGGTTCCTCACTGGGAGGGACAAGATGGCCGCGAGCAGCAGAGACGTTAGCTGAAAGCAGTCCCGGCCAACGTCGATGTATCCCAGGTCCCAAGAGGGCGTTTCCACTCCAAGACGACCCTTCTGGGAGCAGAATCCATCCCAGAACCGACCCAGGGTACCCAGGCGTGGTTCCCTCTCCCTCGGGAGAGAGGTTTAGAACCCCTGGTGGAATTCCTGTGCGGCTGAGACCTTGGGAGATCCTGACGGAAGTTTTGAGCTGCCTCTATTCCTCCAGAATCGTGAGTGGCTTTTTCCATCTGAAAGCCCTTTCAAGAATATAAATCAGCAACTTACCGAAAAGAATTTGCCTTTTTTAGTTCCTCTTTCCTGTTTTATCTGTTATTTTCTGCCCATCGGAGGACTGCAATCTCTGCTTTCACTTTCACATTCATCTAACGGCAGAAATTTAACTCTTAAGCTCCCATTTTATTTAACACTATACTTTTCGGACTCTGTTGGCAAAAGTGGGCACAGCACGCCATCTATTGGATTTTTTCATGTTTGCAGCATCACATATATTTCTTGAAAAGCAGCAAACTGATTAGAAATAAGACCAATCTCTTAAAGACTTTGTAACTCTCCTGTGAAGAGGTAATCGATTCCTTTACCACCACAAAATAAATCTTCAGTATGAGCAGGACCCCAACTACACAAAAGAAATTTGCTTTTGTTCCCTCGGCCCATCCAGCAACCATGACTCAACAATCAAGTCAATCAAGCCAATCTGACCAAATCTTAGATGCATTGAAGCAGTTGAATCTTACCCAGGTAAAGATGCTCTCAGATCAAACCACTGGGTTCTCCAACTTAAGAGCAGAAATGAAAGAGGGTTTTTCTAATGTGGATGCCAAACTAGAAACCTTTGGTGGTCGTTTACAAGCGTTGGAAGAGAATATGAATGTCACTGATTTTCGTCTTGGAGAAATTGAAGCCTCAATGGAATCAACAAGTAAACTGGTTCTTACTCACGAAATCGAAGCCTCTTCCAAAATTCTAAGAATTCAAAACCTTACTGTGGATAAAGATGAAAATCTCTACACCATAGTTGGAGACACCCTGGCCACCCTTCTTGAGGTACCTATTGAAGAATTCCTTCGCGAGGTAGACGTGATTTACCGTCAACCAACAGCTTATACCAGAAGAAATAAACTCCCTCCCGAGGTAATAGTTAAATTGGTTAGAAGATACACTCGTGATTGCATCCTTAAGGCTACCCAAGACAAGGAGGTGGAAATCAATAAATCCAAAGTGACAATTCTGAAAGATGTCCCTTGGGAGGTTCGCCAATTACGGAAAGAATATATATTCCTTACCAAACTCCTGCTCAAGCATGACATAAGATACAAGTGGCTCTACTCCCAAGGTTTGTCCTTCCAATGGGAAGGCAAATTACAGAAAATTGAATCTCACCAGAAAGCTAGAGCCTTCGTTGAAAAAAATGCAAAGAAGTTGGGCTACTCCCCTTCCTCTTCTTCACCATCCTCCTCTGAAGATGAGGACATGACCGGAACTCAAACCACTACCAAAGATGACAGCCGTGATGACCAGACTTCGAAACAAGAGACTTCAAAGCACGTCCAAGATTCTAGTGGCGCAGTGGGAGGTGCCAGGCCGAAAAACTACCTCAGGCCAAAATCTGGTAAGAAAAAATATTATTGGAAGTAGCAAGATGGCCCAAAAAATTCTAACATGGAATATTAATGGTATGAACACGCCCCAGAAACGTCGGAAAACTTTCAATTTTCTCCAAAAACAACAATGCTCCATCATCTGTTTACAGGAAACCCATGTATTGAGAAAACATGAACAATATTTAATACAAAACAAATTGGGAAATCTATTTTCCACATCAAATAAAGAAAAGAAGCAAAATGGGGTGGCACTGTATATTAAACCAGAACTTTCCCCAATCCTCCTGGAAAAAGATGAATCAGGCAGATGGATTCTTGTCCAAGCAAAAATTCAATCTAAAGAAACAATTATTGCTGGTATATATGCTCCTAATGATAATCATGGAAGACAAGTATTCTTTGAACAACTGGCCCAGAAACTGTTGCAATATGGGAATCACCAGCTTATAATATTGGGAGATTTCAATGCTGTACATATTCCCTCAGTAGACAGGAAAACACCAAAAGGGGAAAAACTCAAGACCTCGTCTTCCACACTGCCCAAATCGTTTTTGGATATGTCCGACATTCTAGAACTTCATGACATCTGGAGAAGGAAAAATCCACTAAAAGATGGTTACACCTTCCATTCAAGACAATATGCTTCCTTCTCCCGTATAGATATGTGTTGGGCTACATCTGATCTTCTACTAAATACAAGGGATATTGAAACTTTACCTTGAGTGTTATCTGACCACAATGCCATCTTATGGACACTGAAATCTTCAGGTATGCCTAGGCACTGGAAAATTAACCCAGCTCTTTGGACTGATAAAGAATTCATATCAGAGGCTGCTAGAGATTTGAATTTGTATTTTGAAACTAATCTGAATAAGGGTACACCACTCAAAACGGTATGGGATGCCTTCAAGCCATACTTTAGAGGATTCGTTATCCAATTTATGGCAAGACGGAATAAAGAGAGGAAAAAGAAATATGAATCAACTCTTAAAATGATGAAAAAGCTTGAAACGGACTTAACACAAGACCCCCGTAACGATAAGTTGAACAAAGACCTGGCCTCTTGTAGGCATGAACTCAATTTGATTCTGACTGCAGATATAGCTCACAAAATCAAGTTGGCCAAACTGAACTTTGTGGAAAATGCAAACAAACCAGGTAGATGGTTAGCGTATAGGTTAAAAAAGGTACAATCACAAAAACTCATATTTTCACTCAAAGACAAAACTGGGGAAACTCAGACAGAGCAATTACAAATCCAAAAAATCATAGAGGAATACTACCAAAGATTATTCAAGCCGGAGATGATTGACAATGATGCTATCTTCCATTACCTTGAACAAGCCAATTTTCCAAAACTTACTGAGGAACAGAGAGCCCAGACGAACGCCCCTATCACAATGATGGAAATAACAGAGGCTATTAATCATCAAAAATTGAATAAAGCGCCTGGACCCGACCAAATACCAGCCATATTTTATAAAAAATTCTCGGAGACAATTTCTGGAAATATGAAAAACCTCTTTACATCTATATTTGAAGGTGAAAATATACCAGATTCCTGGAAATCATCACATACGACACTGATTCCCAAAGAAGGGAAATCCAAAGATTTGATACAGAACTACAGGCCAATCGCCCTCCTAAACGTGGATTACAAAATTTTTGCAACCATCCTGGCCAATAGATGGCGAATGATTTTACCTTCTTTGATATCACATGACCAGACTGGCTTCCTCCCGAAAAGGCACCTCCAATCCAATATCAGAACTTTTCTCAACGTGTTGGAATATTATGAATTCCACCCCGAGAAGCAAGTAGCTTTTGCATTCATTGATGCTGAGAAAGCCTTTGATAATGTATCCTGGTCTTTACTCAAAACTCAATTAGATTACCTTCAGTGTGGCCACAGAATGTTGCGAGCAATTGAACAAATCTATTCTACCCAAAATACCAGGATTGTAGTGAATGGTTACCTCACAGATAAAGTTAATATACACAAAGGTACCAGGCAAGGATGTCCCCTCTCCCCTCTTTTGTTTATATCCACCCTGGAAATTCTTCTTCATGTAATAAGGGAAAACCCAGACATTCAAGGCCTACAAAATAAGGGAGAAGTTTACAAGGTACAAGCCTTTGCAGATGACCTGATGGTTATCATGGAGAACCCCCAGACTTCCTCCGTAGAACTTCTAAAGACCCTGGAGGCATACTCAAAAATCTCCGGATTAAAGGTGAATAGAGAAAAAACATTGGTTCTAACTAAAAATATGACCCCACCCATGATCGAAAAACTGGTAAATCAATCTGGTTTTCAACATTCTAATAAGGTAAAATACTTGGGTATTACTGTATCTAACCGATGTAACTCTTTACTCAAAGACAATTATGTTAATGTTATTAAAACAATCAAAGCTGATCTCGAAACCTGGTCAAGACTTCAGCTATCCTTAATGGGCAGAATTGCTGCAGTCAAAATGAATGTCTTACCTAAAATGCTTTTCCTATTTCAATCTCTGCCTATATTACCAAACTTTAAGATCATTTCAGATTTGGAAAAAAGTATACGTATATTTATATGGCAAAAGAAAAAAGCAAGGATTAAAAATATTTATTTGCAGGATAGAACCAAATTTGGAGGCTTTGCCCTTCCCAATTTGGCACTATACTACAAGGCTGCCGCCATGACTTGGATTAAAGACTGGATCTTGATGACAAATAAAAGAATATTACAGCTCGAGAGTTATGGCCTTGATAAGGGCTGGCATCACTATATGTGGTATAAGGGAAATTTACCTACCCTCTTTAAAAAGCACTGGATAAGGAATGCTTTAATCAAAATATGGTCATTGATTCAAAAACAATTTTATCTCAAAGCACCTATGTGGTTATCCCCACTGGGAGCAATCTATAGCTCCCAGGCAAGTGAAATCTCAAAAGTTATAACTTACAGACACCTTCTGAATGCTGACCTCTCATTGAAACCATTAGGGAAATTAGTATCAGAAGGTTACAATCTGGATTGGTGGAAATATCAACAAATACATTCACACTTCAAAGAGCTTTCCAAAGAGGGTGGCTTTATGACTACTGATACCCCATTTGATAAAATACTTTCTTCTGGTGACTCAAAGCTTCTTAGCAAATTTTATAATATACTGTTAAATGAAAAAATGATTGATACATTGGTTAAAGACTCTATGATTAGATGGGCTGAAAACTTTGGTTATACTATTCATTTAAATAAATGGGACTCTCTGTGGAATACAGTTAAAATTTTCAAATCTATTTCGTTTAAGGAAAATTGTTACGAAATGTTTTATAGATGGCATTTTGCACCTCACCGTTTATCCAAGATGTATAACTGTTCACCTAAATGTTGGAAATGTAACTATGACTGTGGAACTTTTTATCATATGTGGTGGACCTGTAAAGAAGCAAAGGCGTATTGGAATATGGTAAAACTTTTCTTAGAAAGATCTTTGAAAATTAAGATAGAGTCTAGACCAGAACTATTCTTGTTAAATATAGCAGATGTAAATATTTCCTATGACCAGAGATATGTACTTCACCATGTAATTGTTGCTGCAAGAATACTGTATGCGAAATTTTGGAAACAACCAAACACGCCAACAGAGAAGGATTTCCACGGAAAGATAAGAGAATGTATCGAAATTGATAAACTCTCTGGTTATCTAAAGGGAGATTACGACGAGATCTCTCGGGAAAGATGGCAAGAAGTAACAAATTTATTAGTATTGTGATAATATTTGGCAATTTTAGTAATATGTTAAATTACTATCTCTATTTTGCTTGATATACTCAATGAAAATTTTAAAAAATTGTACCCCTTCTTCTTTCCCCCCCCCCCACCCATACTCTTTTTTCCTGTTCCCCCCTTAAAAATTCAATAAAAATCTATTAAAAAAAATGGTTCCTCACTGGTTTGGCCTCTAAAACAAATATACTGTACTGTATGTTGTGCACATCAACACCAAGCCCCAAGCTTGACTAACCCACCCTCATCACAACTTCAGCACTTTCACTTCCGCTATTCGGTTCCTGTTATTCTAGCTCACCTTATCCTGTGCAATGATTGAACATATCCATGCTCAGTTCAGATAACTGTTTATGCACAGTCCAGAGAAGGGTAGTGGTACACACAAAGAGCACAGTCAGCCAGGAGTCAAAAAGTATGGGCAGATTGTCTTCAGCCACGCTCAGAAATCTACTATGTGTATATTGAATATATATGTATACATTCACAGTACTATAACTTTGGAACAGACTGAGCATGACTGCTGCAGGTGACTGACTGTATATCAATTTTCAAAGCAAACAGTGATTTTTGTAATGTATTATTGATACCATAGCCCCATTACTTCTCTTGAAAGACAAGAAAAGGGAATCACTACTTTTTATCTTCTTTATTAAACATCAAATATAAATATTAAAGATGTATGTGCTTGGCAATGCTTTTCTCAAAATATTAATGCTAATGCTCTTCCTACCAGTGTTTCAAACCAGTAGGGGTGTGGGGAATCAAAACTGCAAGGCAATGTAGAAAAACAGCAGACACGAGAATTTCATTTTGGAAACCTAGCGAAACACCAAATGCAGGGCATTTATTTTTCAGTCAACATTGCCAGGATTAGTAATCCTGCATGCTGCATCATCAGCATCAGCATCTTCATCACCACCACCGCCACCACATGTTAGCTAACACAAGAGGAACACATCTGGATGAACAAGGTGCCAGCTTGGTTATCCACTGCTTTCAGTGGAACTTATACCCTAACTAGTAAATACTGAATGATTAGGCCTATAGATCTGCTTCCAGAAAGTGTTGGTGCATTCAAGGGAGTGCATTGCAGCATGGTCCAGAAAGAAAGCCAGTCATTTAAAGAAAAAGCAAAAAAGTCTGATAAGTGGGGAGAATTATTTCTTAATGGTAACAGTGGTAACCAACGGAGACAGCACACCATAGATTGTTGGGGCCATCATAGTACATTATCCTATCAACTGTGCAAGAAATTAAAATACTGTTTAGGCAATCCTATCACTTATCTCATAGTCTGAATAGCTATTGGAGGCCACTTATTTCTACCAAAGGGAAAACATATCAGCCCACCCACTTGAAGTTACAGCCACTGTTTGGTTGTGTTTTGGTTCTCTAAAGAATTGTGAAGATACCCTGTGTGGTGTACAGGAGTGGATAAAATGGCAGCCTAGGACTCGGGAGGCCTGGGTTCAAATTCTCTCTAGCCATGGAAGGTCACTATGCATATGGACCTAGTAAAGCCACTCTTAACATATCCTGCTTATCTGGGAAGTCCAATTAGAACCACTATAAGTAGGTTCTGACTTGATGACACATGTTGTTCTGTGCCGCCAAGAAGCCACCATGAATGAGTGGTCTTCAAAATGTCCTGCTCTCTGTAGCTCTGCTTAGCTGGTGTCCTCCTTAGAGAGTCAATCCATCTAAGCATTCGGTCTTCTGTTTTTCCTGCTGCCTTCAATCTCTCCCAGTATTATTGTCTTTTTGCAGAAAGTCTTGCCTCCTCGTGATGTACCCAAAGCAGGACAGCCTCCGTTTCAGCATGTTTGCCTCCGGAGATAGTTCAGGTTGGATTTGACCCAGGACCCACTTGCTCCTCTTTCTGGCAGTCCGGGGTATTTGCAAAGCTCTCCTCCAGCACCACTTTTCAAATACAGTAAGTCAGTTTTGCAATGTTGAAGTCAACCTTTTGAAACCAACGTTTCTTCCTGTCAACTCTCTTTACTGTCCAGCTTCCACACCCAGACATGGTGATCCGGAATACAGGAGTGTGGGTGGTCTTGGTCTCTAGTGACTCATCCTTACACTTGGGCTCTTTTCTACTTCCTTCATAGCTACTCTTCCGCATTGCAGTCTTCTTCTGATTTCTCATCTGCAATCCCTATTAGGACTGATGGCTGAACCAAGGAATACAAAATCTCTAGCCATTTCAGCGTCTTCATTGTCAGTGTCAAAGTTCTGTATTTCCTTTGTAGTCGGGGATTTTTGTTTTTTGTTTTGGTCTCCTTGATGTTATATAAAAGAATATTGGCCCGTGTACATTTGGGCCATTGTTCCAACTGGAGAAGCAAATGCTGGAATCAAGAAGAATTTCAGCATTGCTTTGTTAGTAATGTAGTGCAAGCAAAATCAAAGTGTGTTGGTTATATACCCTACTATAGCGCTTAAAGCACTTTCTGGAGACTTTACAAGTAATAATTCAAGCTACACATTGCTTCCCCAGTCAACTGGGTACTCATTTGACCAACTTTGGAAGGAGGGAAGGCTGAGCGAACCTTGAGCCAGCTACCTGGGGTTGAAGCCCAGGTCATGAGCACAATTTGACTGCAGTGCGGCAGTTTAGTCACTGAGCCACAAACAGCAGCTGTTGATGCTGGGGCGGAAGTAGCACCTCTCACAGTGATACACTGTACAAGCCACAACCTTTGCCGAGGAAAAAGAAGTCTTCTGGATCCTACATTCCAAAGCATAGAGGAGTCTTTTTTCTAGGGGGCTCCATTCCAATTTGAGAAGAGGTTTGCATTTCCAACACCAGGCAGGACCAGGGCCAAGGACAAAGTGGCCACAGCAAGGTATAATGTTTAGCAACATGGACGACTTCACATGTAAGCAAATTAGGGATTCCTCACTAAAGTAGAGTTTAGAATTATTTAGAAAAGCCATGGATTTCTTAAAAGAGCTAGGTCAGATTACATAGAATAGTATTTTTTGTTTTTAGCGAAAATATGCTTACATTTTAAATCTATTTTAATTTGTCAATTTAGAAATAAAACTTCATTTGAAGGATTCATTTTGGTACGTTAAAAGAACACAGGAATTTGCCTTGTGTTTGAAGCATAGATTTCTCAGCAGAACGCAGGAATTTGCTTGTAAATCACAGTTTAGATGAGGCAGTTTCTGAGCATCACACAAGTTATACAGAACTCCATTCAATGTTGTGCATGCATCTTTACCAAATAAATCCTGTTGCAACAGTTTCCTTGGCTACCTGTGCAGGGTGTCAGCAAGCCAGAGATAATAGAAGAACTAATGGGCTGACTACATGGGTTATTTAGCCCAATGTTTGGGTGTCCTGCTGGGATGGGCAAGCAGCCAACAATGTCTTTACGGGAATGCACCAGCGATACCTGAATACAGGATCCATTAAGGGGTGTGTACTTATTTGTTGCATATAGGCTCACTATGGTTCAGACTGGTGCCAGCACACATGATCTCTGGGACAGATGCAAATACACCTTCCTCTTTCAATTTGCCACAATTGTGACATGGCCTAATAAACAGGCCTCCTCACTAAATTGGCAAGTTAGCCATTTCACCTGCTTCGCAGAGGTCACGGGAAACAAAGTGAAGAAAAAAAATATATATGTAGACTATCACTGGTGTGTCACATCAGTTACAATTTTTTTAAAATTCTTTATCCCATTTTGTGGGTCATTAAACCCACAGTCCAATCCATGGTGGTGGCTTTTACCACCCCTTTAGAAGAAAGCAAAGGATACTATAAATCAGCATTAGTCTATGTACTTTTTTTTTAAATTTACCTCCTCTGCCCTCTTCCGGGAAGGGGATTAATTTGCCAATACAGTGGTCCTCCACTATTTTGTGGTTCATATACTGCGGTTTCAATACATCGCGGGACCACAAAATATGAAATGCAAGCCCCCCTACACTTTGAGGGGGGCCTTGAGTTTGAGGCCTCCTACACTTACCTGAGGTCTGGTGCTGCCCTAAGCGGGCCTCTGGCGGGCTTACCAGGCCTGTTGGAGGTCCCAGAAGTAGAGATGGGCACGACTAGGGAAAATGACGTTTTCGAGTTGTCGTGTGTCGGAGGCAGCCCATGTCGGCTCGTTTCCGTTTTTCGCGAAAAACCGCAAAAATTAGTCGGTTCGTTTTTTTTTTTCGTTGTCGTTATACTGGTTTTGGGGGGGTAGCGGGCTCCTGGAGGAACCTCTGTGGGGTGGGTGCCTCCTCTGGCCTGCTATAAAGGGAAAGTGGGCTCCTGGAGGCACCCGTGGGTGCCTCCTATCCTCACCCACTAGGAAGGGGCAGCAGCAGGCTCCAAGAGACCCCTCAACATGGGGTCTCCCCTCCTCACCTGCTGCTGCAAAATGGCATGCATAACCATATGGATATGTATACCATTTGCAGACAGTGAGACCAGTCCCCTGGTATGACCCTCCATCCAGGATGACTGGGTCGCACCTGCCATGTCCCACAAAGAAGGGAATCGTACTTGCGTGTAGTGCAATGCAAGTAGATCTGGCTATGGGTTAAGGTGGGTTAGTGCAAGGGCTAGGGTTAGGCTAATGACGGGTAAGGTTACGGTGGGCTATTGGGTTGCACCTCTGGGTGCCTCTCTGATCCACTAAGAAGACAGTCTGTGACGTATGGGTAAGGAGTCAAGGATTAGGGTTAGGGGGCTAGGGGGCTAGGGCAGGTTTTAGGGGGCTTTTTGGCACATCCCAGAAGTCTCAGTGGCCAAGTGGCCATGCGATTGGTGGGATGGCTCCAAAAATTTGCATGGTCGTCGCCTCCCACATGGCTGGCCAGGCCACTGGGCCAGCCCATCATTGCGCACTGCGCAGGTGTAAATAAAATAAAATAAAATAAAATCAATGGAGGACAGAGGAGGAGAGGAGAGACATTTTGTTGCAAGAAAAAACCCACTGCTACTGTGAAAAATCTGGCAGTTTATAAATTTCCGCGTGTTTCTGTTGTGCTTGTGTGTTTTTGGACCACGATTTCAAAAACAATATTGCATTCGCCGCCCCATTTTGGATCCCCCGCCCGCACCGCATGGCATGGCAACTCGAGTCCGGCTGCCCAGGACGGGGGGGAGGCGGGACCCCCCCTCCAGAAACAATCCCTCCGGTAGGTGCCCTGCGCCCTTAGTCAAGCAGGCATTTTTCTGCCTGCTTTTTGGCCCGGGAATGGGTGGGGGGAGAGTTTAAAAGTTTTTTCCTGTGCCGCCCATGCCGCTTGCTTGCGCTTTAATTGCGGCGGCCGGCGGCGAGACTGGGCTTTTTGCGGCGAGTCCCACCAGAGCATCCCAGGACGGAGGGGGGGCGGCCGGGACCCCCCCTCCAGACCAGAAAACCCCCCTCCGGTAGGTGCCCTGCGCCCTTAGTCAAGCAGGCATTTTTCCGCCTGCTTTTTGGCCC
>JAHTLZ010000015.1:36274099-36294575 GCA_023846285.1 Phrynocephalus versicolor | reverse complement strand
ACAACACAACACAACACAACACAACACAACACAACACAACACAACACACACACACACACACACACACTTCATAGGTTGCCATATGTTGAAAGTGACTTGATGGACATGGTGCGGTGGGGAAGGGAAGGCAGGCGGGCGGGCAGGGCGGAGGTCTGGATGGCAGGCGGGGGGGTGGGGAGGCGGTAGGCAATTTGGCACCCCCTAATTGCTGCGCCCAGGGCACCTTACCCCCTTGGCCTACTCACGCCATTCCCCTGAGGAAAAGAAATCAATTTATTTGAAACGTGATGCTGGAGGAAAGCTATACAGATAGCCTTGGACTAGAGATGGGCACGAATTAAAAAAAATGGTGTTTTGGTTTTTCGTTTTTTGGTGAGAGGTCCGTTTGGGTTCGTTTCCGTTTTTTATGAATTTTTGGAAAAATTTCATTTTTGTTTTTTGTTTTTTTGTTTTTTGTTTCTACCCGCTTTTTGCGCAATTTTTAAAGCATTTCAGTGCGCAGGCGTCCCCCAATGCCCCAGACCAGAGGGAAAACACTAAAAAAAATGATGCTGGCAGAGACACAGTATAGACTAGGTACTCAGGGAGGCTGCAAAGGCAGCGGTAGGCATTGCCCAGGGTGCAAGGCAGCCGGGCACCTGGGAGCCATTTTGGATCAATGTCCCCTAACTCCCCTTTTAAGGAAAAAAATACAGCGACCTGAGGAAAGACATAAATGCACGTTTTAAGGATCCCACCCCCCTGGTAGGTATTATCAGACAGTATAAATAATTATTGCTGCATTTTTATGGATGTCCAGGGCGTTTTTTAACATTTAAAACAGCTCATTTCATTGCACGTCGCCATTAACGAAAACGAAACGTAATAAACCCAATTTTCGTGGTTCTGTTTGTTTCGTTCAATTTTCATCACAATTTTCGTTAGTCGTTTTGTTACGAAATGGAACGAATAATGAATAACGGAAACAAAAAAGTTCATTCCGTGCCCATCTCTACCTTGGACTGCAAGAAGGGCAAGTAGGAGGGTGTCAGATAAAACCAACCCTGAACTCTCTCTAGAAGATGTAAAGATAATAATAATTAAACAGGTAGTAATTCAGTTGTTGATTTATTTGCTCTTGTGTAAACTGACCAGAGTCTCTATTTGGGAAATTGGGCGGTATAAAATGCAACAAACAAACAAACAAACAAATAATATTCTTTTGTTATATTAAGAAAAGAATCCCCAGGAACATGGTGACAGCTGTCAGCCTTGACAGCATTAAGAAAGGATTGGACAAGTTCATGGAGAACAAGGGTATCAATGGCTATCCTTAGGGATGCCTGAGGACAACCTCCGGGTTGGAGAGATAGGCAAGTTATCTCTTAATGCCATTTGCAGGGAATCGTAAGCAGGGGAAGATATCTGCTTGGGAATACCCTGAAGCAAATGGTGAGCCACTGTGTGAGACAGAAACCTGGACTGGATCGGCTGTGGCCTGTTCCAGCAAGGCCGTTATTATGTTCTTAACGTCAGTAATAGAGATGGGCACGACTCAGAAAATTTTTTCGTTTTCGTTTTCATTTTCGTCTAGGGGGTCCGTTTCGTTTCGTTTCCGTTTTCGTGAGCTAATTTTCAAAATTTTTCGTTTTCGTTTCGTTACGTAACGAAAACAGAAAACGAAAACGAAAACGAAAAATTTTTCGTTTCTTCCCATATAGCTCCATTAAGTGCTTTTCCAGTAACGAAAAACGAAAAACGGCTCAAAATTATTCGTTTCGTTTCCGTTTTCGTTCCATTTTTGAACCGTTTTCCGTTTTTCGTTTCATTACGTAACAAAAACGAAAAACGAAAACGGAAACGAAAATTTTGCTAAGTCGTGCCCATCTCTAGTCAGTAATGCTGAGAAAAGTTGAACTCTACCGAAAAAGAGGAAGATCATATATGAGATATCTTGACTCCAAAAAGGAAGCCATGGCTTTTTGTTTCCAAGACCCGCAGAGAGCTGTTCATCCCAGGGTCTTTTGGGGGTCAGTAAGTCATAGTGTGTCACAGAAGCCAGATGCAACTTGATGGAACATAACCACAACATCCTGAAAACTAACTTCCTTACATTTGTCACGGGGTCCTGGGAGATACATTCCCCACAGATTTGCAAGTCAGTGAATCAACTTCAGAAGGGTCCCATGCAGTTTGACAGTCTGCTCTGTTCCTTCCATGATTCCCTTCCCATCTGACACTTCCCGTGAAAGATGATGGGGGTTCACATTGGTCATATCTGTAAAGCTGTCAGTGTCAGCAATGGTGCAGTGTGAAGCCTCGAGTCCCAGCTGAAGCCTTTCTAAGAGTCTTCACTGACATAGGAAGGTAGGCTGTGAATGCAGGTATATTGTGCAACACCTCCTTGTAGGGCTCCTTCCACATCTGTTTTTGTGACCGGAGGAGGTCTCTGCTGTACGATGCCCCTGCCGGCAAAGCAGAATGCCAGTGCATTGTTGCTCCAAGCTATGGAACTAATCCACTTCTCATAGCTCCTGTTCATCTCTCTCTCCTAGTGCAGGAAGCAGTACATGCCTGAGTGGATAAACGTATCAGATTTAACGCATCAGACTGCGGGGAGGAATGTGTAGTCTTTCACAGGGTGATAAAAAAGAGCAAGATAATTAAGCTGCTTTGAAACCACTGATGTATAACAACTGACATAGAAATGGAAATGTGCATGAAGTGCCTACATTTATGCATGGTGAAGTTTGTTCCACAAGTGGAAATTTGCCAGGGAGCCCTGATTTCAAAGCCTGAGTTTTCTCTGCTCAATTGTACTTCTTATTTTAGCCCAGGTATCATTTTCCCACTAGCAGTATTTCCTAAGAAGCACTTATAATTTAAGGGGTAAAAAGGCAGCCACAGAACATTTGAGTTATTGCTTTTGAAATGTGGTTACTTCATGTCTGTTTTGTCTCTGGGTATTTGTACACGACCCCTAAACTCCACCGCAAATGGCTCCCAGCTCCGGAGCTTAAAATTGTTTCCCCAACAGCTCCGGAGTTTACAGAAAATTAAGTGTGACCACGCCCACCTAAGCGCATCCCAGCGCACTTTTCAGGTACCTGCTCTCGGAGGGTGAAAAATCCCAGATCCGGATGTAACCTAGAGTGCTGGGCTCTCCTCGCTTCTGTTTGTTTGTTTGTTTGTTTATTTATTTTGCCTCCCGCCCCTTTAAGAGAAGGAATCAGGATGACGACAGGGCTCGGGGTGGCTTGGACTGGCAGACGGAGGTGAGGCTGCATTCTTTTGTCCCTTTTTTTCTCCCTCCCTTCACGCAGACAGGAGCAAGGAAGTGCGGAGGGGTGGGGACGCAGGAAGAGCAACGAACCCCCAAGATCTCGGGTCCGAATTTAAGTGGCCAGCGGATCTTAGGGGTCATGTGAAAAGGCCCTCTGTTAGTTTTGCGCTTAGGAGCGGTACAAAAAAATGTTACTTCACATCTGTCATGCAACTACTGAAATTTGTCTCGACCATGCCCCCAGAACAGGTGCTAAGTGCAACAATACTGTACCTGGTGCTGGGGTAGGGTTTTCCCTTGTCACTGTTTGTTCCCACTTTCTGTTCTGAGACAAGATACCGTGTAGTAATGACTGTCATGCAACAAAACATTCGTTTCTCTCAGAAAACAGTGACCCACTGGTCCCGAGGCAAGAGTGGTCATTCATGGAAGCTCATTCTCATCATCACCATTCATCCCTTACATTGTTCCTTATGGGTGTGTCTCCTGTCTTTAATCTAATGGTATACAGATCCAATGCCAGCCTCAGGCAAGGAGTACAGCTCCATTCACTCTGGAGATTTTGAAAAAAACAGATGCAGAAAGCTAGGCAGGCAGGGAGAGCCCCTCAACTGCAGATGCCTCCAGGTCTTTCCATTCCTGAAACCAGCATTGGCTTCATCAGTCCTTCAGCTTAGTTGGGCTCATAGGCTCATAACCTAATGAACTTCCATGGAGTGGAAAGCCCTGCCAGTGGAGGAACGCAGGATCTGGCTGCTCGCCGCTGCCTTGTTCTTAAGACAAGTGTCTTCCTTTCATTAAGGAAGCCCATTGTCTGCCTGCCCAGCAACAATGCTTGCTCAAGCAGCTTGATCTCATATTGCAACTTGCCACAAAATGGCAGCTCAGTAAGATAATGGCCATAAAAGAAGGCTGATCTCCATTGGGGGAACTTAAGTACTGTATATACTCGAGTATAAGCCTAGTTTTTCAGCCCTAATTTTGGGCTGAAAAAAAGGGGCCCTCAGCTTATTTTCGGGTCAATACTTTTAGCCACTGAGGCAAGTCATCTGTGGCTGAAAGTCATTGGAAACATTGCATGCCACTTCTCATGACCCCCCTCTGCATCACAGGGGAGTGTCACATGGTGTTTAAAATGACTTTTAGCCACTGACCCAAGCACTTGCATCAGTGGCTAAAAGTTATTTTAAACATCACACACCGCTCCCCCAGCTCACAAAGGAAGAGCTGCCTGCTGCATTACCCACCCTAGACTTATACTCGAGTCAATACGTTTCCCCAGTTTTTGGGGGTTAAATTAGGGGCCTCGACTTATACTTGGGTCGACTTATACTCAAGTATATACAGTATATATATCCTCCTTTCTATTTCTCTTTGGGAGTACAGTGTGTTGCTTGTTTGCTCACGATCCAGAAGACATGCATGTGAACTTGGCAGAGGATCTCTGAGGTTCAGGTGCCATTTTTCTTTCTAGAACCAGTTGCTGGACTAGAATAACGGGTTGTTTCACTCCTGTTTCCTCTGCTTAGATACCTGTAGCATCATGTTAAGGCAAATCCCAACTATCTGGGCCTTTTTAGTGTGGAAAGTTTGGACCCAGTATGTTGCTTTTCTTCAAGAAAGGCCCACTCCCTTCCCAGTCCCACACAGTTAGAATTCACAGAAGGAGGAAGGAGGGTAAGATAAGAAAAGAAGAAATGGAAGAAAATCCCTACAACCCTTTTGCCTGTCTGCAGTAGAGATGGGCACGAATCAAAAAAATGGTGTTTCGTTTGTCGTTTGTTGTTTAGGGGGTCCGTTTCGGTTCGTTTCCTTTTTTGTGAATTTTTGCAAAAAAATCGTTTTTGTTTGTTTGTTACCATTTTGATATCATTTATTTCAATTTTTTGTATTTTTTTTTTAGCATTTAAAGCAGTTCAATGTATTGCCGTAACGAAAACGAAACGGACGACAAAATTTCTGGTGTTTCTGTTCGTTTCGTTTCATTTTAGAGGCAAAATTCGTTTGTCATTTTGTTGCATAATGAAATGAAAAAATGAAAACGGAAACAAAACAATGTTCATTTCGTGCCCATCTCTAGTCTGCACCAAACATTGGCATTGCTAACATGCCTTTGGGCCGGGTGAAAGAAAAGGGAGAGGAGAGGGGGGGGTTGCCTTGAACATGCCCTCAGTAGGGAAGCACTTGTGCCAATCTGGAGTGTACATAACAATAATGGGGGCTGCCAGGCACACTGTGAGTCACAAATTTGACATGGATTTAATCCCTCCCCAAACACTCAATTTGGGTGGCTCATGCAACGGCAGCTTTCACTAGCAAGCTTTGATGAGTATGGGCCGTGGTGTGGATTCCCCCACTATCTCCAGAGTAATGCATGCATTCTAACACTGCAGATATGCTACTTCTAGCGCTCTAGAAGCAGTATTAACATGGAGATTCCACTGAGTGTTTTGTGTAGCTCTGTGCTCAACAATGCCTATTCCTGTGGAACAAATCATTTCATGATATTTACTCAAAAATGAGTCCTTTGAGAAAATGGCACCATTATACAATTCCTCCATGTGGCTTCCCTTTCCATTTGGTTCTGCCTCTGTGTGGTTAGCTTTGACAAACAACATGCCCCATAATTAGGTCCAATTTTCTGTGTGGAATAAGGTTTTTTATCCATTTCAATGGAAAAAGAAATAGCAGATGGGCACCAGTAATGAACCCAGTCAAAGAATGGGAATAACCATTAATGAAGGCACAATTTAAGGGCAATTATTCACTATTTGGGAGCTGAAGACATAAGGAAGAAAGTTCCAAGTGGAGGCATCCTGGTTGTAAAAAAAAAAACCTCAGGATCACAACCTGACAACCCATTTCTGGCAACCTAGTGCCTACAACTGAGTTTGAAAAAGGGGGTAGAATCACCAAGTATTGTAGGCTTATGAAAAGCAACAGGATAGCAGAGAACACAGGATCACTAGTGGTATCATCTATACTCCTGTTTAAAAGACAAGTCCAGTTGTTTTTGTGCCTTTCCGGCCCTCCTCCAACCCCATTGCATCCACCCAGCAAGGGTGGAGCAATCCTGCAGGCGTGGAGCAGACAGGCATTTTTGTGTGCGCGCACATGCGCAGTAGCACACATACCTTACCTCTCCCACAGTGAGCCCAGTGCAAGGTGAGGTGGCTGCGGTGGAGTGGGTCCCGTCGCCAAGCCTTAAGCCAGAGAAAGGAGGACTGCTGGCGGGCGGGTGGGAGGGAGGGAGGGCTCACAGCTTTCTCCTCCTGCTCCCCCTCCAGGCACCCCCAGATTTCTGCACCCAGGGCAAATGCACCCTTCCGCCCCGCTGGATACACCCTTGTGGAGCAGCAGGCCTGTCTTTAAGAACCAGAGCTGGCATGACCTGGGCTGCATGGCATGCACACAGAAGAGTCAGTTTAAGGGATATTGCACAGCAACTTTTTCCAGCGCAATCCAGAACCCACTGATCACAACCTTACTCTCTTCTGGGAGTTCTTGCATGGCATGGGGTTGGACTGGATGGTCCTAGAGGTCTCTTCCAATTCTATGATTCTATGACTCTATTCTATGATTCTGTGGGCTAAGGTTGATTCTTGGGGGGGGGGGGGGGTGCAACATTATGCAAATAGCACAGTTTCAAATAAAACATGCCTTAACTTTGGTAATTCAAGTCCTTGCCCGTGGTCTCTCTAGCTCTGCCGGGGAGTCCCACATCTCGAAAGATGGATATATGGAGAACAAATAAGGGCAGTCAGGCGGAAGAAGGGCAGCTTCCTGCTTGATTGCCTCATAAGAGTTTTGCGTTATCTACTGTGCATATGCAAACAGCAACGGGGGCTTGTGGCACCCAAGAGCCCAATAACAGATTTATTGTGGCATAAATTTCAACCCTCCTCACTGGATAAAACAGAAAGAATTGGATTTTAATCTGCAAATGCATGCAAAATACCAGTTCAGCCTGACTGAAGACAGCATCCAGGGCTTATTTTATATTGAAAAATTATTCCTGTTTATAATGAATCTCCCTTACCTTGACAACACACTTAAAGTAGCTCTGCCATTGTTTCCTGAACAATATCAGTTTAACCTTGCCAGCGATTAGGTTCATACTGTATAATTTCTATTGACTTTCATCAAGGAGTGACTGGGGAAAAAACTAACCAGTATGGATGTCATCTGCAAGATGGTGACCCCTGGCCTTTATTCCACCAGGGCTCTTTTTATGGTCTTATATTATGTTACCACTTGTGGGAGGTACACAGCTGCTTTGGTTGAAACAGGTATTTTCACGGGTGGCTCATGACCATCTCCCTGAAATTGCAGGGTGAGATCTCTGTTCATTCCATGGCTGCTTATGGATGTTTCTTTGGAAACAGACATTGCCTTTTTCAAGAATTCATTTGAGCATGAAATGCAACCCTCTCTCTCACAAACACACCCCTTATCTTTCCATTTTAGACCTATTATTTATTTTCTGTTGCATAATATATATATATACCAATGTCTTCTTACTCTTATTTCAAAGAATTTTCCAAGCAACTTTTGTTTGAGACACTCTAAATACAATAAGAACCATCTCAGAATTTAGAGCTGTGTGTTTGTAGCAACACCAGTGTTTGCAGCTGGTTTGTTTGTTTGTTTGTTTGTTTGTTTGTTTGTTTGTTTGTTTGTTTGTTTGTTTGTTTGTTTGTTTGTTTGTTTAACTGAAGGGAGGATAATAGTGTTGGTATCAGAGAGGAATATAACAGTTACCTCCTCCCCATATCAATCCTAATGTTGTAGTGAGGAACTACTACTTGGCTTTACTTGTGACGTTTGTTTTTGTGTAGAGATAGTAGTGGGTTGTTCAGTTTTTAAAACTGTAGAGCAAGGGTCTCATAACACTCAGACAGGGATGGGATTCTGACAGCTCCTATTTCTGCCCTGATCCTAAATTCACGATGTTTTACTTGAAAAGTGACGCTGTAGTAACTACAGGAAGTGTGGTTAAGGAGCTGCCCTCACTTCCTGGAGTTGCTAGATCATTATGTAGAAAGGTGACCTGAATGATGGCACCAGAACTCAGAAGCAGTAGTATGTACTGTTGTGAATGACGTGGGAGATCCTTGTTAAGGGGAGGAGGGGACCAGAATGGAATCTCCTGCATTGAGGGAAGGATTAAAAACAATGACTGTTGCAACGATTCACTTTTCTGATGAGGCACACATCATACAGCCCATTTCCTATGATTTTCATCCTGTCCTCCGGTCTCATTCAATGGCATGACTATGACCCACATTTTCCTGTCACTTTTTGACCATTTGTCAGCCAGCACCCTTTGCCTCCACCAACCCACCTCTACACAGTCAATTTAACAAGACTGAAGACTGAACAGAAAAGTACTCACTTTGAGAATACACAATGACAATATTAAATCCAGCTAAATGGTTTGTTAATCTATGCCTTCAGGAGCAAAATGAGTTTTCGATTTGTCCCACGCTCTCTAGTTGAGCTTTTACATACACAAAAGGCTCTGGACATATTTACAGTGGAAGACACTATGTTTCATGTGTGGAGTGAAAAATCAGTCTCATGAAAATATATACGGTATTTCTAATCAAATGAAAAGGAATACTGCTAATTCAAAAGGGCAGCTCTTGATTGAGATGATAGAGCACCTCACTCAAAAATGTGGGGAGCACCACTTCAGCCTGGTTGTTAGGCCTCTATGAACTCAGAATAACCATTTGTGCTTCTGACAAAGTCTAATGTAGCCAATGAAGGCTTAAGGTTATAGTGCATTTCTAGTCTTTATGATGTCATTCATGGCACGCAGAGGCTGCAAGCCGAACATGTTGATTTGGGTACCACGCAGTGATGTTTCAGTGGCTCTGAAGATGCATTTTGTTCCTTAGCCAGTTTCGCAAAGTGTCTGGGAAATGAAGTTGCTTTAAAACCTTCCTTGACTTCTGATGGTCAAAGAAATCTGGCTGAAATCCTGTTGTACAGCTCTGTGTGCTCAATGGGGGTGATGTCGCCAGCAGTGGTAAGTCACCGTTGATTAAAGGCAACTGACTGAGGATGCATGCCGCTCATATACAGTGTGATGAGTTTCCATGTACCCCAGAATTGCCCCCAAAAGCCCTTAATCGGTGGTGGTTTGCTGCTGCAACTGTGCCATCGGATTTCTGCCAATGATTTTTAATAGAATATGGTGTAATATTAGCAGTTATAAATAGAGAAATCAGCTAAAATAAACTGATCTCCTTGTCAGAAGACAAATCACTGTGCAAAATATTTTGTGAGGATGAAGAACAAGCCCATTTTAAATATTACAGTACAGTATTTTTGTTTACTGTTCAGGTTTGAATGGAGGGAGCCATTACTGGGCAGAGGTACCATCCGTTATCACATAGGCAGCAAAATGGTGGCTTTAGACCTGCTTTCTGGCTACCTGCACTGCACTGTTCTTATAGCCATTAAGGCTCACAGGAACTGGACTTACATCTGAACAGAGTGATGCCCCCATGCTGATCATGTATGCTGCAATGACTGATCATGGGCTCTGGAACCTGAAGTGGGATTGAAAAAGAGGATAACTATAAAATGGACCTGATCACTGGGAGAGTGATGCTTCAGATGGACAAGTTCTGAACTGGCTGTTAGTAATTTGGCTGGTTTAGTCCAGGCCATGTAATGTAGATGCAACTTGGCCCTCCCACCAACACCTCATGCCACTGTATCCCAGCGTATGCTGCCTGAAGACGCTGCTTCCCCTTGCCTAATAGTAGAGCTGGCCTGTTTTGAAGGCACATGCCACTGGTGGAAGAGTGGCTTGGCCCCTGGTCTCTTTATTGGAATAAATAAACCAAGAAGGGAAAACCAGTATCTTGTGACACCTTTAAATTTGGAAAATGCATTGCAGGATGAACATTCACAATGCCCTCTTGCAAAGTCTCATTACACAGAGGGCAGAGAATGGCAACCAATTAGGAGGGATAATTGATGACCCTTCGGTGTTACTGTTGTTTTCCTCAGATATTATTTTTATTTCCCTTGATTAATTTAGCAAGCCTTTCCTTGACAGATCAATAAAACTGTAGCAACTAGCAAACATGGGCTGGGACTCCTGCAGCATTTCCTGACATGCTGAACACATTTTCACTGACACTGTTCCAAGAATAGAATATCCTAGCAAAGATTAATGCTAAGAAGAAACTGTCTGTGCCTGCTTGCTATTATGCCATCCAGCTGTTGGGAATTATGCCACTTTGGTATTGACCCTGGACAAGTTACTTTTTTGGACTATAACCTCCAGAATCATCCAGTGATTCTGCATGATTATTGTGATTGGTTGGCTGGGTCTCTAAACGGTAGAAACATTGACCTTTCTTCACTCCATGACCAAGGTAGGAATGATAAAGTTTTATTTTAAAAAGTTTTCCAAAGACTTAGTTTCAAAACAAAATAAATTAGTTTACAGATTTTCAACAACAACAACAAATGTGCCATCAAGTCAGTTCTGACTTATGGGAACTTGTTTTGAGGTCTTTTCAGGGAGAGAACATTCCAGTGGTTTGCCCATTCCCTTCTTCTGGGGACACCCTGGGATGGTGTAGATTGCACAAGACCACTCACTTACATGAGGCACCGTGGGGAATTGAGCTCCCAACCTCTGATTCTGCAGTCAAATACCTAAACTACCAGCCACCTAACAATACAATATCACTGCAGAAAGTACAAGAGGACAAGTCCCCGCGTGTGGGGTCTTATAGTCCAAAACCTGTCATCTGGGGGAGGTGGGGAGAGAAGGAAATGAAGATAGAGGCAAACTGGGGAAATGTCAGTACTTAGTCTAGTCATATATAATTGTGGGCAGCCAGTATGCAAAGGGCGCTTACACCAAATTTTTACGTTTTGAGTAGGCATTTGCCAGGGACAAGGCATCACACAGAGGTTTTGGGAGGCGTAATGCAGTTTTCCAAAGAAATGAAATATCTCTTCATCTAATACATAATCAATGTTTAATCTTGAATTGCACTGGAAGGCAAAGGGGGAAAACGAGGAGAAAATTGAATTTGAGATCTTCCCCTCAGCTGTGTGCCCACAGCAATAGCAGACCAGTGACTAAATGAAATCAGATGGGGAGGGGGGGTGTTAAGACTGTCATTAAATGCATCTAGTTCATCACCTCCAGTCTGTCATAATAATATGATCTTATTGCTGCAGAGGCTGGAAGGGACCCCATGGATCATGGAGTCCAGGCCCTGTCAAGGAGGCACAGCAGGGAATTGAATTCCTAGCCTCTGGCACCACAGAGACCACGGAGCTATCCAAGTTATACTGTCATCTTAATCATCAAGTATCCGTTCTAGGACATTTCAATTCTTTGTCAGTTGTGTAGGGAAGAGAATTTTGTTCCACTTTGTGGAAGGACAGAGACCCACCGCTTTTTTGGAACACCATGCCTGAAAATCTTTTTTTGGAACACTATGCATGAAAATATACAAAGCACCTTACAGAGACTGTAGCAAGAAGATATTGATCTAAAGAGAGTCCTTCCCACAAACCTACAAACAGTATTTAGACACTCTACAAATCTACAACAGATGCTACGGTCAGCAGAGGACAAGAGGAACCCACTTGCCATTGCAGGAGTATACCGGATACTTTGTAGTTGTGGCCAGGTATATATTGGGACCACAAAATGCAGCATCCAGACCAGAATCACAGAACATGAAAGACACTGCAGATTAAAACAACCTGAAAAATCAGCACTAGCTGAACACACCCTGAAACAAACTGAACATGAAGTAATCTTCCAGGACACAGAGCTACTGGACAACACTACCAATCACTATGTCACACTACATAGGGAAGCCATTGAAATCCACAAACATAAGCACAGTTTCAACAAAAAGGAGAAAGTCTAAAAATCAACAAAGCCTGGCTACTACCAGTACTAAAAGCTGTAGAGTGCAAAAGGTCAAAGCTCAATGATTCCCATCCAGCCACAAACAACAGTGATCAGTTCACACAACAGAACAGCTAACAACACCCATCAACTACACAGAAGGATCATTGCTATCCCTGATTGCATTGAAACTTCTTAATCCCTTCATCACAATACAATGACTAACACCTATTCTCCTGCATAGGACAAGTTTCCTCTTTCCCACAACTTTAAAATCCCCAGTCTCACTCACTCTATACCCCAGAGCACAAGAGAGAACTCCTAGTTCCCTGAGCTCCTTGCCCTCTGAAGATGCCGGCCGCAGAGTCTGTTGAAACATCAGGAAGAAAAACTTCCAGAACATGGCCAAACAGCCCGAAAAACTCACAACTATCAGATCACATCCTTGAAAGCCTTCAAGAATACATAATTAGAGTACTTGATATCTTATTCTAGTTACATGGCAGTTATAGTTATAACAGAGTTGCATTATTGTTATGTTATATATACTCATGAAACACTACATGTTAAGGTTAGAGATGAGCACGAAATGCCAAAATGGCATTTTGTTTCATTTTTCATTTTGTTTTTTGTTTCATTTTGTTTGATAACAAAACATTTTTTAAAAAATTTTGTTTCATTTTTTGTTTTGTTTCATTTTTCATTTTTCAATTTTTAAAATTCTTTTTTACAGCCAATCAGCCCAACTGATTGGTGATTTTTTTTTAACAAGTGCCGACCAGCTGCAGTGTGGGCCAGTCTGCGTTTAAAAACAAAAAAAATTCATGCCAACTAGCTATAGTGTGGGTCGGTTGGCACTTTTTTTAAAAAAAAATCATGCCAACTAGCTGTAGTGTGGGCCAGTTTGTGCTTTTAAAAAAACTTACGCTGACCAGCCTGCATGCGGGCCCGGCCAGTAGGCACTTTTTAAAACAACTGGTGCCAGCCAGCTGTAGTGCAAGCCAGTCGGTGCTTTTAAAAAAAACTTGCACCGACCAGCCTGTGTGGGCCGGTTGGCACTTTTTATTATTATTTATTTTGACAAGCACTGATCTCAGCGCTTGTCAAAATAAATGATAAATGAAAATGAAACAACGAAATTAAAATTTCTCTTTCATTTTGTTTCATTTTTTAAAAAGGGCACTTTGTTTTTAATTTTGTTCTGTAACGAAATGAAAAATGAAATGAAAAAAAAATGTTTCATGCCCACCTCTAATTAAGGTTGGTAAAAATGAATACACAAATACATCCTAAGCTCTCTTTATTTTATTTTTTGTCTGTATCAGCTCCAACTTAGTGAGGAATGGAAGGAGGAAAAAGTTTACCAGCAGGTGTAGGAAAAACCAAAGGCAGCTGGATAATTAGTCAGCAGTGTTGCTATAGCAATGGAAGAAAGTCAGTCTCTTCATTTAACCCATTTGGTGTTAAGGTATACAACCAATCTCTTTTTGTAAAAAAGTTTTTTCATTATTGTCAGATACTGTATCACACCACCCAAATTGGGATGTTTCTTATTATGGTTTATTTCTATGACATGGCTAATGAGAGGATGACCTATTTGTTCATTCTTTAGATTACCTGAGAGGTCTGGAGGTTTTTTCTATGTAATTTTTTTTACATGGGCAGGTGATAGCATGGATCACACCCTTGATGTTACAGTTGGTGAAATTATTCAGATAGTACACCTTCTATTTCTCTGGATCTATAAACTCTACCATGGGTCTAGTGTTACTGCAATAAACACAGTGTCCACGTGGATGGTGTCCCCTAGGGAGTGGGGGGGGGAGAGATGGGGTACGGTGAGTTGGTACTGTTACTGTATCTTTAAACTCACTTCTAGCTAGTATATGCCTCAAGTTCTTTGTCCTTTTAAATGACAGCTGTAGTCCTTCACTAAATCCTTGTAGATCTTCTAGGATATGCCAATGTCTTCTTATACATCCATCCAGCTGGCTAGTAACGTGATCATATGTCAGCACACAGTTTACATGACTAGTAGGTTCTCTTATCCTTTCATTAAGGAGATCCTCACGGTCTGGTCTTAGTACCTCTGGTGAGGCTATTTTTAATGATATTGTCTGGGTAGACGATATTTCATAGTTGGTTTCTCAGGGTCTGGGATTGCTGTTTGAATTCCTCTATCAAGGTGCATTTTCTTTTTATTCTAAGGAATTGGCCATGTGGGAGATGCTGTCTTAGAGTTATGGGATGGTAACTACTGAATCTCAAATGTGTTACAAACTGCTGGTTTTCTGCCTATCTAAGTGCATAATCTTCCAGTTTTTTTCTTGATCTAAGAAATTTATCTCATTGTAATTATACTGGCTTTTGAATCTGATGTTATGGTATAGTGAGTATTAATCCACTTAAAAAAACTGTGTAAGTAAGTACTCTGGGACCATCCAAATAATAAAGATATCATCAATATACCTAAACCATTTTATTATCTTCCCTTGGCAAAAGTGGGATCCAGAGCATACCTCTTCTTCATATGGTTCCATGTACAGAAAAGCTACTTCTGGAGCCATAGTACATTCCATAGCCATGCCGTTAGACTGCCAATAGAATTTATTGTCAAATTTAAAATAGTTCTTTTTCATAGCTACCGGTACCTCTGCTAAAGAATGAAGGAAATATGTAAGGAGTTTCCTCTCTGATCTTCTATATGAGGTATTTTTAGAATATTTCGTGCTTCTTCCTGAGGTATACTCATGTACACTGATTTTAAATTTAGGGTAAATAGAATATCCTTTTATTATATCATGACTCCTTCCAATGTACTGATCACTAGAGATGGGCACGACTTAGCGGTATTCCCGTTTCCGTTTCCGTTACTCGTTTCCGTTACGGAACGGAAACGGTAACGGGAATTACTCCGCCAGACTTCGAGCTCGAACCGACGAACGAACAATTTGGTCTGATTTTTCGTGCTCGTTACTTGCATCGCGCCATCGCGCGATGCCAAGCGGCACAGAAAAAAAGTTTTAAAAGTTTTAAAAAAACCCGATTCCCGGCCCTAAAAGCAGGCGAAAACTGTCTGAGGGCACCTACCACCAGGCCAGAAGGGGTTTTTTGGGGTGGGGGGTTCCCCGCCCCCCTTTCCTTGGGCTAGTGCTACTGCTGCGCAGCGCTGGTACCAGGCGGGGGGGCATTGCCAATGCCATTCGGTGTGCGGGCGGGGGGATCCAAAATGGCGACCGCAAATTTTTCTTTGAAACCGTGGCCCAAATACCCAACAAAGCACCACAGAAACATGAGAAAAATAGCTATTTTAAACACTTGAATTTTTACTGTAGCAGCAGTGGGTTTGTCTTGCCAAAATACGTCTCCGTTGATTTTATTTTATTTTATTTTATTTATTTTTTTTACACGTGCGCAACAGTGGGCTGGCCATGGGACGAGACCATGCAAATTTTCGGAGCCATTCCACCAATCGCATGGCCAGGTTTTGACTGACACTTCTGGATGTGCCAGAGGGCATAAAAAGGCGAGGCACCTTCCAGTCCTTCGCAGTCTGGGCTTGGATCTTGGAGGGTGGTTTAGTCAGGGCTGGATTGCTGCGCTCGCTCGAGTCTACTAGTTTCGATTTCGCGGTCGCGCTAGGCAGGGACTCAGGGAGTGAGGGAGGGAATTGAATTTAATTCTCGTCGTCGCAAACATACGATTCGAATTTCTTTTATTCCTGGCTGTGGGGAATAGCAACTCAGCGTTTATTCTTTTTTGTTTTCGGAAGAGTTCCGTTTTTTATTTGCTTTGCTGTTTGCTTCAAGGGGGAGGGAAGATTTGAGCGGGAGGGGAGGGGAGTGCGGATTGGAAATATATTATTTTTATTTTACACTACCATACCATTTCTTTTCTATCCCAAACCCAATTTCTTCCCACCGAGTTCATTTACTTGGCAAAGGTCCTTTTACCCTGCGTACCTACATCTTTTTTGCTGCTGTTGCGATTGGGGTTTTGGAAGGGAATCCAGCAACCCTATCCTACCCTAGCAGCTTATAGTTTTATTTATACCTTACCAATACCATTCATTTTCTATTCTACCTACAGTTCAGCAAGTGGCAGTACTAGTGCTTAGAAGGGGTGGTTGGAGGCTGTGGATTAAATTATTTTAGGCAGAGTCTCCCTTGCCAAGCCAACCAGTGCACTCAAAGATCTCTCACATCACAAGCACATTTGTGTTGACTTGGCATTGGCATTTGGCAACAAGGCTAGGGCACCTTCTATAGAACATTTTACAATTTCATTTTACTTATTTATAGATATATATTCTTTCTCTTGTCCAACACCTCATTCATTTTTTTGGATTAAGGCACTGAAACAAACATTTGTTGAAGGGCAGGCACCCAGCCACTTTATAGACCTTTTCCTTCAATTACATCTTTGAAGAAGTTACCTGTGCAATAATACACTTGCCTTTTGAAACTTGTTTGCCAGGATTGGCAAACCCATTCCTTCTACTAGCTTGGTTTTTGTGCTGTTTGTGAGTCAACCTCACTCATTTACTTTTGCCACCAGGCTACATAAACAATTACATTTTTGAAGAAGTTACATTTCTCTTTGTTACACTTGCCCTGTGCTATGCATTGAGAAACTTGTTTGCCAGGATTGGCAAACACCTTGCTCCTATTTCCTTGTTGGTTGTGTTGTTGTTTGTGGTGGTGTTGTTGTGAGTCCATCTCACCCATTTCCTTGCAAGCAGAGCCTACATAAATACATCCTACTATTATTTACACAACTGTGAAGAAGCTACAGTTCTCCTCCTAAGTACAGACTTGACTTGTGCAGCAGGGCATCGAGACTGAGACTAGGGTGCCAGCCAGGGCTGGCTAAACCCTTACTCCTATTCCCTTTTTGGGGTGGTGGGTGGTGGTGTAGTGACTCCATCTCACCCATTTCCTTGCAAGCTGAGCCTACATAAATACAATCCTATTATAATTTACAGCTGTGAACAAGCTACAGTTCTCCTAAGTACAGACTTGACTCGTGCAGCAGGGCATCGAGACTGAGACTAGGGTGCCAGCCAGGATTGGCTAAACCCTTACTCCTATTCCCTTTTTGGGGTGGGGGGTGGTGGTGTTGTGACTCCATCTCACCCATTTCCTTGCAAGCTGAGCCTACATAAATACAATCGTACTATTATTTACACAACTGTGAAGAAGCTACAGTTCTCCTAAGTACAGACTTGACTTGTGCAGCAGGGCATTGAGACTGAGACTAGGGTGCCAGCCAGGATTGGCTAACACCTTGCTCCTATTTCCTTGTTGGTTGTGTTGTTGTTTGTGGTGGTGTTGTTGTGACTCCATCTCACCCATTTCCTTGCAAGCTGAGCCTACATAAATACAATCCTATTATAATTTACAGCTGTGAAGAAGCTACAGTTCTCCTCCTAAGTACAGACTTGACTTGTGCAGCAGGGCATTGAGATTGAGACTAGGGTGCCAGCCAGGATTGGCTAAACCCTTACTCCTATTCCCTTTTTGGGGGTGGGGGTGGTGTAGTGAGTCCACAAAAAGTGAGAACAATGAGGAGAGGTCGCAAAGCAAGAGGGCAGGGGAGGGGAACTCCTACTAAGATAAACCGGGCCACGTTTCTGAGGGAAGGGACAGGGACTAGTAGTGCAGAAAGTGATACTGGTGCAACTCCCTCCCCAAGTAGCAGTGCCAGTGGCACAAGCAGCACCGTGCCATCATCGTCTGTCACCGAGGGAAGCATGGATGAGGCATACCAACTCCCATCTCCGATACCTGACAGCATCACCCTTAAGCAGGAAGAAGACGAGGGCTCTGATTCCGAAATGGCATCAGAATCAGAATCGGGATCCCTTTATCTAAACCTGCAAGATTCTGAGGACCTGTTGGCAGGGACAGACTTAAGTCAGGCTCCAGGCAGTGAGGGAAGGAGCAGCCCTCTTTCCACCCAGAGTACCACCAGTGAGAGCAGTAGTAGTACTCTACTTTCCCAGCAGGGCACAGGCCACACCAGCACCACAGCAGCACCGGCAGGCAATAACAGAGGGGGCGTTACTTTCTGTAAGCCACGAGGGTGTCTCTGGGAGCATTTTGAGAACAGCCCCCAAGACCCAAAGATGGCAGTGTGCAAGATATGCGGGGTGGTCTTGCGCAGGGGGAATGACCCCAAACACCTCTCTTCAAGTGGGTTGCGCAGCCACCTGATGAGGAAGCACCCTGGGACTCTGCCTGGAACCCTGTCAGGCCCTTGCTCTTCAGGGAGGAAGAGAGGGGAAGAAGGGTTAGAGAAAGAAAAACACAGCTCCGCTAGTGAGAGTGGGAAGAGGCAGGCCACTCTGCAGGAAGTGGGTCTGTTGGGTGGGACTTTTGTCAGCCCGCGAAACAGGGCCAAAGCACAGGAGAGCACCACTCGAGTGGTGGGTGAAATGGTGGCTTTGAACGGGTTGCCCCTCTCCTTTGTGGATTCATCAGGCTTCAGGCACCTGATGAAGCACGTGGCACCATGGTACGAGCCTCCATCCCGGCGTACCTTCAGCAGGCGGGTGATTCCCTCTCTTTATGAGTCTGTCAGGGACAGGATCCGGGCCCTGCTGCAGGCGGCCAGAGGGAGGAAGATCCACTTCACTTCCGACCTCTGGACCGGTGGGCACCACGGATACCTCTCTCTGACGGCTCACTGGTGGCAACCCAAGGAGGTCCTGGAGCCACGATCAGGCCATGAGCAGCTGCAGGGGGAGGCACAAGGCAGCACCCCAAGAGGGTATAGGGTGGTGCTTCTCCAGGCCCAAAGCATGGAGGACAACGCCACAGGGATCAACATTGCTGACGTTCTCAAGACAGCAATGCGAGAGTGGGGATTGGGGACAGAGGGACAGGTCAATCGTGGAGTCATGGTTACAGACGCAGGCCGTAACATGACCAACGCGGTTCTCGGGGCAGGGTTCCAGGGCATCGTGTGCGCAGCACACAAACTGCATCTAGTGGTGGGCGATGCCATTGGCCTGGGTGCACCAAAGGACTCCTGGGGTGAGGGGACCAGGGAGACCAGGGCCTTGCTGGACAAGTGTCGTAAGATCGTGGGGCACTTCGCTCGCAGCGTCAAGGCAGCCAGGATGATGCGTGAGAGGCAGGCAGAGACGAGCCGACCGGAGCACGTCCTGATCCAGGACGTGACCACCCGGTGGAACTCCACCCACGAAATGGTCAGGCGTCTGTTGGAGCAGAAGGAGGTGGTGGAATACATCATGTCAACCACCCCGGTCCTGCATGAGGGGAGGGAATTGGACCTTGGTGCTACCGAGTGGCTCGCCCTCTCCCAGATGGCGGGTATCCTGCAGCCTTTTGAGGAGACCACCCACGTCCTCAGCAGCTACAACGCCAGCCTGGGCCACGTTCTCCCCCTAGTCAATGCCCTTCGCCAACGCCTAGAGGCCAGTATCCGGGAAGAAGGCAATCTTCTCCCTAGGAGCAGGGCATTGGCAGAGAGGCTGTTGACCGGCGTGGATACCCGCCTTGGCCCACTAAGGAGGGAAAACGTGTACCAGATGGCCTGCCTGTGCGACCCTCGCGTCAAGGGTTCCCTGGCGGCCAGCAGTGCCGAACTGAAATCCTGGAAGACGGAGCTATGCCGTCAAGTCAGGGCTCTCTCCGATCAGAGCCAGGCATCTCAGAGGGCGCACGGAAGCCAGAGCGATGCTGAGGAGGACTCCTCGCAAGGATCCACAACTCCAGGAGCGTACACCCAGAGACCAGGTTCCGTTCCAGCAGCCAACTACCTGGCCTCTGCCCTAGCCATGGCAGTTTCCTCCTCAGTGGAGCCAAGGGAGGAAGAAGTAGCGGAGCCCGCTCAGACCATGGTGAAGGAGTACATGGCCGAGCCCCTCCAACCCCTCACCTCAGACCCACTGCACTACTGGGCCAGAAAGGCAGACCTCTGGGCCGCTCTTTCAACTCTGGCGTTGGACCTCTAGTCCATCCCACCCACCAGTGTCCAGAGTGAGCGTGTCTTCTCCCACATGGGTGATGTCCTGAGGCCGCGCCGCTGTCGCCTGGACCCGGAGACGGTGGAAAGGTTGACTTTCATCCGCTTCAACCTTTCCACCTTGGGATTACCCCAACACTCCAAGAACTAAGTTGCTGCCTGTAACCTAACCTCCTGTCTGCAATCCTCCATGCCCGCCTGCAAGCCTGCCTGCCTCCCCTTGGCCGTACGAGCCTGCCTGCCCGCCTGGCCCTGTGACTACCTGCCGACTCCAGTGCTTAATGCCTGCAAAACTGCCTGCTGGACTGCCTGCCTGCCTG
>JAHTLZ010000015.1:36249586-36270647 GCA_023846285.1 Phrynocephalus versicolor | reverse complement strand
TGAAGGCAGAAGGACCTTGGAGATGGGGGGGGGGCAATTTGAGAGGAGTAGAGTTGTAGACCCCTCATCCAGATTTGGGGAGGAACGGCATGTCTTTCTCCTGCTGCCTCTGAGAGGTGGAGGGGAGATGGGATGGTATCAAAAAACCAAACAACAAAAAAGTACAACAAACAGGCACGTCAGCCAGACCAAGTAGGGTGGCTGCTGGCTGGTTCAGCATCAGCAGAATCAGCACAGCAGACCAAGAGGGGAAAAAAAGAAATGCAAATTTGTTTCTACCCCACTTGGTTTGCTTAGCACTCTAGCCTTGTTGTGCAGCAGCAAGTCCATCACCCAGGCAACTGTATTTCGCCTGCTCGTTTGCGGGACCCGCGCCCGCGCGCCCGCCCGTGCGCCCGCCAGCCAATCCCCTTGCTTGCCGCTGCCGCCGCCCACGCATGTACCCCCGCACCCCCGCCGCCCGCGCTACGCCCGCAAGCCGCAAGTCTCGGTCGGACGTCAAAATGCGCGAAATCGCGGCAGAAACGAAAACGAAAAAAACGAAAAACGAAACGACTAATTTTTTCGATTTTTCGCGAAAAACGGAAACGAAACGAATCGGACCCTAGCCGAAACCGAAACCGAAAACGAAGTTTTTTTTCTGAGTCGTGCCCATCTCTACTGATCACATCTCTTGAGTCTTGGACATATGAATGAATAGTAAAGTAGTCAAAATTTGAATAGTGCTTCAAAGGAGACTATGGGTCTACTGATCACTGGGTTACCACCCTTATAGATTTTGGGTATTAATGGTTTGTCACTAGAAATTGGCACCTTATGAAAAATGACACACTGTTTCATTGTTTTGTAAGCTTTCAAAACATTATGGAATTAAATGGAAACAGTGTTTTGTTACAAAACCTGCCACTCCTCCTGCTCCCCTTCTGAGCCATTCCCTCCTTGCACCACCTAGACAATGTGATTGCCCCACTGCTGGCTTGGCCCATCCCAGATGCACAGCGAACATGGCAGAGCTGAGTGAGAGCTATGGATGGCAGCAGCAGTGGCAGTGAGGGGGCTGGAAGGGAGAAGGGGGAAAACAGGAGGAGAAGTAGAGTCAAGTCAGGCCCTGGGCAGGTTGGGAGAGAAAGTGTGCCTTTTTTAAAAAAAAGTCTTCCAGCAGCCCGGGCAAGCAGAAGGGTGATCTGCACAAGTATGCACGTGCCTCCCTTGCACCTGTCCACACTGGCTTGAGCGGGTGCAAGGGAAGCATGTGCATGGCCAGGCTTACCATAGGAGTGCATTGAAATATGTTCCCTCCAGAAAGGATTAATTGATTTTCAATGTGTTTCTATGGGAAACCGCTGCTCTACTTACAGTTTTTTTTTAACTTATGGACATATGCTCAGAACAGATAAAATTCATAAGTAAAGGTTTTAGTGTAGTAGTCCTCAGGCACTTTCGTCTGGAAAAAAGTAGACCTCGGCCTGATCAAAGTTGGACAGCCCTGTTATAGAGTAACAAATCATTTTGTTATTGTTTTGATTTGTTATGTTTTTTTTACAAAAATTCATTTAAAAACAAAACAAAACTAACCGCAAGTAGAAACAAAACAAAACTCTATTTTTTCTGTTTTGTGACATCCCTAGTTGTCATCATTGAGTAGAAATATACATTCTGCATTGCTAATGCATCCCCAGCGAAGACCTTCTTCTAATATGTTTTTGATATCTTTAATGATTTATTTAGTAGGGTCATAGAAACAAGATTTGTATGCATTCCTATCGGACAGCTGTCTAAGGATTTCCTGCTTATAATCATAGGTGTTTTGAACCACAACAGTTCCACCTTTATCTGCTG
Organism: Phrynocephalus versicolor; assembly: GCA_023846285.1. Classification (NCBI taxonomy): domain Eukaryota; kingdom Metazoa; phylum Chordata; class Lepidosauria; order Squamata; family Agamidae; genus Phrynocephalus; species Phrynocephalus versicolor. Next base: position 36,268,808 of record JAHTLZ010000015.1, on the reverse strand, counting down.
TTTTTATCACAATAAATGAATCAGAGGAGAGGTATCCGAGGGCACACATTTCTATTTTACTCATATTATTCCAGGGAGATTTGGTGGATCTTTCTGTTCAGTCTAAATCATTTAGAACCAATTTTTCAAGGGTAGTGATAGTGGGAACAGGGTTCCCAGGCAGCATGAATGTAGATTTACAGCTAAAATTTGCCCTATCATTCCAAAGTAGTGTGTTGGGCTTGCCAAAAAAAAAAAAAAGCCGTAATTTAATATTTCATGAGTCCCCTGCCATGTAACTAGAATACGATATCAACAACTCTGTTTATGTTTTAGCTCCTGACAAAGGCTTTGCAGAAGCACATAGAGGTAGAGCTTTTTAACTACAAGAATAAAGAATACATTTGACCTTTGTACATCTTGAGACATCATCTCTCTATATATATTTCAGGCTTCAACAAAGGGACAGCTAGCCAGTTGCTGGGGTTCAATCCCAGTGATATTATAACACACACTTTTCATCTTCTAAGCTAATCATGTACTCCATACCTGCACAGACAGTGGATTGAATCAAAACAACAAAATCTTACCTGCGCCTTAAAAAAGAAAAGAGCATTTCCTCACAGCGAGCCAAAGAGGAGTGAGTAGGAACAATCTGGGATGAGTTGGTTTGCACTGCCACATAGGTTGTGTGTTTACTAGAAAAAGGATTGGAGGGAGGGCACTCCTTTGTGTAAGCACTCAGCTATTAGCTCACAGGAGCCACTAATGCTCCTATTTCATACAGCTGTTTTGCTAGACTGCAACTCCCAGTATGTGAGAATGACAGAAAAATCGAGAGGACATCTAGAGGTAAGGGAAAGCAGCTGGGCAGAACTGAAGCCTGGGTAAGCCCCATTGATAATGGGAGGCATGTGTGTGTATTTTTATTTTCATGTAGTAATTCTTACATGACTTTGATGGAACAAAAAGAAGCTAGAAGAGATTGAAAGGCATGGAGAGCATCGATCCACAAAGCGACCACAAGTCAAACAAGACTGAATGGGTAGTGGAATAATTCTTAGGGCTGCTGAAGACGACGTCCAAAGAATTTCAAGGACTCTTCAGAGCTCACCACATTTTGTTCTTTGGTTAACAATAACATTGGGTAACTAAAACTTTATATTCACAACACACTGCCCTGCCCATTCGTCTCCTACTCTAATATCTTTCCCAGCGTGGCCTAAGTTGGATGGGTGGGTGGTGGATAAAATGGAGAGGAATATCAGACAGGGGAACAGCATGTGTTATTTCCACTTTCTAGCAAGAGCTATGGACTGAATTGTTCTGGGTGCCACCAAGCGTGCCCATAAACCACCTTTTCAATCACAGGCATCCTGTCCTTTCATTATCTACCTCTAGCCCCTGCAGAGCAATGCTGAGTCCAGCAAGAGATCAGGGTTTGAGTGAAGACACTGTTATCAGAAGTTTTCAAATATCTGAAAGTAAAAGCTCCCAACTTAAAAAAGAAGACCATGTCACCACAGCAGCCTTGTTTCTGTTCCCCTTGCTGTCACATTTTGAAGAGAATGATTTAGCAACACTTGGGATGGATCACTGAATTTGAAAGGGCTATTGGAAAAAAAGTTAAGGAAGAAAATGTTTTAGCATGTCACCCATTCTGCTTGAAAAGCAGCTTCTTTCATGATACATAAAATCAAGAAACAGAAGCTAGGATAGAATACATAAGCAATATAAAACCTAGCCATACGCTTTGCTTGTAGATTACATGAGCAATGTTTGGTTGCATTTATTGTGGGAAACTTGTATAAAGCCGGAGGGCATGGCAGGCAAGAGAGGAAGGGGGCAGGGGGCCTGAATGCACACATGCATAGGGGAGTAGGAGATAAGGAACGAAACTATGGTAGGCAAATATTACCCAAGCTACTATTACAAATTGTAGAAATACTACAGCATTAGTATTAGTCTCTCTCTCTCTCTCTCTCTCTCTCTCTCTCTTTCTCTCTCTCTCTCTCTCTCTCTCTCTCTCTCTGTGTGTGTGTGTGTGTGTGTGCATATATATATTACCCGAGCTACTATTACATTAGTATATATATACTAATGTAATAGTAGCTCGGGTAATATTTGCCTACCAGATATATAAAGGATGATGCTTCCTGCTTTATTTTTCCCCACACAATGTGATGCCCACAACACATGTCCTGCTTGTACCCCACCACCACCAGTGGTGACCCTGTCAAGTTGACTCACCAGTGCCCCTTAAGTTCTGTATCCACATCCCTGGGAATGATATAATAAGAGTGTGCCTTCTAGTCACTTCTATGGCAACCCGCTCTAGGGTTTTCTAGATAGAGGTTATTCAGAAATGGATTGCTATTCTTTTCTCCTGGCGCTGTCCTGGGACTGTGCAGCTTGCCCAAGGCTAGACAGGTTGGCTGTATTCAGTTTTGGATATCAAACGTCCAACCAGATACCTAACTCATTGAACTGTCCAGCCAGCAACTTTTAAGAAGGGGGTTTGGATATAGAATTTTTGCAATGAGAGAGAAAGGCAGAAATAAAGAATGAGACAGACGTTTGCACTTCCTCGGAGTAGAATCTAGGCACAAATCACTTTGTTTAAGGTAAGAAACTCACCACATATCTGCAGGAGAAGCAATGGAACTACAACTCTTTATGAGCATCATCTGAATTTGTACCCATCCTTATGTTTTATTTATTTATTTATTTAAAATATTCTAATCCACCTTTCTCTTTAAAAAGGACCCAAGGCAGCTTGCAACAACTAAAATACAGCATTTAAGTAAGTAACAACGAGTATACAATGCTAAAACAATCAATGAATACAGTAAGGAAAAACATAAGCATTTCCTTACTGTAGATTTAAAGATTTTCAATGCAATAAGGTTCATTAATCCATTAAAAACATGTTTGTCAGCCCTTCACTCAGGGAAGTTTGCCTGTGGAAGGAGAGTAAAGATGTGGCCAGCCTGGCTTCCTGTGGGAGATAGTTACAGAGTATGGGAGCAGAAACTAAGAAGAAGGCTCTCCTCTATGCCCCTCCCCCAAACACACCTATGCGGGTTTGTGGGACAAAGAGGCAGCCCTCTCCTGGTGACCTGAACACTCAAATGGGCTCATAAAGGGAGCTGTGGTCCTTGGGATAGCTTGGCCCCAATTTGTTGAGGCTCCCCTTGCCTTTCCCACCCTTGCTATCCTTTTGTTATTTAGGATCTTGACCCTTGGATCAAAGGAAAGACTTTGAAAGATCTGTCTGTGTTGAGAGGTAATTCTTAGCAGTCTTGGATTAGAGTGGTTTCATTTTTTGCACATGATTCCTGCTCAGCCAGCTTATTTGTGTGTAGAATCCATGGAGATATAGGTGGTGGTGGTGGTGCTTGGTAGCATCCAATTTGGGCTGAACTTTTATTGTTGTTTCTGAAGTGTGTTTTTTAATTTGATTTAAAATGTCATATATTTGCAATGTTGTTTGTGTGTATGTGCTGTGCACCTTGGTCCTATGCAACCAAGAGCACAAAACTCTTGCTTTTGACAAAGAGAGAGAGGGAGGGAGAGGGAGAGGGAGAGAGAGAGAGAGAGAGAGAGAGAGAGAGAGAGAGAGAGAGGTGTAAATAGGGATGAGCATGAACCATGGTTTGGGGTTTCATCCCGTTTTGTTTACTGTCCCGATAGGTGTTCTGCAGTTCTGTGTTCTCCTCTGGTGGATGCCCCCATGGAGACAGCTTCCTGACTTTCCTTGACCCACTTCCTCTGGGCGCTGCCTCGGAGTGGGAACCCATTGGAGGGGGCAGGACTTGGAACAATGATGTAGTTGGCGTTCAAAGGGGGGACACTTGCTCCCAGGTACAGCACCTGGGGTCACCAAACGACTCCCTGCCCAGGAGCTGTGGGTGACCTGACAGGTGTGGAATCTGCCACACCGTCTCCATGGCAGAGGGCATGGCTCTGCCTGCTGCACTGCACTGTCCCTCCTTCTCACACATGCAGGCTGGGGCATCCTGCCCTCTCCACTCCCCTCATGCACTGCCCAGTTGGGTCTCCTCCTGAGCATGCACCCAGCCACGTTGGGGTCAGCCAGGTGTGAGAGCAGAGCATTGCATCCCTGTGACCCAGCAGCCCCATCTTCTCTTGTCATCCTGGTGCCTGAGCTGTATTGAATGGATGGCAATCACAGTCCAAGTGCGCTGCAGACCCTGTGGCCCAGTTAATTAAGCCACCACCACCCTTTATACTTCGGCTTTGATGGGCATCGTACCTTGTCATGAGGGGGCCAGGAGGGGGCACAGAAATTGACTTTGTCTCTGGGCACTGAAAATACTAGCTACGCTTCTGGCTTGGAAGCCAGGTGGTTAATAAACCAGGATGAACCACCAAACATGTATTTTGTGCCCATTTCTAGGTGTAAAGTGCTGTTATGTTTCATTTTTCCCAAGTGACTACTCCAGTTTCCACTGAGTTGGAGGAAAGAACTGAAAGAAAGGAATGGAATGAGAGTAAATAGATGGCAGACAGAATTGTTCACTGTGAGAGCAAAGAAAGATGGGAGAAAGTGAGGTGAAAGGTTGAATTGCTATTTGTATTTTATATTTATTGTTTCAAATTTTGAGCTTAGAAGCTAACTCGAAGAGGCTTTGGCTTGGAAAGTCATTTAAAACGATACTCAGTGACTAAAACAGAGAAACAGTTGGGGTTAGAGGAGGCGGAGAAAACATGTGAGGTGGCCACTATGACTTCTCTCCCCTCTTCTGCCTGGAAAGACCAGTGGTGTAATGTCAGCGTTGTGCCCCAGGATTTCTTGAGTACTAGAAGACTGTGACATCATATCATCATAAACCTGGAGAGGCTGGCTCATGGGAGTTGCTTTTCAATGAGGCTTCCATTTGGTATGCCTTACCAATTTGCCTGTAATGGACTTCCTTAAAACCTACTGTAGCATGGTGCCTAAAATGCCGTAACCAATGTTCTGCTTTATCAATGTTACCTTTCTCCACATTGTTCTGCTCTAAGCCTCAGTCTTCCCATAAGGCCCTAGACAGAACTTCCATGGATCTAAGGCACGCTCCCCCACCCCGACTTTCTGCAGAAAGAATATTAATTGCCTTGCTTGTGACAGATTAGTCATCCAATAATAGTTCAAGATGGGGCCTGCAATTATCCATAAATACTGTATAAATCTACATAAAGAGACATAAGAAATATATAAGTAATATACTTAGATATAAACAGCCAGGCTTGTAGGCCAAGCTGTGCCAGTCATATCTTTTGTGAGGCCAATTTGTTTGGTAATTATCCTGGATGCTCCTTAATTTTCAGCATCTAAGCTTTAATGCTTACATCTCTGTAGAGAAAATTACAGTTAATGCTCTAAAGGGGGGTGGGGGTGGGATGTGCATCCATCACAAGACTCAGGTTCCAGTCTTGAGAGCCAAATTTGGTAATTCAGAAAACATCCTCATTTGCCTCAGAAACAAAATGGAGCCTTCTCAGTTTTCCTTAGAACTGAAACCCAGTTCAGAAGGCCAGTAAGGGGCCTTCTAGTTAGATGCACTTTGGAGACACAAGAGAACTTTCTGGATGAATGACAGTTGCTAGGTTCTAGGACAGGGGAGGGCAACCTTTGGTCCTCCAGATGCTTTGGACTGCGACTCCCAGATTCCTGAGCCTGCATTGCCAATGATAAAGGACTGCGGGAGGTGTAGTCTAACCATTTGGTGGGCCAAAAGTTCTTCTGTCTTGTTCTAAAATAAAAAAGATACAAGGCTTTAGTTAGCAGGTTGCTGTAACATTCTAAGTGACTTAATGGCATTTGCTACTGCAGCTGCCAATTCTGTGACATTAATGCATGCCACATTTCAGGCAGGTAGCTGCAAGCATTTTGTGCAAGGGAGATTTTACCATCAGGAGTGCTTAAGCAAAGCTTCAGAGCCTGTTTGGTGTCATAGCCTGAGTGGCAGACGTGGACTCAGGAGACCTGGGTTCATGATCCTTCTCAGCCACAGAAATTCATTAGCACTCGAGCAATGGCAACCAACTCCTTGAACATGTTGCATAACACTGAAAACCTCATTAGGATTGGGACCCTTTGGAAGGGGCTGAAAATAGTTACAGAACGACAATAGAAAAATACTGGTCTATCGTTTAGTGAACAAGTTTAATATAAAAGCAGTTTTTGTGCCAAGGGCTGCCAAAATTGATTCTTGACTTGGAAGGCCAGCCACAGTTAAAAACAGAACACTCTGGCCCGAGATTGATCATTTGGGCTTGGTCCAATGCAAGAATATTGTTCTTCTTGCCTGTTACACTTGGCCATGCCTTCTGCCTGTATCTCTGTTTTCTGAGTGAAGGCAGATCCATGTGATGTGTGGTTTCCTGCTACATTAAGCTGGCCTCCAGGTGTGGCATTTCCTTCCTCAATAATTTACCTCAGAGCCTGTAGTTTAAAAACGAACACATGCAAAACATACAATGACTATATCAAAATAGTTTCCTTCTGATTGTTCCCATATCTAAGCCAGACTTCTCAGTGCATAGTCAGTTAATAGTAGACCTGCTCAGTTAGCCTCAGCCAGGTGGCTCATGCTTGATTTGTGCTATTTAAGTGTCAACACAATGGCAGGAATCCCATCACACAGCCCCTTGTATGCCATGGGGATGATGTGATCATCTGGGGCAAAGCATCACCAATAAAAGGGAATCAAAGGCAATACATGGCTGGTGTAGAGTGCAGTTAAGTTGTGTGCTCCTCAGAAACAGCAAAGAAAGCCTGGAATCAGAAGTGAAGCAGTGGAAGCTAATATCAGGGGCCATTAAAGTGACGCCTTCCAAGTGGCTACCAAATCTATCTAACATGCACATGGTTTCCAGTTTTTAGAGATTTAGTGAGGACAGGCTTCAAAGTATAATCTATAATAAGGGCTGGTACCATGCTGTTTTAAAAGCAGGGCGAAAAGGAGATCATGTAAACGTCCCACCTGTTCCTGCAGGCTACTTGCTATGCATCCCTTCTCACACTGATAACTTAATGGACACAGTTTTGCTCCCACTTAGCACTAAGGCAGCATCATGCTGGTGTACATTTTTACCACGGTTGCCTACTCAAGGTTAGATACTGCAGAGAGGACACCAGTAGAAGAGGGAACTCCTTACATGCCAAAAGAATATGATTGTCACAGCAGTGCCTCTACACCAGTGGTGTCCAAACTTCGGCCCTCCAGATGTTTTGGACCACAACTCCCAAAGTCCTTTGTCATTGGCAATCTGGGCTTGGAATTCTGGGAGTTGTGGTCCAAAACATCTGGAGGGCTGACATTTAGACACCCCTGCTCTACATGCTTCCTGCATTTCACAAATTAGTTCATTTTATTGGAAGGCAGCAACAATTGATTTTTAAGTATTAGAACCACAAGCATGATCATGATTTTAGATCTGCAGAGCTGAAAGGGGCCCTATGGATTATCTAGCCATGAAAACCCACTGACATAATCTCTCCTGACCAAAGCAACTATGTCATGGTCTAATTAGATGCTACCTGTGAGAGTTATGCAGTGGTCAGGGCCCACCTGCTTGTGTAGCATAGACAATATTGCACCAGGGCAGGCCTATGAGACAAGCCCACTGGAGGGGAAAAGCTGCAGTGTGGTTGCCTTTGCCTTCATCATTTTTGTTCAGGACTTTCACCCACATTTCAATATTTAGGTTGAGAATGTATCTCTGCACTACATCCTCTGGCATCTGTCTTTAATTGCCCTTCCTGGTTGCAATGGAGAGTTCTACCATTTGTCCACATTTATCTCTCTCTCCCATGTCCTTTCTGACATGGTTTCATTTCTACTCTATCTGTAAATAAACTTTCCTTTTTGCATGTGTTAGGTTCTACCTTACGAAACTACAGTGGCACCTTGTATAAAGGAATTAATTTGTTCCAAATGAAATTCTGTTAAGCAAATTTTCCTTTATACAAATTTCCCATAGGAATGAATTGAAAACAGAGTAATCATTTTACTATTTTTATGTTGTACGGATTCGCCCCATAGGCGATTCAGTTAAGCCAATTTATCCTATCCGGAATTTTTTATGTTGTACAGATTTTATGTTATACAAACCGTTTGTTATATGAGGGTCCACTGTCTCTCTATGGCTAGACATCTTATTAGTTACCTGATGTATTATGGACTTCATCAGAGGGACTCAGAGCACTGTTTTAAGCATCATAATTACTGGGCATCGGGTAAAGAAAATGTAGCTTGCCCAAGGCTAAACTGTAAGTTTCTTTGATTCCCAGCTACAAATGCATAGATTTATTGTTTCTCTTTTTGAGAGAGAATGACAGTTCCGTCTCCAGGTGGTTTGCTCTTCCCCAAGGTCCGTCTGAGAGTCTTCTTTTTATTCCTTACTGGATTACGGAAACTGTACCACTGTTTTGACAGCAGTTTTCAGCTACAAGAACAGGAAGAATGTCTGTGAGAAGAACAGACAGGAATCAGTGGCAGGATGACTCCCAAAGCAGCAAAATGTATATACTGTAAAATCTTACTCCATGTGGTGTATCTGCTAGATTGCAGTACTTGTTGAGGATTTTACAAAATGGAATTGTCTTATTGCACGTTATGATGCAATTTGGGAATAAGAAAGGCAGAGCGAGCATACACCTGTGTAATTATATTTTGGCAACTAGTCAAGTCAGGTGAGAGTTTGGTCATGTTCAGTTGTCAATTTGCTGAGTAATGATTGCATCAGACGTATGCTGGCCTTCCGCAGAGCCTTAAAAACTCTACTCTTCTGCGAGGCATTTGGCGACCATGTTTAATTTGACACTTTCCCCACCACCACAGTCTGTTTGTTATTTGCTGCCCCTCTTAGTTAGTAATGCTGCTGCGAGTATATCGCTTTTGTCAAGGGTGCTGATTGTGTTTTAATTTTAATTGCCTGTTTTGTGATTGTATTGTTGTTGTTTAGTGTATTGTATAACTGCTGCAATGGCCAGCTCACTGTAAGCCGCCCAGAGTTCCCGCGGGAAGATTGGCGGGATATAAGTTCAAAAATAAATAAATAAATAAATAAATAAAAGCAAGACAGTTGTTCAGTCTGGTATGGGATGTTGTTGGAAAAAGCAGCTCGTTACTCTGCCAGTTTGGATTCCTGGAAAGTTTGGACTACTGGACTGTCTATCTAACTAACAAGGTATATGCCTGCCGATTCTGTTTTTGCTGGACTGGTTTTGTAAATAGAGTTCTTGGTGAAGGGAGTCACCGCTTTGTTTGCGTCTTTATTTAGCACTGCTATTTGGCTGTTAAAGCCCACACTTTAGTACTTCCACTGAACATTAACCACTCTGCGACAGTACTTGCTGTAAAGAGAACATCTATTCAGTTTGTGAGAAATTCTGCTACCTAACCCATTGTCTCTTCTTAGAGAATGGTACTGTAATAGATATTGGGTGGAATTGCCAGTTTATCAGGGCTATTGTGTAAATCTGGGGAGAACCTGCCCTTGTTTCACAATGTGCTAAACACATTTCTGGGTACAACCCTGATCACTCAATTGAGCATGCATGCAAGAACGCACCCAGCACCATGACAGAGAGTAACAATTTGCCAATTTCCTTCGCACAATTACAAGTTAAGAAAAGGATTCTGGCCATTATCTTTACTGGTGCTACCTTGTGCTCATATCGTGGTAGAACCAGGTCTTAGTGGAGCAGAACAGATTTCTCTTCTAGGTCCTATGGAGCAATTATTTTGTTGGTCTGTGAAGAAAAGGTGGAAGTCAAAGTTCTGTCCTGTCAATGGGAACCTCTTCTTTAGTAATCTTACCTGAATGTATGGTATGAATGTACAGAAGAAAGGTGCAACCTCCAGCCACTCTATTTCTAGAGAGGGCTAAGGAACAACTGCTGTGTGAGACCCTGGAGAATCATTGCCAGACAGGAAAGAGTACTAAGCAAGAAAAACCTGTGTTCTGTCTTGGTGTTAAAGAAATTTGGATGTTCCATAGTTCAACATAAACTGTATTCATCCCCATTGTTTGTTATTTTGCAGTTCTGGTCTCACTGCTGACCATGCAGGTGTTAGTCTGCTTGTCTATGTGTGGATGTCCTCATCAGTAACTATAAAGATCATAACATATGGGTACTTTCCCCATTTCCACTCCAGCCAATGTGTGTGTATATATGTGTGTGTGAGTGTGTAATCTGTCTGCTGAGGCTCCACTTCACACATCTGTTGAAATGGGCTGAAACCTACAAGTGCCGATGGCATATAAAATGTGTTGTTTTTAAGCTGCCATGATGCTCTTGTGCTGTTTTTACTACAACAGATTAACATAGCAATGTCTATCCTTGACCTACTTACTGTGCACATTAACTTTTTGTTTATCTCCAGGAAATATAAATCCACTTATTCTAATAAGACTCTTCTGCAATAGGTAAACAACTCTACCTCTCATTATATATTGTGCCCTTTCCTGCTCCTTTTCTTTCTCTTTAATATCAGACTGCATTGTGTCGTTTCTGCTTGAAACATGGACAGCATATTAAATAGAAGATTCCTTCCTCCACTCCACCACTGGCTAAATACACCACAGTTTAAGATTCTGGAATTATAATTTCTAGGCAATTTCCCGTCACAGATTCTTAAGGAATATAAAAGAGATATCAGATTAAATTTCAGATTGCCTTTATGAAGTACAAAGACATTGTTGGAGTAGAAGAGGGTGTGATTAATTATTGCTATGATTTTGCACATCCCTGATACCAGTTGTTTTGAAGTGTTCTTACTAGAGATGGGCACAAGTCGCTTTGTGCTGGGTCATCCTAAGTCACCGGCACAGCATCCTACGCGCCGTTTGTTCCCTTCCCCAACATCCGTCAGTTCCCCCCACTCATAAGCTGGTGCACATTGATTCTCCCTTCCTCATCTCATGATCTTCCAGTCCCAGCAGGAGCATGGATGAGGAGGCAGGGCAAGGATTCCCACAGCAATGACTTTGAGTGGCCAGCTGCTGGAGGAGGTGAAGGGAAGCCTGTGCTCCTGCAGAGACTGGAAGATTATGTGACGAAGAATGAACAGTGTACACTGGCTTTTGAGTGGGATCCAGCTGGGGTGGGTGTCGCTTCTACGACTTAGTATGACCTGACATGAAGTGATGTGTCCCAGCTCTAGTTCTTATGTTTCATAGGGAAAGCTATTATGTATTCCGAAAGCACTTGTCTTCGCAATGTCAAGCAGGTCAGAAAACAATGGGGGGGGGAGCACAGGTGCCCTTGAAAAAACACTTTCTCCAATGTTTCTATCATACCAATACAGTACCTTTATTCAACATGATTTTATGCAGATTGCCATCTTCTATTTATAATATTCCTGCATTTTTCTGAGCAGCCTGGACATCACCATGATTTAGGTATCTGATTGAGTTGTTCCATTTCCCACGGTGTCTCCTCTGAGCAGAGCCAGCCTGGGAGGCCTTTGGCAAGCTGCACACTCCGAGATGTTGCTCCGGGAGAAGTGAATGTTTCACCAATGTAACAGATGTGACTCCACAGCTACAAAACCCTGGAAAGATTTGCCACAAGTGACAATGTAAACTAGTCAAATGCCAGAAATAAAATAAAAGATCAATACAAAGAAAAGGAGATGCATTTTGAGAAGCAGTAGAATCCATTATTGCACACAACCTTCTACATATGGCAAATTTAACAAATCAGGTATATTCAAAATCAATAACTATTTTGTACTTTGTTGGACCCATTTAAGGGCACCTCCATACGCTGAAATGAGGTAAATTCTTCACTACTCAGCACAAAGCCACTCTCAGGTTCTTTGCACATGGTGTGTGGTTTTTGTAGTGGAAAACATCAGCATCAAAGGAAAATGACTAATTTATAAAAGTAAAATGCTATGATGCTTCTAACCACATGTATTAAGCTCTTTCATGTGCATGCCTCATCAGGTCTGCTGACACAGCAAACAGAATTGGAACATTTCATATAGCATATTTATGATAAACAACTGAAATGCATACCATTCTGACTGTCAGGAGATGGATGAAGTTCTGTTTTGTGCTGCATTTTCTAGTCACCAGTGAAGCAGTACTTGGCATCTTCCTTCTCCCACATTTATTACATATACAATTGGTTAAAGGCCGATGTTCCACACCTATACCAGTGTACACAGTAAAGTACCCCAGCAGCAATGACTCAGCTTCAGTACTACGTGAATTTATATACTGTACAGCAGGCCTGCCCAACAGGTAGACCAGGTGCTACCAGTAGCCTGTGAAGGGTTCAAAAGTAGCCGCCAGCCATCAATAAAAAAATGTGAGGGGATAAGTCCTCTACCTCTACCTCCCCCAACCCAAGGACCACCACTGCCCAAGCAAAGCTCTGGGTCTGTCAGCCCACTGTCTCAGCCAAGCGGGGCAGTTCAAGGGCCATGGCACAGTCCCCTGCTCTCCATACTGGCCAGATGATTGGCACGCCACTGTCTCATGACCAATTGAGTTGTTAGTGCAGAGCGGAGGAAGGGGAGTGGAGGGGAGAGCAAGGGGCGGGGTCATGGGCGTGCCCACCTCCTTTGCCTGGTGATGTCCCCCTCTTCTCCCCCCCCGGATAATTCCTTCCTCCCATCCTCCTCCTCTTCCTACCCCCACAGCTGCCTCACAGAGACTGTGACTTACCACTCCTCCTGCTCCCCTTGTGAGCCATTCCCTCCCCCTTGCGTGGCGATGTGATTGCCCGCTGTTGGCTTGGCCCATCCTAGCTGCAAAGAGAACATGGCAGAAGTGAGTGAGAGCTATGGGCGGCAGCAGCAATGGCACTGAGGGGGGTGGAAGGGAGAAGGGGGGAAACAGAAGGAGAAGTAGAGTCAAGTCAGGCCCCAGGTGGGTTGGGAGGGAAAGTGCACCTTTTTAAAAAGTCTTCCAGCAGCCCAGGCAAGCGGAAGGGGCGATCTGCGCAAGCATGCATGCGCCTCCCTTGCAGCTGTCCACACTGGCTCAAGTGGCTATAAAGGAAGCATGTGCATGGTCAGCCTTACCATAGGAATGCACTGAAATATATTCCCTCCAGAAAGGATTAATTGATTTTTCAATGCATTCCTATGGGAAAAACCGCTGCTCTACTTACAGATTTTTTTTACTTATGGGCATATGCTCAGAACAGATAAAATTCAAAAGTAGAGTTTTTAGTGTAGCAGCCCTCAGGCACTTTCTTCTGGAAAAAGTAGACCTCGGCCCGTTCAAATTTGGACAGGCCTGCTGTACAGCATCCCACCATTCTTTATTTCATCTTCGGTATCTCACTTGAGAGTTCAGAGAACCTGCTGTTCGAAGAACAGTGACAGCTGTCTACCAGGCAGCTGCCCCACAAACTCACCTCTTGCACCTTCCATTCCACATTGCAAACATCTTGGCTCTTCAACTTAAGAGGTGCATTGTCTTGACTGATGGAGCATAAAGTGTTTGAGAGGGCACAGCAAACTGTAGAAGCTTGTGCTGAGTATGGCCAGCCCACGCCAGGAGGAAGGGAGAACAAGGAGGTATATAATCAAGAAGTGGCCTTGCTGCCAGATGGGCAATCAATCAATCAATCAATCAATCAATCAATCAATGGACAGTATGACCAAGTGCCGGCCTCCAAGGAACTCTTTCTGCTGTTTTGATGTTCATCTGGATCAGGAAACTAGGGACCCACCAGATGTCACCGGGCTGCATCTCCCATTAACCCAAGGTATTGGACACAATGGCTAGAGTTGATAGCTACTGTAGCCTATCACCATTTGGAGTTCAACTGGTTCACCAGCCCTAACCTCAATCTTTCTTTATTATGATTAGCAGATTCAGAAATTGATGGCATGGATTTTTATTTGCTTACATAAATACTTTTTGCAAACAAAAGTACACTGGAAACAAATTCAATTCATACAGCTGTATTAATCTGAAGACTGTCTCAGATTAATTTTGTAAAAAAAGGCTTAATATGCAGTATTTACAAATTATATAAATAAATCCTTGGTTACCCAAAAAAGTTAATCATTGTAAACAAAAAGAATTACCTTACTGGGGATATTAAAAATGTTCATATATTGGTAATATCCCAGTTTGTAGTATAAAATGTTTGCTCGCATACATTAAAAAAGGAGATCATACAAAGAAATAAGAAAAGTGTAGGCAAAAGTAAAAAAACCCAAATATATTTATATATATAAATATATAAATATATATATAATAGAAATGCTTGATATTTTAAATTTCAAAATGTCTTCTACAATGAATTTCAGAAGACTTTAGAAATACACTCTACAGTATTTGACTTGTTAAAAAGAATCATTTCAAGAAAGGAGAGTGTTACCAAAAGAAATAAACCATTGCATTGTTCACACAGCACAGAGATCTTAATAAACAGAAACAAAACAAAACTGAATTCAGAGAAGAGAAGAGAATGTGAGTGGCCAGCCACAAGCCTTGTACAACATTTAACTTAAAAGGAGCACTTTTGTAATTCACAGACTATGCACATCCTTCACTCAAACAGCAACTGAAATGAACAAAGATTCAGGGGAAGGTAGATCAGGGAATGATGGTTTTCTAATTACCAGTGATGCATTAATGCTTTCTTCTTCTTCTTTTTTCACCTTTGCCATTAATATAAACACAAACACCATTAACAACACCTACTTATTCCATCGAACATGACATATCCTGGATAATCAATACTGTACCTCATGAATGTACAATAAAAAGGGAGAGTCAAAAAGAAACCACTGAGATGCCTACATGGACATACAGATGTAGAAAGCCATGGAGATTTCCCAAGGACCATGAATACAAAGTTCAGATGGTCTTTCTTTCCTCTCTGGCACAGTTTGGACAACACAAAAAGATGTTAGGGACTACTGGCTTCTTCACTCAGATTGTGAGCCTCTTCTCCTTTAGCTGCTTTGGTGAGAACTTCCATCCATTTTGTTTGCAACTCCTCATCCTCTGCACTGAAGTAGATCGTCTGTTGTGACTGGCAGAGTTTGACAACATTCTTTGCTTCAAACTTCTCACCCGATTGTGGGATGTCAACTTCATAGCCTGGTAAGGGTATACTGCGTGGAATCCGTCCATCCTAAAACAGATGAAGGAAGGAAGGCAGGTAGGACTTGAACACAAAATAATTAACTGGGCAAAATATTTTAGAAAAGAAGCTGTTGGTTCATTTTAGTGCCAAGAATATTCTGGTCATGTCTTCTGTTTCAGGGCAAAGCATGTATTTAAAACACAAACTGTAGGGATAACATTCAGTGGTACCCTGACTTAAGAGCAGCTCGACTTAAGAGCAATTCAACAACAGCGGAAAACTGTTGGCATTTTAACTGCCACCGTACAAATTTTAGATATGGTCAGCTCGACTTACAAATATTTTTCCATGTTTTTCATTCTTAACTTATTTTTTTTCAATTTTTTAGATAGGTACCCTGACTTAAGAGTAATTCAACTTAAGAGCCTGCATTCGGAATGGATTAAATTCGTAAGTCGGGATACCACTGTAATATTATATTTTAAATTCCCACAAGACAGTATATTTTCAAAGCAATCAGTTTCTTTTAACAAGAAGTTTCTCCATTAGAGATCTGAAATAATAATGACATTAAAACTTGAGGAGAGCTTTTAACTGGACAATCGTAAGAAAATATTACAGCACTCATACTCATACAGAACCCTGTGGCCGAGATGGGCACGAAATGGAAAAATAATGTTTCATTTCGTTTCGCTTGTAACAATTTTTTAAAGTAGCTTCAAGGACCGAATGTTAGAGGAGCTTCCTCAAGTGATTCTAGGTAACCCCCTGAAATTTGGAAAGATTGGGGGGTCAGGGAGCTGAGTTATGAAGCTCCAAAGGGGGTACCCCTAGGGAAAATATTTTTATTGGAATCGGAATTGGAGCCAAGCCATGCAGGCTTGCCCAGAGCTTGGCTTCTGAAGTTCCGACGGATTCAATTAGATTTTTTCCCCCTAGGGGCACCCCCTTTGGAAGTTCATAACTCAGCTCCTTGACCCCCAAACCTTTCAAAATTTTGTGGCCCTTCAGGGAAGAGTTTGAGGCCCCCTGACATTGATTCCTCTAGGGCGAAATGTTTTGTTCTAGAGGGAAAAAATTGTGTTTTGTGATGAAATGAAATACATCCTACCATTTTGTTAGGTAACGAAGTAATTTTTTACCTAACAAAACGATGAAACAGTGTTTCATTTCTTCATGCTCATCTCTACCCTGTGGCTTTACATGGCTGCTGACTGTTCCTTTTAGGACCCCCAAAGTAAGTAGGACCGCACCCATTTCCCCCTACCATGTAGATGATATAAAGCAAAGTGTTCTGCTTATATACCGCCCCATACCACTTTAAGTAGTCTCTGGGTGGTTTACAAATTTAATTACAGTGTGCAGGCTACACATTGCTCTCCCCCCCCCAGCAAGCTGGGTACTCATTTTACCGACCTCGGAAGGATGGAAGGCTGAGTGAACCTTGAGCCTGCTACCTGGGATTTAAATTTCTTTTAAAAATGATTTTTGGACCCTTTCTCTTCCCATGAATGCTAGATTTTGACAACTGCTTCTCTTTGATTTATTCTTCTACAATCAAGGTCCTAATCCTTGCTGTTGCTTTCAATCACAGAGCAGATTATTAACATGTCAAGTTACAGAAGGGATTACCAGAATTGTCTTTTCCTGGGGATATGTACAATCATATTTTAATTTAATTGTATTTTAACTAAATGTTGAACACCGCGCTGGAATTTAATTAATGAACAGTGCTGTATAAACAGTTTAAACAAATTATCCCTTTCTGGTAAAAAAAAAAAACAGAGGCGGGCACAGAGTTCTATACTTTGAAAACATCACCTTCGTGCTACATCCAATGCCTGCCTTCCTGGAATGCTGACCAAACGGAAGAACAAGATGGCCCGAGATGATTCAGCTTTTCTAGTGCAGAATAAATTGTGATAGCACAAGGGACTACTTAATTACAACAAACCTTTAAATTCAATTAGATGTTAGTATTAAAGGAATTGGAATACATCCTAGGACTGTGTAGCTTGCCCAAGGACACACAGGCTGGCTCTTATCCCAGGAGATCAATGGGGAGTTTAACTCCCAGTGGTGGCAAACCTTTGGCACTCCAGATGTTTTAGACCACAACTCCCACAGTCCTTTGTCATTGGCAATACAGGCTTGGAATTCTGGGAGTTGTGGTCACTCACTGAGCCATCCAGAAAGCTGCAATAGCATTAGCAACTTCTTATTCTTTGCTAATGACACCTGGCTCCTAAGACAACATAGGGTGCAGCTAAGTTGGCTCTCTGTGCTTGATGACTTTCACCCCAAAGGGTGCATGCAAGCATCTTCTCTGAACAATTTGTCACACTACACCTCTTCTCTGCAGATTAAATGTAAAGATCGTTCATATTTCTTTATTAAACCGGTGTGTGTGTGTGTGATTTAACTCTAAAAATATGAGAGTTGAGGAATCCTATTTGTTTCATGCATTATCAAAACACTTTCTCAGCACTTCTGCAAATGGACACATCTATATCGTCAGCTCCCTCCTGGATTCACACCCTAATGTGGCAAGCAGTTTTCACTGTGTCGGAGAAGCTAAGAGCAGTGCTTTTCAGGAAGCTAGCTTCTGCTACAAGTCTGGACACCTAGTAAGGTAACACACTGTAGAATGATCAAAGTCTGAGAACACTCACACTAGAATCCTAAATACAACTTTTCAGTGACTTGCACATAAAGATGAAGAGACCTGTTACAATAATTAGTGCAGAGAAATAGACAACAAAGCAATAGCCCTCAGACTGGAAACGTTTAATATAAATTGCAATCCTGAAGAAAGAAGACATCAATAAGTACATTAATTGCTACCCAAGCAAAGTGATGCTCAAGATTTTACAACATTTATGAAATAAATATGCCAAATGTTCATGGTACACTCAGCAAAGAAACAAGTGCTAGTGGTCATAATGCAAATATACTGGAGGCTACTAAAAAAAATGGAATGCAAATCATGAGAGATGGTGAACTTTTTGTGGATCACGAAAATCTATGGATTGTTCTAAAAGAAGTGGGCATGATTCAACATTTGTTTGCTATGCTATATTATCTACACCCTGGACAAAAAGCAACTGTTAAAACAGAATATGGAGAAACCAGATGGTGCCATAGCAGAGTGTATTTTATTGCAATATTAAATGGTGTGCTCACAAAATCTGCACATTTATTAGTTAATTTTGAATGTCTGGCACACTAACTGGTTGCTGACAATGAAGTACATGACCCATCATATAACCTGAGAATTCATGTTCTGAATTGGACATGATCAAAAATTTAACTCCTTTAAATATGATTAAATTCTTACCTGATATCCTCCTTGTAGATATAAGACAAGTGGTTCAGTTTTTGGAATGGTGGCCCATACTTTACACCATGTGTTTCCTTTTTCTTGGAATAGGAGGTAGCTGCTGAAAATACTGTTTTCTTCTCCGTAAATGCTTTGTTTCTGATTAAAAAACAAACAAAGCCAATGTATAGTCATGTTCTTACGCTGAAAGCATTTACACTTTATGCTATATATTTTAGTGGTTTACACTTAAAATATTTGTTCATGTAAAATGAACATGCACACCAGTGTGATTACACAGGTATCAGGTTTTAAACATTCAAGGGTTTGAGCATCGCTGCAGAGAGAAAAAGGATGGAACAACCTAAATGTAGGTGCTGACCCACTGTTCTTTGTAGTGCTGTGTTAAAAATTCCACCTCTACAGCAGAAGTTGAGAACAGCAATTAAGATGACACACTTACTTTCAGACTTAAAGTAGGTTGGGAGGCAACTCAAAATTAACAAGGGAGCTGCTTCAGCACAAATCAGTAGGATCAGACTAAAATACGGCTGCACACAGAAAGGAAAACTGCTGGTTTCGGGGATAGAGGGTGCAGCGGGCATGAAGTTTACAGTATGTTCCCTCACCCCCCCACCCCCACACACATATCCCCCCCCACACACACGTCTGTTGTAACAGCCCTGTTCCAAGCCCACTTGGAGGCAATACTCATAGCATTGAATGAGATTTCATTATAAGTAAGTAAACATAGTATTGTGGGATAAAGCCTAATCAGCATACTATAAACATGCCATCTCTGAAGCTTGGAATGTGAACAATCTTGTTAAAGCAGGTCTCCTAAT
>JAHTLZ010000015.1:36228963-36242052 GCA_023846285.1 Phrynocephalus versicolor | reverse complement strand
AATAATAATAATAATAATAATAATAATAATAATAATAATAATAATAAAGACAATCTGGCAAGAAAATGGCTGGGACAAAACAATACAATCAATAGACAAACACACAGCCGTGCACTCAGTAATCACCAAAACTTTCCATAAAGAGCCAGGTCTTCAGACCTCTCCTAAAGGCCAGCAGAGACTCTGCCAGCCTAATCTCCGTGGGCAGTTTGTTCCAAAGTGCCGGGGTGGCCACCGAGAAAGCCCAATTGTGGGTAGAAACCCTTTGGGCCTCCCTCGGAGTGGCTACCTGGAGGGAGAAGGCCAGCGAAGCGCTGGTCAGTTGGGATGAAGCTGACCTCTGGGAGATCTGCTCCGCCAGATAGTCAGGTCGCAAGCCATGGAGGGTTTTGTAAACCAAAACCATTACCTTGAACCTTATTCGGGAGGCAATAGGTAGCCAATGGAGGCGAGCGGTCAAACCTGCCCACACCCAACCACCAGCCTGGCCACCACATTCTGCACCCGCTGCAGTTGCTGAAGAAGGGTCAAGGGTAACCCCATGTAAAGAGCGTTACAGTAATCTATCCTCAAGCTCACCAGTGCCTGCACTACCGTCCTAAGGGAATCCACGTCCAGGTATGGGTGAATCTGGGCAATCAGCTTAAGCTGGAAGAAGGATGCCCTGGAAACAACTACCACCTGGGCTTCCAAGGACAGAGCTGGATCCAGAACGACACCCAGACTTCTCACTCTACCCGCCAGCTGGAGGGTCAATCCCTCCAAACTGGGGAGAGGGCCACTGTACTCATCTGGGGATCCCCTGAGTAACAGAACCTCAGTCTTATTGTGGCTGAGCTTGAGCCTGTTAGTCCTGATCCATTCCACGGCCACAACCAGGCAGCAGTCAAGGGTCCGCACAGCCTCCGTTGCAGAGGTGGAATAGGAGAGCTAGAGCTGCATCCATGAGCACTGGATATAGGCATGCATAGTATAGGGCAGTGGTGGTGAAACTTCAGCACGCCAGATGTTTTTGACCACAACTCCCAGTCCTTTGTCATTGGCTATAAATGCTCAGAATTCTGGGAATTGTGGTCCAAAACATCTGGAGTGCTGAAGGTTCACCACCACTGGTATAGGGTGTATGTGCTTGCCAAGAGGGGTTGCAATGACAAGATCAGTGCGGTGTCATTTATTTGGGTATTACCCTGATATCTGCAAGCTCACTAACAGGGGCCAGGAGGGAGCAGCAGTGAAACCAGACACTAAAAATGCATAAAGAATGCATAAACAGAAAGTGACTGAGGAGGCTAGAACTGAGAGACAATGAGTGCCAAAATAAATGTCTTGAAAGGCTTTTTCAGTTTCTATGGATGCAGTTCTACTCACTGAATGGCTGAAATCCTGTTGTGTAGCTCATCTGCACAATGGGAATGACATCAGCTGCAGGATTACATAGGATTACATAGCTGCTATTTAAAAGCTTCCTTCTGTGATTTCAGGATGGGTATGACTCATACACAAAGCAACAAATCTGAATGCATCTCAGAATCACGAAAGCAAACTATAAATTTGCTGCAGTCTGGCACTAGCAACACTCCCATTATGCTGTTGATTCCACCTAACAGGATTTTAGTCAATACATGCTAATTAGCTTAAAGGATGAAACTGTAAATGAAATACTGTAACACACCTTCTCTATTTAACTTTAATTTATTACTGTATATTTTCCCAAATTTTCTACACAGACCTCAGATTTTATTTGCATATCAATACCAAAAAGGAGAGCATTTTAATTATTGGAGAATATATTGTAACAAGGAACAAATTGGATTAATTGTCCTTCAACACTTACTGATGAATCTGGGAGATGCTCATCTTCTTGGGAAAAAGAGTTATTAAAAGCCTTAAATGTTTCACTGTTCTGTTTATGTTTTTCAATTGTTGCTTGAATGACCTGAAATAGAAGCCCAAAAAGAAAAATAACCAAAATGAACCTTCAATATTTAGCAAAAATATTTTTAGATAATAAAAGACAACTTTAAAAAGTTGTAGATGGCATTTCTTTAGCTGTTCTTATAAAACTAAACATTTTCAAACATTAAATACAAAAGTTGAAATTGAAGCTAGATTGTGCTCTGCCAGAGTGCGGAGCTGAGACCTCTGTTTTAACAAAAAGCAAACAGGGTAACCAGAATTCCATATCTGAGATGAGTAAGTAGCTTCTGGGGATGGGGCTTTCATATTTTATTTTATTTTTAACTATAAATATCCTATTTCTCCATTATGGGAATTCCAAATGACAGATATTTTTACAGATCTCTAAATGAGGCTCACTTGTGGTGTGTGTGTGTTTGTGTGTGTGTGTGGGGGGCTGATGGGGAGGCCTAAACTAAAAGATCTGTCTACTTTCCTGCTCTGAAGGGTTGGGGGGGAAACAGCTGTCACTGGAAGTTTGGGGAGGGGTCTTTTTCGTGTGTACACTTTATTTTTTACAGAATTACTTGTTGTAAGACACCCTGTGACTTTTTTTTGTAGGGCGAGATACTATGATCATATTTGCTCGCAAACCCTATATGTAGTTTAATTCATTCAATTAAGAGATAAACCTGGAAATGGGGTGCATTCAACTAGCAAACACACTTAGTAAAAATGATAATAACCTGAATCCACTCTTTCTTCTCTTCTTCTGTCCTACGAAACAAGAAAACAAATATTTGTTTGCTTTTCTGGAATTTCAACAAAGTGGCACATTAAACAGTGACCATTCTAGTGCATTATATCCAGCAATTATTTTACTATCTGCAATGTCATAAGCAAAACTCATTATGCTGTTGATCACTTCAGCAAATTATGAAAATTCATTATTTGTGATTAGAATCTGGTATCCCATCTGTACTCAAGCATCCCATGACTTAATGATACCTTGAAACAGAACTTGCTACAACACGTATTTTTATAAGATGTTTTAGAGTACAACAATTATCCCCTCAGCCCACTAGCTGGCTGGGCCTGCTGGGCAGTTGTAGCCTTAAGAATCTAAAAGGCACTAAACTGAAAAAGGCTAAATGCTTTTTAAAAATTCAAAATAAATATATACACGGAACAAAATCTGTACCTAGCTTGCAGTTCCAAGGATCTCTTTTTTCCTGTTATTGAGAATGTATGGGCCACGTTTTGCTTGACAATTTCCTGGACCTAGAAAATCAGACCAGTATTTTGGTATTTGTAAAAATTCAATTTTTGTCACGTTTGTGATTATCAAACAAATCTTTGATAGCCCTCTAAAAGTATAGCAGAAAAAAAGATTAAACTAGTCAACTGCTACCAATGATATGCTACCAAGCTTCTACTTGAGACAGGTCAGAAAGCTCCAACCTCCCAATGGGATTCGGACTCTAGTGTTGGGATAAAGGCACCCAACAATTTTTATCACTTTCACAGTTAGCACTAAATGTTTCTGTACAAAACCGAACAGCCACCTATATCCTATATAATTCAACACAGACACAAAGTCAAACAGAAAAGAACACCTGATAGATCCCAAAGACATAAACAACCCACTATTTCTTCTATTAACTCTTGCAACATGACAGCGATCCTATTTTCCTACAATGCGAATCAAAGATACACAATGTACACATATTATCTCTGATATTAGCCAAGAAAAAAAGAATGCCATCCTCACATCGAGGAGCAATTTTTATTGCCTTTTTACCCTATGAATATAATTCATGAAAAAGAATTAAAATTGATTGTTAGGGTCTCAAAAGTGGATTGTATCTAAACTGACATCTCCATGTATGTTTGGGCTCTTCCCTTTCACAGAAGCCACAAAGATCCAGAAGAAGTATCATGCTAGGGCAGGCAATATGGACGGCAGAGGTTTTGTTTTATGTTGTTTTGTTTTTATTATTACTATTTCCCTTTCCTCTAGGCAGCCGCCAATGCAACCTTCTGTTATGGTCTGGATATGTCACCTCATAATGTGGTACAGCATGAAGGGACACTGGGGGCTGTAAGAGAAAGGAGAAATAGCAGAATATCACTGCGACAACTGCTTTTTCCAGTGAAATTCCACTGAATGCAATTACTTCCCAATGAGAAGAGGCTTTAAACCTCTTAGACAGCATTGGCGTCCATATTGTGGCTGAAGAAATGTATACTGTATAACTGTCTTAACTCTATATTGATTCACCAATAGTAGAAAAAAACCCAGAAGCTTTCCACCAGAATAGGTTCTAGCTGTTGCGGTCTGCGGTCTTCTTCTCCTTAAGGCATGGTCATATGACCTTCCCCTTTTTTCTTGTAGTTCCATGCACACCAGCAGTATGTCCTTTCTGTCAGATACCCTGTATTTTATTCTGTTTATGCACTCCAAGTGCTTGTTTACCAAATGAATCCTAAATACATAGAGAGAGAAAAAAAGACACAAACCTGTAATCCTGCAATATCGAGCTTCTCTCGAACACTGAATTTCTGCCCTATAAGTCTCAGCTTGGGCACACAGTACAATACCATGCTGTTAAACTGAAATTGGGGAAAGAATATCATGAAAACTGTTCAGAAAAATCAGTTCAATATTTAACTTCAAAAGCAAAGTGTTCTGCCTATATACCGCCCCATACCACTTCAAGTAGTCTCTGGGTGGTTTACAGTTTAATTACAGTATGCAGGCTACATATTACTTCCCCCCGACCCAGCAAGCTGGGTACTCATTTTACCAACCTCGGAAAGATGGAAGGCTGAGTCAACCATGAGCCTGCTACCTGGGATTGAACCCCAGGTTGTGAGCACAGTTTAACCTGCAGTACAGGCATTTAACCACTGAGCCACGGGGCTCAGGGGGAAATGGTTTGCCTTGTGTTAAAAGACTGTACTTCATCTCTCCAAGTGCTCTTGACCAGAAAAAAATTGATAGAAACTGAATTCATGGGATACAGTATTTTCAGTGGTCTATTGCCTGATCTTTCATTTGTATTTTATATTGAACACATGGCTCCCTTTTATTTCTATGTACTGGGCATTTTCCTCCAAAGACCAGTAGCAAAACATTCAGCAGTTAATGGCTGAATGGCACTTATATGTGATATCCAAAACGCTGCCACTGATATACCTTAATTTTGGTGCAGAAACATCCAGTTTATGTTTGGGAAAGTTGAGAGGTCTAACAATATATCTGGTGGCAATGAGTTAGTTTGATGTGTGCGATCTAGTACCATAAGTACTAATGTGAAGGCAGCTGGCAAACCAAACCAATCCTCAAGCCAATCATAGACTGTCTACGAAGTGAAATCATTTTAAAAAAACTTGTTTCAAAGGGGGAGGTGAAGCATTCTTGAAAAGTGTGCCGACTGTTGGGAAAAGGCCAAAAATCTGATGTAAAGAAAATATATGTCTACAAAACAGGAAAACAAGAAATTAGATAACTCACCAGAAATAGATACCTATCTTGAGCTGTGCCATTCTTTGCTGATAGCTTCTGAATGTGGCCCTCTTTAATCAACTCATTGGCTGGATTAACGATATCCTCTTCTCCTCCAAGCCGCTCGTACACTTCTAACAATTTGTGCATTTTTTCCTGCAAGCACAAAATGGAAGGCAAATTAGACTATCTAGCGTCTGTTTATTAGCACAGCAGGAGAAAAAATAATTTGATTTAAAAATAATTTGGTAAGAATAATGCTCAAGGCAAGTAACAATAAAATACTGAGATATAAATCCACTGGAGGGCCTCCTCCGAGAAAATAACATTTATCTGTGTAAATATGAGAGGCCTACCCCCCCCTTCTCAATGCAGCCTCCTCAGGCATCCCAAAAAACTGTTCTGGAGAGCTGAGACCACCACCGTCACCCTGAGCTAACTTGTGAGAGCTGAAAAGGAATGTAACACTATTTAATTCTATTGTTTAATTCTAGATTTAGATCATAATTATAAACAAACCAAAAGGAGAGATTAAGAACACATCATAATAAAATAATTATAGCCTAATCAAAAAATGGAAAACGAATAAAATGCAATTAAGACATACCTACATAAAATAATTAATCAGAACCCATAAATCAAAATCTCACATCAGCGCCTGAGTAAACCACTGATATATAACGGCTAAAATTCTGTTATAGCCACAGGCATGAAGTGGGTTGTTCTCTCTTGACAAGCTGCCTTTTCTACCATCTGTCACATGATGCTTTGAAAAGCTAATTTCAGAAACAGTATTCAGTTATATGCATGAAGGAGAGCCTGTAGGAAAGGAAAGGAATGACATGCAGTGGCTTTTCCACGCTCATGTGCAGCAGGGATGGGCAAATTGTATCCCATGGACCACATGCATCTCCTGGCCTTTTTTTTTTTTTTTGAAGCCCATAAAGACTTCCCCAATAGGAATCACCATGGCAACAGAGAATCTCAAAGGCAACATAGAATCACTATTATTTAACAGATAAAAGTTTTCACAAACTCAGGTAACCTCAGTGAACAGGACTTTTTCATACAGAAGGAGGCATTATCCTAAACAACCTGGTCCTAGGCTGTTTTGGTCAAAACCTTAAATTCGGCTTAGCGGCAAACATACGAATAGTGCACTGGTGTAGTCAAGGTGCGGCAGCCAATTCACCCAAATGACCCAACAGTAAAACAAAAAAGGAGCAATATAGTAGATGCGGCCCAGTGCAGTGGGGATTGTGCAGACCTCTAGCCTACATTGGAGAAACTAAACAGCCATTAAACAGAAGGGATGGCCCAACATAGGAGGGCTAACAGCACAGGACCAGAATCAGCAGTACACCTCCATTTGAAGGACAAAGGGCACTCTTTCAAAGATCTTATGAGCCTATTTCAGACCAGGGTGACAAGAGGTCAAAGCGGACTATAAGATGGAGGACTCGCACTAGCTTTATTCAGACTGATGAAGCTGCTTAGATGAGGAGCAAAACGTTTCTATCTCTCAAGAAAAAGAAGTCCAGTTGCCATGACTCAACTTCCAGATCCTACTAAGTATCCTCAGCCTCACCGTTTGCACCAGCTGCAGCTTCCAAACTTTCAGAACCAGCACAGCTCCCTCATATTGATAACACTATGCAGCAAATCCAAAACTTAATGCTTGTAACTGCTTTAAGTTGATCTGAGACAGTACTGAAGACAGGACAAATTCTCCAGCACCATACGTCATAATAATAGAGGGATGAATCATAGTCCCCTCCCCTCCCATGTTATTCTCTGAAACCACTCCCACAAGTATGAGGAGGATCAGAGTAATGCTACACCTGTAAATCCCTAGCCCATGCATTCCTTTAAGGAGGATATTGTTTGTCCATAACAGTGAAGGCTACTGAGAGGTAGAATAAAATGAACAGGATCATGTTCTATTTCACTCTCAGTAAAACCCCTCCCTCTGTAGTGTTTCTTCTAGGAAAGAGTGCAGTTGAACCATAACTCAGCACCTGGCTTCAAAAGGGAGCAGACATTGACCTAAAAACACTAACACAATTCAGCCTTACAGGAAAAAAACAGGTAGCATCTGAAATAAGGTTTCCTAATAACACTTAGAAGCATCTCAGTATCATTTGGTGTCTGGAGCCTGATAAAGCAAGAGGAACAAGACTTTTAGTGTCTTAACAGGGATGATAAAAACAACTCTGAAATGCAAACCAGAAAAAGGGAAGAAGCCACAACCGTTTCCTGTCAAGAACGCCCAGACAGAGGAAGATGTGCTAATACACGGTCTACAACCATTTCTTACAAAAAACAGAAGCAACACGAGGAGGGGAAGGAAGCCAATACTTAGATCAACAAGACAAATGTGAAGGTTAAATTAGGGGTTATGGGACTGGGGGAGGGGGAAGTCTCTAATTTCTGAAAATCGCTGCCACTGGATGATCTTCCACAGACAGGCTTTAAATGAGTAAAGCTAAATTATTGCAAGCAGAACTTCTTTTTGCTTTTGAAAACAATAAGCATAATGAGATGCTGATAACAGTCAATAGCTTTGGTGCATAATAACATGTTGGATCACAGACTATTATCCTAACAGCATGCTTAATTACGAATGGCTTCTATGTGTCATTATAGCTATTCTCTTGAAAAGAATCTGAGCACTGAGTTTCAGCTGTTTTCTTGATAATAAGTATAACCTCTGCCCAGTATTCTGCAGTCAGCAGTCAATTCCTATTGGGTATGTCTGTGAAGATTCTCAGTCACCCAGGTGAGTTTATCTGGAAGTTGAGTCATGGCAACAGGACTTCTTTTTCTTGAGAGATAGAAACATTTCACTGCTCATCCAAACAGCTTCATCAGTCTGAATAAAGCTAGTTGCGAGTCCTCCATCTTATAGTCCACTTTGACCTCTTGTCACCCTGGTCTGAAATAGGCTCATAAGATGAACCATGGCCTGAACAGCAGTACATCTCCATTTGAAGGACAAAGGGCACTCATTCAAAAATGAGGATGTACACATATTAAACAGAGAAGATAGGTGGTTTGAAAGAGGGGTCAGCGAAGCCATTCATGTGAACATCGAAAATCCCTCTCTTAACAGAGATGGGGGTCTCAGGCACAGTCTATCTGCTACTTATCAGGCTGTGCTTTCAACAATAACCAGACAAATCAAAAAGCTTTCACCACCAAGGATATAGCTAACAAACCATACTTTATGGGTTTCAGCACCTTTGGCCACTGTTCACCTTACGGCTATGGATACTGTTGTCTACCTAACAATCCTATTCAGGCCATGGTTTATGTTATAAGCCTATTTCAGATCAGCGTGACAAGAGGTCAGAGAGGACTATAAGATGGAGGTCTCGCAACTAGCTTTATTCAGATTGACGAAGCTGTTTGGATGAGCAGCATCCATTTCTTCTATCTCTGAAGAAAAAGAAGTCCAGTTGCCATGACTCAACTTCCAGATTCCTATTCGGTGTTCCAGATCCGTAAAGTCCTAACAGATACCAGTGCAGCTCAAAGATGTACGCTGGTTTTTTAAAACCTGTCTTTAAAGTCTAAGCCAATCATCTTCTCTTCAACACAATCAAACCATACAATTTAGAATAATCAGGAAACAAGTTTCACTGAACATGTTCATATGATCATGCTGCTAATTTGCAAGAATGACTTTAAACCAGCTAGTCGCCACATTTACAATATACAGGAAATGTAATTCAATAGAAGAAAATTCAAAGTCACATAAATCACTGGTAACTAACAGGCAAGAAAGTGAAAATATCGTATCCTCCAACGTATTTTATTTTTGAGTATTTTTACCCCACCTTTCTCCTTGGAAAAGGACCCAAGGCAGCTTACAGTGATTAGGGATGATATACAGTCTAGTACAATTAAAACATGTTCAAGTATTGAGAACAGGGAATTGAGGGACATCTTACAGCATTAATAGACAACATTACATTAAAGCTACAAGAGAAGGTGA
The DNA here is from genome assembly GCA_023846285.1 of Phrynocephalus versicolor. Classification (NCBI taxonomy): domain Eukaryota; kingdom Metazoa; phylum Chordata; class Lepidosauria; order Squamata; family Agamidae; genus Phrynocephalus; species Phrynocephalus versicolor. The sequence continues at coordinate 36,232,651 of JAHTLZ010000015.1, read as the reverse complement.
GCAGTTAAAAGGAAAGTAAAGTTCCACGTAAAGTTATGAGTGATGGAAACTAACACTGAAAACAGAGTGCCAATGTAATCACATAAGATTGTAAGTAATGAACACAAAGTCTATGTGATCATATAGATTCATATAAAAGAGACATAAGAGATAGTCCATCATTCAGGGAAACCTTGCCTGAAGGGACAGGTCTTTGCCTGTTTCCAGGAAGATAGAGAAGAGGCAGTCGTGGCTTCCATTGGGAGGGAATTCCAGAGTCTGGGTGGAGGAGCCGAGAAGGCCTTTTCATGAGTTCCCATGAGATGTACCTGTGAGGGTGGCGGAATGGAGAGAAGGGCCTCTCCTGATGACCTTAACACCTGCACTGGTTCATAGTGGTTCATAACCACTGGTTCACTGGTTCCAGCAGCTTGGGGGTGCTCCTGGACCCCGTTCTAACTATGGAAGCCCAGGTGGACTCAGTGGCCAGGGGTGCCTTCCTTCAGCTGCGGAAAATATACCAGCTCCGCCCTTACTTAGACAAGCAGAGTCTCATGACAGTTACGCATGCACTGAAAACATCCCGTATTGATTACTGCAATGCACTTTACGTGGGGCTGCCTTTGAAGATGGTCCGGCAATTGCAACTGGTTCAGAATCGTGCGGCGCGGCTGGTAAGTGGTGGGGCCGCCAGGGATCACATCAAACCGATCCTGCGTAACCTGCATTGGTTACCAGTTGCTGCCTGAGCCCAATTCCAAGTGCTTGTTTTGACATATAAAGCCCTAAATGACTTAGGACCTAGATACCTGAAGGACCGCCTCCTACCAGGCAATTAAGATCGAGCCAGGGAGCCCTTTTGAAAGGGCCATCCCTCAAGGAGGTGAGAGGAATGCTTGTAGACATAGGGCTTTCTCGGCAGCTGCTCCCAAGCTATGAAATGCCCTCCCGATTGAGATCCGCCTGGTGCCAACACTGATTACATTTTAGCGCCAGGTAAAAACCTTCCTATTCCAGAAGTTTTTTAATTGATACAATATAGACTGTGGGTTCGCTGATGGCAATTTTAGGATAATGATTTTAGTGTAAGGTTTTTATTATTGCTTGATGATTTATTGATATTCTATTTCTAACTATTTTAAATTCTTTTAATTCTTTTGATTGTAAGCCGCCCAGAGACCTTTGGGTAGTGGGCGGCATATAAGTTGAATAAATAAATAAAATAAAAATAAATAAAAATAAATAATGTGAGATTCAATCTTTGAGGTAGCTAGGACCCAGGCCATACAGTGCTTTATAGGTCAAGGTCCGTACCTTGAATTGTGCCCGATAGCTGATGGGCAGCCAGTGGAGCTGCTTTAATAGAAGTGTAATGTGATCTCTGTACTCTGCTCCAAACTGCAGTCTGGCTGCTGCATTCTGGACCCATTGAAGATTCCTGAGACTTTTCATTGGTAGTCCAACATAAAGCACATTACAGTAGTCTAGCCTGGACGTCACTAGGGCATGTGTCACCATGGCCAGAGCTGGTTTCTCAAGAAGTGGGCGTAACTGGAATACTAGCCTTAATTTTGCAAATGCACTCCTGGCCACAGCAGTGACCTGGGCATCCAAGCTCAAGGATGAGTCCAAGTGCAACCCTGTTTTTTCATTTTTTAACAACATACACATCATATATATACAGCAAATGTAGAAAGGTACTGATTTATGCTTCAGCTTGGTCTACACAAGAAAGCTTCAATCAGCATGGAAACCATCATTAAGGCTCTCTATGGTAATGAGGAAATCACGGATTCAAATGAGCATTTCAGTTAATGGTGCAAATGATGATGTTTTACACATTTTCTACTCACCATCTTTCGGATGGCTGCATTTGAATGGTTTGCTGCCGTAGAAATGAGCTCCAGTGATTCTGCAAGATAGGCAGGAGCGGTTATACATTCTTAGGATTGTTATCAGTTAATAGTGCACTTTTATTTACTGGCACATACAACCTGACTTCAAAATTGCTGCTGCGCAGAAATGGATCGTTGCATCCTACCTCTGGGCTTCTCCAGGTCAAATGTATGTACAAAATGTTCTATTTAATATACTATTTTTTTTAAGAAAAGAAAAGGAAAGGAAAGAAAAGAAAACAAGCTACAAATAATCAGATATAGCACAGAGTGGTCAGCTATTTCAAGGTGAAAAATATGTTAACAGACTCCAGTCTCAAGATTCAATAAAGGGTTGAGAGCTAAAAAGCATGTTACATGTGATCATGTATAGTGCTCAGGGACAACCCTGTACCCACTATATTCTCCACACATCTTAACTTCACTACTTCAAGGAAATCTTCTAGCCCCACAAATCTACTTTTGCCTCTTAAGACAGACATAAAACTGTAATTATGCTGAAAGCGAAACTTTGACTTCCCTCATGAAAATTTGATTGGACTGCTTTGTACCTGGGGTTCTGAATAGGGATGGATACAAAAAATACAGTTTTGCTTCGTTTCTCCCTACGTTTCATTTCGTTTCATTTTGTAATTAATGATTTTTTTAAAAAAAAATGTTAAAAAAACAAAATGAGAAACGAAATGAATCCCCTACCGCACCAGCGCTATTGCTGGTGCAGCGGGGGACTTTTAAAAGCCTCCAGCCCACCATAATAAGGCTGGTGGGCTAGAGCCTGTTTTAAATGTCCCACTGCAACCGGGATTTCAAAACCCTCCAGCACACACCCCCTTTTTTTGGGGGGGGACAGGGAGTGCTGTGAGCTAAGGGGGCAGTCCTCACTGCCCACAGCATCCCCTGTCCAAAACACCACCCTGAGAAGAGGGGGTGGCACGGGAGAAAGGAGCAGTGAGGCTAGGCCGCGAATTTACTGCTGCCTGGCTGCACTGTTCTCCCTGGCCGCCCACCTCCCAGCTGGGATTATTTGACAGCTCCAGCTGTCAAAACCAGCTGGGAGGCAGGCAGGAACTGAACAGGAGAACAGCCGGTGTATGTTGCTGCTGAAGCACGATCTGGCAGCGGCTCCCTGGTTTCGATTCCTCCTGAACTGAAATCATCATTTTGGTTTGGTACAGGACGACACGCTGTTTCCCATTTTGTTTCAAAACGGTTAGAAAGTTACAAAATGATGAAACAGTGTGTCGTTTTTCATAAGGTGCCCATCTCTAGTTCTGAACTATCAGAAAACATTCTGTGTCGTCATGTCAAATTCAGCCAAATGGCAGTAGAGTCTTTACTGGGACACAAATGATACAATGCAAAAGCTACATGATGCATATTCTGCAAAACACATAGTTTTACAAGTCCAATAACATGATGCAACTTTTCCCACACCATGGACACATTCTGATGGAAAACATGATTTTTAAAAAGGCCTTGAAACAAGCAGCACACTATACAAAGCTGGTTCTTTTTACCAATGTAGATTAAAACAGTACATACTTTCAGCATCTTTCCTGTCTGGCGACTCTCCAGGAAGTTTTTTAAGATAATCCTTAAGGAGAAGCTCATAGCGTGGAATTCTCTGCACAGGTTCCAGCATGTGGTGCTGTAACGTCAGATTCCCACATATTTCTTGTTTCTGTAATACAGAGAAGGGGGATTCTGTCATTGTTATTTTTCATATATATATGCGCAAACCATTTGCTGAAGTAGAAACTGCTGGTCTAATAATAATAATAATAATAATAATAATAATAATAATAATAATAATA
>JAHTLZ010000015.1:36188357-36228953 GCA_023846285.1 Phrynocephalus versicolor | reverse complement strand
TAATAATAATAATAATAATAATAATAATAATAATAATAATAATAATAGGCTAAAAGTGTAGATAGGTTTTCAAAGAAGGCAAATGTGCCTGGGTAATAGATGTACAGGTTTCCAAAATAAAAGAAAACAGATGAAGGAAGGTACAAAGCAAAGTGTTCTGCTTATATACCGCCCCATACCACTACAAGTGGTCTCTGGGCGGTTTACAATTTTAATTACAGTGTGCAGGCTACACATTGCCCCCCCAGCAAGCTGGGTACTCATTTTACCGACCTCGGAAGGATGGAAGGCTGAGTGAACCTTAAGCCTGCTACCGGGGATTGAACCCAGGTCGTGAGCACAGATTTACCTGCAGTACAGGCATTTAACCACTGCGCCACGAGGCTCTTTGTATCACACTGAAACAAAGCTTACAGTTACAGATAGCTTCTCTCTTCCTGAAACTCTAATTTTAACCTTACAAAATTTCATGCTAGAGTAGGTCTCCTTCATTGAATGCTACCCACTTGACATTCCTTTCTTGTCTCTTAGAACAAGTAAAACAGAAACAACTTATTTCTATCAGATTTCTCACAAAACAAAATGAAATTCCAAGGACTGGAAAGTTAATTAAGATACAAAACATTAATCAACACGCTGACATACTCAAGTAGAAACTTTATTTTAACCTTCCTGAGATATGTGATATGAAAACAGCATAATGTTGAAATGTTTCACCAACAATAGTTTGGTTACAGGTTTAGAAAATAGGTAATGAACATGTCATTGTTATTTAATAAAAAGAAGCACTCTTTGCATATCAGGGGGCAAGGCTTAATGGCTTGGCTATCTTCTATAATTCTGTTTCCTCAGCAAGGAATTTGATGCATCTGAACCATCAAATTAGTAATTCAGAACCTGGCTGTAGTGTGCTTGAAAGGAATGTGCATAATAAGTTAATCAATAGTCAAGATTTATGATGCCTTTTTATGTCTTGCCATGACCTTTGAGTAATTACCCACAGCCAAACTACAAATAAATACAGCACCTGAAATAGCTGAAGAGTCATGCATGAAATATCACATAATAGCAATAAACAATGAGTAATGATTCAATTTGTGCATTAACATGCATTTTTAAGTTGTACCCTGTACAGTAAGATCAAAATCAAAGAGATAACATCTCTCCTAGAAATCTATTTTCTATTTGAGAATGTGCACTGACTACTATGTAAACTGGGTTTATACTATGACAAAGTTCCTAGATCTCATGGCATACTAAGTCAAGTAAGAAATACTCTGCAGCAAGCAGTGGAAGAATCTTCATTATGACCATCACCTATTCAGGAACACTAGTTCAAGTTCCCACTTAGTAGAAACAGGTGTTAATAGGAGTAAAATATTTCAGTAGATTTAGGTCTTGATTCAGCAGATTCCACAGATCCATTTCTGTATGTTTTCTATTGTTGTCACATATCGGCCAGTTACTCCCAACTTATGGCAATCCCATCAACGAATGTCCTCTTCAAGATCCTATCATGAACCATCTTGTTCATGGAACCATCTTGCTATGGTCTCCTTTATTGGATCACTTCATTTCACATTAGGTCTGCCACTTTTTTCTACAGCCTCCAACTGTTCTTAGCATTATCATGACTCTTGTCTACTTATGATGAGTCCAAAGTGTGACTGAATCACTTTAGCTTCGAGAGAACTTAGGCTTTATTTGATCTAAGACCTGTTAATTTGTTTATTTAGAAGTCCATGGCATTCACAAATCTCTTCTCCAACATATTTCAAATGAATCATTTCCTCTTTGATCAGCTTTCTTTTCACATATCTACCATAGTATGGATATTATAATCTTGGCCTTGAGCTTCAGAGAAACTTAAAGTTCTTTTTGAGTTCCTTTGGAGTCCATCTTTTGAGTCTCACAGGTTTTTTTTTTACTTTTACTGCGTAGCTTCAGCCTCTTTTGTATTGATGACAGCAATGAAGAAAACCATTTAAAAATAATTTCAGTTTTTTTGTTGCCAACCAAAAAGTGACGTTCTTCTGAGTTTGCCTTATTGACGTTCAACTTAAGTCCTGCTTTTGCACTTTCTTCTACTGTCATGAAGAATCATTTCAAGTCATTGCTGCTTCCTGAAAAAAATATGTTGACATCTGCGGATCTAAAGTCATTAATGTTTACAAGAATTGTAGCTTTTCCTCTGAAATAATTCAGCATTTAAGTTATACATTCTGTATGACAACTGAAAATACAGTAGAACAAAATACATCCTTGTACAGTATTTCAGTAAAGATAGTAAAATAAAAAAACACTTTTGCATCTGGAAAGCGATTTTGTTTCTCCATATTCTTTCATATTAGTGATCTATTATCCAGTATATAAATTACATATCAGGAATATCAAATATTTTGGGATACCATTTCTTTCAGAACAATCCACAGCTTTTAATGATACACATGGTAAAAACAACTTGCTGTGCTGTACAAATCACACACCAATTTTCTTCTGAATTTTTTGACATGATCCATTAGCCAACATACTGTATATTTGAAAAATAATCTCTGGTGTTTCTTCCTTTCTGAATCCAGCTTGAACATCTGCCATTTCTCTACCTGCATTTAAACGTTTTATAATTTTCCACCAGAATTTTTAACTTTGCTTTCTTGGCTTTAAGCCTTTAAGTTTAAATTTGTGGGGTTTGGAGGAGGGACTGACTTGGGATATGGCCATTTTAGGGCCAAACAATGACATGGAAAGGATTTTATGACCAAATAAGCATACCTGTACATTCTGAATTACATCTTTAAAAGAAGATGATCTCTGCATCCACGTGTTCACCAAGTCCATTGCTCTGTCAAAATTCTTGACATACTCTCCATACATCTTTAGAAATGGAGCAAGTTTCTGAAGGATATCCCCTAACCTTGGATTTATGTTCCTATAGAACAAACAAGCAAACAAAACTAAACAGCATGAAAACTAGAAACATAAATTGATTGGGAACTATAAATGTTATACATTTTTATGAGTTATACCCTGAACTGGATTGCTTCCTGCAGCTAGTACAAAAATAATCAAGAGGAGAGACTGTTAAACATTGAGGGAATGATATTCTCGCTTCTTGAAATATCTGGTCTCTTTCAAGTTCTCTGAGACATTCACAGCCTCTTTTGCATTTCATCATTTCAAACAATTTGATGTCATCTGCCATCTCAGCTACCGCATTATTCATCCTGACTTTTCAGATCATTTATTAGCTAGTTCAATAAAAATGAGATTCTTGAGGAAGATTTAATAATGTGAAAATTATCCATTTACATACTCTTCTCTTCGTCATGTCTTTTAATTAGACACCACTACTCCCAAGGATACATAATCTTTAATGTATAAGGCCCACATCTTGGTTTTGGCCAGGGGCACATACTGTATATACTCAACTATAAGCCGAACTGAATATAAGCTAATTTTGCCCCCCAAACTGGGAAAACTTGTTGAATCGAGTACAGTATAAGCCTAGGGCAGTGATGGCGAACCTTTTAGAGACCGAGTGCCCAAACCGCAATTCAGAACCCACTAATTTTTCACAAAGTGCCAATACAGCCATTTAACCTGAATACAGGTGGCTGTGAAGGGGTGATGTCTGGTGCCCACAGAAAAGGCTCCGAGTGCCACCTCTGGCACATGTGCCATAGGTTCGCCAACACTGGCCTAGGATGCCTTCTCCAACTTGCCCTCCGCCACCCTGTCCAAGCTGGATGAGCACTTAAGAGGAGATGGAAGTGCTGTAACTATATTCACTCGAATATAAGCCAAGGGCGTTTTTTTTCCAGCCAAAAATAAGGGCTGAAAAACTTGGTTTATATTTGAGTATATAGGTACTTGTCCCAAATTGCCATGTTTCTTTAGAAGCCTTTGGAGATGAACTTTGATCAAAGATGTTTTTGCAAATGATGTATATTATTTGTTAATAGTATTAGTGTAATTTTTTGATAACCAAAACACAAAATGTATCTTTGATCTATCCCACTCAAAAGCTACATTTTCAAAGATACTGAGTCAAGGCTTCCAACTGAATAAGCCTAGGTGAGCAAGAGTGACTTTCCAGATGTTGCCAGAATACAATCCCATTAAAATTTATGCAGCTCAGCCAATACTGAGAAACATTTGGAGCTCAGTTCAGTAATGTCTACAAGAGCAAATTTTGCCCACTTGTTGTGCAGCTTAGGATAACGGAAGAATGACAGTTACTGAAGCCCTGATACAACCTCCCTATCCTGATAACGTCATTCCTTTGCTAATGAGCCAATGGTACTTTGTCTATTATCTGTATCCTGACCTAGACATGAATCTTATCATGACAGAATGAACATACGAAGCATGTATTTAACAAAGCTACCTCTTTGAAAACAAACACAGTATATCAACAGTATATGTAGAACTGAGCATTGTTGCTTAGTAAAATATTAGAAAGTTCTTAGCACAGAAATGTTTTTAATTCTTTGATTACCCACCACTCTTCTGTAATCCTTGTTTTGAGTTCGGGCAGGAGAAACTGTTCATGGAAGCGATAAATGGAAGAAATATTTGAAAATATTCCTGTTACCACATCAGAAGGAATCCCCGCCTCATTCAATCTAGTGCAAAACACCTGCACAAAAACAGAAACAAAACAATCTAACAAATACCAGAAACAAAAATCCCAGGATTTATACTAACTCAGTGAGGCTGGAGTCTGATACGATGACTCACTGCTTTCTATGGGCTAGTTTAGGAATATTTCCTCAAGACGTCTTCAAGAGAAATGTAAAGTTTATTAAAAGGGTTCCTCAGTCATCAATTTGCAATTAATCACACCTGCTTGATTTCAACATCATTTGCTAGCTGCCCAGGGTGAAAGCCATTATTAAAGCCTGTATTTCTGAACAGTGTTTAGAAAGGGACAAAACAAAGTACAGTACTTCAAATGCAAAACCAATGGAACTTTCTAGATATTTTCTAGTATCTTTTCTAATACCTTTCTGGTGAAGAAAACAGATGTATGGTAAATATAAGTGTCCTTACAATGTAGATCAGTGATAGTTTCTTGCTTCCATATTATACATTGCACAACTGGTTTAAATGCAACAGACCTATGAGTCAGCTGTTACAGACAATTGTGTCAGAGGAGGAAGTTAACAGCCCAAAGAAACTATCATCGGTTCCACTGTGATATTTGGTTGAAAACAAACCAGTCTGATGCGGAAATATTTCATCAAAGCTCAAGGAACGGACCTCCCAGAGGTCAGCTTCATCCTGACCGACCAGAGGTTCACTCTCCCTTTCACTCCGGGTAGCCACTCCAAGGGAGGCTCACAGAGTTTCTACCCCGAGCCGTGCCTTTTCAGTGGCTGCTCCGGCACTTTGGAACAAACTGCCACTGGAGCTAAGGCTGGCCAAGTCACTGCTAGCCTTTAGGAGAGCATTGAAAACGTGGCTCTTTAGGGAACATTTCGGCAATCACTGAATCCACAATTATATGTTTGTTTTTTAGTTGGCTTGCTTCATTTTATCGACTTGCTAGTTTCTTTGTCATATGTTGTTGTTGGCTGCTGCTATGTTTATCCTTTTCCCCTTTAATTGTTATTATGTTTGATTTATTATGGGGTTTTTGTATTTGTTTTGGGGCAAATTGTTTATGGGATAATTTGTTGTACACTGCCCAGAGTTTCCAATGGGAAATTCAGGCGGTAAATAAATAAATAAATAAAATTACAGTACTTTTAGAGGGCTCGAGGATCTTCAGATCATTTTCTCAGTAATCTTTACCAATTACTAGAAGCCATCTAAAGCCCATCCATACTTTTAATAAACATTCATCTATAGACTCTGATTAATTGCAACAGGAAGGTTCTTTATAGGAACCTATCTTGAAGAAAAAGGTGCATAAATTCAACTGATACATAACTGAGTGTGTGACCAGGATACACTGAAAAATATTATTTAGTTTGAGATCAAGTGATACAAACATTTTCAGTAGGATTTAACAATGTATTTCCTTGACATTGTGGTAATGAAGTTATGAACACCTAAATTAACATAAGAACATGAGAAAAGCCATGCTGAATCAGGGCAAAGGCCCATCTAGTCCAGCTTCCTATATCTCACAGTGGCCCCACCAAATGTGTCCGGGATGCACGAGACTAGATATCTGTCTCCTGATATCACTCCCCTGCATCTCGCCCTTGAAGTAACCTGGTTTTAAACCTGGAGATTACACATCTCCATTAGATTTATAACCAGTGATGGATTTTTCCTCCCCTTTTGAAGGCACCCAGGCCAGATGCTATCACCACATCCTGTGGCAGGGAGTTCCACAGACTAACAACACGCTGAGTGAAAAATATTTTCTTCTGTCTGTTCCCACTCTCCCAACCCTCAATTTGAGTGGATGTCCCCTAGTTCTGGTATTTTGTGACAGGGATAAGAGCGTCCCTCTATCCACTTTACTCATGCCCTGCATTATTTTGTACGTCTCAATCATATCCCCCCCAGGCGCCTTTTTTCCAGACTAAAGAGCCCCAAATGTTTTAGTCTTTCCTCATAAGGGAGGTTCCCCAGACCAGTAATCATTTTAGTCTCTCCCCTCTGCACTTTTTCCAGTTCCACTATGTCTTTTTAAAGATGCGGTGACCAGAACTGTACACAATACTCCAGGTGCGGCCTTACTATCATTTTGTACAATGGCATTATAATGTTGGCTGTTTTATTTTCAGTCCCCTTTTTGATAATCCCTAGTATTGAATTGGCCTTCTTCACCGCTGCCACACATTGGGTAGACACCTTCATTGAGCTGTCCACCAAAACACCAAGATCTCTTCATCACAGATAGCTCAGAGCCCATGAGTTGATAGAGAAAGTTCGGATTTTTTGTCCCAATATGCATTATTTTACATTTTCCTACATTGAAACACATTTGCCATTTGGCATTCCCTGAGTTTGGAGAGATCCTTCTGGAGGATTTCATCCAGTGGCTTAATGATCATGATTCCTACTTAGAATAATAGAATCGTGAAGCTGGAAAGGGCCTAAAAGACCATCATCTCCCACCCCACTGCTCCATGCAGGAATACAGATCAAAGGATATCTGCTAGGTGTTCATTCAAAGTTCTCTTGAATGCCTCCAATATTGGAGCACTCATTGACTCTCGAGGTAATTGGCTCATCATCTTTGTGGCCCTCCAATGACCTTGTTAGACTTTGTCAGCATCTTTTTTGAAGTGTGGTGTCCAGAACCGGGCAGAATATTCAAGTTGATCCATTACCAGTACCGAACAGAGGGGGACGAGCACCCCATGGGATTTGGAAATTATACTTCTGCTAATGGCAGCCTAAAATAGCATTTCCCTTCTTGTGCCCACATCACACTCATATCTAGCTTATGATCTACCAGAATTCCAATACCGTTCCCACTTGTAGTATTGCTGAGCCAGGTGTCTCCTCCCTCCCCCCCCCCATCTTGTAACTGTGCATTTGGCTTCTTTTTCCTAGATAAAGTACTTTGCACTTACGCCTGTTAAATTTCATTCTGTTGGTTTCAGCCCAATGGTCATCCTATCAAGACCACTTTAAATGTTGTTTCTGTTTTCTAGGGTATTATCGCTTCTGCCTAAATTTGCGTCCAAATTCCTGACAATTCTGACATTCTTACTGTCAAGTAATTTCTGACTTACAGCAATCCTGTGAATTCCACCAAGCATTTAGAGCAGTGGTTTCAAACCTTGGGGATACAAATGCTGTTAGACTAAAACTCCCAGCTGGTCAGGTTTTCTGGAAGTTATAGTCTAACAACATCCATGGAGGCAAGGTTGCAAATGGCTTTAGAGGGTCCTGTCATTAACAGCTCTGTTCAGGTCTTGCTAAGTCAAACCAACTCTTTACTCAGTCTTCCTCTCTTCCCACTCACTTCAGTCTTTTCTAGTGAATTTGCTCTTTCATTATATGCTCAAAGTATAATGGCTTCAGTTTCATCATTTTTTGTTCCAGAGAGGTTTGAGGCTTGATGAACTGCCCAGCCAACTGATTAAGCATCACTGATTTTAACTTCTGGTAGCCCGTGATATCTGTAAAGCTCTTCTGCAAAACTAAATTTCAAATAAATTGGTTTTTCCTGCCATATTTCTTCACTAGCTAACTTTCACAACCAGAGTAACTGGGAATACCATAGCATGGATGATCTTTGCTTTGGTCTCTAGCAACACATCCTTATATTCGAGGATTTTTTCTAGTTCTTTCACAGCTTCCTTTCTGAGTCACATTCATCCTGACTGATCCAAAATATAGAAAATTTTCAGCAATTTCCATTTCTTTTGCTATTGTATAACTGATCTGTGGAATGAGACGTGGGGATCTTGATTTCACTGTACATCCTTGACAAGTACTAGACTTGATGACCCAAAGACTCCTTTTTAGCCCTGCATCATCTAAGGCAATGAGGGTGGTGGTGATGATGGTGGTTGCGGTGATATGTTTACATGTGGACATAATGTTTCCTGGACTAGGCTAGTTCCATATGGATGAGGAAATGTAACAGTTTTTGTCCGCAATGAAGAGGGAAAGGGACAGAGATGTAATAAGAAGCTCGTCACAGAAGGGAAAAGAAAGGCAACTCAGTCTATCAAATTATGGACCTCTACCCAATTGCAAGAACCAAGATACTTGGGTGTTTTTTTTCCCTGCCACAATAAAGACTTGGCTATCTTGTCTGAAGTAAAAGCCTGTTTCATCTTGCTCAGACAAAGGGCAATAGTAATACTTTGCAAATGATCTGGCGAGAATGCTGGAAAATATGCACATTTACCAGCTGTGGGGAAAAGAGAAGACATATTCCTCTGCAGTATTCATAGCAGTGTTCACAAGTATTTTCAGAAATCATATGTGTTTGGCTTTCCTTGAAAGAAGTACATGCTAGGCAGTTGCTACCGTAGTCTAGTTAACCACTGACTGTCTACTCATGCACTGAAAACTGCCAGCCAACGCAGGAGAGGTCACAATCCGATGACATGTACCAGTCTTAATACTGTAGCCACTAGGAGGATTGACTGGGTGATGGATGTGTCCAGCTTGGTCATCCGACATACAAACACATACCGTCTCTCTAGAAAGGCAACCACCAGAATAGTGGTGGAAAACTGTTGTGGAAAACAGGCCACAAGATGAGAGAGCAACAAGACTTTGGAATAAAACAGAATGCAAGCACAACAGTGATATATTTCACATAAACTTACTTGGTCTAGGAGGTGAAGTCTTCCAACGTATGCTTCTTCTGTATGAAGGAGTTCATTTGCAATGTTAAATAGCTTTTGTGGCTCTGAACACTGCAATTAAATGAAAAATGTACATCCCTTTTAAAATAAATATTCTAAGTACATATAATAATCAATACTTTGCGTACTATTTTGAAATATGCTTGAAATATGCTATCCAGTGGGTGGGGAAAACATCTGTTTTGTTGAAATTCTGTTGAATAAGCACACATTTAGCTAGTTTATGCATCTGATTTAAAGGGGAGTAGTGATTCTCTTTTTCTTTTAAGAAAAATGGATTAGTAGAATAGAATCTCTTACAGTGGCTTAAAAGTAGCTGTATGCTAGATTTAGTTCACTGCCAAGAAATTTTGAGTAGAACTCCATCAAGGTTATTCTTTAGCACAGTATGGAGCTTTGCTTCTCCCAGCAGAATGATGAAAGGATGAAACCAAATACTGTTCACCTGGCCTTATATGCTGTAAACTGCAAGCTGTCAACTGCAAGCACACACCCAAAAGAAACAAAGAAACAAAAATGTATTGGAGAACACTCTTTAGAGTTAAAAACAAACTTGTTAACATGATACAATCTTCCACAGGCAGTAGTTCCTCAAACACTTTGTAACAAATGAAAAACACAGGAAGCATACATAGTATGAAACACACTAGATGATCAACTAAATTATCCTTTTGTCCAATCTCATTTCTTGCCTTTCAAGAAAGCTTGAATTTCCCTCCTCCTTACTGCTCATGCCAAAAAACCTCCACTTTCTGAAGATTAGAAATACCGGTCAAAACATATTGAGAAGATAGCACAACTACTAATTCTTAATTCCCATGATCAGAGGAAAAATACAAATAAATTAATTTATTTTCATTTATTTATGTAAAATATTTATCCAGTCTTTCTCCTTAAAAAAGACCTAAGGCAGCTTATTAAAATAAATTATTTTAAATCTAAAAATAGTATATGCATAGAATTAAACAAATAATATATTAAAAACTGGGGAAAAAATCAACATATTTAAAATAACAAGGCACAGCACTCTTTAAAAAAAAAAACTCTCTAAACAGCCGGGTACTAAGGGAAAGCCTGTTTGAACAGAAAGGTCTTCATCTGCAATGTAGAAGGAGAGCAAAGATGGGTCCAGATAGGTTTCGTGTAGGAGGGAGTTCCAGAGTCGGAACACAGTCATAGAGAAGGCTCTCGTCCGTGTCCCCACCAAGCACACCTAGGAGGGTGATGAGAATGAGAGGAAGGCTTCCCCTGATGATCTTAACACCACACTAGGCTCATGAAGGCAGATGTGCTTCCTGAACTCAAGACATTTAGTGTTATACAGGCTAAATAAACTGACATCTGGAAGAAAAGCAATGTCACATTAGCTAGTAAATCTTGTCTTACTGAAGAAGAGGCGACACTGTGTTGTCTGATTCTAAAGCCGAGTATCCTTGACAAGCTCATGTGGTGTAAAGACAAAAAAGTTTTAGCAAATGATACTACTTCATGAAAACCAGGCTCTGAAAGTAGTCTACAGCCTCGCCTCTGACCATCAAAACTCGGAGTTTCTATAAACAGATTTCCAACATCATTTTCAAAGGTATGACAATACATGCCCACAGGAACACAAAGAAATGGAAGACCCCAGTGACTGTGCTGAGACAGCTCTCTGAAAGACTGATAGTGACAGTCTTTCAAATACGACAGGCTTGGCCAATTGTAGGTTTTCATCATGATCACTCAGGACAATAAAGATTGTCCCAACCTCTTCTAACAGGAGTGGGCCACATCTAGCCTGGATAAATATGACCTCCAGAAGCATTTGGGCCATGGGGGCATTTGGAAGCCCTTAGAGGCACCTCAGAGCCATTCATTAGAATGTTTAAGAGTGCATTATTTTTAGAAATGCTACAGCATTTCCAGGAGCAGCATGGTGGCAGTGGTATAATGGGGTGTGTCTGTGCATTTGTTTTGTTGTTTTATTTGTGGTTGTTTTGGGAGGAGTGTTGCATCAGGCTTCTCAGCATGTTGCCCTATAAAATACAGATATGCCTGTTGTGTTGACAGTTTAAAAGGGGGGAGGAGCTCTAAATAACCCAAGGTTTTCAGCACCTGCCTTAAAATAACAACCCTGAGAAAGAAGACATTTCCTATATGAGATGATATAGTTCTCTATAAGAACTGACTCTGTGTATGAACTCATTTAGTACTAATGGAATATTTTTACCTCAATCCTTATAAGCTATGAGTCACATAATTTTTTATTATTCACATAGTTAACTAAATAAAAGAGTGTTCCAGATTTGTACTCAAGCTTAGGACACTCTTTTGTGAGAATTCCTGATAACGAAATTGGTACCTTTTATCATTTGTGGTGGGAATGTGAAAAGATACAGAAATTTTGGAAATGTACCTTTAAAGAACTAAGTGATATACTAGAAATGACTATAGAGCCTAAATCTGAAATTGCTTTGTTATCAATAATCATGATGTTAAAACTAAAGAGTTGATTACAAATTTGTTGACAGCAGCTAGATTAATAATTGCTAGAAATTGGAAATCTAAATATGAACTATGTTTAGAAGAACGGTATAATGAAGTATGGAATATTGCTTTAAATGATAAGTTGATCTGCTCTCTCAAGGTTAAAAAAGGAGAGTTAAAAAGAGATATTTTCTATGATATATGGGGTAGATTCATTGAATACGTACTTGTACGGAATAAGGGTAAGGTTTCCGCGCAACAATCGATTTTGTTCTGGAGGGGAGGATGACGAATGTAAATATGAAAAGTGATCCTGTTGGTGAAGTGGTGCACTGCTGTTGATGTTTGTTTTCCTTTTATGTAACTTGTATATGTTTTTGAACTAATAAAATTATTAAAAAATTTAAAAAAAGAGAGAATAAATGATTCTAATCTAAATTTAATGATGCCTCCTCTTCTAGAGGTGTTGAGGCTATGTGTCTCATAACATGTCAGCAGCTCAGGAGGAAGTGGGGCAAACAGAGACAGAGATAGATTGGAAGAGAGACTACCAAAATTAATAAGCTCCTTCTTGTCAACTTTCAATGACAAAAGATGGATAAGACTCCGATTATTCAGTCATGTGCACACATTCCAAAAAACCGCATAATGACAGTCATGTATGAAACAAGAATTGGGGGGAGGGGCAGATGGGGGTGGAAAAGACACAGCATAGGGTATTTACATTTATTAGAAGTCTATAAAATCTATGGCAAGGAAAAACCTGCTTATGTGTAATTTTCCAAAAGACACCAAGTTGCATCAGAGAAAATATTTAGAACTAACTTATTTCCATCCCAATTTACAGTTGGTCCTGCAGCAGCTTAAATAATGATCTGCACCACTCCCTGCCACAGAGTACTATATCATAGAAAAAGATATTCTTACAAAAAAGAATAGATATACAGTGGTACCTTGTATAAAGGAATTAATTTGTTCCAAATGAAATTATGTTAAACAAATTTTCCTTTATACAAATTTCCATAGGAATGCATTGAAAATTGAGTAATTCCATTTTTATGTTATACAGATTTTCCCCACAGGCAATTATGTTAAGCAAATTTCCCCTATCTCCAGAATTTTTATGTTGTACAGATTTTATGTTATACAAGCTGTTTGTTATACAAGGGTCCACTGTACAGGGACTAGCTATGGGCTTATATAGTAATACATTCTTATATTTAGGAATATTTTCTTGCAAAAAGACATATCAGTTTCCCTAATTCCTTTCAACACACACATGTAATAGACTATTTTGGTCCATTTTCTATCCAGGATTTGCTTCATTTTATCTGATTAGTCTACAGAACAATTACACAATTAAAAAAAAAGAAAAACAATGTCCTCTTGTACAGGACATCAAGAAGAAACAATGATTACTACATTAGTGATAAAAACAAAGAAGGTACTGGCCTCTGGAACAGAATCCTTTGACAAGCTACAGCAAAGCAACCAGAGGTCTAACAGTAAATCTTGGTCTATCTTGTGTTCTCCATGGGAACACAAAATATTGAGTCAGCGATCTAGCTTAATATGAGGGGGCTCCTACAAATCAACTGGCAGTTGATTCAATTAGCAGGTTCTACTGCTGCAGTGCCTACAAAGAACAATGTATTATGAATGCACCACCTTATAACAGCACAAACCAATTTCCAACTATAATTGGAAAACTATTATTATGCAAGGGAACTGGTGTAGGAGAGGAACATGTGATAGAGAGAATAAGAAACCTGGTAGCATTTTCAAGAGGCTTCTAAATCATGATTGTAAACAACACTTCATGCTTCAGAAGAGGCTTCATGAAATCAGCAACATATCTTTCTGCATCATCTTTAGACAGATTTTACACTATCTAATGCTAAAAAATATATCCAAAGGAGAATCCTCTTTTCTCCTTGTGTTACAAAATAGAAAAGAAAATGTGATGGGGTAGATAGAGATGACCTTCCCAGGGACTTCTTTCTCCTATATTCATATAGCAATACAGTACTTACTGGCCTTCCTTATTTTCCTAAGCATAGACATTATTTCAATTGTGATCCTTCCAATCACAATAGTGTGACCACCATTTGGGGGGCAAGGGATATCACTAATATTGAGCTTTTAGAAGTGGGCAAGTGATGGACCACATTAACCTAGGAGCTATATACCTTTCCTGCCCAATACTTTTACAGCAGGAACAGTAACTGTGCAAAGTCATTACCAATCATGAAATCCTGTGCTGATTCCCATTTGCCATTTATGTCAACAACATGACTGCTACTTTGTAGACTGAAGATTAAAATTATTCTCAGGCTGATAGTCTTTACTAATGGACTGTCACTTTGTCTATGGCTATGCCATGGAGTCATGCATAGCATATAGTCTCACCCTTATGTCTCAAGAAGTACAAATATTCCATGAAACCTCATATTAAAATATAGCAGTTCACCTTTAAGATGCCACAAAGTTGCTGATTCTGCTACTGTTTGTTTGTTTGTTGTATGTTACACCTGTGGAAAGTGTGAGATACAATGTTTTGCCTAGCAATATTTCCCCCAACACACATATACACAAAGAATGGAAAATGAAATGAAAGGAGTGAAATAGAAAAATATATAATATTGTAGGTGGAGGGATGGAGAGGGAGATGTTTGCGGAGAAAGCTCACAGACACAGACTGAAAAGACAGGTTTTCTTTAAAGAAAGTAATGGAGTGACAGTACTAAAAGGGGGGGGGGATATTTTGCCATATATCTTCAGAAAACATCCTCTCAGAATTTCTGAGACCAAAAATCTCCTCACAGAAATGTTCCAAGGGAAAGTCAGGTTGTCCTCTAGAGCAATTTAATGTATTGATTCTGTCCATCAGGACACAATTAGATTATTGTTATCAAAGTTTCTGTTTTATTATCTCCTTAGTCAAATACGCTTATCAAAATCATGTCTCAAAGGGAATTCTGTGCCTTGTTGTAAAAATGGAGACATAAACCAGGAACGTGCAGGTTAGGATGTTATTTTTCTTTATATTTTTATTTTTTTTTAATTTGTTTTCAACATTCTTTCTATTTTTTTCATATCATTTCTAGTCATGGGTCAACTAGTCAACTGTGCATAGGACTACAAATTGGATTTTATTATTGTTGCATTAAAAACAGAGAGTACAATCCAGTTGTTAGTCCCAAACAGAGCAGATTCCACAGCCAGGTACCTAAATCATAGTGTAGATGCGAACTTCTAGCCAACTTCTTTCGTGAGTTTTGGCATTTTGTGTGTACAGTATGTGATCTATGGGGCCCCAGAAGAAATAATTTCCGTTATTTCTTATGGGGAAATTTTCTTTGATATAAAAGTATTTTGGTTTACAAGGATGTTTCCAGAATGGATTATGCTCCTAAAACAAGGTATTGCTGTACAATTGTTTGGTAATTTTAAAAACTCTAAAATATTATTTGCCATCATCTGATACAATTGTTTGGTAATTTTAAAAAATCTAAAATATTATTTGCCATCACCATCATCCTCACATTACAATTTCTGCAAAAGAACTGGAGGTTGTCCACGACTTTGTATATCTTGGCTCAACTATCTCAGATACACTTTCACTAGAGTCTGAGCTGAATAAACACATAGGTAAAGCAGCTACTATATTTTCCATACTAACAAAGAGAGTATGGCTCAATAAGAAGCTGACAGAACATACAAAGATACAGGTATATAAAGCTTGTGTACTGAGCACACTTTTGTATTGCAGCAAGTCTTGGACCCTCCATGCCCTACAGGAAAGAATGCTGAATACCTTCCATATGCGCTGTCTTAGGTGAATATTCAACATTACCTGGCACAACAAAGTTCCAAATAGCATAGTCCTGAAATGAGCTGGAATCTCTAGCATGTATACTTTATTGAAACAGTGACGCCTACGCTGGCTTGCACATGTTGTGAGAATGGACAATAGCGGGATCCCAAAAGATCTTCTGTATGGAGAACTAGCACAGGGAAAGCGCCCCGGAGGTAGACCACAGCTGTGGTATAAGGATATCTGTAAGAGGGACCTGAAGGCCTTGGGAATGGACTTCAACAGATGGGAAACCCTGACCTCCAATTGCACTGTCTGGAGGCAAGAGATACAGCATGGTCTATATAAATTCGAAGAGGGATTTGTCCAACAGGCAGTGGAAAAGAGGCAGGCACGGACACAATGAAGCCTGAGGACTGGGCAAGAAACAGAATATATCTGCCCCCAGTGCGGTAGAGTTGGCCATTCCCGGATTGATCTATTTAGCCACACTAGGTGTTGCTTTAGGATCTCTACTCCAGGCATGATACCATAGTCTTTCGAGACTGAAGGATGCCAATGAATGATGTGTGGTGACAATAGAAGTTGATGGTCTGCCAGATATCCTATCATTAAAGTGTCTGCTCAGATCTTGCAAACCAAATTATTTTCTCTTCCTCCCTCCCTAACAGTATTGTCTTTTCCAGTAGGTTCTGCTATAAGGTCTTGCAAAATAAAACCATGGTTTCTGATATTCAGTGTTTTGACATTCTTGGGCTATAATTCCCAGAAATCCTCATCAGAACACTTAGTGGTTAAGACTTCTGGGAGTTTTAGTCCAAGAACATCTGAGAATACAAGGTTGGGAACCACTTGCCTAGAAGAAATGGGAGGGAGCTCAAGACCGTGACTTCTGACATGGGTGTTCAAACTGCCCTTTGCTATGTAAAGTTCAGCATTTGATTTGCAGATACAGAAACACAATATCCCACATTCATAACTTACAGGCTTTTTAAACAAATGAATCATATATAAGCATATGAGATAACTATATATACTGTATATTCCTTACAGGGAAACTACAGTAGCTTTCAAAACTGGTGGTCCTAATGGATTTAAAAATCAATCACACACATTCTGGTGTTTCTCTCCTACTGCAGCCTGGATAGCACTGAAGCAGTCCATCTTATTTGGAGGCATCTGCTCTAACAAATGATGTTGTAGTACCTCTAAACAGCCTCTTCGGTTCTTTTCCAAACTGCTACAGCGCAATCTGAGCTCCCCTAGACAGATCTGACTAGGCTTGCATTTATAAATCAGAAATCTGCTTCTACCACAGGTTCCACTATATTGTGGGAAAAAATTCATTAGATTCAATGTGTAATATATTGCCAAGTAGCAAAGCATTCTGGAAGCTGAATTATTCAGAATATACTTCCAGGTTTTGCTTTAATATTTGCTATTCCTTTATCATTAATGGTTGCAATGACACCAAGATCAATGTTTCTTGCCCTCTCTTCTGATTTGACTCATATTAATAAACTGACTAGTCTCAGACACAGTGCTCATGTATATGGATAATGAGACAGACTATTTCTAGCATATTCCCATGTGGACTGCAAGTAACATAATCCCTCTGGTGGGAAAAGGGCACACAGTGTCTTTACAGCTAATTTAATTCATTGTACGAATGCTACTAAATATAGTTGGCTAAGAAAAATATTGGAAGAAATCATGTTGGAAGTAAACTCCTGTAACGACTTATAAACTGCACTGGAAACTTTCTATCAAATACCAGAGTATCTCTGTGAAAGATGGCATAAGAATATTTTAAGTAAGTAAAAACTTCAATGGTACAGCAAGCAGAGAGGTTATCAAAAATGAGACTTCATCTGCTCACATTTTCACTCATGGTATCATCTCCTCAATCCTTTGGCCTCTATGAGACACAGAAACAGTGGGAAGTCAAGAGGTAGGTATATTCCACTGACTGAACAGGTCCAGGTTCAGATTTTAAGGCAAAGGCACAGTTCCCTCGACTGCCATTGGTTTGTCACCACTGAAGAACCAGATAGAAGAGTACTTGGAAGTACTGTACACTGGACATCTTTCAGTCTTGATTACTTATGTCCATGCTACACAATGAAGTTAAATGGAGTTGCTTCATCTCAATACAGGGCATGCTGCAAACTTAAAAATGTCATTCTAGTGAATAAAAGCAAACATCATGCTATGGTAGTATGTAATTTTGACCAAAGATGAATACAGTCCCTCTTATGGGCTTGTTGTAGCAGATTGATTGACTGGACCATTCAGTGAAAGGGCTAGATTAACATGTGATGGGCATAAGGGGCAGAAAATTTATTATTTATTTATTGGATTTATATACTGCCCATTGGCATACATGCCATAGGAAAACTGCATATGGCTGCTGCTTCTAGATGTGACTAGGTGTTAGAGCAGCTGATCAGCTAATTCCTGCAATATGTTGAGCTGTTTCCAAGCTTTTCCTTGGAAGTGGGAAGGGACAAGTCATCAGTTTACCATCTAGCCAGGATGTGAACTGTAAATTGCCTCCTGCCCATGAACATTTTCACATGGGACATTTAGAGCAGTGTTTCCCCCATCAGTGGTCATTCCTAGCCTTGGAAGCTGTAGACACTATGGCATATACTGATAATTAAACAATTTTAGTGCTAACTATGCTAGATTGCAGTGGTTTCACAAAGATAATGAGTGGAACTTCTGCAGAAGAATGAAAAGAACTTTCTCTTCCAATTGGTTCCTGGTGCCTACAAATCTTACATTTCAAGAAAGAGAAGCTGCTACAGAAAATGTCCTTTTATTGGAAAGGTCTACTAGAGATCAACACAGAATTACAGATGGACCAATTTTCCCAGGTTTAACTCAAATTGACCTCCTTTGTTTTGATAGTATTATACATAACCTTAATCCCAAAAGATTCACTTTTATTAACTATATGTTGGTCTGTATGTGCTTTTATAGGTGTTGCATGCATCTCCTCTGAATTATACACACTTCATTATTAGTATTTCACAGGTTGAGTTTCTACTTTTGTTTTTCAATTTCTTGCCTTTGCTTTTGTATTCTCTTAGATTTGTGCACGCAGAGATCAAATGGAAGGACACAACGCAGGTGACAGCATTAGCGCACCTTTGGGGGGGGGGGAATCTGTGTACAGATTGCTAAGAGAATGGTAAGATGCAGGAGTCAGTGTTTAGAACACCATTGAAAAAAGAATCTGTATGTGTAAACCTGACTTACAAATAACATTGTCTAAACACCTGACAGAAAGTTGCCACCAGAAGTAACACACTTAGGAAACCGGATGAATCCAAGTACTATGCACACCCATAAACAATAAGAACAACAGCTCTCTCCCTGTGCGATTCTGCAGCAGAATATGCTAGTACCATGTGGCATATATCAGCATATGCCAAACAAGTGGCTCTAGCAATAAATGAATCATGCAGGCTGATTAGTGGCTGCCTCTATCCAACCCCTATTGAAAAAAAACTGTTATTTGGCTGGCACTGACCTTCCAGATGGACATTGAGAGGTATTAGCAAATAATGAATAAAACAAGGTGAATGCAACACCAACCTAGAGTTGGGAGCTTCAGGCAGCTGAGAGCTTTGTATAAAGTTGTCAGCACGTCGCTCTGGGTGTTTCCTATCCCTTTTCCCTTCTGCTCCAGTGGCATGACAATCCAGCCAGGATGGTTGGTGCTCAGCCCCACCTCCACTGGCAGCTGGCCACTCATTGGCTGTGCCAGGAAACTCCCCATCCCTCCTCCTTGAAGGAGCGGCTGGCTACTGTAGGAGGCAGGGCTGAGCTGTCCGCCCTACAAATTATATTGCTGTCAGATGCACAAAGTGCCTGACTCGACACCAAACTTTGTTAACATCAAACCCCTACATGATGGCTAATATCAAGAAAAAATGTTTTTGCACATTTCCCAAGCTCAAAATATTGAACCAGAAGAGGATAAGCTAAACCTACAGAGAACAAAAACAACGCATGTTTTCAAAAGGATGGATGTTAACAAGCATCTCTCACCAGGACAAGACTCTAGCTGGAGTCTCTGGAAGTCACTTAATCAATTTCGAAGACATTCCTTACATGTTAATATGAAGAAATTCTTCCTCTTAACAAGTTATTTGTTTAAATTTGACCTATATTTCATATATATTTCATATATTTCAGATACTTAAATTGTGCAATTGCAAATAAAGAAATACTTGGTAGATTCCTCACCAAATACATTCGATAGGGACATACACAAGCCTTGTCCAAAAAGAGCAGTGATCAATAGGATTTCAATGGAGAGCTTCCGTGGATCGTATAGCTATTTGCACAGTCTGCACTTCCCCTTCATTTTTGTGTATACGGAAGTTCTTAAATATCAGCCACTGAGCTGGCTCGTGCTGCCAATCTCAAAATGACTACATCGCTCTATTTCAGCCTAAAGGACTGGTTTAAAGGGCCCACAACACATGTCAGAAAAGAACATCATGACAAACTGAGAGGAAGTTCAAGCTGCGAGGGTGGAAAAAGGGAAGCCGGTTCTGACACACAGCTAACCTAATAACCCGGGAATATCAGAAACAACGCAAAACACTCAGAAAAGTGCAGATTAGACAGGGAGGGATACATACTTCGGTATCCCCAAGAACAGGCAGAAGGAAATGGCAAAGGCACCCAGATGAGCAAGAAAGAAGGAACTTAACAGCCAAATATGGCAGGCCACATCTCCAATGTTTGATAAATACCAAGCAGCTATGGCCACAAAGACAGTCTCCTCAACAGAACACCGGTGCAGTTGACAGTCTAAAGAAGGTAACAGCAGAGAAAAGCTAAGACACAAAGGTTAAGCGATAGGGCTAAGGCACTTCCAGAAAGAAATGGGAGCTTCCACTCACAATATGAACCGGCTCTGGTGTTAAGGTCATCAGGAGAGGCCTTTCTATCCATCCTGCCACCTTCACAGGTACATCTCATGGAAACACGTAAAAGGGTCTTCTGGGTAGCTGCACCCAGACTCTGGAACTCCCTCCCAGTGGAAGCCAGGACTGCCCCATCCCTGATGTCTTTCTGGAAACAGGCAAAGACCTTTCTCTTCAGGCAAGCTTTTCCTGAATGATGGACTACCTACTATGTGTCTTTTATACAAATCTACACAGACTTTGTGTTCATAACTACTTGTAACTTTATGTTTACGTCTCCCTTTGTGTGGTTGAGTTGACACTATGTTTTCAATGTTAGTTTCCATCCCTTATAACTTTTAGATGGTCTACCGTACATGATTACATGAAATTTTTACTCTTCACTTTAACTTCTCACGTTCTCTTGTAGCTTTAATGTTGCCTTTTAATGCTGTAAGATGCCCCTCAATTCCCTCTTCTCAAACTTAAATATGTCTTAATTGTACTGGACTGTATGTTGTCCCTCATTACTGTAAGCCACCTTGAGTGTTTTTCCAAGGAGAAAGGTGGAGTAAAAATACTCAAAATAAATAAATAACATGCATTCAAACGCAGCCCACGTTCATGAAGCCACATTCACAAGTCCGTAACATACATTGTAACAGAAATGTGTTACAATGATTCCTGCAATATGAATGAAACTCTTCCATTAATTAAAATCTTAAGGTCACTATAGCAGAACTTTTTAAAGATAGGAAATGTATAAAGAGATCTGTAAAATTACTGTACAAATTATAGCAGCTTTTGGGATAAAATAAGACATAAAATTACAGTTTAGTTTCAAAGCAATTTATACTGAACACTCCTAAAGAACTGTTAACAACCAAGGGCTTAATGGCAGAGCAATACTTTGCAATAATAAGGCAGGCTTCTTCCTGAAGGTCTTTGACAGCAGTAGTAAGAGACTGGCAGACTCGTATTAGACAGTTTTGGTCATCAGCTTCCAGCACCCTCTGGACTTGTGCTTCCCAACCTTCAATCCCCCAGATATTCTTGGGCCGCAACCCCTAGAAATCCTGGCCAGCACAGTTAGTGATGAAGGCTTCTGGGAGTTTTAGCCCCAGAACATCTGGAGACCTCCAAGTTGGGAACCACTGTTCTAGACTATAAAACAGTGGGTTCTGGGAGCTTTAATCCAGAAGAGCAACCTTTCCAAGCTTTGGTTACATGGTTCACTTTATTAGATTAACTCAAGATGAAAAAGCATGGCATATTCATTACAAGTAAAACTCTGAAAGCAACTTTCCAAAGAGCAAAACAGAAATTAGTCACTTTACCTTGTTAACATCTACCGATTCCAGTTTTAGTGGCTCGGCTGCTTCCTGTTCTTCGCTGCTTCCTTCATCTAGATCGCTGTCCTCATCGTGAGCAGAGTCTCTCTTCTGCTCCCTGGCAGAAAGCCGGTCACCCTTTTTGTCAGTCTCCATCTCTGCAGCGGGGTTCCCAGTCACTGTTGCTTTTTTCTGTTCTCCGCCGTCTTCATTCAGAAATGTCTCTCCTGCCACACTGCCACAGGAAGGGCTATCAATTCCACTGTCCCTATTGGGGATTTTGCCATTTCCGTTCAGCTCCACAGAGGAGTCCTTTTGGCTGAGCTCTTCCGTAGGTGCTCTACTGACGTCCATAGCGCTACAGACCTCTGTACTTGTGGTATCGTCTATATTTAGTTCCTTAATTTTCATTAGGTCTGCACTCGACAGTTCAGTGCTACACATGATGTCAGACTCGCTCTCGTCTAAGACCTTGTTTCCGTTTGTAGAAGAAGCACTGGATCCTGCAACCTCAGAGACACTGGGGCTGCCCGGTTTAGAAGAGTCTGTTTCATGTTCCATCTTAAAATCTATAGTAATTTGATTTCTTTGAACAACATGGATTGGTCGCCTGCAAACAAAAAGACAAATTCTATGTCAGTAGCATCAGGGCCCAGATTGTAACCTGAACCAATGTATTTTGAAGTAGCCATTGCTATTAGAACTGCAAATGCATTTCACCATCATCATCTTAGAATTATATCCATGGAAGGGACTCTATGAATCCAGCCGCTATCAAAAAAGTACAATGGGGAATCAAACTCTCAAACTCTAGCCTGACAAGAGTGTCCAGAATAAGATCTATCCCTGACTTGAGTAGGGTGACCGATTTCAGATGACATATTTTGTTCTTCCCTTTAAGAGCCATCAGATGGTTGCTTATTTAGGCTAAAATATGTAGTTTACTACCTCGGGTTCCACCTGAAGTCTCATTTCCCCAAATTTATTTAACTGTTTCTTTAAACCTGTAGTTTTCACTAGATTAGAGTAGCAAATGGCCATTGATATTGCTTGAGAATTTCTGAAGACATTATCCATTAGTACTGCTATAACAAGTGTGTTTACAGATTAGTGTACAGCCTTAAAAATAAACTACACAGCTACAAAATTCAGTTTTAAAAGGAAATGTAAGAAATCAAAACCACAAATATATTTTTTTTTAATTTTAAGGGAACTGTACTACTGAACTCACTGGAATTGACCCTAAGTAGTAAGCTATTTATAGGCTGTTAAAAGCCCAATCAAATATATTTATGCTTATAAAAACCACAGCCTCCAAAAAGAAGGTAATCATAAGGATGTCACATCCTGTTTACTAAAAACTGACTTGTAAGTTCTTCAATAAGTGTGCTGATTTTAAAAACCACATACAGTACCTCGGGGGGAGGGGTGTATCACCTCAAGTAAGGTGATAGTTATACAACAGCATTTACTCTGGTACTAAAATATAAAGACCCCCTGAGTGTAAGGGATCTACTTGTTATATCGAGTTCCTGATTGCGTACATCATCAGACAGTCCTCAAAAATTTCCATTAGGTTTAAAATTGAGTTCATTTTTTAATGATAGAGACATCCATAAATGTCTGTATCATAGACAGATATACTGTTTTATGCATTTCACAATATGTTTTTGCATAAAGTTTTCTGAAATTTCTACTTAGCCCCAAGAAGTTATTTTAAAGGAGAAACATCAAGAGTAAAATAGAGATGTTCTTACCTAATACTTTCAAATTTTTCAATCAGTTTGCTAATGTCTGCTGAGGGTTGTATTACTTCTTCAGGCACTGGACTTCTTGAAGATTTAGGATCTGCTGGCAAAGGTCTTGATGGGGCTGGGGGTATCTTCTCTTGCCCAGCAGGCCGGAGATAAACAGGTTTAGGAGGTACTAAAGAACAAAACACAAAAACAGGGACAGCTCCATCTTTAATTGCAACAAGGCTAGTTCCTCCAATGAAGATTTAGAAAGGACATGGTTATCTTCTCTCGCTCCCTCGCTATTTATATACTTATACACATGCATATATACATGCATACACCCAACCACACTAAATTAGTTTTAAAGATAAATACTGGGCTGCTGCTTCACATTTCGTTAGATCTTTCAGAGACCAAGAGAATGTGACCACTTCCTTGTTGCTAAACAGGATGCATAGCGCACACGGGGAGGGAGCATTTTGCAAAATTTCTACCACAACTTTTTAATACTGAGCTGAGCATAGTGGATGGCAGTGGCCCAAAACTTTGAGTTCTCTTGGGTTAAAGCACTGGACTCAACTAGGCATTTATACCCTCTCTCATGCCCTGTCCCTGTACATTTTGTGTATATGTGAACAGCCAATTTTTTCTTCTTTTACCCTAATCCCACCTCTACATCTGAAAGTATCTCCTTCCTTCCTCATCTGCTGCTGTACTGAACTTGCTGTTGCAATGAAGCCCTGAAATCCTGTCTGACTGCTCAGAAGGAAAATAAGACACCTTTGTACTTCATGCTAATTTAGGTCATCTCTGAAAATACTGCAAACCTTTTTTTTTCTCATACTGCTTGCAAGTAAACTTGCAGCAGGTATCCTATGGAACCATCTTCACAAACTGTCACTTTGCCAAAAGCAGCTTAATTTTAAAACCCCTAAAACTAAATATTTTAAAAGTGACTTGTGGCAATAAAACAACTCCTATCCCTCAACAGTTGCTTCCAAAATTCACTCAACTGCTGGCTTCTCAATAAGAAGAAGGTCGCCAGTTCAAAATAATTAAACTCAATCTGCTGTAAGCAAGACTTAAAAACAACACTGAAATATTTTTATTTAGAGTTGCCAATGTATTATACAGCACCTGGCCATTTCAAATCTGAATCTTAATCATGTGGGAAACGGAGGCTTTGCAAGATGTATTCTTCCATGAAAGGATATGATAGCAAGGCTCACATCTAGAGAGGTGGCTGGAGTGACAGTGGTTGTGTCGCAAGAGAGGAGCAAGACAGTTTTCAGTACCATGAAGGGGAATATCAGAGCAGCATTGAGTCTATCGCTGTTTCATTGTTCTTTTCCCCTTCTGAACTAGTATACATTGTAAACGTATGTTACTCCCTTACTATAAATATATCACTTGTGGCAGACAAAGTATCAGGTAGTAGAAAAGTACAGTGGTACCTTGTATAAAGGAATCAATTCGTTCCAAATGAAATTATGTTAAGCAAATTTTCCTTTATACAAATTCCCATAGGAATGCATTAAAAATGGAGTAATCCCATTTTTATGTTGTATGGATTTTCCCCATAGGTTATTATGTTAAGCAAATTTCTCCTATCTCCGGAATATTTTATGTTGTACAAATTTTATGTTATACAAGCTGTTTGTTATACAAGGGTCCACTGTAAAGACATAAGAAGAGACACCCTAAAGAGCAATTAACATTGCATTGTATCACTGCTGCAGGGCTGTCATAACACCAGTGGTTGCAGAGTCAAAACCCTGACTATTAGCAAAAACCAGGACATCATTGCCCACTCCCTCAAGCTTCCCTGTTACCTCTAAATTTAGCTGCCATCCTCACAGCATCTGGGAGATATGTTTTTTTTCCAGAAAGTTTGAGAATACGTTAAAGAAATACCACCTACAAAATTCTTTTGGTTATGGCTGTCAGGGTTTCAGGTTGAGTAAAAGCCAGGCATTTGTCCAAAATAGAACAAAAGAAAAGAAGGAGCAGGCACTTCCCCCATCTTTAACATGATAGACGGGAGCCTGAGCTCCCCCAAATAGCAGCATCCAGAGATCTGGATGGATGGAGAGAGAATTAAAGAGTTGGGAAATGTATAGAAGGGAATGGAACTAATTTTCAATGATATTTTTTAGAAATGGCGTGGAAAACATTTGAACACTCTATCTTAAAATATTTTATTCATTATGTTAAAATGAAACATTCCATACTCATTTCTTTCTTTTTTTTCTCTTTTTTTCCATTTTTTCAGAAAAAAAACAAACAAAAATGCTTCAGGGGAAATATGGAAAAATGTGTTTCTTCCTGAATTTTTCTGGTTTTTTTTTTCTCCTGCCCTTCCCATCTCTAGTCATCCTTTGAACAAAGACTTGACTGCAGTACTGCAATTAAACCACTGCATTCCATTCCCAGCCCCCTCCCCTGCGTGTCCAGAAACACAGGTGAATGGATCAATCCATACAACAGTGCTTTACTAACATAAACACATTTCTAAATAAAGTTAAGGGCTATTAATTGCAGATTCAAGCCAAACCACATTCAAATATGTTGCACTATAGCAATGATAGGTAAAAAGGTAAAGGTTCCCCCCGCATATGCATGCTAGTCGTGTCCGACTCTAGGGGTGGTGCTCATCTCCGTTTTCAAGCCGGAAGAGCCAGTGCTCTGCAAGTCCATGGCCATGTGGCCAGCGTGGCTGCAAGGAAACACTGTTTTACCTTCCCGCTTTTTTACGGCAGTACCTATTTATCTACTTGCATTTACATGCTTTTGAACTGCTAGGTTGGCAGGAGCTGGGGTTATCAGTGGGAGCTCACTCCGCTGCATGGCACCCGGGATTCGAACCGCCAAGCTGCCGACTTTGCAGTCTACAGTTTCGGTGCTTTAGTCCACTGAGCCACCATAGCAATGATACCTTATGACAGTAATATTGTTTCTGAAAAATGCTGTGAATTAGAGGTAACAGGGAAGCTTGAGGGAGTCGGCAATGATGTCCTGGTTTTTGCTAATAGTCAGGGTTTTGACTCTGTAACCACTGGTGTTACGACAGCCCTGCAGCAGCGAGAAAATGCAATGTTAATTGCTCTTTCAGGTGTCTTTTCTTATGTCTTTATTTTTCTACTTCCTGATACTTTGTCTGCAACAAGTGATATATTTATAGTAAGGAAGTAACATTCATTTACTGTGCCAATATACTAGTTCAGAAGGGGAAAAGAACAATGAAACAGCAATATACTCAATCTTGGTGTGATATTCTCCTTCATGGTACTGAAACCTGTCTTGCTCCTCTGTTGACACACCCACTATAACTCCTGCCACCTGAGTCTGTGTGTGTGTGTGTGTGTGTGTGTGTGTGTGTGTGTGAGAGAGAGAGAGAGAGAGAGAGAGAGAGAGAGAGATGGAGAGGGGGTTGTATACAAGGTATTACCACACTGTTTTGTGCAATTTCAACTTAACTGTACATTTTTGTTAGATGAGAGGCAGCCATTCTTCAAGAAAATGTCCTGCCTCCCCTACCTCCCCTCCCTTACACAGCTTTTACGTAAAAGCAAAGCATGCTGCTTATATACCACCCCATAGCACTTAAACAACTTTCTGGGCTTTTTATAAGTTAATTATTTAGGCTACACATTGTGTCCCTGTCCCACACAAGTGGGGTAAGAGTTTGTTTCCAACAAGAAGAAATGTCAAAATCAGAGTTTTCTGTTCCATTCATGCAAACCCAGGTAAAGTCACCTAACCTTGTAAGAACTGTGGTGCAAATGATACCAACATCTACACAGTGCTTACACTGAGTATTGGGTTCACTCTTGCAATCCGTTTCTCACCATCTCCTACCTATGGCCCTCCACATGCCAGTAAGGTGACTGTGAAGGATCAACGGCTCTGCCAAAACAACAGCTGAGATCTATAACTTAGGCTATGGAAAACCAAACAGATTAAGAACTGCCCATGATTCTATCAACTGACTTCAGAATTTTTTTTTAAAATGTCTAATTACATTCTGTTAGAAGTTCCAGATGCTCTTGCAGCATCCTTTTTATTGTGTGTGTGTGTGGGGGGGGCACTAGGGACCACAGGGCAAAGAGAAGTCTTTGCTTTCTGAAAATTTCCACTGCTGGGATGATTTTACTGGCAGCATCAACTTTTATAAATCAAAGACCACTTTTTCTCCTACACAGCCCCCAACAGCTTCCCCATCATGAAAAGAACCCCAGGGAAGCCTCGGGCCCTTGGAGATAGTAATGATGGAGGAATATGTTTTATTTCCAAAGAATCTTGGCAGCTGGTAATATTAGCCTTAGGCACTATGAGTCACAGAACAAGATCTCAGGCACAATTATAAAATTCCATTAATGTTGAAGGCGTTAAGCTACAAACCTTGAGGCTTTGACAGAGGATGCTTCTTGGCCAGGTGTGATGTGGTTTGGGGCTTTCTTCCAGCCTGAAGAGTACCTTTAACAGGACCAACACGCTGCAACTCTCCACATTCTGCCAGCAACGTCCTTGAGTCCACGTCACATTTGATTTCAAAAGGAGGAGGAGGAGGAGGAGGAAGAGGATCTGGAATCGAGGAATGGGTTAATAGTTCCTTTTTTAACTTTTGCCAAGAAACAAAGCCAAAGAGGCCTTTGTGGTTTGTGAGCTGATATTGAAGTAATACATCTACATCAGAGCCATCAGTCTTAAGTCCATTCCTCCTTGCTGCTGTCATTACATACATGGCCATACAGCTTGATGAGTAAGAGAATGCTAACCTGACATACCGTATTTCATGATCCACTCTTCAAAGAGTCTATTGCCTTCTCTAACATTGAGCGACTGACTGAGTAGGGAGGTGACCACGTCTTTTAAAAAAAATTGATACGACCATCAAAGTATATAGGATCTTGGGCAAGGCACTTGTCTTTCCGCCCTTTAACCAACAGTAGGTACTTTTTTGTATTGGACAATCCTGCTTCCAAATCGGACATACACAACAAGCAGTCTATTACTCTTGACAAAGTGAAACAAAAGTGATAGACTGCTTTTTATGTACTTTCGATTTGGAAATAGGGTTGTCCAATACAAAATGGTACTTTACAGTACTCCTTTTCACACTCACAGATATATTGGTTGAAATCCAGCTCCTCTAGTGTAAGTTACACTACAGTAAGCCCAATGAATAAGTGGGGATTTGGTGTCAACTCCTTTGTAAGTGCCTCTGATTTAAATGAGGCCCCTATATGTGAGCAGCAGCTTAAAGGAAGGGTCTCTCCTTCAGATATTTCTTCTTAGCATTGAGCACAGGGATTGTCCTGGCTGTATAAAGTCAGAAGTTGGAATAGCAGCCTATCCTTTACTCCCCACTTACACACGTGTAGAAGCTTTACAAGGTAACACATGAAAATAAGACACTAGATGCTCTGTTATAATAGCTGCCTGTTAGAACCAGCAGCTAAAACCTAAGCAAGGTATCCATACAGACTTCATTATTTAACTTATTTAAGGTGCTAAGAAAAGAAGATAAAAGCTATTATAAATACTACACGTGCTATCCATAGAGGAAAAACTGCATATTCTGAGGTGGTATAAACTATCAGCTTGGTTTCTTTAAATAGGTCTCATTAAGTCACATCAGCTTTAAAAAGTGTCCCAAAATAATGTGAATTACATAGTTCACTGCACTTCTTATTAATTATTTAAAAGTTATTTCCTTATCTAAAGCCACTAGCTTGTTAAAACAAGAAGTATATATCAAGCCTGCAGTCAAGTTCATTCCAATTTATGGCAATCCCTTCCAAAGTTTTCTAGGTACAGATTACTCAGTGCTTTCCCATTCCATTCTTCTGGGGACACCCTGGGAATGTACAACTTCTCCAAGATTTTTTCCTAGGAAGTACAAGAACTCCCAACCTCTGACTCTGCAACCAGGTCCCTAATCCATTGAACTATCTCGCCAGCACTGCGTCCCAATAGCCTGAGACACATGCAAACTATATAATAATTCACTTGTGCTTCACCACTCTCCTCACACATACCCACTATTGATATTAGGCCTTGAAAGCACCAATATGTTCAGTGTAGTATGGAAATAAAACAACAAGTCCTTGTCTCCAGGTTCACACTCTGAAACACAGTAAAAAATTAGAGGAAAGATAACAGTAGACAAAATTACCACTGCATAACTTTGTATTGGCATAGCCTAGACTAGGCACTGGAAATGTTTAATATAAACAAATACTAAATCTCTATCCCCTCCTTTCTGGTTCAGGGGCTCCCTAGGGCTCCTTTTTGTCCTGGCGAAGCCTTTGGAAACCTTGGGATGTGAGAAGGGAAGGCTTTAAACAGAAAAAAGGAATGTTGCCAGAGAAATTAGGACCCATCAAAGTTATCTTCTTCTTCTTCTTCAAGTGCCATGTCCTCATAGAAAGTTGGCCATCAGTAACACAAAATGCTTTTAATCTAAAATTATGCTAAATAGAGAAGCTGCGCCCACTGCGAACCGTTGGCTTAAGTTCTTAAGCCAGAATGTTCTTTTATGCCCCAAGCCATGCTTCCCATCTATTTTTCTTTGAAGGATAACCTGCGGCAGATGGTATTTGTTAGTACACAATATTGCAATTTTCTTCTCTTTATGATATTGAGCTAAGTTATTTATTTTATTTTTTATTTTAGAGTATTTTTTACCCCGCCCTTCTCCTTACAAAAGGACCCAAGGCGGCTTACAGTAATGAGGGATAATATACAGTCCAGTACTATTAAGACGTGTTCAAGTATTTGAGAACAAAGAATTGGGGGACATCTTACAGCAGGGGTGCCCAAACTTTTTGTAAGGAGGGCCAGATTTGGTGGCTGAGAATGTGTCAGGGGCCGGTTGCTCCCTGACCCTGCCACCCCACTGCAAGCCCCACCCACTTTCTTTAAAAAAACATGGGGTGAAGGAGGGGGAGTTAGGGGCGGGGCAGCCAGACGCGGGCCACTCAGAATGGCTTGACAGGCCAGATTTGCCCCCCCCCCAGGCCGGACTTTGGGCAGGCCTGTCTTACAGCATTAATAGATAGCATTACATTAAAGCTACAAGAGAACGCAAGCAGTTAAAAGGAGAGTAAAGTTATGTCAAGAGAATGTTGTCTATTGATTTTTCAGCTCAGTTTTGAGCTAAAAACACTAAGACCCTCTTCAATGGCCAGTAGTTTTCTGATGGCTAATGAAACCCTAAATCAAGTCAAGTAATCTACATACACTGCAATTTGTGTCAGCTCTGGCAAATGTGAGGAATAATGGGAAGACTGGATTGGATTGGATTGGTTGGCTGGTTGGTTGGTTGGTTTACCACCCCATTAGTGCAAACACTCCTCTGGGTGGTTTTACATGATAAAAACCTAAACTGTCAAAACCACATATTTGGTCCCGGGGGGCAGATTCAGGACCCTGGGGGCCGCATCTGCCCCCCCCCGGGCCTTAGGCTGAGGACCCCTGCTCTAGGAGGCCAAGGGGAAGATGCCAAGATGGGAAGCATGGGGTTGGGGTTGGGGTGGCCAGGTGAAGCATTCTGGGAAATCCCGCAGCTTTGCCTTTCATGCTGGAAGCCCAAAGCAATACTGACGTGCACTCCGGTTCTTTTAAAGGAATAAAATCCTCACTCTACCAGTCATGAAATGACATGTCATTTCTACTTCTGTTTCTTGCGCTTAACAGGAACTGAGTTTTACTTGAGAAACAACATGAAATGCAGTTGTCATAGCAAAGACTGATAAAAATCTACCAGAAGTGAAATGCCCGAAGAGCTTTTCTCAATAAAGACATGAACATGTCAAGGTAAGAAGAAGGAAATGTTATCATAAAAACTAAAATGTAACTGAAAATCCACTGGCCAGCAATATTTTCATTAGAAAGCAAACAAAGCAAAGAAAGTGTTCTGCTTATATACTGCCCCATACAACTTCAAGTAGTCTCTGGACAGTTTAGTTTTTTAATAACAACATGCAGGCTACACACTGCCCCCCACCCAGCAAGCTGGGTACTCATTTTACTGACCTCGGAAGGATGGAAGGCTGAATTAACCAGAAGCCGGCTACCTGGGATTGAACCCCAGGTCGTGAGCACAGTTTTAGCTGCAGTACAGGCATTTAACCCATAAGAACCCCACAGATGTGCATAGGTTTTTGTGTTCTCAAAAATTGTTCATAAAGTTAACTAGGGGGGTGGAAATGGATTGGTGGCAGCAGGGAAAGAAAAACGTTTTGGCTAAAGAGCTGTGCGGTCTGTGATTCAACTAAAAGTCAGTGTCCTATTTATGTCCACAGGGTCTCAATTCTGAAAGCTGCAGCAGTGATCTGATAAAATGCCAGCTGTACAGTTGTGCACACGACCACTGGATCCAAACACACAACCCCAGGAGCCCAGGACTTTGTTAGACCTCTGCTGCAGTTCCCGCAGCTGGAGCTCTGAATCAGACCAGGTGAAAGTGAGATAACATCTCTGTCATTTCCGAAAATGGCTTCTGTGCAAAGCTAGTTACCTTTCCCATAGAAGCAAGGAACATACACGACCAACACAGAATAATTAGCTGATTTCTTAAAACAATGCAAAAAAATTATTTTTATTTCCAGTGTAGCTCAGTCTGTACTATCACACTAGTAGAAAGGATGTTTTTGCCCAACAGGTAAAATGTTCACTTCTGTGGGTTGAGAATGTGACCAAATTCCTGATAGATATTCTCTGAATATAGCAGCTTTCAATCTTACCCAGCTCTTAGTGGCTATGTATTTGACCCCATTTTCTTTCTGCCTGCTATACCCCATTGTAAGAGTATAGAACATCAAATATTTGAACTGTAATTTTGGAAAATACATCAATATTTACATCCGAAGGATTCTGTAACAAGGATCTTCACCTTCCCATCCGTTACTCTTTCCCCTTACTTTCAAGTAACACATGCAGGAATTACTGCATCTGTTCATCACACCAACAGTTTAAAACCAAATGTAATGGGTAGACAGGGGAAGGTGATTTTAATGATGCTTTCAGACCTGTCAATTAAGTAATTAACAGCACTAAGCTTTGGCTTCACAACAAAAAGGCCTTCTCACAATAAATGACAGGATACAGGACTACCACACAATCCTAAACATTAAAATAATTGTGTTTTTACTAACAGAAAAACAACAGAAAAAACTACCTCAGAACTCAGGTGTAACTGTTCTTCTGGTATCCATGGTGTTACAAGAAATAAATTACCCCTTTTGTGCCTCAGGCAAAGCCTTGTTGACAAACTAATGAATAAATAGGTATACCTCTTACAGACGTTTAATTAATGCCACTTGTCAACTATCACAGCACATCAAAGATGCTAATGTTAGAAAAGTACCCAAATTAAAGCCATGGCTGGACAGGAATGAAGAAGAGATAAAAGATCACACACACAAGGTTAAGTAAATTGAAGGTTTGGTTTTTTTCCATTCTGGGTTTCCTATTTGATGACTACAATCAGTAGCTACAGAAACACACTGTTGGATGTTGCTTTAGTTCCACATTTGGGCTGCCTTTGTCCACAAGCATCCCCTATGTCTTAAGCTGCCCTTCATTGTACCTTTAGTGTTTCCACAGCTCTAGTTGCAAA
Source organism: Phrynocephalus versicolor (assembly GCA_023846285.1). Lineage (NCBI taxonomy): Eukaryota > Metazoa > Chordata > Lepidosauria > Squamata > Agamidae > Phrynocephalus > Phrynocephalus versicolor. The sequence continues at coordinate 36,195,760 of JAHTLZ010000015.1, read as the reverse complement.
TTAGGTTACAGGCAATAGCTTTATAGGCCTCTATTTTTATTTTTTATTTTTATTTTTAATAGTGTCCTATAAAAGTATCACATGTAACCTATTTTTGCAATTGTTTTGGGATGGCCACATGGCTCAACTCCACTTTTGCTTCACAGCTCCAGTGAAATTCATGCAGAGATTTTAATCTTTGAGAAGCTTCCTTGCTAATGCCTACAATTTGCACAGCTAGCTTAAACACAGCAATGTGTGACAGCTTTTGCAAGGCAAATGTTTGTGACGCATATTATCTGGGCTGCATTTCATGAACATACCAAATCGAATGACAAGATTCAAAGCAAGAAGTAAAGTAAATCTAATGCAGTACATATAATACTAAGGCATTGATTCCCAACTTTGGGTAACCAGATGTTCTTCAACTGCTAATGTTGGAGGTGGTCCTGATTTTTCTGGGGATTGATGAAAGGACAGCATGATAAATAGGCAACAAATTGTGCCTAAGTCCTCCACCTCTCCACATACACCAGGGAGGCCTCTGCTACTGATCCATGCTTAAATGGGTGTTGGGAGGAGCTGTAGAGGTGTGACTGTCACACAAACCTGGCCATTGTCCATCTAATGAGCCTATTCAGATCAGGGTGAAGTGAAACCAATTCGGAGGATAAACTGGAGGTCTCCTATCAACCTTCCTCAGGCAGAAGAAGTTACCTGAATGATTAGCAAAATGTTTCAACCAAACAAGAAAAGAAGTCTAGTTGTAATGACTTAGCATATAAACTTCCATGCTGGTGCAATTAGGTACAAACTGGCACTTGGGATAGGAATCAGATCTGCAGTTGGGATCGAAATCATGCAGTCCTTAAACCCCATGTTGTCCCCAGGGCTTCTTGTAGTACTCTAGGTACAGTCCTCTGTTTTCACTTTTCACTGACTTCTTGTTGCTGATGCAAAGAATACAGTTGTTCTTTCACTGGCATGACAGTGGTAACTAGTAAATGGAGATGGGTATACATATGACACTAGTGGCTAAGACAGTAATGGCAAACTTTTTAGAAACCAAATGCCCAAACTGCGATTCAAAACCCACTATTATTTTTCACAAAGTGCCAATACGGCAATTTAACCTGAATACAGGTGGCTGTGAAGGGGCGATGTCAGGTGCCCACAGAAAAGGCTCCGAGTGGCACCTTTGGCACCCATGCCATAGGTTCACCAACACTGGCCTAAGACCTTCAGCAGTCCAAGCCATGCTAGCTATTTCTACTCCACTTTCAGAACCTTCTATAGGGGTTTCTTTATTGTCTCATACTGCCAATGGTCTAAGCTATTGATTTATCCACACTGCGTCTATACCTCTTTTTACAAGCCATTATAAGGGGAACAAATGAGTTGTAAATTAGTCCCAATGATACTCTTAGAATGAAGGGAAGCATGTAGTCAGCATTTTACAATTGAATGAATCAAAACAAATAAAATGTTTCATAAATAATGAAGCAGAAACAAAAGGAAGTTGGAAGCAAGAGCAAAACAACAGAACAATATCTGCTTTGGACAGCGAATTACCAGTCTGAAAACAGTGACATTATGCCCAGGCAAACAAATTTCACATCTGTAAGCCCCCAGTGCTATGTAATTCATTTTAACACCATGTCTTAAATACTTCCCATGATTAAACACTGTTCCAAAAAACAAGAATCACTGTTCAATAAACGTGTTTTAGACAGTCCCCATAAATTCATTGTTGCCCAAATAACAGACCCTGAAACAAAATGGATGCCACTTTTTGCCAAGATGAGGCAGGCTGAGTGTCATCTAACACCAAAAGAAGGCAATGAACTGTGCCTTCCAAAGCAGTTCGGTACAGACCAATTGTCAGAAATGTAGGTACAGTATCTGCCTCCCACAAGTACTTTTAACTGTCAAGGTGAATGGTGTGGAAATGTTGATCCTAGTCAAGACAAGTCGAGTCATTCTAGGAAGTTCATTGCAAAAATAGCCTTTTGGATTATGGATGAATAATGGATTCATTTTTATCATTTTGAATCAATAAAATCATATTGAGTTCATTCAGATCATTCTAAACTGGTAAAATGTGCATTTGAGGTAAGCTTCCTTTCAAACCTCCCTTTAAAGAACTGCTCAGCTTAATAAATTAATGTGAAAGGCATGAAATCCTTGGACAAGTCATAGAAAATCAAACAATCTCTTTAAGCAGTCAAGGAAGGATTATTGGTGTCTATTCATTTAAGTTTATTTAATGGCTATAAAAATTCAGCCTCCTCCTCCTCCTTCCATTTCAATTTTTTAAACAGAAAAGGTGGCTGTTGTGGGAAAGGGAGTGGATCTCCACTCTGCTTCTGCTGGACTCCACTGTTCACAGCACCTGATCCTTCCCATAGAAAATAGGATTACATAACAGGACTACATAGCCAATCACATTACCAGCATCTCTTATATTTGGCCTTTGAAATGGCTATATCCATAATGCATGAGTCCAGGAATCAAACACCAGCTAATCATCAGGGAGGACAACAACTGACTCTATACCAGTGGTGGCGAACCTTTGGCTCTCCAGATATTTTGGACCACAGCTCCCATAATCCTTTGTCACTTATAATCTAGGCTTGGAATTCTGGGAGTTGTGGTCCAAAACATCTGGCATGCCGAAGATTCACTACCACTCTTCTATACCATAGTAAAGCTTTTCCGTGCACTCTTCTGCTCCTCCCCAGGAATGCCACTGCTCTCTTTGTCATCTCTACAATTTCCCCACAAATTAGTAATCCTAGTCAGGGCGGAGCAAGCGTTATTACTTTAATTGCAAATCATGCAAGCAATATAATAAAGCCAGGTTATACCCACAGTTATCAACATGGGAGTTCTGGTGGACCACAACTTGAACACAAGTCAGTAGTGTGACGCGGCCGCCAAGAAAGACAATGTGATTCTTGGTTGCATCAACAGAAGTATTGTGCTTAGATGAAGGGAAGTGATAGTACCACTCTATTCTGCTGTGGTCAGACCCCATCTGGAGTACTGTGTCCAGTTCTGCACACCACAATTTTAAAAGGATGTTGACAACCTCGAATGGGTCCAGAGGAGGGCAATCAAGATGGCTGAAGGCCTGGAACGAATGTCTTATGAGGAGCAGCTTAGGGAGCTGGGAATGTTTAGCCTTACAAAAAGAAGGCTGAGAAGGGCTATGATGGCTCTATTTAAATATCTGAAAGGATGTCATATTGAAGAGGGGGCTGGCTTGTTTTTCATGGTTTCAGAGACTAAGACTCGGGGCAATGGTTTCAAACTACACAAAAAGAGATTCAATTTAAACATTAGGAGGAACTTCATGACAGTTAAGCTGTTCGGCAGTGGAATATGCTGCCACAAAGGAGGGTCGAGAAGTCTCCTTCTTTGGAGGTTTTCAAGCAGAGGCTAGATGGCAATCTGTCGGAAATACAGTGATGGGGGTTCCAGCATGGTAGGGGGTTGGACTGGATGGCCCTTGAGGTCTCTTCCAACCCTACGATTCTATGATTCTGTGACTGAGCAGAATTGAGTGAGCAGAAAGGTCTAAGAGAATAAGGTATCAGAAACCGTGAATTCAAGTCATTTTCAGCTCAAATATCCCAGTCCTTACTTCTGCTGAGTTGTCCAAAAATGTAAATCAATTACCCAGTTCATGAACTTAGTAGGAATCAAACCACAAATTGCTCAGGCAGCTATATAACTAGTCCAAAAACCCCACGGAGCCCAGCACCATCATCTTCTGAATTGTGCCAGTGTGCAAAATCCGTCTCAGGCTACATGCAGAACACTCTGTCAATAACTCAGAAACAGGCATTAATCCCGTTGATGGACAGTCGGCTCCAAGTACGAAAGTGTTTGTACGACACCATGTTTCTCACGAGAGTAAAACAGGTGCCAAGACAGATGGCATACCTTGGTTTCAGTACTTTGGTGGGAATGAAGTGTGCAGTGAAAGGTAGCTCATGGCTTTGATCAACACATTAGGCCTAAGACTGCCAGAAACCATATTTGAGTAGTCCAAATGTCACACAAATAAATCTACATAAATCTTTCTCCAATCGAGGCACCTTCAACCTCTATAGAACAGGATACCACAGAGGTTTATGTTCAAGCAATGTAGGAGTTTGAGCCCTTACTTATCTTGACTTCAGTCCCAAACGTACTCGTGTATAAGCAGAAAGCATTCCCACTTTTACAAGAGAGTCTCCAAATTTCATCTGTTTCCTTTTCCTGCTTCAACCCCATGACCCCAATATGAAACTGCACCCTATTCTGTAGCAGTCGGGTCCCCGCCAACTCTCAGGAATATGCTTTTTAAAGTTTTGAGGGAATCAGGCATACATCATTCTATGTTGAGAGTTCTAGTCCTGTTCATGGAATTAATACTTTGTCTGTATGGCTAACTATTGTCAAGGGACAAGAATACATCCCTGAAAATTCTAATATATATCCTCATGATAAGTTACCATGTTAGTAAGGTTCAAATTCACATGAACATATGCCTGTGTGTCTTATTCCACAGTAATAGTTTTACTAACAGCATTAATCCAAGATGTAAGTCTGCATCAAAAAGTAGCCTATTTATCCTTCATTAAAAAAGTAAAATATACCACACAAATATAAATAACATATGAGTCCACAGCAATCTTTCAAAACACAGAAGGCAGAGTAGTTTACATTTATATCCAAGTCTTTGCATATAAAAACATTTCTGACATGCCAATTTAAGTGGTCATTCAAGTTGTCTGGGAAGGCATAACAACCATGTTACAATATCATCAGATTTCATACTTTCAAGGGTAGCTCTGGCAAGTTGCAACCTTACCCTAAGTACTTTTGTCCATAGAAGTTCTGGACTTGATTAACCTGCCATTAACCATGTCAAAATTACCCTTAAGTTCTTCATATTTGCCTCCATCTGGCATTTGTATAGGGAACAAGGGGGTGCAGATATCCTCTTTTATTCCCAAAATGCACACTTGCTTCTGGATAGGCAAGCGTGTTTGAAAAAGACGGTTCACGTGCCATTTTAGGAAGCCATGCTGAATGGAAATAGGGAATGCAGCAAGGCAGAGGTCATGTTGCAAGTGTAAACTGCAGAAGAAATATTTGAAGCCACATATGTAGAAAGCATTTATCATCTTCATAGAGGTCTTATAGAAGCTTTGGTTAATAGAGAATTGGACAATTGACCATTGCAGCTAACTGCAGCGTTGCAAGAAAGCCTGTCCAAGCACAACCCTTCTTTATCTTCAGACAATCTGGAAAAATCCTTCCCTTTAAAATTATTTTACATGATGCAACCTTATTTGTGTATGGAGAAAAAAAATACCCTGCTTGACTATACACAGAAAAATAAAGTTGTGTGTCTCTTGCGTGTAAATCCATGCACATACATGATGCCATTTTTAAAATTGCCAATAATCATGCAGTTACAAGTGAACAATTAAACGATACACAGGGAAGATATGAAGAGAGTAGATTGTGTGGGGATAGAAGCTGTGGAGGACAACTCAACTGTAACAACATTTCTCTCAAAATTATGTTAAAAACAAAAACCTGATACATTGCCACTATTTATTTGTACCAAAAAGGGCATGTGAAAACATTAATGCTTTTCCAGCATAGTAAGAAAATGTGAAATGGGAACCGTGTTGTCATGGTGATTCTTCAATCATTACATACTTCAGTATTTTTAAAGCTCCAAACCATATTTTTATCGCAATAATACAAATGAACCATATATTGTCTCAATGTTCTATAAAAATTAATACTATTAACTCATTTAAAATAATACTCACAAATCAAATAATGCTAGTTCAAGCATTTAAAAATGTTAAGGTATATAATTTTATAAAAAGTTATTGACACAACAGTTTGTTCTATGGAAAGGTTGTAATACAATAACCTAAGTAAGTTGTCTAACATAATATTATACATGATGAAAACACAATTTACACTGCTCTGCCACTTTCACATCTAATTAAAATATCTCTATAAACTGATTAGGTGTTTGGGGAAAAAAACCCTTAATCCATGTATGTCTGCACACACAGACACACATATTAAATTTAAAAGGATAATATGGTTAAAACAAGGGAAACAGTAAAAAAAGAGGCATAGCATCAAATGCTGTTGTGTGCACATATGATATCAAATGTAATGGAATGAATATTTTCTTTCTGATTTACAAAAAAAATCAACAGCAGCAGATTAATAATTCAAGAGGACATGACATCTATTAAGACACAATTTTCTAAATGATACATGGATATACTTTACAGCATTTACAAAAAAAGGGGGAGGGGGGAAGATTTGCCATAGATCACAGCATGAAAGCTTACCCGCAATTTACCAGCAAAGCCTAGCCAGCCATCTGCACATTTTTTTCCTTGAAGTAAATTCAGGGGATTGCCCTGCTAACTTCACAAAACGATCATTCTGATAACACCTACCCAAAAAGTTAATCAATTAATTAAGATTGCTTTTCCTTAGCAAAGCGCCATTCTGGCAGTAGGTCATACGAAGGTTGCTTCATCTTGCTTCCTTCACGAGGATCCCTTTTTTAAAAAAAAAAAAACACACACACACCCTGTCTTCCGTTCAGTATATCAGGTTGTTTTGATATTCATTCAGGAACTGCAGAAATATATGGAGCCCTTCACAATGCCAGCTTGCATGATGAAAGAGCAAAAGTAGTTTTCAGGCTGCAGAATGCCTTAAAAGGGTTACCATGGAAATAAATGTGCAAAGGGGAGGGGGGGTTCCTTCAGTGACAAATGCTGCTGCCTCTGAACAGGGACAGGCTTTGAAGGGAGGCTGAATGGGCGCTGTGGAAGAGGGAAGGGAAATGTGTTTTACTCTTACTCCTCCGATCAGACCTGCACTACTTGCTCGCCTTTGAAGATAAACTATCAATTTTAATAATGCATCTAGACATGGCACGGAAGCACGGAATGAAGGTTTTTTTTTTTTTTCAAGCAGTAGCTCCTATCTTACACCATCAAGAACTGGGACATCAGGAAAGTGCTTTATTTGCATTTCCACAGAGAAGTCTTTGTGCGAGTTATATTTTCAAAGAAGAATGCTGTAAGAAACACATGTATGCAGAATCAGACAGAAAGGCTTGGGATGAATTAAAATCAAGTGTCCTAAGTAAAAAATGGGTCCTGGTCCTGGTAGCTGCAAATGCTGACTGGAAGTCTTCTTTTGTAAATAAAAAAATAAACTAATACTGTTCAGTTAGCAGTCCACAAAAGGAATAAAAATCAAAACAAAAAAATCAAAACATACCAAGGTTTGGAAGTAAGCCCCATATGTCCATAGGTGGCTTCTTAATGCCACATGGAGATTTTGCTTCAAAATCGGCCACCATTAGCGCAGACTGG
>JAHTLZ010000015.1:36163026-36180206 GCA_023846285.1 Phrynocephalus versicolor | reverse complement strand
TGTGTGTGTGTGTGTGTGTGTGTGTGTGTGTGTGTGTGTGTGTGTGTAATCTTGACATTGTTCAGCTTCTGCTCCAAATGTTCCTATATAAGAAGTAAACACATTACAGATTCTCTTTTTTAAAATTAGTATCACAGAGGGAAAGAGCAAAATGTAAAACATCTGTGTTTAATGGAACACATCTCTGGCACAGCAAAGGTAATGTAGAAAAGGCATGAGGAGAAGGACTCCTGCTGTCACTGGAAATTTATGACAGTTTGAATCATAATCATCAAGTGTCATCTGGTGGATTGTTACAGAATTGCATTTGCAAAGAAATGTGTTTTCAGCATAGTTCTACTACCCAACAGATAGACAGCATAATCCCAAACCTTCGAATTTAATGAGGTCCTAGCCAAAAGATTTATGTATTTGGATGCAGATTCTATCACCATCTGATATACTGTATCTAAGTGTTTTTTACTATCCCAGTAAGCCCTAACATTAACACCAAGAAAGTGCTTAATTACTGGAAGATGAGAACAGTTTGTTCCCCAGAGAAAAGAAAAGATGCCATCAATCGACTTTTAACTATTGCTAAGAATACATCTCTCTGCACTGACTATAGGGCAGCAGTGTTAAACCTGAATGATCTGAAACTAAACTCAGTATCTATCAGAGGTCCAAAAGAAAAACCCACATTATTTGCAAATATATACCGAATTTTATGAAAAGATACCCGTTGTCCAACTTGCATCCCTCACCTCACAGTATTTATTTATTTATTTATTTAGGAACATGGAAAACTAGCAGAGAGAATATTGGGTATACAATTAGATTCAGACAATATAAGCTGTGAACAAATAAAAATATTTATAATTCCAATATTTCTTGGATAAGACATAAATTCCAAGATTCCTAGTAAAATCACAGAAGCCAAAACGAGTGGCTTAAATAGGTTGGTTTTTTTTAATTGCTACCTTATGATGCTTCTTACTGTTCCCCAAAGAAAGAAAAAGAGGAATAAAAGTAGTTTTCTGTAGCAGAATAACTAAGAGAAACATGCACTGCAAAATAAACGCGAGTTACAAAAATAAACCTTTTTAGGTGAGGAAGGTGGACTGCTTTTGACAATATCTAAATTTATTATGCAGATGCAGTTCTCAGAGTGTGTTCTTCATCACCCTGATGCACTGTCAAACCAAACTAAGGGTGCTGGGGCCAGCCAGCAATCAAGGCAGGTCTGGTCCATCAACCCTACCCTTCAATTCCTTCCCTCCCTGCTTTGCTGGTTGGCTCCACCATGGCCCACTCCTCACCACAGCATCTGGGTGAGCAAGGCTGCTGGCTGCTCCATCCCTTGGCCTTGGCTGAGCAGGCAGAGAGCATCCCTGGGACAACCAAGAAGCAGCCATCCAAGCATCAAAGGCAGCCATGGAATCACAGGCCAAGTGGGAGGTGGCATTAGCCACTGTCATCAGACCATGCTCTTCCAGGCTTGAGGGATGTGGCCCAGGGTCAGTGATGGAGCTGCAGGAGGGAGACAAGGACAAAGATGAGGAGGCATTGCTGGCAGATGTGGATGAAGAGGCAGAGGCCAAGTCAGAGTCCATCCCTTTGGCTTAGCCCTCTCTTGGATCTTGAAAGACCTTTCAGCTTTGTTGGAGTTGCAACAGGGACATTTGGGTGCTCCCACAGAGCAGCATTAGTGGAGGTCTTTGTGGGAGGCATGTCCATACTAGGCATAGGCAGTGAGGGTAGCCCTACTGGGCAACACATTGCTGTGACTGACCACTGGGCTGGGGAAGATGCTGCTAGCAGCCATGGTCATGTACAACCTCTCCTGTTGATTCCCTGATGGGAAGTTCCTCTTCCTGGCATGACAAGTCCTTCATAGCCCAACAGCACGAGATCTGTGCCAACCTCATGGGCGTCCCTGCCACCCACATGGCTGAGGCAGGAGCAGCAGGTAGGCAACAGGGGAGAGGAGGTTCACTTCCCCTTCCCTTGTGCAAGGTGATGATAAGCCAGGCAGTAAATCCTTTTTGCCAGGATCAGGGTAGGATGTGCTTGAGCAGGGAGTTCCACCTGGCTCGGATCTTGGAAGACTTCCAAGAGGCAGGCAGGCATCCTCACCGCAAAAAAGGGCCTGCTGGCACTTTAAGGAGTAGCCCCTTTTTCATGTTGTACTTCCCATAACTTTCTCCTCCCAGTACAATAATTCTGGTGACAGAAGGGAGGCGGAAGCCCAGCCTGAGTAGTACTTCCATTTTCTCTCTCCCTGTAAATAATTTACAGTAATCCACAATTTGTTGCAGGCGTTAGGGACCCAACCTGACCCACGATAATGGGAAATCTGTGTTATGCAGCTGCTGGGTCGGGTTGGGACTGGGGGGGAGGGGCTGTTTTGATCTGCCAATAGGTTCTTGAATTCGTTCTCCACAGCAATTCATTATCTGAAAAATTCATTATCAGAAACGTGGTTCCCCAATTAAATGAATGGGAAACCATTTAATCCATTCTAGAGGTTCGAAAAAAGACAAAAAAGCTGGGGGGGGGGGTTCATACCTCTTTATAAAGTGCACTGGAACACACACACATCCAGAACACCCCATTGCAGTGCAATGCAAGCATGAGAAATTTCCATTTGCTATCCGAATCATTCATTATCAGAGGCATTTATCATCCAAGGTATTACTGTATATTGTTATAGTCTGAAGACTGTTGCAAAGATGATTCAAGATATGTGATTGTGCTAGGTGTACTCAAGTCCCTTCTGACTTGTGGAACCTGTATAAATGAGAGATCTCTAGCGTGTCCTGTTTGATCAGCCTTGCAAACTTAACCCTGCAGCTTCAAGAAGTCTTCTGTTGGGTCTTCTTCTTTTCCTGCTGCTCTCAACTTCCTGAGCTTAAGTGTTTTCTCCAGTGAATCTTCCCTTTTCTTCCTGTCTGCTTTCTTCCCTGCTCAGATTTCCCATACATACACAGTAACTGGTAATACAGTAATGTGACTGACCTTGGCCTTCGCCTCCAGTGGCAAATCCTTACACTTGCAGAAGCAGGCAATACATTGATTAGATCACTGAAAAGTTAACTACAGAGTTAGCTTTCAATGGCAATCCATCGTCATCAGGTTCTGTCCTAAAGTTTCATGGCATGTGTGTTGTTCATGCCAGGCCAAGTTTTAAGGTGAGTTGACAATCTTTTCAAATTCCTTCATCATCATCATCATCATCATCATCATCATCATCATCACCACCACCACTACTTTATTTTTATGCCACCTTTCTCCCCGGAGGGACCCAAGGCGAGCTCTTCCAAGTCTTAGCTTTCTTCTGATTTTTTTGTCTGCAGTCTTCATTTCAGTTGATGATTAAACCAAGGAATAGAAAATCTTGAACAATTACAATATAGTCATTGGCAATATTTAAGTTTTGTAGTCATGCTTGTTGTCTTCCAACTGCAGTCCTGCATTGGCATTTCCTTCTTTCACTTCCATCAGAAGTCATTTCAAGTCAATGCTGCATTCAGCCAGCAAAATGGTCTCATCTGCTTATCATAAATTGTTGATGTTTCTTTCACCAATCTTTAAAGCCAGTTAGCCATTAAGTCACAGATTAAATGAAGTGCAGATTAAGTAGTCAACTGTATCAACTGAGTGGACATCCTCTAACAGCTTGTTGCTGCTACAATTACCTATATACTCGAGTATAAGTCGACCTGAGTATAAACCAAGGCCCCTAATGTAACCCAAAAAAACTGGGAAAACGTATTGACTCAAGTATAAGTCAAGGGTGTTTTTTCATTATACTTGAGTATATACACTTATACAGTATACCAGATGAGCTCTAAAGGGGCTGGGAGTAGTAACTGTTAATGTGTGCTGGGATTGTGTAGGCAATTCAGGAGTTAATGGTGGCTCAGTGGACTAAGGCACCGAAATTGTAGACTGCAAAGTCAGCAGCTCGGCGGTTCGAATCCTGGGTGCCACGCAGCGGAGCGAGCTCCCACTGATAACCCCAGCTCCTGCCAACCTAGCAGTTCAAAAGCATGTAAATGCAAGTAGATAAATAGGTACCACTGTAAAAAGTGTTTCCTTGCAGCCATGCCAGCCACATGGCCATGGACTTGCACAGCACTGGCTCTTCCGGCTTGAATACGGAGATGAGCACCGCCCCTAGAATCGGACACGACTAGCATGCATATGTGGGGGGAACCTTTACCTTTAAACTCCTTGATTGCCTCCAGGATCTCAGCACACTTTGCCAATTACTACTCCCAGCCCCTTTAGAGCTTCATAACTAAGTCCCCTTACACCCAAATCCTTCCAGATTTCAGGGGGTTCCCTAAAATTGCTTTGGGAAGGCACCCCCGCTACTTCAGAGTCCCAAGAGAAGTAAATTTTGATTGCATATTTATAAAAATAAATTTTAATTAAACATTACTTACCTTTGGGGCACTAAAGTAGCAGGGGTACCTGAAGAAAGTGATTTTAGGGAACCTCCTGAAATTTGGAATCATTGGGGGGATAAGGTTATCTCCTGCCTGATCAGCTGCGGAGTAGGTTTTTTCCTAGGGACTTGCCCTCCACCGTCCTCCCCAAGCCCTCTGAGCACCTAATTTTACCCCCAAAACCTGAAAAACTTATTGACTCCAGTATAAGTCAAGGGTGTTTTTTTTCAGCCAAAACTAAGGGCTGAAAAACTAGATTTATACTCGAGGATATACAGTAAATATTTTTCATCAGTCAAACAGCAGCAATTCTCACAATTCCAAACTAGCCTTTGAAAGAAACCAAGATAGGAAGCAATATCATATGGAAAGCTCTGCATTAGATTTCAGAAGAGGAAGTGAGCTATTTAAAGTTACATAGAAAGAACCAGATATTCTGACACAAGAAAATTAGAAAAATTATATATATAAAAACCCAAATACTCTTACTAAAAATCTTGCCTTTGAAAAGAAGATATACTTCATGAAACATATCATAAGAAAATACTTCACTATTAAGGAAAATCAAACAAAAAGAAGAAAATCAAACATCAGATGAGTTGGCTTAATTAAGGAAACCATGGCCTTGAGTTTACAAAACCTGAGCAGGGCTGTTGATCACAGGGCTTTTTGGAGAAAATTGATTCATACGGTTGCCTTACATTGGAATATCTATAATGGCACATTAAAAAAAAACCCAGCATGTTAAGGGGAATCTGCTGTAGAACAGAAACTCTGATTGGAAGTAGACTTAATCTATGAAGGGCATGGAAATTATGCAGAAGTGCTTAGTCAAACTTGTCCTCGTTGCAACCTCTTTGGGCCACCACACAGCTCAAGCAATGCCACCTTCATTGCACTGGCTTCCCTCTTGCTCTAAAAGAACAAAACATTGGGAATAGTCCCAAGAATACTTATCAGAAGCAAATATTTTATTCTCGTATGAAAACAAAACATTTTATAATCAGATTTTTATGGCACAATAATCACCTGCGTATCGCAAGGGTCAGGGACTTAACCCGACCCGCGATAATGGAAAATCCATGATATGCAGATACTGGGTCGGGTCTTCTGTACATGCACTTCTCTTGTTGCCGATATCTTAATTCTCTCCTAAGGATTCTTTGGCTGTCAAGATGCCCAGGACAATGCTTGCCATCACCAGAGTAAGTTAAACTGGCAGTGCATGCAACAACAAAAAAATCTCTAACAAAATTAACAATTAGGAATTTCCTGCAGAGCACCAGCTGGCAGAAGATCATTATTAAAGCTGTCAGGAATGGCTTTCATCTAACAGTTCAGCTGACGCACACTTCCAAGAAATAAAGCCAATCTCCCAGCCGCAGGGGCTTCCTGAAGGGTGGCAGCAAGCAGGTCTGGCAGACTCAAGAGATTTTTAGGGGTTCAAAAGTTGTCCCGATGTAACGGCAATGCTGAAAATTGCTCAATTAAAAAAAAAATGAATTTACTTATCCCTTTCTACTACAAGTCGCTATGCACAAGGCTCTTCCCAACGCATTCTTACCAGGCAAAGTCTTTTGAATCAGCCACCGCAGAAGAAAGCACACGCTCTGCAGTCCAGATTGAAGGAGTACGTTTCACAGCTGACACTCCCCATCAAGAGCCTTTTTACAAGTCAAAATGCAGTTACAATTACATGCTACTGGAATACCAGTCCTCAGGATCCAGCGATCATTATTCATCAAGAAGAGCTCTGTTTTATTAACTTTAACTTAGCTGCACGGGAAAGTGAAGTTGTGATGCAGTTGAAAAAAGAAAGCAGGGCTTTTTGAAGCTTGCAAGTTGCGACTATCTTTTTTCCATGTGGAATACTGGGGGCGTAGGCCAGTAGAAAGTACAACTCCTTATCACTTCCTGTTTTAAAAAAAATACACACAGCTAGAGCCTACTATGCCATTTCAATGGAGAAATCCATTTAAAGACTATAATTAAAGGACAAATGGAAAAAATAACTGAAAAACAGGTTTTACTAGCCTGTTTTTCTTAACAGTAACCCTAGTTAGTTGAAGACAAATTAACTGTTCTTTGCCCTTGTCACAAAACAGTAGCACGCAGCTTCTAAGCACCAGAGTCACAATCTAATGCCACACACAGAGAGAGTTGACTTTCCCTCCAAACATAATCTTTTGGGCATATTCTAAGCTGCTCTTTAAGATCCCAGGTACAAAACATAGTGTGGGAATTTAGATCAAGGGCTTTAAAAAAACCAACCAAGGTGGTTTGCAATGCCCCCTTTCTATGGACAGATTTTCTTTTTAAAAAAACTTCATCAGCTGGATAGCTCAATGGTTTAGGTATCTAAATGTATTAATTTGGTCTTATTTATGTTTCATCATATTTTGTAAAAAAAATTAATATTGTAAGCTGTCCAGAGTGGCCAGATGGGCGGGGTATAAATCATCATCATCATCACCACCACCACCACCACCACCACCATCATCATCAGGCTGGTGGGCCGGATGTTGGAGATTTGGTTCCCCATTGAGGCTCCGGCAAGTACAGCCTGAATGTGTGTCCTTTGCAAGCTGCACCGTCCCAGGATACCCAAAGAAGAAGGGAATGGCAAATGCTAAGAAAAAGAAGTGGGACAAATGCTAAGAAAAAGATTTATCTTCATTGTTAAGTCCTTGCAGCTGATTTGTTAAACCTGTTCAACTCAAACTCAGAGGGTTCAGTTGTAATATCATACCAACAAAGAAACAGTAGATACAATAAAACTAAAGAAACAAGTTTCCAGGTAAGTGTGGTTAAATTTTCCATCTCTGACAAACCACCTGTGAAGACAGCGTGGTGTCTTACTTGTGGTTAGTAGTTAAAGAGTTTGGATCAACACACATAACATTATGAGTGTTTTTATTTTAGACACCCGGTATGGTATATTGTCTCCCATCCAGCCCTCAAATTCATTGGGTGACTTCTTTTCCACTTGCTCTACCACACAAAGCTGATATTGTGAAGTTGTCACTTTTGCTAAAACAGGAAGAACAAGAGCCATATATGCCATTTTGAACGTCTTGGTGGAAAGCCTAGGAAGGATAATAGGGATACTGTAATAGCAGTACTGGTTAGTAGTAAGAACAGTGATAATGATGAAGATGGTGGTGGTGGTGGTTATATAATTTATAAGCCATGTTTCAGAACAACTAGCACCTTCAGTAGTTAACCAGTAGCTCAAAACACAATTAAGCAGTACTGCAGGAATGGACATGGATTTTGTGTTATTAAATGAGACCGTGAAATACCACATACAGTACATTATATAACTGCAGTACCTGATCTTCAGAGGAGGAGGGGAAAACCCTTTAGGAATAAATAGTGATGCTGTTCTTACATAGGGGAGGCATCTCTTGAAGATCCTTTTTGTGCTGCATGTCTAGCCCTGACCACAGCCCTGCCTGTAGCTTGGAAGCTTCCCAACCACTAGCCAAATGGGATAGATCTCCTGCTATGGTTTTAAAATGCCACTAATGCACCCTTCTTCAAACTAAATCATGGCTTCTATCACATGAAAAGACTCACATTGTGCAATTGTCTTTGTATTTTGCACAGATGCATTGTATTTTGTTTTCATTTATATTGTTGTTTTTCATTTTACATATTAATAACAAAAATTTAAAAAACAGAGAGAGAAAAAGAGACTCAAATTTCTGTGAAGCCACTTCTGTCCTTCCTGAAACTGTAGTTGCAGCCCAAGAAATGGTGAGCGAGAAAACATGCTATGTTTAAAACCTATATTAGAAACTGCTGGGAAGGCATTAGTGACTGTGATGTACATTGCCATCAATGATTTAGGCTTTACATCTTTGGGGGGTAACGCTATATGGTTGTTGAAACCAGTATTATTACCAGCTAGGAGGCTGAAAGTCAGAGGACTAGACTGCTGTTCTTCTCTCTCTCTCAGAATACCAGAGCTAGGGAACATCCACTCAAACTGAGGGTTGCAAGAGTGAGAACAGACAAAAGAAAATATTTTAACCAGCATGTTGTTAGTCTGTGGAACTCTCTGCCGCAGGATATGGTGATGGCACCTGGCCTGGATGCCTTCAAAAGGGGATTGGACAGATTCCTGCAGGAAAAGTCCATCACAGGTTACAAACCATGAGGGAGATGTGTAATCTCCAGGCTTAAAACCGGGGTACTTCAAGGGCCAGATGCAGGGGAGTGGTATCAGAAGACAGAGATCTAGTCTCGTGCCCTCTCAGACGCATTTGGTGGGGCCACTGTGAGATACAGGAAGCTGGACTAGATGGGCCTTTGGACTGATCCAGCATGGCTCTTCTTATGTTCTTCTGTTCCTCTGTTCAGAGCTTCAAGCACACTTCTTCTAAATAGTAGCTATTCTATAGGCAGAGCCAGGTAGTCAAGAAAAGCTGTCAGGTTTCAGTGTGTCTTGCACGTTAAATTTTTTTTAAAAAAAACCTCTTTTTGGCATAAATATTTATGGACTTTAACCCACTTCTCCAGATCCCATCTGAAAAAGTGGGCTAAAGTCCATGAAAGTCTGAGTTTCCACTTTCCACTGTTTCTCAACCAGCAGCCAGCTACATCATGGAAAGTATTCTTCTACCACAACCGTTCAGTCAAGGCTCTCTCTCTGTCTGTCTCTCTCTCTCCCCCCCTCCCTCTCCCTCTTCCTCTCCATCTCCTTCTGTCCTCTTCCAGTCTGTGACCTCTTCTTACTGTATGGCACCAAAAGCACAAACAGGGCAAAGTTATGCTAGGTGGGAGAAAAGGGAACAGAAGTTATTAATGCTGTAAGGAAATCCTTTCTTTTCATATTCAATGTAAATAAGAGCAGGGGAGGGGCACCAGAATTGTATGAATATTTTGTTTAATCTGTTAAATAAATGGGTGTGCGCCTTCCTCTAAAGTCTAAACTATTAGTAACACACACATCAGTCTGGGATAACCGGCCCTTTATGCTAATAAATTTAAAATAATAGTATTTCTTAGTATGACTTGTTTTATCACAGTCAAGAGACAGCACCACAATCCAGGGGGCAAAAGGAAAGGAGAATTTGCATGATTGCCCATTTGACTTTAAAAGGCCATGGTGAACAAAGGCCAGCAGTCCATGAAGTCCGTAAAACTGACCAGACTATCAAGTGCTTGGCAATAAAATATTTCATGTCTACCTAACAACTGTACCAAGTTGTAAAATTTCAGAATCCTATCTCAGTTCAATTTCAGGTATTGCCTAGTCAAATACTGTGCAATAAATCTCTGAGAGCAGGTACAGCTGTTTGTTTGTTTTTTTTTAAAAAAATAAGAATATCTATAGAGCACAATTAGTGGGCATGTGTTACTCATGTCAGCACGAAAAATATTTTTTTTTTTACAAACAAGCAAAGCAGTTATACTCAAGACATGGAAAGTATTCATGACCAGTCATGAACACTGGGAGTTTTGAAGCTTTAATTGTTATTGTTTGCATGTGTAATTTGCAACTGTGTCGACCACTCTATTTATTTGCAAGCTTCTAAGTTTCCATCTTCTACAGAAGGCAAATTTCAAATGCCTCTATATCTTGCTTAGGGAAACCAAGGAAACAATATAAAAGCAAAAGAAACATTGCTAGTGGAGAACTAACAAAGAAACAAAGTAGAACAACATTTCTCATGTACATTTATAACATTTGTTTGGCTTGAGTCCCTAGCAAATGAAAGTTACTTTGTTGGCTGTATGTCTGAAGTTAAAAAATAATACTGTACTTTGTCCTTTCCATTAACATACTGTCATAACAGGTGGCTTGGCCCACCAGTTTTCATGCTTCATTGCCATCCATCAAGTGCCAGCTTGTGCATTACTGTACTATCATGGACTAGTTGGGTCCCGATGACTGATTTAAATAGCCCCCAATGGGGGGGGGGGGGCTCAGGTATCATGAAACACATCTGCACATTGTTATTGCTGCTTGTATGGTGGACTTCGTCTCTTATTTGGGAGGCATATATGGCTGCCAAAGGCAGAACTGCTTGCAAAACTTGAACGGACATACAACATTGCTGAGCATGAACTATGAGACCTTGGTTTCCAAAGCAGTGCCTCCATTTTATGAAAGACTTTTAGTTGGGTATATTAACACAGGGAAAGGATTTGCACAGTTACAGAATATGAGGCAGCAGATGGGGCTGTACTTGGCCAGCTGTGTTTTAAAAGGACAAGGAAACTAAAAGATCATTAAAATTGAATGTTATCTCCAAAAATACAGTTAAAATGCAGACTTGAATCCAAGCTCCTCAAAAACACAATTCTGCTCAATGGATACACCTGGTGATGGAATGGAAGAGTCAGTCATTACTGACCCCACCTTCTATTTTAGTCCACAAGCAACCCAGAGGCTTGGTGAATTTTCCATAACAATATATGGCAGAAGCACTAGGAGGGGGTACAGGGGAAAGGAAGAACTATCAAAATCACAAGCTCCCAAAAGCTTCCACCAGCAGATGCCTCCATCAGATAGATCCAAGTTCCTTCTCTGGGTGAAAAAGAAAGCCCTTTCCTTCCCAAAGAGGCAATTCACAATCCAAAGCATAAGAGAGTACTCATCACATCCATAAATTTATTTATTTTATTTATTTTAGAGTATTTTTACTCACCTTTCTCCTTGGAAAAGGA
The DNA here is from genome assembly GCA_023846285.1 of Phrynocephalus versicolor. Taxonomy (NCBI): domain Eukaryota; kingdom Metazoa; phylum Chordata; class Lepidosauria; order Squamata; family Agamidae; genus Phrynocephalus; species Phrynocephalus versicolor. The sequence goes on along the minus strand of JAHTLZ010000015.1, from coordinate 36,169,095 downwards.
CCCAAGCGAGCTTACAGTAATGAGGGATAATATACAGTCCAGTACAATTAAGGCATGTTCAAGTATTTGAGAACAAGGAATTGAGGGACATCTTACAGCATTAATAAGATTTGTTCAGTTCTGGTCACCATACCACCAGAAGGATATTATGGAAATGGAAAAAGTGCAGAGGAGGGCAACCAGAATGATTAGGGGACTGGAACAACTTCCTTACCATCTGAGGCTGCAATGGCTGGGCCTCTTCACTCTTGAACGATGGCACCTAAGAGGTGACCTGATTGAAGTTTATAAAATCATAGACTAGGTCAGGCATGTCCAAACATTGGCCCTCCTGATGTTTTGGACCACTATGTGGACAAAGTATATAAGAAAAAAACTGTTTTCCCTATCGCACAACACCAGAACTAAGGCATACTCCATGAAACTTTTGGGTGCTAGATATCAAACAAATAAGAAAAAGTACTTGTTCAACCAGAGGATCACTGGTCTGTGGACCTCCCTGCCAGACAAAGAAGCGGTGACAGCTGTCAGCCTTGACAGCTTTAAGAAAGGATTGGACAAGTTTATGGAGAACAAGGGTATCAATAGCTATCATTATGGATGCCTCAGGAAAACCTCTGGATTGGAGAGATAGGCAGGATATCTCTCATTACCATTTGCAGGGAATCATAAGCAGTTGAAGGCATCTGCTTGGGAATACCCTGAAGCAAATGGTGAGCCACTGTGTGAGACAGAATGCTGGACTGGATTGGCTGTGGCCTGTTCCAGCAAGCCTGTTCTTATAGCAAAGCAAAGTGTTCTGGTTATATACCGCCCCATACCACTTTTAGTAGTCTCTGGGCGGTTTACAATTTTAATTACAGTGTGCAGGCTACACATTGCCCCCCCCAGCAAGCTGGGTACTCATTTTACCGACCTCGGAAGGATGGAAGGCTGAGTGAACCTTGAGCCTGCTACCTGGGATTGAACCCCAGGTCGTGAGCACAGTTTTAGCTGCAGTACAGGCATTTCACCACTGTTCTTATGTTCTTAATAGACAACATTACATTAAAGCTACAAGGTTTTAAGTAGTTATAAACACAAAGTCTATGTGAACCTATAGATTCATATAAGAGACACTTAATGATAGTCCATCATTCAGGGAAAGCTTGCCTGAAGAGAAAGGTCTTTGCCTGTTTCTGGAAGGATAACAGATATGAGGCAGTCCAGGCCTCTAGTGGGAGGGAGTTCCAGAGTCTGGACGCAGCAGCCGAAAAAGCCCTTTCATGGGTTCCCATGAGATGTACCTGTGAGGGTGGTCTTAATATGTTTTAGAGAACTCATTCAAAACAAACAAAAACAACAGGGGGAAAAAAGGTAAGGCTCTATATTTAGGCAAGGAAAAAAGATGACAAACATAGAATAGATGACAGCTGCCTTGCCAATTGTATGTTTAAAATGGACCCAAGGGTCTTAGTAAATATTTACATAAACAAGCATTAAAATGTAAGCTAGATGAATCTACTTCTAAGTGGGCTTATAGTTAATTGATGGATCACACCACTAGTTCTTCATTATCCTGTAGAGAAGAAGCGCCACAAGGTTCAATCTAGATGTTGTTGTTCTGTATCATCCAAATCACTTCTGATATTACCTCCAAAGGTCATTATCATTAACATCCCACTTAAAAATTCAAGGCTGTGAGTTGTTGCTTTTGTTTTACTGAGTCAATCCATCTCTTTTCTTACTGCCTTCAACTTCTCATGGCAATGTTGTCCTTTCTAATGAGTTTTGTGTTCTCATAATGAGCCTGAAGGACAACAGAAGAAATCAAGTAGATCTAAGGAAAATTTCAACTTTGTTCTTGAATCCACTTATTTGTCTTTCTAGTGGTCCATGGTAAAGGAATCAATGAAGCCATGGTCCAGAATTTCCAGTAGAGTTGTTAGTGACAGGGTATATTTAATTTAAATCAAAAAGATTGCATGGAACAATTTAAAACATCAAGCGATTTAAATGACTCAAATAAAAATTAGACTATTTAATTTTACACTGTGGTGTAATGCAATTTGATTTTTGAAAACTCATTGATTTTATCCACCATGGTTAGTGATATGGCCTTTTTGGAGTTCACTGATTCATAGGGTTGCCATAAGTCAGAAATGACTTGACAAAACTTAACAAATACATAACAATTGCCTTTAGTTTACCGATTCCACTGACACTTCTACCTGTTCATGTTTGCACTTTGTATTTTCTTGCCATTTCATTATATCCATTATATTTTATCACATTTTACCATTTGGTACCAATGGAAAATGCAAGCTTAACTAATAATAATTCATGAGACTGTGGTAAAACATTGCTCCTTGAGGAACTAAGGAACAAGTACATGATATGTTGAAGCACCTTTTTGTTTACTCTACTGTACATACTCATTTGTCTACAGCTCTCAACTGAACAGTAAAGCTGAAATAGCTGTCTGATCTGTGTACAAAATGAAGTAAGGGTCAGAAAATGTGAATTTGAAGGGTAGACATCCATTGAGTTACAGTAATATCTTGCTTTATGAGTGCCTTGGTTTAAGTGTGTTTTGCAAGATGAGCAACAATTTCTGATCAATTTTGCCTTGATCAATGAGCAGCGTCTTACAATATGAGCACTAGAGTAGGTCACATGATCACAAGTGAACCAATGATGGCTCTCTCTCCCTCAATCCCTCTGTTGAATTGTGGGGGATTGTCTGGAACGTTCCATCTCAGGCAGCCTCAAAAGCAGAGGGGAGAGAGAGGAATGGAGATCTCCCTTGAACTAACTAGGAACATTTTCAAAGGAGAGTACAGGTTAGGGTTTTATTTTTTATATTTTTCTTTTTATTTAATTTGTTTCCAACATCCTTTCTTATTTTTCAAACAATTTCTAGTCATGGGGCAGTTAGTCAAGTGTGTACATGGTTACAAATTGCACTTTATTATTACCACATTAAAAATACAGAGTAAAATCCAGTTGTTAGTCCCAAGCAGAGCAGATTCCACAACCAGGTACCTAAACCATTGTGTGGATGTGGGCTTCTAGCCAACTTCTTTTGTAAATTTGGCATTTTGTGTGTGCAGTATGTGTGCAGTATGTGGATCCCCAGAACAAATAATCTCAGTTTCCGTTATTTCTTATGGGAAAATTTGCTTTGATATAAGAGTGTTTTGCTTTCCAAGCATGTTTCCGCAATGGATTATGCTCTTAAACCAAGGCATTACTGTATTTATTTATAATTTTAATCCCTGCACAGTGGAACCACTTCCTCCGCCCCCTAACCAGCCCTGATCCGGGTCTGCATTACACTCACTTATCCTAAAGTAAACAAAAAGTGACATGAAACCATACATTACATTATTCCCATGGTTAAATATATTCATTCACATAAGAAAGAGCACAGAATTTAGATTTTAACACATGAGTGCAGTATTTATCAACCCACAACACAGTCCAAAGGCAACAGTGTCAGAGGATGAATTGCTAGCCTGGAATAGTTCCAGGCACAGGATGTTACGATTTAGTCATTGTCTACATTGCAACCACTAGCTTTCGATCACAAGAGACTGACTTCTACAGTTCTGAAAAAGTATTAAAAGGTTTCCATGGTAGTTGGAAGTGGGCTGAAACGACTTGATTGTTAGTGTTCCATGGGAAATCTCAATTAAAGACATCAATTAATGTTCAACAAGAGAGAAATTTGTCACAAGTCAATTTGCGGAATTGAAATAGCAATCCCTCCAATCTTCCTCAGGCTTTTTAAAAATATATTATGAAACCATCCTCATTCTCCTTTTCCTCCCCACCCCTCACACCAACACACAAAGTGTGTGTGAGAGAGAGAGAGTGAGTAAGTACTGCTGCTGATTCAATGTATAGAACAGAATAGCCTTTGGCTTTGGAATTCTCTTGGAAAATACCAGAGCTAGGGGACATCCACTCAAACTGAGGGTTGGGAGAGTGAGAAGAGACAAAAGAATTTTTTTACCCATTGTGTTGTTAGTCTGTGGAACTTCCTGCCACAGGATGTGGTGATGGCATCTGGCCTGGGTGCCTTCAAAAGGGGATTGGACAGATTCCTGGAGGAAAAGTCCATCACAGGTTACTAACCATGATGGAGATGTGTAATCTCCAGGCTTAAAACCGTGGTACTGCAAGGGCCAGATGCAGGGCAGTGGTATCAGGAGACAGGTATCTAGTCTCGTGCACTCCCAGAGGCATCTGGTGGGGGCCACTGTGAGATACAGGAAGCTGGACTAGATGGGCCTTTGGCCTGATCCAGCATGGCTCTTCTTATGTTCTTATGTATAATATCAATAATTATGGTAATTTCCTTCCATCTCTTTTCTTATGTGGGGCAACAAACTACGGATAGTGGTAAATACTGAGAAGTAATTGTTCAACATTGGATAACTATGCAAACTATATAACACACTCAGCCATCATCAGTGCAAACCATGGTTTGCAAACCAAGTTTACATTATCAATATGTAAAAAAAAAATCCAATCACTTGTGGGCAGTTTTAAAAAAAGCAACTTGTATACCACCCCACAGCACTCTGAGTGGCTTACAATTCAATTATGCAGGCTACACATTGCCCCAGCACCCAGAAAGCTGGGGAAACATTCCTTCTCACAATATTGAAATATAACACACAATTTACCACAAGATTCACATTGGACTGTGCAAGTATCTAGAATACTCATTTGGATCAGGGGCATGGGTTGAACCATTTCCCGTAAGACCACCAACTTCTTTGGTAGAACAGATGCAGAAGTTACAGTATTATACAAATTGTGGCCCCAAAAAAAGTTGCTAACAAAAAAATGGTGAGAGCGCCCTCTGAGAAAAACAAACCTTTGTAGAAACTGGCAAAAAGCATCAAAAGATGGTTTGGAGAGAGAGAGAGAGGTAGCAGAGCCTGTAGGCGAGTACTCCAAATTGTGATCAGAAGGGACAACACAAGCCCCTCATCACATGCAAGGGGAGAGGTATGCTGAAGCAACTAATTTTTTTTCTATCTATTTCCGCACACACCAAGTCTTTGCACCAATCTTATGCAAGGGAAGAGGACTGTACAGCTCCCAAAAATCTTATTTAGCAAACATATATACCAATTAACAAACAATTAGCTATGAATTACAGAAATGGGCAGCTGTTTTTTGTTGCATGATACAAAGCCTATCTGCCCATCAAATAAGATCCCAAGGTCGTTCGATACTGCAGTTTCATCTCACCAAAGAGGTCACTATAACCCAGAGATGATTCAGATGTGCAATATTTATGAAGGGTTCTGAGACAGCAGAATTACAAGTGCTGCATTCATTCATGCCTCAGCTGGGCATTAAAATACTTTCTATAACTGAACAGTTGTCTGTCTCAAGGGAAGCCATCAAAGCAAGGCACAATATGCCACAATGCAGTGAAGGATTTTTTTAACTGCCTGAAAGTATCAAGTTATTCATGTTCACATAAAAAATATTACAAGGCCCTAAAACATGCAACAATGCCTTATTGCAATACCACGTCCTCTAGACAGTTTTAGGTCAAGTGTTCAAAAGCTTTGAAGACAGTGTCGTGAAAAGAAATATCTTTTCCCTCCCATACAATAAGTCAAGTTGAAAATAATGTTTTTCCACCCAGTTTTCTTCTTACAGAACCTACTTTAGAACAGTAACTTACAACTGTGCATTCTCATATAAACACAGTGATGCTTATTTCTGACTAGATGCCTGAAAAATCACACTGTTGCATTTCTTTAAAAAATAATACAGTAATAATAATACTTCAAAAATTCTGAGCAAGTGTTAAGCACTTTACTTGCCATCAGTTGTACTTCTGATCTATGCCAGATTGTATCTTTTCACAATAAACCAACTCTTAGTTATCTTCTATCCAACGCCCAGGAATGAATTGTTGTCTGCATTCCACAGCATGGCACAGCAGCCTTTGATACAATAGCTATTGTCGAAGAACTGCATGAGGTTCTTTCAGCAATTCGTGACACTGAACGAATCACTGTTTTAGCTTTGTCTAAAGGTGTTCCTTTGGTTCATGTT